>OZ024891.1:9521957-10121957 GCA_964017195.1 Siderastrea radians | reverse complement strand
CAAATTCATAGACATCTGATAATGAGAAGATCATCCCTAAGTTATCCACAACTTGTGTAATCTGATGTTCTGAGAATCCTAACATGAATTGTAAATTTGTAAGGGTCTTCACATCACCATAAGCTGTTGTGTTGACAAGTTTTAGGACAAGTGATTTGTGATATTTTATCAGATTCGCTTCGACAATTTTCTTTTTATCAGGAGGCACTTCCCTCACTGTGTGTGAAATGGTTGCTTCTCTTTGATGCAACGGATATGCTGCAAATTCTCCACAATCTTGGGATCCACATTCACATTCAGCGGCACAGTTATCACAACAAAGATGTGCCGTCTCAGGCTGCACAGCAACTGAAACAAAGTGCTTTAATAGTTCCTTTCTCCTGCACTTGCTGGTTTTGACATAAGACTTCATATGTCCATCAATGTGATTAAAAAAGAATCCCATAATACAAGATGTACGCGACACTTTGATGTCCATCCCTCCCTGCTCGCCCAGTTTCTTGCACATAGGATTCAACATTTTTAGATGGTCCATAGTGTACCACTCTGTGAACTCCCTTACAATCCACTCCCATTCCAAATGCAATTGTTGCAATCAGTAATCTAATACTGTCATCCACTGACTGAAATGAGTTTAGAATTCTGTCTTTGTTGGCGGCAGGTGTACATGAGTGTAACATCTCAACAAGAACACTTGTCGGGTCAGTTGCATTTCCTAGGTGCATGTCATTTCCCAGCATACCTTTGATTGTTGCATAAATAATCCCGCACTGTTTGATTGTCTGACAATAAATAATTGTTCTCGGTGAAGATGCTTGCTTACTTCTTAACTCATCAACCAGCCAACCAAAATACATTTCATGATCAGAATCTTTCTTCATACACTCAACAACGTAAGTCACATTTAGTTTGTTTGGACTTTCTTTGATTTCATCAGGGTTTTTTTCATTAGAAGCACACTCAGGATAGTCTCTTTTGTCAGCTTGGTTGCTGTTGCAGTCAAAGCAACCATTATTGTGTTAGAAGCTAGCGATCTCAGCTCATGCAGATGTGCATAACACTCACGAAATGCAGCCATTTTGTTGTCTTCTGATGTTCCCCTGTCATTGAAATTAAAATGATTATTTATGCATCAGTCAATTCCAGCTGCGCCCATCCCCCCCCGGGCAACTGCGGGGCATTTGCGTGCCTTGTCAGTCCCGGGGATGGGGCATTAGCAAAGTTGGCACGGCCCGGGAGTCGGGCATTTGCCTACCCCCGGGCTTTTGACACACATGTGGTTTCCGACTCGAAATCCAAACATGAAGGATTTTATCGCAAAGGACCAGCAGTTCGTCGTAGATTGGATCGTATGCCAAGGATTGGACAAACTTGTGGAGGTTTTCTCGATTTTATGCATTTCTTCATTGCTTATCAAGGCACAGCTATCACTTAATATAGCGAGATCGGGAACGATCAACGTGAATCGACGTACGCATTCTTCTTTAGGATTTAAAAAAATTAGTCGCGATGATTCTTAAATTCTTAACATGTGTATAGAGATCGTCGTTTTATACTTTTGCGTATTATTAAAATATTACAACGGATGACGTTACAACAGACTTTTATAATGTCAAGATTTTTGTTTACTAGCGAACTGTTTAAAACAAACTATCATGTAGTATTGTTGTCTGTGAAGTATTAAAATATCATCACGGCATTTATACTAACTTTATTAACATCAGATAGTTGCATTACGAACAATAGAAGACGGAGAGGTAGGCCTACAGAAATAAAAAATCACACATAAAAATGCTGAAAGTGGTAGTATTGTGCAATGAATGAAAACTGCTGCAGTGTTGATTGGGGACGTACGATCCCGGGGGGCGGGGCATTTGCCCTCTTCCTTCGTCCACACCGCGGGGCATTTGGCAGCTAAAGTGTCCCCACCCCCGGGAATTTGCCATCCGAGAGAAAAAAAATGCTAATGCCCGGGGGTTAGCCCGGGGGGGGGGGGCATGGGCGCAGCTGGAATTGACTGATGCATTATGAGTAAGATTATTTATGAGTAAGTGAGACCCAAGTCATGACACAGTGCTTTGTGATGGTACTAAATAAATATAATTGCTATAGAGGAGACTTATCTTTGTATGATGCATTTCCATATACGAATAAATGTGTGACAGTACACTTCACATTTTCTAACAGTGAATTGAAATAGCTTTTTGAGCTATTGAAACATGTACAGTGTAGCTTGACATATGCTTGAATCAGAGGATCAAGCTTGAGGGATGTTCAAAGTAGCTCAGAAGGTTTCAAAAATGTCCTTCTGTGTTATATCACATCATTGATATGTTTTACAAATAGCGCTTGGTATGCCAATTAATGAATCGAAATTGATTCTGTTGCGAGTGTAGTGCAAGAAATAATTGTAAAGGCTCTTGCAGTTGATGATGAGGGAATACTGACGGTATAAAAATTATTTACAAAAACCGATGGCCAATATTTTGAAGTTTATTTTCACCAACTTGAACTTACCATTGCCGGAACACACGAGCTTCATCGATAGCAATAGCACACAGCTTGCTTTTGTATACATCATTGCCCAACATATTTCTCCAACGCTCATTCATTAGCCAGGCTTCGGGTGAGCCGAAGACAACTGAGTATTTTCCGTTCTCGATCTTGGAATGGTCATTCTCGGCCTGGGAAGTGATATTTACAGCAGAAAGTCCAAGGCTTCTCAGGTGGTTTACTTGATCCTCCATAAGGCTTATCAGCGGAGAGACAACGGAGGTATAATAGCGTTCAAAAAGGGGGTGGTTTACCATGGTAAAAAGTGTAATAGAGCACAGGTAGCCCAAGCTCACTATTTTAGGCCTTCAAACACAGTAATCCAACTCTCTTGTCGACGATTATAAGAGTTTGTATGGGAAATCTTACTTTCACTTCTAAAACCGAAATAAAATTGCCTACAAAACTCTCCGTTCTCGTTTTCTTGTAGTTTCCTAGTATATTCCCCCCCCCCCCCTTTAATTAAGGGTAATTTGGCGCCTTTCCGAGCGGGTCAACTTATCAGCACCAGCACGTACACGAATAAAAGAGTTTGTATGGAAAATATAACGCGCACTAAAAATGTGCTTAATGTAAAATAAAGTTGTCTTTTTAACTCACCTCTGGCTCATTCATGCGTTTCTCAGTGTTGAACTTGCCGTGTCATTCACCTAATAACCGTATGACAATGGCAACTTGTTATACTGTCATTGGAGAGTTGGTAACTGGAAGTGGTAACGGAAACTGGCCAACCTTTAACTTTAGCCCGTTGCATTTTCAAAATGACAAATCAAAAATTACATCTACCCTTTTTACTTTCATTTTCAGTGTTTTATTACTCACATGGTCAATGTTGACCTGTTTTGATATGAAACTATGTCTGTATCTGCTATTAATTTGGTGTTCAAGATACCTTAACTTTTACTTTTAGGAAATGAGGTATCTTCGATCCTAAGCCTTTTTGTCCCTGCCAGTTTGGCAGTACCTCCAACACTACTTAAAACATTATTCTTACAAGTTTCATTCTATTACAAGTTCTTTCTCTTTTATAAAGATATTGCACGTTTTGTGTCAAAGCATGATTAAAAATTCCTTAGTCAAGTAAATAAAAATTGACCGGTAATAATTATTTAGAATACAGTGAACAAATACTTATACTGAATATATCAAATGTCCAAACAAATTACAATGTGAACTACAAAGAATAAAAGAAAGCAATGTTGATTACAAGTTGCTGAAAAATAATGGTGAGAACAATACATTACTTGACTCATTTTTTCCCATGAATACCATGGTGAAAAATGGTTGTTGGGTGTCAAAAATGCCTTTGTTTCCACCATGAACTGCAGTTTCATCAGTCAGCAGTTGGTTCTAATGTATCGTATATGAAGTTCCTCCCGGGGGTTTAGTTGGCGTTGGTTGGTTGGCATTAGTTTGGCATCGGTTGGAGTCAGTTGTTTTAACGTGTGTTTTCTCACTATGCCGAAATGACCAGTAAAAGAGAGAGGAGATTTTAGGCAGTGTGGTGTGGCCACTTTGCTCCACAAACATACAGTTAGGAAACCTCACATTGAAGAAGGTCCATTAAATGCAAGTAACGTTGGTGAGAGTTTTGCTGCAACGCATAGTGCATACCGTTTGTGACTAACTGCCAGGGTGGGAAGATCCATCTGCTGGTGTTCATTTTTGTGTGTTCTTTTTTATGTTGTTTTTCAAATCCAAAACATATATCAGTCTAGTAATCCATCTATATTCTTATCTTGTATAAATTGTCAAATTTATTGTGGCAAACAATCACTTGGCAAATCACTGGCATCCCTGACACTTAACAAAAGTTTCGAATTTGAAATGTGCACTGATCGATGCTAAATCTCTCACAAAGCGACTTTCAAGTGACACTTCAACACAGATCAATGCAAGTTGTCTTACTAAAATAATAAAAGAGTCATTAGCCACATAGCATAAGGGATATTGTTCTTTTTGCTGGAAAACAGATTTTTAGTGAAAGTCTGCCTGCGGAGGTGTGGACCTTTACCTTAAGATCACCCCTTTACACCTCTGACGTGTTTTTCTGTTTATTTAGAAGTGGTAACATGGGCAAAGTTGACTAAAATACATACTGAATGTGACAATTTCTTTATTATTTTCAAAATAAAGAGTTTCGTCTCATTGAAAATCTCAAGCAAAGTTTTGTTGACAAATAGTGACAACAGGTCTGAAGTTCCAGTTTCTTAACTCTTAGAGCTTTTTTAGTAAACTTTCAGGAAGTTCAGTAATGCTTCAAACTTTAGATGGTGCAAATTACAACCTTCATTTTGAAGTATTTTGGTTAGCTTGTGGAAATTCCCCTAGTTTGACCTTGGTCAACCCTTTGCTAGGTAGGGAGGCATTCCTGTAATGAAACACGGTTATCTGTATATGGACGACCGCAAGCTATTCTGTGTCGAAGCAGCTGAGCACTCAATATAGATTGTAGTATCGAAGCATTGCAACACGTTGTGGATCTATCAAATTTTCCTGTACAAAAAACTTTCCTTTTCAAGGAAATTTTGTTTCTATGACATCTACCAGGGCAGTTAAGGCCATGGTGAATAAGGTTTAGTTTTTGTAACCCCTCCACCACCGGAGTTTTTAGCTTTCGATAAACTTTAACAGGACGACTTAACATGGGCAGAGTCAATACGCTTTTAATTGAAAAACAATATATATAATTATAAAAAAACCCTTCATATACCACGAACAATGTTTTCCGAGAGAAATAAGGCCCGAATACTTTAATTGGTAGTAAAACGCAGCATCTGTTAAAAGTTGATTTCCCGTAAAAAACATCTAGTCACACGTTCAGTACCTTGCAAAGATAGCTTTTGTGATTTACTAACAGCCATGTTGCGACTGCAGTTTAGTTCAATTTCATATGGAATACTTACCTGACCCTTTGAAAATCTTCATCAACTCTTCCTGAAGCTATTTTGTGTCGAAGCAGCTGCAACACCCAATGTAGATCGTAGTATCTAAGCATTACATCACGTTGTGGATGCGTAACTACCGAGGTTTCCCGATACAAAACTTTACTTTTGAAGGAAAAAAGTCTTTCTATGACATCTACAAGGTATTTTAAGGCCATGGTGAATTAGGTTACGTTTTTGACACCCCTCCACCACCGGAGCTTTTAGCTTTCGGTAAGCTTTAACAGGATGACTTTATATGGGCAGAGTCAATACGCTTTTTATGTTGGTATAGAAAAATAATTATAAAAAAAATGTTCATATACCACGAACAATGTTTTCCCAGAGAAATAAGGCTCGCATGCGTTAATTTTATTGGTAGTAAAACGCAGCATCTGTCAAAAGTTTTTGCTGTAGACATCATCTAGTCACACCTGCAGTACCTTGCAAAGACAGCTTTTACGATTTACTGGCGGCCATGTCGCGACTGCATTTTAGTTCAATTTCATAAAGAATATTTACCTGACCCCTTGAAAATCTCCATGAACTCTTTCCTGTTCACGTGGAAGGCTTTCATGCACCGGAGTTAGTAGAATATCCTTTTCAACCTTCTACCTTTCCTTACTACCATTCTTTAAAATGTCCGGCTTAAAAACATCACAACTCCAACGTATTTGTTGTTATAAGCCAGAGATCATCTCGTAGATATATTGGAGCGTGTCCTTAGGTTTTATCCGCACTAAAAGGTCACGTAAGACATCGTTTCAAGCCTTAGAAGCCATCGTAAAAGAAAACGTGTTTGTGTACAACATGGATGGCCGCAAGCTATCCTGTGTCGAAGCAGCTGCGACACCCAATATAGATCGTAGTATCTAAGCATTGCATCACGTTGTGGATGCGTAACTATCGAAGTTTCCTGCATACAAAACTTTCCTTTTCAAGGAAATATTCTTTCTATGACATCTACCAAGGATTTTAAAGCCATGGTGAGTTAGGTTACCTTTTTGACACCCCTCCACCACCGGAGTTCTTAGCTTTCGGTAAGCTTTACCGGGTCTACCTTATTTGCAGGGTCATGCAATACGCTTTTACAATTGGTGGTGAAGAAAAATAGTTATCAAAAAAACTCCATATACCACGAGCAATGTTATCCGAGAGAAACAAGGCCCGAATATGTTAATTGGTAGTAAAACGCAGCATCTGTTAAAAGTTGTTTTCCTGTAGACGTCATCTAGTCACACGTTTAGTACCTTGCAAAGACAGCTTTTACGATTTACTAGCGGCCATGTCGCGACCACATTTTAGTTCAATTTTATGTGGAATATTTACCTGACCCCTTGAAAATCTCCACGAACTCTTTCCTGTTCACGTGGAAGAGTTTCATGCGCCGGAGCTAGTAGAATATCCTTTTCAACCTTCGACCTTCCCCTACTACCATTCTTTAAAATTTCCAGCTTAAAAAATTTATAAATCCAACGTATTTGTTGTTATAAGCCAGAGATCATCTCGTAGATATATTGGAGCGTGTCCTTAGGTTTTATCCGCACTAAAAGGTCAGGTAGAACATCGTTTCAAGCTTTAGAAGCCATCGTAAATGAAAACGTGTTTCTGTACGACACGGATGGCCGCAAGCTACCGTATTCTGTGTCGAAGCAGCTGCGACACCCAATATAGATCGTAGTATCTAAGCATTGCATCACGTTGTGGATGCGTAACTATCGAAGTTTCCTGCATACAAAACTTTCCTTTTCAAGGAAATATTCTTTCTATGACATCTACCAAGGATTTTAAAGCCATGGTGAGTTAGGTTACCTTTTTGACACCCCTCCACCACCGGAGTTCTTAGCTTTCGGTAAGCTTTACCGGGTCTACCTTATTTGCAGGGTCATGCAATACGCTTTTACAATTGATGGTGAAGAAAAATAGTTATCAAAAAAACTCCATATACCACGAGCAATGTTATCCGAGAGAAACAAGGCCCGAATATGTTAATTGGTAGTAAAACGCAGCATCTGTTAAAAGTTGTTTTCCTGTAGACGTCATCTAGTCACACGTTTAGTACCTTGCAAAGACAGCTTTTACGATTTACTAGCGGCCATGTCGCGACCACATTTTAGTTCAATTTTATGTGGAATATTTACCTGACCCCTTGAAAATCTCCACGAACTCTTTCCTGTTCACGTGGAAGAGTTTCATGCGCCGGAGCTAGTAGAATATCCTTTTCAACCTTCGACCTTCCCCTACTACCATTCTTTAAAATTTCCAGCTTAAAAAATTTATAAATCCAACGTATTTGTTGTTATAAGCCAGAGATCATCTCGTAGATATATTGGAGCGTGTCCTTAGGTTTTATCCGCACTAAAAGGTCAGGTAGAACATCGTTTCAAGCTTTAGAAGCCATCGTAAATGAAAACGTGTTTCTGTACGACACGGATGGCCGCAAGCTACCGTATTCTGTGTCGAAGCAGCTGCGACACCCAATATAGATCGTAGTATCTAAGCATTGCATCACGTTGTGGATGCGTAACTATCGAAGTTTCCTGCATACAAAACTTTCCTTTTCAAGGAAATATTCTTTCTATGACATCTACCAAGGATTTTAAAGCCATGGTGAGTTAGGTTACCTTTTTGACACCCCTCCACCACCGGAGTTCTTAGCTTTCGGTAAGCTTTACCGGGTCTACCTTATTTGCAGGGTCATGCAATACGCTTTTACAATTGGCGGTGAAGCAAAAAAACTTCATATACCACGAGCAATGTTATCCGAGAGAAACAAGGCCCGAATACGTTAATTGGTAGTAAAACACAGCATCTGTTAAAAATTGTTTTCCTGTAGACGTCATCTAGTCACACGTTTAGTACCTTGCAAAGACAGCTTTTTAGCGGCCATGTCACGACCGCATTTTAGTTCAATTTTATGTGGAATATTTACCTGACCCCTTGAAAATCTCCACGAACTCTTTCCTGTTCACGTGGAAGAGTTTCATGCGCTGGAGCTAGTAGAATATCCTTTTCAACCTTCTACCTTTCCTTACTACCATTCTTTAAAATGTCCAGCTTAAAAAATTTATAAATCCAACGTATTTGTTGTTTTAAGCCAGAGATCATCTCGTAGATATATTGGAGCGTGTCCTTAAGTTTTATCCACACTAAAAGGTCAGGCGAGACATCATTTCAAGCTTTAGAAGCCATCGTAAGAGAAAACGTGTTTGTGTACAACATGGATGGCCGCAAGCTATTCTGTGTCGAAGCAGCTGCAACACCCAATATAGATCGTAGTATCTGAGCATTGGACCACGTTGTAGATGCGTAACTATCGAAGTTTCCTGTATACAAAACTTTCCTTTTGAAGGAAAAAGTCTTTCTATGAAGGCCATGGTGAAATAGGTTACATTTTTGACACCCCTCCACCACCGGAGCTTTTAGCTTTCGGTAAGCTTTCACGGGACGACTTTATATGGACAGAGTCAATACGCTTTTTATGTTGGTATAGCCGGGGAAAAATAATTATAAAAAATACGTTAATATACCACGAACAATGTTTTCCGAGAGAAATAAAACTCGAATTCGTTAATTGGTAGTAGAACGCAGCATCTATTAAAAGTTGTTTTCCCGGAGACGTCATCTAGTCACACGTGCAGTACCTTGCAAAGACAGCTTTTGTGAGTTTACAAGCGGCCATGTCGCGACTGCATTTTGGTGCAATTTCATCGAATATTTACTCGACCCTTTGAAAATCTCCACAAACTGTTTCCTGTTCACGTGGAAGGCTTTCATGTACCAGAGCTAGTAGAATACCCTTTTCAACCTTCTACCTTCCGTTACTACAATTCTTTAAAATGTGCGGCTTAAAAAAACATAAATCCAGCGTATTTGTTGTTATAAGCCAGAGATCATCTCGTAGATATATTGGAACGTGTCCTTAGGTTTTATCCGCACTAAAAAGTCAGGGAGTACGTCTTTCCAAGCTTTAGAAGCCATCGTAAATGAAAACGTGTTTCTGTACAACATGGATGGCCGCAAGCTATTCTGTGTCGAAGCAGCTGAGCACTCAATATAGATTGTAGTGTCGAAGCATTGCAACACGTTGTGGATCTAACGAAGTTTCCTGTAGAAAAAACTTTCGTTTTCAAGGAAATATTCTTTCTATGACATGACGCCATCTTGACACCCCTCCACGACCGGAGGTTTTAGCTTTCCGCAGGCTTTAACGAGAGGACTTTATATGCAGAGTCAATACGCTTTTAATGTTGGTATTGAGAAACAATAAATATAAAAAAAAAGTTCATATACCACGAACAATGTTTTCCCATAGAAATAAGGCCCGAATACGTCAATTGGTAGTAAAACGCAGCATCTGTTAAAAGTTGAGTTCCCGTAGAAAACCTCTAGTCACACGTGCAGTAGCTTGCAAAGACAGCTTTTGTGATTTACTAGCAGCCATGTCGCGACTGCATTTTAGTTCAATTTCATATGGAATATTTACCTGACCTTTTGAAAATCTCTACAAGTTACTCTTTCCTGTTTACGTGAAAGGCTTACATGTGCCGGAGCTAGTAGAATATTCTTTTCAACCTTCGACCTTCCCCTACTACCATTCTTTAAAATTTCCAGCTTAAAAAATTTATAAATCCAACGTATTTGTTGTTATAAGCCACAGAGATCATCTCGTAGATATATTGGAGGTGTCCTTAGGTTTTATCCGCACTAAAAGGTCAGGTAGAACATCGTTTCAAGCTTTAGAAGCCATCGTAAATGAAAACGTGTTTCTGTACGACACGGATGGCCGCAAGCTACCGTATTCTGTGTCGAAGCAGCTGCGACACCCAATATAGATCGTAGTATCTAAGCATTGCATCACGTTGTGGATGCGTAACTATCGAAGTTTCCTGCATACAAAACTTTCCTTTTCAAGGAAATATTCTTTCTATGACATCTACCAAGGATTTTAAAGCCATGGTGAGTTAGGTTACCTTTTTGACACCCCTCCACCACCGGAGTTCTTAGCTTTCGGTAAGCTTTACCGGGTCTACCTTATTTGCAGGGTCATGCAATACGCTTTTACAATTGGTGGTGAAGAAAAATAGTTATCAAAAAAACTCCATATACCACGAGCAATGTTATCCGAGAGAAACAAGGCCCGAATATGTTAATTGGTAGTAAAACGCAGCATCTGTTAAAAGTTGTTTTCCTGTAGACGTCATCTAGTCACACGTTTAGTACCTTGCAAAGACAGCTTTTACGATTTACTAGCGGCCATGTCGCGACCACATTTTAGTTCAATTTTATGTGGAATATTTACCTGACCCCTTGAAAATCTCCACGAACTCTTTCCTGTTCACGTGGAAGAGTTTCATGCGCCGGAGCTAGTAGAATATCCTTTTCAACCTTCGACCTTCCCCTACTACCATTCTTTAAAATTTCCAGCTTAAAAAATTTATAAATCCAACGTATTTGTTGTTATAAGCCAGAGATCATCTCGTAGATATATTGGAGCGTGTCCTTAGGTTTTATCCGCACTAAAAGGTCAGGTAGAACATCGTTTCAAGCTTTAGAAGCCATCGTAAATGAAAACGTGTTTCTGTACGACACGGATGGCCGCAAGCTACCGTATTCTGTGTCGAAGCAGCTGCGACACCCAATATAGATCGTAGTATCTAAGCATTGCATCACGTTGTGGATGCGTAACTATCGAAGTTTCCTGCATACAAAACTTTCCTTTTCAAGGAAATATTCTTTCTATGACATCTACCAAGGATTTTAAAGCCATGGTGAGTTAGGTTACCTTTTTGACACCCCTCCACCACCGGAGTTCTTAGCTTTCGGTAAGCTTTACCGGGTCTACCTTATTTGCAGGGTCATGCAATACGCTTTTACAATTGGCGGTGAAGCAAAAAAACTTCATATACCACGAGCAATGTTATCCGAGAGAAACAAGGCCCGAATACGTTAATTGGTAGTAAAACACAGCATCTGTTAAAAATTGTTTTCCTGTAGACGTCATCTAGTCACACGTTTAGTACCTTGCAAAGACAGCTTTTTAGCGGCCATGTCACGACCGCATTTTAGTTCAATTTTATGTGGAATATTTACCTGACCCCTTGAAAATCTCCACGAACTCTTTCCTGTTCACGTGGAAGAGTTTCATGCGCTGGAGCTAGTAGAATATCCTTTTCAACCTTCTACCTTTCCTTACTACCATTCTTTAAAATGTCCAGCTTAAAAAATTTATAAATCCAACGTATTTGTTGTTTTAAGCCAGAGATCATCTCGTAGATATATTGGAGCGTGTCCTTAAGTTTTATCCACACTAAAAGGTCAGGCGAGACATCATTTCAAGCTTTAGAAGCCATCGTAAGAGAAAACGTGTTTGTGTACAACATGGATGGCCGCAAGCTATTCTGTGTCGAAGCAGCTGCAACACCCAATATAGATCGTAGTATCTGAGCATTGGATCACGTTGTAGATGCGTAACTATCGAAGTTTCCTGTATACAAAACTTTCCTTTTGAAGGAAAAAGTCTTTCTATGAAGGCCATGGTGAAATAGGTTACATTTTTGACACCCCTCCACCACTGGAGCTTTTAGCTTTCGGTAAGCTTTCACGGGACGACTTTATATGGACAGAGTCAATACGCTTTTTATGTTGGTATAGCCGGGGAAAAATAATTATAAAAAATACGTTAATATACCACGAACAATGTTTTCCGAGAGAAATAAAACTCGAATTCGTTAATTGGTAGTAGAACGCAGCATCTATTAAAAGTTGTTTTCCCGGAGACGTCATCTAGTCACACGTGCAGTACCTAGCAAAGACAGCTTTTGTGAGTTTACAAGCGGCCATGTCGCGACTGCATTTTGGTGCAATTTCATCGAATATTTACTCGACCCTTTGAAAATCTCCACAAACTGTTTCCTGTTCACGTGGAAGGCTTTCATGTACCAGAGCTAGTAGAATATCCTTTTCAACCTTCTACCTTCCGTTACTACAATTCTTTAAAATGTGCGGCTTAAAAAAACATAAATCCAGCGTATTTGTTGTTATAAGCCAGAGATCATCTCGTAGATATATTGGAACGTGTCCTTAGGTTTTATCCGCACTAAAAAGTCAGGGAGTACGTCTTTCCAAGCTTTAGAAGCCATCGTAAATGAAAACGTGTTTCTGTACAACATGGATGGCCGCAAGCTATTCTGTGTCGAAGCAGCTGAGCACTCAATATAGATTGTAGTGTCGAAGCATTGCAACACGTTGTGGATCTAACGAAGTTTCCTGTAGAAAAAACTTTCGTTTTCAAGGAAATATTCTTTCTATGACATGACGCCATCTTGACACCCCTCCACGACCGGAGGTTTTAGCTTTCCGCAGGCTTTAACGGGAGGACTTTATATGCAGAGTCAATACGCTTTTAATGTTGGTATTGAGAAACAATAAATATAAAAAAAAAGTTCATATACCACGAACAATGTTTTCCCATAGAAATAAGGCCCGAATACGTCAATTGGTAGTAAAACGAAGCATCTGTTAAAAGTTGAGTTCCCGTAGAAAACCTCTAGTCACACGTGCAGTAGCTTGCAAAGACAGCTTTTGTGATTTACTAGCAGCCATGTCGCGACTGCATTTTAGTTCAATTTCATATGGAATATTTACCTGACCTTTTGAAAATCTCTACAAGTTACTCTTTCCTGTTTACGTGAAAGGCTTACATGTGCCGGAGCTAGTAGAATATTCTTTTCAACCTTCGACCTTCCCCTACTACCATTCTTTAAAATTTCCAGCTTAAAAAATCTAAAAATCCAACGTATTTGTTGTTATAAGCCACAGAGATCATCTCGTAGATATATTGGAGGTGTCCTTAGGTTTTATCCGCACTAAAAGGTCAGGTAGAACATCGTTTCAAGCTTTAGAAGCCATCGTAAATGAAAACGTGTTTCTGTACGACACCGATGGCCGCAAGCTACCGTATTCTGTGTCGAAGCAGCTGCGACACCCAATATAGATCGTAGTATCTAAGCATTGCATCACGTTGTGGATGCGTAACTATCGAAGTTTCCTGCATACAAAACTTTCCTTTTCAAGGAAATATTCTTTCTATGACATCTACCAAGGATTTTAAAGCCATGGTGAGTTAGGTTACCTTTTTGACACCCCTCCACCACCGGAGTTCTTAGCTTTCGGTAAGCTTTACCGGGTCTACCTTATTTGCAGGGTCATGCAATACGCTTTTACAATTGGTGGTGAAGAAAAATAGTTATCAAAAAAACTCCATATACCACGAGCAATGTTATCCGAGAGAAACAAGGCCCGAATATGTTAATTGGTAGTAAAACACAGCATCTGTTAAAAGTTGTTTTCCTGTAGACGTCATCTAGTCACACGTTTAGTACCTTGCAAAGACAGCTTTTACGATTTACTAGCGGCCATGTCGCGACCACATTTTAGTTCAATTTTATGTGGAATATTTACCTGACCCCTTGAAAATCTCCACGAACTCTTTCCTGTTCACGTGGAAGAGTTTCATGCGCCGGAGCTAGTAGAATATCCTTTTCAACCTTCGACCTTCCCCTACTACCATTCTTTAAAATTTCCAGCTTAAAAAATTTATAAATCCAACGTATTTGTTGTTATAAGCCAGAGATCATCTCGTAGATATATTGGAGCGTGTCCTTAGGTTTTATCCGCACTAAAAGGTCAGGTAGAACATCGTTTCAAGCTTTAGAAGCCATCGTAAATGAAAACGTGTTTCTGTACGACACGGATGGCCGCAAGCTACCGTATTCTGTGTCGAAGCAGCTGCGACACCCAATATAGATCGTAGTATCTAAGCATTGCATCACGTTGTGGATGCGTAACTATCGAAGTTTCCTGCATACAAAACTTTCCTTTTCAAGGAAATATTCTTTCTATGACATCTACCAAGGATTTTAAAGCCATGGTGAGTTAGGTTACCTTTTTGACACCCCTCCACCACCGGAGTTCTTAGCTTTCGGTAAGCTTTACCGGGTCTACCTTATTTGCAGGGTCATGCAATACGCTTTTACAATTGGCGGTGAAGCAAAAAAACTTCATATACCACGAGCAATGTTATCCGAGAGAAACAAGGCCCGAATACGTTAATTGGTAGTAAAACACAGCATCTGTTAAAAATTGTTTTCCTGTAGACGTCATCTAGTCACACGTTTAGTACCTTGCAAAGACAGCTTTTTAGCGGCCATGTCACGACCGCATTTTAGTTCAATTTTATGTGGAATATTTACCTGACCCCTTGAAAATCTCCACGAACTCTTTCCTGTTCACGTGGAAGAGTTTCATGCGCTGGAGCTAGTAGAATATCCTTTTCAACCTTCTACCTTTCCTTACTACCATTCTTTAAAATGTCCAGCTTAAAAAATTTATAAATCCAACGTATTTGTTGTTTTAAGCCAGAGATCATCTAGTAGATATATTGGAGCGTGTCCTTAAGTTTTATCCACACTAAAAGGTCAGGCGAGACATCATTTCAAGCTTTAGAAGCCATCGTAAGAGAAAACGTGTTTGTGTACAACATGGATGGCCGCAAGCTATTCTGTGTCGAAGCAGCTGCAACACCCAATATAGA
Source organism: Siderastrea radians (assembly GCA_964017195.1). Lineage (NCBI taxonomy): Eukaryota > Metazoa > Cnidaria > Anthozoa > Scleractinia > Rhizangiidae > Siderastrea > Siderastrea radians. Next base: position 10,106,885 of record OZ024891.1, on the reverse strand, counting down.
TCGTAGTATCTGAGCATTGGATCACGTTGTAGATGCGTAACTATCGAAGTTTCCTGTATACAAAACTTTCCTTTTGGAGGAAAAAGTCTTTCTATGAAGGCCATGGTGAAATAGGTTACATTTTTGACACCCCTCCACCACTGGAGCTTTTAGCTTTCGGTAAGCTTTCACGGGACGACTTTATATGGGCAGAGTCAATACGCTTTTTATGTTGGTATAGCCGGGGAAAAATAATTATAAAAAATACGTTAATATACCACGAACAATGTTTTCCGAGAGAAATAAAACTCGAATTCGTTAATTGGTAGTAGAACGCAGCATCTATTAAAAGTTGTTTTCCCGGAGACGTCATCTAGTCACACGTGCAGTACCTTGCAAAGACAGCTTTTGTGAGTTTACAAGCGGCCATGTCGCGACTGCATTTTGGTGCAATTTCATCGAATATTTACTCGACCCTTTGAAAATCTCCACAAACTGTTTCCTGTTCACGTGGAAGGCTTTCATGTACCAGAGCTAGTAGAATATCCTTTTCAACCTTCTACCTTCCGTTACTACAATTCTTTAAAATGTGCGGCTTAAAAAAACATAAATCCAGCGTATTTGTTGTTATAAGCCAGAGATCATCTCGTAGATATATTGGAACGTGTCCTTAGGTTTTATCCGCACTAAAAAGTCAGGGAGTACGTCTTTCCAAGCTTTAGAAGCCATCGTAAATGAAAACGTGTTTCTGTACAACATGGATGGCCGCAAGCTATTCTGTGTCGAAGCAGCTGAGCACTCAATATAGATTGTAGTGTCGAAGCATTGCAACACGTTGTGGATCTAACGAAGTTTCCTGTAGAAAAAACTTTCGTTTTCAAGGAAATATTCTTTCTATGACATGACGCCATCTTGACACCCCTCCACGACCGGAGGTTTTAGCTTTCCGCAGGCTTTAACGGGAGGACTTTATATGCAGAGTCAATACGCTTTTAATGTTGGTATTGAGAAACAATAAATATAAAAAAAAAGTTCATATACCACGAACAATGTTTTCCCATAGAAATAAGGCCCGAATACGTCAATTGGTAGTAAAACGAAGCATCTGTTAAAAGTTGAGTTCCCGTAGAAAACCTCTAGTCACACGTGCAGTAGCTTGCAAAGACAGCTTTTGTGATTTACTAGCAGCCATGTCGCGACTGCATTTTAGTTCAATTTCATATGGAATATTTACCTGACCTTTTGAAAATCTCTACAAGTTACTCTTTCCTGTTTACGTGAAAGGCTTACATGTGCCGAAGCTAGTAGAATATTCTTTTCAACCTTCGACCTTCCCCTACTACCATTCTTTAAAATTTCCAGCTTAAAAAATTTATAAATCCAACGTATTTGTTGTTATAAGCCACAGAGATCATCTCGTAGATATATTGGAGGTGTCCTTAGGTTTTATCCGCACTAAAAGGTCAGGTAGAACATCGTTTCAAGCTTTAGAAGCCATCGTAAATGAAAACGTGTTTCTGTACGACACGGATGGCCGCAAGCTACCGTATTCTGTGTCGAAGCAGCTGCGACACCCAATATAGATCGTAGTATCTAAGCATTGCATCACGTTGTGGATGCGTAACTATCGAAGTTTCCTGCATACAAAACTTTCCTTTTCAAGGAAATATTCTTTCTATGACATCTACCAAGGATTTTAAAGCCATGGTGAGTTAGGTTACCTTTTTGACACCCCTCCACCACCGGAGTTCTTAGCTTTCGGTAAGCTTTACCGGGTCTACCTTATTTGCAGGGTCATGCAATACGCTTTTACAATTGGTGGTGAAGAAAAATAGTTATCAAAAAAACTCCATATACCACGAGCAATGTTATCCGAGAGAAACAAGGCCCGAATATGTTAATTGGTAGTAAAACGCAGCATCTGTTAAAAGTTGTTTTCCTGTAGACGTCATCTAGTCACACGTTTAGTACCTTGCAAAGACAGCTTTTTAGCGGCCATGTCACGACCGCATTTTAGTTCAATTTTATGTGGAATATTTACCTGACCCCTTGAAAATCTCCACGAACTCTTTCCTGTTCACGTGGAAGAGTTTCATGCGCCGGAGCTAGTAGAATATCCTTTTCAACCTTCGACCTTCCCCTACTACCATTCTTTAAAATTTCCAGCTTAAAAAATTTATAAATCCAACGTATTTGTTGTTATAAGCCAGAGATCATCTCGTAGATATATTGGAGCGTGTCCTTAGGTTTTATCCGCACTAAAAGGTCAGGTAGAACATCGTTTCAAGCTTTAGAAGCCATCGTAAATGAAAACGTGTTTCTGTACGACACGGATGGCCGCAAGCTACCGTATTCTGTGTCGAAGCAGCTGCGACACCCAATATAGATCGTAGTATCTAAGCATTGCATCACGTTGTGGATGCGTAACTATCGAAGTTTCCTGCATACAAAACTTTCCTTTTCAAGGAAATATTCTTTCTATGACATCTACCAAGGATTTTAAAGCCATGGTGAGTTAGGTTACCTTTTTGACACCCCTCCACCACCGGAGTTCTTAGCTTTCGGTAAGCTTTACCGGGTCTACCTTATTTGCAGGGTCATGCAATACGCTTTTACAATTGGCGGTGAAGCAAAAAAACTTCATATACCACGAGCAATGTTATCCGAGAGAAACAAGGCCCGAATACGTTAATTGGTAGTAAAACACAGCATCTGTTAAAAATTGTTTTCCTGTAGACGTCATCTAGTCACACGTTTAGTACCTTGCAAAGACAGCTTTTTAGCGGCCATGTCACGACCGCATTTTAGTTCAATTTTATGTGGAATATTTACCTGACCCCTTGAAAATCTCCACGAACTCTTTCCTGTTCAAGTGGAAGAGTTTCATGCGCTGGAGCTAGTAGAATATCCTTTTCAACCTTCTACCTTTCCTTACTACCATTCTTTAAAATGTCCAGCTTAAAAAATTTATAAATCCAACGTATTTGTTGTTTTAAGCCAGAGATCATCTCGTAGATATATTGGAGCGTGTCCTTAAGTTTTATCCACACTAAAAGGTCAGGCGAGACATCATTTCAAGCTTTAGAAGCCATCGTAAGAGAAAACGTGTTTGTGTACAACATGGATGGCCGCAAGCTATTCTGTGTCGAAGCAGCTGCAACACCCAATATAGATCGTAGTATCTGAGCATTGGATCACGTTGTAGATGCGTAACTATCGAAGTTTCCTGTATACAAAACTTTCCTTTTGAAGGAAAAAGTCTTTCTATGAAGGCCATGGTGAAATAGGTTACATTTTTGACACCCCTCCACCACCGGAGCTTTTAGCTTTCGGTAAGCTTTCACGGGACGACTTTATATGGACAGAGTCAATACGCTTTTTATGTTGGTATAGCCGGGGAAAAATAATTATAAAAAATACGTTAATATACCACGAACAATGTTTTCCGAGAGAAATAAAACTCGAATTCGTTAATTGGTAGTAGAACGCAGCATCTATTAAAAGTTGTTTTCCCGGAGACGTCATCTAGTCACACGTGCAGTACCTAGCAAAGACAGCTTTTGTGAGTTTACAAGCGGCCATGTCGCGACTGCATTTTGGTGCAATTTCATCGAATATTTACTCGACCCTTTGAAAATCTCCACAAACTGTTTCCTGTTCACGTGGAAGGCTTTCATGTACCAGAGCTAGTAGAATATCCTTTTCAACCTTCTACCTTCCGTTACTACAATTCTTTAAAATGTGCGGCTTAAAAAAACATAAATCCAGCGTATTTGTTGTTATAAGCCAGAGATCATCTCGTAGATATATTGGAACGTGTCCTTAGGTTTTATCCGCACTAAAAAGTCAGGGAGTACGTCTTTCCAAGCTTTAGAAGCCATCGTAAATGAAAACGTGTTTCTGTACAACATGGATGGCCGCAAGCTATTCTGTGTCGAAGCAGCTGAGCACTCAATATAGATTGTAGTGTCGAAGCATTGCAACACGTTGTGGATCTAACGAAGTTTCCTGTAGAAAAAACTTTCGTTTTCAAGGAAATATTCTTTCTATGACATGACGCCATCTTGACACCCCTCCACGACCGGAGGTTTTAGCTTTCTGCAGGCTTTAACGGGAGGACTTTATATGCAGAGTCAATACGCTTTTAATGTTGGTATTGAGAAACAATAAATATAAAAAAAAAGTTCATATACCACGAACAATGTTTTCCCATAGAAATAAGGCCCGAATACGTCAATTGGTAGTAAAACGCAGCATCTGTTAAAAGTTGAGTTCCCGTAGAAAACCTCTAGTCACACGTGCAGTAGCTTGCAAAGACAGCTTTTGTGATTTACTAGCAGCCATGTCGCGACTGCATTTTAGTTCAATTTCATATGGAATATTTACCTGACCTTTTGAAAATCTCTACAAGTTACTCTTTCCTGTTTACGTGAAAGGCTTACATGTGCCGGAGCTAGTAGAATATTCTTTTCAACCTTCGACCTTCCCCTACTACCATTCTTTAAAATTTCCAGCTTAAAAAATTTATAAATCCAACGTATTTGTTGTTATAAGCCACAGAGATCATCTCGTAGATATATTGGAGGTGTCCTTAGGTTTTATCCGCACTAAAAGGTCAGGTAGAACATCGTTTCAAGCTTTAGAAGCCATCGTAAATGAAAACGTGTTTCTGTACGACACGGATGGCCGCAAGCTACCGTATTCTGTGTCGAAGCAGCTGCGACACCCAATATAGATCGTAGTATCTAAGCATTGCATCACGTTGTGGATGCGTAACTATCGAAGTTTCCTGCATACAAAACTTTCCTTTTCAAGGAAATATTCTTTCTATGACATCTACCAAGGATTTTAAAGCCATGGTGAGTTAGGTTACCTTTTTGACACCCCTCCACCACCGGAGTTCTTAGCTTTCGGTAAGCTTTACCGGGTCTACCTTATTTGCAGGGTCATGCAATACGCTTTTACAATTGGTGGTGAAGAAAAATAGTTATCAAAAAAACTCCATATACCACGAGCAATGTTATCCGAGAGAAACAAGGCCCGAATATGTTAATTGGTAGTAAAACGCAGCATCTGTTAAAAGTTGTTTTCCTGTAGACGTCATCTAGTCACACGTTTAGTACCTTGCAAAGACAGCTTTTACGATTTACTAGCGGCCATGTCGCGACCACATTTTAGTTCAATTTTATGTGGAATATTTACCTGACCCCTTGAAAATCTCCACGAACTCTTTCCTGTTCACGTGGAAGAGTTTCATGCGCCGGAGCTAGTAGAATATCCTTTTCAACCTTCGACCTTCCCCTACTACCATTCTTTAAAATTTCCAGCTTAAAAAATTTATAAATCCAACGTATTTGTTGTTATAAGCCAGAGATCATCTCGTAGATATATTGGAGCGTGTCCTTAGGTTTTATCCGCACTAAAAGGTCAGGTAGAACATCGTTTCAAGCTTTAGAAGCCATCGTAAATGAAAACGTGTTTCTGTACGACACGGATGGCCGCAAGCTACCGTATTCTGTGTCGAAGCAGCTGCGACACCCAATATAGATCGTAGTATCTAAGCATTGCATCACGTTGTGGATGCGTAACTATCGAAGTTTCCTGCATACAAAACTTTCCTTTTCAAGGAAATATTCTTTCTATGACATCTACCAAGGATTTTAAAGCCATGGTGAGTTAGGTTACCTTTTTGACACCCCTCCACCACCGGAGTTCTTAGCTTTCGGTAAGCTTTACCGGGTCTACCTTATTTGCAGGGTCATGCAATACGCTTTTACAATTGGCGGTGAAGCAAAAAAACTTCATATACCACGAGCAATGTTATCCGAGAGAAACAAGGCCCGAATACGTTAATTGGTAGTAAAACACAGCATCTGTTAAAAATTGTTTTCCTGTAGACGTCATCTAGTCACACGTTTAGTACCTTGCAAAGACAGCTTTTTAGCGGCCATGTCACGACCGCATTTTAGTTCAATTTTATGTGGAATATTTACCTGACCCCTTGAAAATCTCCACGAACTCTTTCCTGTTCACGTGGAAGAGTTTCATGCGCTGGAGCTAGTAGAATATCCTTTTCAACCTTCTACCTTTCCTTACTACCATTCTTTAAAATGTCCAGCTTAAAAAATTTATAAATCCAACGTATTTGTTGTTTTAAGCCAGAGATCATCTCGTAGATATATTGGAGCGTGTCCTTAAGTTTTATCCACACTAAAAGGTCAGGCGAGACATCATTTCAAGCTTTAGAAGCCATCGTAAGAGAAAACGTGTTTGTGTACAACATGGATGGCCGCAAGCTATTCTGTGTCGAAGCAGCTGCAACACCCAATATAGATCGTAGTATCTGAGCATTGGATCACGTTGTAGATGCGTAACTATCGAAGTTTCCTGTATACAAAACTTTCCTTTTGAAGGAAAAAGTCTTTCTATGAAGGCCATGGTGAAATAGGTTACATTTTTGACACCCCTCCACCACCGGAGCTTTTAGCTTTCGGTAAGCTTTCACGGGACGACTTTATATGGGCAGAGTCAATACGCTTTTTATGTTGGTATAGCCGGGGAAAAATAATTATAAAAAATACGTTAATATACCACGAACAATGTTTTCCGAGAGAAATAAAACTCGAATTCGTTAATTGGTAGTAGAACGCAGCATCTATTAAAAGTTGTTTTCCCGGAGACGTCATCTAGTCACACGTGCAGTACCTAGCAAAGACAGCTTTTGTGAGTTTACAAGCGGCCATGTCGCGACTGCATTTTGGTGCAATTTCATCGAATATTTACTCGACCCTTTGAAAATCTCCACAAACTGTTTCCTGTTCACGTGGAAGGCTTTCATGTACCAGAGCTAGTAGAATATCCTTTTCAACCTTCTACCTTCCGTTACTACAATTCTTTAAAATGTGCGGCTTAAAAAAACATAAATCCAGCGTATTTGTTGTTATAAGCCAGAGATCATCTCGTAGATATATTGGAACGTGTCCTTAGGTTTTATCCGCACTAAAAAGTCAGGGAGTACGTCTTTCCAAGCTTTAGAAGCCATCGTAAATGAAAACGTGTTTCTGTACAACATGGATGGCCGCAAGCTATTCTGTGTCGAAGCAGCTGAGCACTCAATATAGATTGTAGTGTCGAAGCATTGCAACACGTTGTGGATCTAACGAAGTTTCCTGTAGAAAAAACTTTCGTTTTCAAGGAAATATTCTTTCTATGACATGACGCCATCTTGACACCCCTCCACGACCGGAGGTTTTAGCTTTCCGCAGGCTTTAACGGGAGGACTTTATATGCAGAGTCAATACGCTTTTAATGTTGGTATTGAGAAACAATAAATATAAAAAAAAAGTTCATATACCACGAACAATGTTTTCCCATAAAAATAAGGCCCGAATACGTCAATTGGTAGTAAAACGCAGCATCTGTTAAAAGTTGAGTTCCCGTAGAAAACCTCTAGTCACACGTGCAGTAGCTTGCAAAGACAGCTTTTGTGATTTACTAGCAGCCATGTCGCGACTGCATTTTAGTTCAATTTCATATGGAATATTTACCTGACCTTTTGAAAATCTCTACAAGTTACTCTTTCCTGTTTACGTGAAAGGCTTACATGTGCCGGAGCTAGTAGAATATTCTTTTCAACCTTCGACCTTCCCCTACTACCATTCTTTAAAATTTCCAGCTTAAAAAATTTATAAATCCAACGTATTTGTTGTTATAAGCCACAGCGATCATCTCGTAGATATATTGGAGGTGTCCTTAGGTTTTATCCGCACTAAAAGGTCAGGTAGAACATCGTTTCAAGCTTTAGAAGCCATCGTAAATGAAAACGTGTTTCTGTACGACACGGATGGCCGCAAGCTACCGTATTCTGTGTCGAAGCAGCTGCGACACCCAATATAGATCGTAGTATCTAAGCATTGCATCACGTTGTGGATGCGTAACTATCGAAGTTTCCTGCATACAAAACTTTCCTTTTCAAGGAAATATTCTTTCTATGACATCTACCAAGGATTTTAAAGCCATGGTGAGTTAGGTTACCTTTTTGACACCCCTCCACCACCGGAGTTCTTAGCTTTCGGTAAGCTTTACCGGGTCTACCTTATTTGCAGGGTCATGCAATACGCTTTTACAATTGGTGGTGAAGAAAAATAGTTATCAAAAAAACTCCATATACCACGAGCAATGTTATCCGAGAGAAACAAGGCCCGAATATGTTAATTGGTAGTAAAACGCAGCATCTGTTAAAAGTTGTTTTCCTGTAGACGTCATCTAGTCACACGTTTAGTACCTTGCAAAGACAGCTTTTACGATTTACTAGCGGCCATGTCGCGACCACATTTTAGTTCAATTTTATGTGGAATATTTACCTGACCCCTTGAAAATCTCCACGAACTCTTTCCTGTTCACGTGGAAGAGTTTCATGCGCCGGAGCTAGTAGAATATCCTTTTCAACCTTCGACCTTCCCCTACTACCATTCTTTAAAATTTCCAGCTTAAAAAATTTATAAATCCAACGTATTTGTTGTTATAAGCCAGAGATCATCTCGTAGATATATTGGAGCGTGTCCTTAGGTTTTATCCGCACTAAAAGGTCAGGTAGAACATCGTTTCAAGCTTTAGAAGCCATCGTAAATGAAAACGTGTTTCTGTACGACACGGATGGCCGCAAGCTACCGTATTCTGTGTCGAAGCAGCTGCGACACCCAATATAGATCGTAGTATCTAAGCATTGCATCACGTTGTGGATGCGTAACTATCGAAGTTTCCTGCATACAAAACTTTCCTTTTCAAGGAAATATTCTTTCTATGACATCTACCAAGGATTTTAAAGCCATGGTGAGTTAGGTTACCTTTTTGACACCCCTCCACCACCGGAGTTCTTAGCTTTCGGTAAGCTTTACCGGGTCTACCTTATTTGCAGGGTCATGCAATACGCTTTTACAATTGGCGGTGAAGCAAAAAAACTTCATATACCACGAGCAATGTTATCCGAGAGAAACAAGGCCCGAATACGTTAATTGGTAGTAAAACACAGCATCTGTTAAAAATTGTTTTCCTGTAGACGTCATCTAGTCACACGTTTAGTACCTTGCAAAGACAGCTTTTTAGCGGCCATGTCACGACCGCATTTTAGTTCAATTTTATGTGGAATATTTACCTGACCCCTTGAAAATCTCCACGAACTCTTTCCTGTTCACGTGGAAGAGTTTCATGCGCTGGAGCTAGTAGAATATCCTTTTCAACCTTCTACCTTTCCTTACTACCATTCTTTAAAATGTCCAGCTTAAAAAATTTATAAATCCAACGTATTTGTTGTTTTAAGCCAGAGATCATCTCGTAGATATATTGGAGCGTGTCCTTAAGTTTTATCCACACTAAAAGGTCAGGCGAGACATCATTTCAAGCTTTAGAAGCCATCGTAAGAGAAAACGTGTTTGTGTACAACATGGATGGCCGCAAGCTATTCTGTGTCGAAGCAGCTGCAACACCCAATATAGATCGTAGTATCTGAGCATTGGATCACGTTGTAGATGCGTAACTATCGAAGTTTCCTGTATACAAAACTTTCCTTTTGGAGGAAAAAGTCTTTCTATGAAGGCCATGGTGAAATAGGTTACATTTTTGACACCCCTCCACCACCGGAGCTTTTAGCTTTCGGTAAGCTTTCACGGGACGACTTTATATGGGCAGAGTCAATACGCTTTTTATGTTGGTATAGCCGGGGAAAAATAATTATAAAAAATACGTTAATATACCACGAACAATGTTTTCCGAGAGAAATAAAACTCGAATTCGTTAATTGGTAGTAGAACGCAGCATCTATTAAAAGTTGTTTTCCCGGAGACGTCATCTAGTCACACGTGCAGTACCTTGCAAAGACAGCTTTTGTGAGTTTACAAGCGGCCATGTCGCGACTGCATTTTGGTGCAATTTCATCGAATATTTACTCGACCCTTTGAAAATCTCCACAAACTGTTTCCTGTTCACGTGGAAGGCTTTCATGTACCAGAGCTAGTAGAATATCCTTTTCAACCTTCTACCTTCCGTTACTACAATTCTTTAAAATGTGCGGCTTAAAAAAACATAAATCCAGCGTATTTGTTGTTATAAGCCAGAGATCATCTCGTAGATATATTGGAACGTGTCCTTAGGTTTTATCCGCACTAAAAAGTCAGGGAGTACGTCTTTCCAAGCTTTAGAAGCCATCGTAAATGAAAACGTGTTTCTGTACAACATGGATGGCCGCAAGTTATTCTGTGTCGAAGCAGCTGAGCACTCAATATAGATTGTAGTGTCGAAGCATTGCAACACGTTGTGGATCTAACGAAGTTTCCTGTAGAAAAAACTTTCGTTTTCAAGGAAATATTCTTTCTATGACATGACGCCATCTTGACACCCCTCCACGTCCGGAGGTTTTAGCTTTCCGCAGGCTTTAACGGGAGGACTTTATATGCAGAGTCAATACGCTTTTAATGTTGGTATTGAGAAACAATAAATATAAAAAAAAAGTTCATATACCACGAACAATGTTTTCCCATAGAAATAAGGCCCGAATACGTCAATTGGTAGTAAAACGCAGCATCTGTTAAAAGTTGAGTTCCCGTAGAAAACCTCTAGTCACACGTGCAGTAGCTTGCAAAGACAGCTTTTGTGATTTACTAGCAGCCATGTCGCGACTGCATTTTAGTTCAATTTCATATGGAATATTTACCTGACCTTTTGAAAATCTCTACAAGTTACTCTTTCCTGTTTACGTGAAAGGCTTACATGTGCCAGAGCTAGTAGAATATTCTTTTCAACCTTCGACCTTCCCCTACTACCATTCTTTAAAATTTCCAGCTTAAAAAATTTATAAATCCAACGTATTTGTTGTTATAAGCCACAGAGATCATCTCGTAGATATATTGGAGGTGTCCTTAGGTTTTATCCGCACTAAAAGGTCAGGTAGAACATCGTTTCAAGCTTTAGAAGCCATCGTAAATGAAAACGTGTTTCTGTACGACACGGATGGCCGCAAGCTACCGTATTCTGTGTCGAAGCAGCTGCGACACCCAATATAGATCGTAGTATCTAAGCATTGCATCACGTTGTGGATGCGTAACTATCGAAGTTTCCTGCATACAAAACTTTCCTTTTCAAGGAAATATTCTTTCTATGACATCTACCAAGGATTTTAAAGCCATGGTGAGTTAGGTTACCTTTTTGACACCCCTCCACCACCGGAGTTCTTAGCTTTCGGTAAGCTTTACCGGGTCTACCTTATTTGCAGGGTCATGCAATACGCTTTTACAATTGGTGGTGAAGAAAAATAGTTATCAAAAAAACTCCATATACCACGAGCAATGTTATCCGAGAGAAACAAGGCCCGAATATGTTAATTGGTAGTAAAACGCAGCATCTGTTAAAAGTTGTTTTCCTGTAGACGTCATCTAGTCACACGTTTAGTACCTTGCAAAGACAGCTTTTACGATTTACTAGCGGCCATGTCGCGACCACATTTTAGTTCAATTTTATGTGGAATATTTACCTGACCCCTTGAAAATCTCCACGAACTCTTTCCTGTTCACGTGGAAGAGTTTCATGCGCCGGAGCTAGTAGAATATTCTTTTCAACCTTTGACCTTCCCCTACTACCATTCTTTAAAATTTCCAGCTTAAAAAATTTATAAATCCAACGTATTTGTTGTTATAAGCCAGAGATCATCTCGTAGATATATTGGAGAGTGTCCTTAGGTTTTATCCGCACTAAAAGGTCAGGTAGAACATCGTTTCAAGCTTTAGAAGCCATTGTAAATGAAAACGTGTTTCTGTACGACACGGATGGCCGCAAGCTACCGTATTCTGTGTCGAAGCAGCTGCGACACCCAATATAGATCGTAGTATCTAAGCATTGCATCACGTTGTGGATGCGTAACTATCGAAGTTTCCTGCATACAAAACTTTCCTTTTCAAGGAAATATTCTTTCTATGACATCTACCAAGGATTTTAAAGCCATGGTGAGTTAGGTTACCTTTTTGACACCCCTCCACCACCGGAGTTCTTAGCTTTCGGTAAGCTTTACCGGGTCTACCTTATTTGCAGGGTCATGCAATACGCTTTTACAATTGGCGGTGAAGCAAAAAAACTTCATATACCACGAGCAATGTTATCCGAGAGAAACAAGGCCCGAATACGTTAATTGGTAGTAAAACACAGCATCTGTTAAAAATTGTTTTCCTGTAGACGTCATCTAGTCACACGTTTAGTACCTTGCAAAGACAGCTTTTTAGCGGCCATGTCACGACCGCATTTTAGTTCAATTTTATGTGGAATATTTACCTGACCCCTTGAAAATCTCCACGAACTCTTTCCTGTTCACGTGGAAGAGTTTCATGCGCTGGAGCTAGTAGAATATCCTTTTCAACCTTCTACCTTTCCTTACTACCATTCTTTAAAATGTCCAGCTTAAAAAATTTATAAATCCAACGTATTTGTTGTTTTAAGCCAGAGATCATCTCGTAGATATATTGGAGCGTGTCCTTAAGTTTTATCCACACTAAAAGGTCAGGCGAGACATCATTTCAAGCTTTAGAAGCCATCGTAAGAGAAAACGTGTTTGTGTACAACATGGATGGCCGCAAGCTATTCTGTGTCGAAGCAGCTGCAACACCCAATATAGATCGTAGTATCTGAGCATTGGATCACGTTGTAGATGCGTAACTATCGAAGTTTCCTGTATACAAAACTTTCCTTTTGGAGGAAAAAGTCTTCCTATGAAGGCCATGGTGAAATAGGTTACATTTTTGACACCCCTCCACCACCGGAGCTTTTAGCTTTCGGTAAGCTTTCACGGGACGACTTTATATGGGCAGAGTCAATACGCTTTTTATGTTGGTATAGCCGGGGAAAATTAATTATAAAAAATACGTTAATATACCACGAACAATGTTTTCCGAGAGAAATAAAACTCGAATTCGTTAATTGGTAGTAGAACGCAGCATCTATTAAAAGTTGTTTTCCCGGAGACGTCATCTAGTCACACGTGCAGTACCTTGCAAAGACAGCTTTTGTGAGTTTGCAAGCGGCCATGTCGCGACTGCATTTTGGTGCAATTTCATCGAATATTTACTCGACCCTTTGAAAATCTCCACAAACTGTTTCCTGTTCACGTGGAAGGCTTTCATGTACCAGAGCTAGTAGAATATCCTTTTCAACCTTCTACCTTCCGTTACTACAATTCTTTAAAATGTGCGGCTTAAAAAAACATAAATCCAGCGTATTTGTTGTTATAAGCCAGAGATCATCTCGTAGATATATTGGAACGTGTCCTTAGGTTTTATCCGCACTAAAAAGTCGGGGAGTACGTCTTTCCAAGCTTTAGAAGCCATCGTAAATGAAAACGTGTTTCTGTACAACATGGATGGCCGCAAGCTATTCTGTGTCGAAGCAGCTGAGCACTCAATATAGATTGTAGTGTCGAAGCATTGCAACACGTTGTGGATCTAACGAAGTTTCCTGTAGAAAAAACTTTCGTTTTCAAGGAAATATTCTTTCTATGACATGACGCCATCTTGACACCCCTCCACGACCGGAGGTTTTAGCTTTCTGCAGGCTTTAACGGGAGGACTTTATATGCAGAGTCAATACGCTTTTAATGTTGGTATTGAGAAACAATAAATATAAAAAAAAAGTTCATATACCACGAACAATGTTTTCCCATAGAAATAAGGCCCGAATACGTCAATTGGTAGTAAAACGCAGCATCTGTTAAAAGTTGAGTTCCCGTAGAAAACCTCTAGTCACACGTGCAGTAGCTTGCAAAGACAGCTTTTGTGATTTACTAGCAGCCATGTCGCGACTGCATTTTAGTTCAATTTCATATGGAATATTTACCTGACCTTTTGAAAATCTCTACAAGTTACTCTTTCCTGTTTACGTGAAAGGCTTACATGTGCCGGAGCTAGTAGAATATTCTTTTCAACCTTCGACCTTCCCCTACTACCATTCTTTAAAATTTCCAGCTTAAAAAATTTATAAATCCAACGTATTTGTTGTTATAAGCCACAGAGATCATCTCGTAGATATATTGGAGGTGTCCTTAGGTTTTATCCGCACTAAAAGGTCAGGTAGAACATCGTTTCAAGCTTTAGAAGCCATCGTAAATGAAAACGTGTTTCTGTACGACACGGATGGCCGCAAGCTACCGTATTCTGTGTCGAAGCAGCTGCGACACCCAATATAGATAGTAGTATCTAAGCATTGCATCACGTTGTGGATGCGTAACTATCGAAGTTTCCTGCATACAAAACTTTCCTTTTCAAGGAAATATTCTTTCTATGACATCTACCAAGGATTTTAAAGCCATGGTGAGTTAGGTTACCTTTTTGACACCCCTCCACCACCGGAGTTCTTAGCTTTCGGTAAGCTTTACCGGGTCTACCTTATTTGCAGGGTCATGCAATACGCTTTTACAATTGGTGGTGAAGAAAAATAGTTATCAAAAAAACTCCATATACCACGAGCAATGTTATCCGAGAGAAACAAGGCCCGAATACGTTAATTGGTAGTAAAACGCAGCATCTGTTAAAAGTTGTTTTCCTGTAGACGTCATCTAGTCACACGTTTAGTACCTTGCAAAGACAGCTTTTACGATTTACTAGCGGCCATGTCGCGACCACATTTTAGTTCAATTTTATGTGGAATATTTACCTGACCCCTTTAAAATCTCCACGAACTCTTTCCTGTTCACGTGGAAGAGTTTCATGCGCCGGAGCTAGTAGAATATCCTTTTCAACCTTCGACCTTCCCCTACTACCATTCTTTAAAATTTCCAGCTTAAAAAATTTATAAATCCAACGTATTTGTTGTTATAAGCCAGAGATCATCTCGTAGATATATTGGAGCGTGTCCTTAGGTTTTATCCGCACTAAAAGGTCAGGTAGAACATCGTTTCAAGCTTTAGAAGCCATCGTAAATGAAAACGTGTTTCTGTACGACACGGATGGCCGCAAGCTACCGTATTCTGTGTCGAAGCAGCTGCGACACCCAATATAGATCGTAGTATCTAAGCATTGCATCACGTTGTGGATGCGTAACTATCGAAGTTTCCTGCATACAAAACTTTCCTTTTCAAGGAAATATTCTTTCTATGACATCTACCAAGGATTTTAAAGCCATGGTGAGTTAGGTTACCTTTTTGACACCCCTCCACCACCGGAGTTCTTAGCTTTCGGTAAGCTTTACCGGGTCTACCTTATTTGCAGGGTCATGCAATACGCTTTTACAATTGGCGGTGAAGCAAAAAAACTTCATATACCACGAGCAATGTTATCCGAGAGAAACAAGGCCCGAATACGTTAATTGGTAGTAAAACACAGCATCTGTTAAAAATTGTTTTCCTGTAGACGTCATCTAGTCACACGTTTAGTACCTTGCAAAGACAGCTTTTTAGCGGCCATGTCACGACCGCATTTTAGTTCAATTTTATGTGGAATATTTACCTGACCCCTTGAAAATCTCCACGAACTCTTTCCTGTTCACGTGGAAGAGTTTCATGCGCTGGAGCTAGTAGAATATCCTTTTCAACCTTCTACCTTTCCTTACTACCATTCTTTAAAATGTCCAGCTTAAAAAATTTATAAATCCAACGTATTTGTTGTTTTAAGCCAGAGATCATCTAGTAGATATATTGGAGCGTGTCCTTAAGTTTTATCCACACTAAAAGGTCAGGCGAGACATCATTTCAAGCTTTAGAAGCCATCGTAAGAGAAAACGTGTTTGTGTACAACATGGATGGCCGCAAGCTATTCTGTGTCGAAGCAGCTGCAACACCCAATATAGATCGTAGTATCTGAGCATTGGATCACGTTGTAGATGCGTAACTATCGAAGTTTCCTGTATACAAAACTTTCCTTTTGAAGGAAAAAGTCTTTCTATGAAGGCCATGGTGAAATAGGTTACATTTTTGACACCCCTCCACCACCGGAGCTTTTAGCTTTCGGTAAGCTTTCACGGGACGACTTTATATGGACAGAGTCAATACGCTTTTTATGTTGGTATAGCCGGGGAAAAATAATTATAAAAAATACGTTAATATACCACGAACAATGTTTTCCGAGAGAAATAAAACTCGAATTCGTTAATTGGTAGTAGAACGCAGCATCTATTAAAAGTTGTTTTCCCGGAGACGTCATCTAGTCACACGTGCAGTACCTTGCAAAGACAGCTTTTGTGAGTTTACAAGCGGCCATGTCGCGACTGCATTTTGGTGCAATTTCATCGAATATTTACTCGACCCTTTGAAAATCTCCACAAACTGTTTCCTGTTCACGTGGAAGGCTTTCATGTACCAGAGCTAGTAGAATACCCTTTTCAACCTTCTACCTTCCGTTACTACAATTCTTTAAAATGTGCGGCTTAAAAAAACATAAATCCAGCGTATTTGTTGTTATAAGCCAGAGATCATCTCGTAGATATATTGGAACGTGTCCTTAGGTTTTATCCGCACTAAAAAGTCAGGGAGTACGTCTTTCCAAGCTTTAGAAGCCATCGTAAATGAAAACGTGTTTCTGTACAACATGGATGGCCGCAAGCTATTCTGTGTCGAAGCAGCTGAGCACTCAATATAGATTGTAGTGTCGAAGCATTGCAACACGTTGTGGATCTAACGAAGTTTCCTGTAGAAAAAACTTTCGTTTTCAAGGAAATATTCTTTCTATGACATGACGCCATCTTGACACCCCTCCACGACCGGAGGTTTTAGCTTTCCGCAGGCTTTAACGGGAGGACTTTATATGCAGAGTCAATACGCTTTTAATGTTGGTATTGAGAAACAATAAATATAAAAAAAAAGTTCATATACCACGAACAATGTTTTCCCATAGAAATAAGGCCCGAATACGTCAATTGGTAGTAAAACGCAGCATCTGTTAAAAGTTGAGTTCCCGTAGAAAACCTCTAGTCACACGTGCAGTAGCTTGCAAAGACAGCTTTTGTGATTTACTAGCAGCCATGTCGCGACTGCATTTTAGTTCAATTTCATATGGAATATTTACCTGACCTTTTGAAAATCTCTACAAGTTACTCTTTCCTGTTTACGTGAAAGGCTTACATGTGCCGGAGCTAGTAGAATATTCTTTTCAACGTACCTTCGACCTTCCCCTACTACCATTCTTTAAAATTTCCAGCTTAAAAAATTTATAAATCCAACGTATTTGTTGTTATAAGCCACAGAGATCATCTCGTAGATATATTGGAGGTGTCCTTAGGTTTTATCCGCACTAAAAGGTCAGGTAGAACATCGTTTCAAGCTTTAGAAGCCATCGTAAATGAAAACGTGTTTCTGTACGACACGGATGGCCGCAAGCTACCGTATTCTGTGTCGAAGCAGCTGCGACACCCAATATAGATCGTAGTATCTAAGCATTGCATCACGTTGTGGATGCGTAACTATCGAAGTTTCCTGCATACAAAACTTTCCTTTTCAAGGAAATATTCTTTCTATGACATCTACCAAGGATTTTAAAGCCATGGTGAGTTAGGTTACCTTTTTGACACCCCTCCACCACCGGAGTTCTTAGCTTTCGGTAAGCTTTACCGGGTCTACCTTATTTGCAGGGTCATGCAATACGCTTTTACAATTGGTGGTGAAGAAAAATAGTTATCAAAAAAACTCCATATACCACGAGCAATGTTATCCGAGAGAAACAAGGCTCGAATATGTTAATTGGTAGTAAAACGCAGCATCTGTTAAAAGTTGTTTTCCTGTAGACGTCATCTAGTCACACGTTTAGTACCTTGCAAAGACAGCTTTTACGATTTACTAGCGGCCATGTCGCGACCACATTTTAGTTCAATTTTATGTGGAATATTTACCTGACCCCTTGAAAATCTCCACGAACTCTTTCCTGTTCACGTGGAAGAGTTTCATGCGCCGGAGCTAGTAGAATATCCTTTTCAACCTTCGACCTTCCCCTACTACCATTCTTTAAAATTTCCAGCTTAAAAAATTTATAAATCCAACGTATTTGTTGTTATAAGCCAGAGATCATCTCGTAGATATATTGGAGCGTGTCCTTAGGTTTTATCCGCACTAAAAGGTCAGGTAGAACATCGTTTCAAGCTTTAGAAGCCATCGTAAATGAAAACGTGTTTCTGTACGACACGGATGGCCGCAAGCTACCGTATTCTGTGTCGAAGCAGCTGCGACACCCAATATAGATCGTAGTATCTAAGCATTGCATCACGTTGTGGATGCGTAACTATCGAAGTTTCCTGCATACAAAACTTTCCTTTTCAAGGAAATATTCTTTCTATGACATCTACCAAGGATTTTAAAGCCATGGTGAGTTAGGTTACCTTTTTGACACCCCTCCACCACCGGAGTTCTTAGCTTTCGGTAAGCTTTACCGGGTCTACCTTATTTGCAGGGTCATGCAATACGCTTTTACAATTGGCGGTGAAGCAAAAAAACTTCATATACCACGAGCAATGTTATCCGAGAGAAACAAGGCCCGAATACGTTAATTGGTAGTAAAACACAGCATCTGTTAAAAATTGTTTTCCTGTAGACGTCATCTAGTCACACGTTTAGTACCTTGCAAAGACAGCTTTTTAGCGGCCATGTCACGACCGCATTTTAGTTCAATTTTATGTGGAATATTTACCTGACCCCTTGAAAATCTCCACGAACTCTTTCCTGTTCACGTGGAAGAGTTTCATGCGCCGGAGCTAGTAGAATATTCTTTTCAACCTTTGACCTTCCCCTACTACCATTCTTTAAAATTTCCAGCTTAAAAAATTTATAAATCCAACGTATTTGTTGTTATAAGCCAGAGATCATCTCGTAGATATATTGGAGAGTGTCCTTAGGTTTTATCCGCACTAAAAGGTCAGGTAGAACATCGTTTCAAGCTTTAGAAGCCATCGTAAATGAAAACGTGTTTCTGTACGACACGGATGGCCGCAAGCTACCGTATTCTGTGTCGAAGCAGCTGCGACACCCAATATAGATCGCAGTATCTAAGCATTTCATCACGTTGTGGATGCGTAACTATCGAAGTTTCCTGCATACAAAACTTTCCTTTTCAAGGAAATATTCTTTCTATGACATCTACCAAGGATTTTAAAGCCATGGTGAGTTAGGTTACCTTTTTGACACCCCTCCACCACCGGAGTTCTTAGCTTTCGGTAAGCTTTACCGGGCCTACCTTATTTGCAGGGTCATGAAATACGCTTTTACAATTGGTGGTGAAGAAAAATAGTTATCAAAAAAACTCCATATACCACGAGCAATGTTACCCGAGAGAAACAAGGCCCGAATATGTTAATTGGTAGTAAAATGCAGCATCTGTTAAAAGTTGTTTTCCTGTAGACATCATCTAGTCACACGTTTAGTACCTTGCAAAGACAGCTTTTACGATTTACTAGCGGCCATGTCGCGACCGCATTTTAGTTCAATTTTATGTGGAATATTTACCTGACCCCTTGAAAATCTCCACGAACTCTTTCCTGTTCACGTGGAAGAGTTTCATGCGCTGGAGCTAGTAGAATATCCTTTTCAACCTTCTACCTTTCCTTACTACCATTCCTTAAAATGTCCGGCTTAAAAAATTTATAAATCCAACGTATTTGTTGTTTTAAGCCAGAGATCATCTCCTAGATATATTGGAGCGTGTCCTTAAGTTTTATCCGCACTAAAAGGTCAGGCAAGACGTCATTTCAAGCTTTAGAAGCCATCGTAAAAGAAAACGTGTTTGTGTACAACATGGATGGCGGCAAGCTAATTCTGTGTCGAAGCAGCTGCAACACCCAATATAGATCGTAGTATCTGAGCATTGGATCACGTTGTAGATGCGTAACTATCGAAGTTTCCTGTATACAAAACTTTCCTTTTGAAGGAAAAAGTCTTTCTATGAAGGCCATGGTGAAATAGGTTACATTTTTGACACCCCTCTACCACCGGAGTTTTTAGCCTTCGGTAAGCTTTAACGTGACGACTTTATATGGGCAGAGTCAATACGCTTCTTATGTTGGAATAGCCGGGGGAAAATAATTATAGAAAAAATGTTCATATACCACGAACAATGTTTTCCGAGAGAAATAAAACTCGAATTCGTTAATTGGTAGTAAAACGCAGCATCTATTAAAAGTTGTTTTCCCGGAGACGTCATCTAGTCACACGTGCAGTAACTTGCAAAGACAGCTTTTTTGATTTACTAGCGGCCATGTCGCGACTGCATTTTGGTGCAATTTCATCGAATATTTACTCGACCCTTTGAAAATCTCCACAAACTGTTTCCTGTTCACGTGGAAGGCTTTCATGTACCAGAGCTAGTAGAGTATCCTTTTGAACCTTCTACCTTCCTTTACTGCAATTCTTTAAAATGTCCGGCGTAAAAAATTTATAAAACCAACGTATTTGTTTTTACAAGCCAGAGATCATCTAGTAGTTATATTGGAGCGCGTCCTTAGGTTTTATCCGCACTAAAAAGTCAGGGAGTACGTCTTTTCAAGCTTTAGAACCCATCGTAAATGAAAGCGTGTTTCTGTACAACATGGACGGCCGCAAGCTATTCTGTGTCTAAGCAGCTGAGCACCCAATATAGATTGTAGTGTCGAAGCATTGCAACACGTTGTGGATCTAACGAAGTTTCCTGTATAAAAAACTTTCGTTTTCAAGGAAATATTCTTTTTGTGACATCTACCAGGGCAGTTAAGGCCATGGTGAATAAGGTTTAGTTTTTGACACCCCTTCACCACCGGAGTTTTTAGTTTTCGGTAAGCTTTAAGAGTCAGTACGCTTTTCCGATTGGTATTGATAAACAACAATAATAAAAATAGAACTCCATATACCACGAACAATGTTTTCCAGAGAAACAAGGCCCGATTGCAGGGTTGGTAGAATATCTTTGTTAACCTACGGCAAGAAATTTCCGCGTCGAATGAACTTAGCGCCCAAGCATTGTAGAATGTTATAAATTCGTTACTAACGGTGGTTCGTCAATAAAACAAGTGTCCTTTTGAAAGAAAAACTTTTTCTTTAACATCAGTTGTTAACACCCATTTACCACCGGTAAGTTAGTGAGCTTTTTGTACGCTCTAAAGCGGCCTTCACACTTCAAACTAATGTTGGCCAACTCGTGTTGGGAAAAAGTTGGTGAGAATAGAGACAAGTTCTATTTATCGCGAGCAGTTTGCCAACATGTTGCTGTGTCGTTCACACACATCAATTTGAGTTTGCCATGCGTCAAGAGTTGGCCAACATTCAGGTTT
This sequence comes from Siderastrea radians, assembly GCA_964017195.1. Taxonomy (NCBI): domain Eukaryota; kingdom Metazoa; phylum Cnidaria; class Anthozoa; order Scleractinia; family Rhizangiidae; genus Siderastrea; species Siderastrea radians. The sequence continues at coordinate 10,085,657 of OZ024891.1, read as the reverse complement.
CAAGTGTCAAGGCCCCTTAACGGGGAGGGCTTAACATTCAGACCCAATACGCTTGAACAATGGCTATTGACAAATTAAAAAAAAAAAACTTTTACATACCAGCAAAAAAATGGTTTCCGAGAGGAACAAGCTAAGGGGCGAATATGTTAACTCGTGGTAAAACGCAGCATCTCTTGAACCTTGCTCTAACAGGAGAAAGGCCCGGCGATTTCTACGTGCCTTTAAATTTTTTGTTGACGGAACCTTCACATATTGGCATCGCTAATGTTTCCAAAAAGAAGAAGGACCTTAATACTTTAATAAGTGGTAAAAGACAAGACTTAATTTATTTAGCTTGAGTGGAAGTCTTAATTTATTTAGCTTGCTTTAATAAGAGGACCTTGTCGTTAACCCTTTACTATTTTAATTTATATCATATCTAATAATATCATCATCAACAGTATTTAGTCAGTAATATCAATTTTATATTTTAATTTATTTTGATCTTAATTTTTAACTTAACATTAGTCGTGGAATATCTGTCAACTAGCCGTATGGCTAAGTATATTACCACGTTAAATAAAGTGTCCTAGGTCCTATGTCCTAATTGATACTGAGGAATTCCGTGGTAAATACTGCCTTTTTTGAATTGGTACCAGAGTGACTAACAAAAGCGTATAAACGCTTTAGTTTAATGTGAAACTTATTGTGTGTCTGATGAAACCATACTGAGATGGCTAAGACGGGTACACATTTCCGTAATTTTGTTTGTAATTAAATATGACCTCGGCCAAGTATCAGTTACCAGTCTCAAAATCATTTTTTGATAAAAATATTGCGGCTAATAGGCAATTTTCAAACGATATATTCAGGATGGTAACGCGAGATTTATTTTAGCCTTTCAGGCACCATGGTGGTGCGGTGACACTTTGACGCGTTAACTTTACCACGGCTACGAAATACTGCAAGGTCGCCTCTTAAAACCTAAATAAACAGATCAAAACATAAAAAACCTTATATCTTTCCTTAAAATGAATGATAGAATAGTTCGGGAATCTCAGAGAGTCGTTTATAGTTGATATTATGACGTGGTACAAACAGCCATATTTATGGCCCTCTATTACACTTTTTACCATGGTATTGTACCCTATTTTTGTCCTGTTTCTTAAGTGGACAACGACAACAATATGACCCGGTTGTTTGATTACATGGTCAAACACGAGCGGAAGGGCTTGATAAATCAAAGACTTCCCAAAGCCCGTCGGCAGGTTTACAAAGAGATTTTTCGAGACGATTTTTCGAATTGCCTGTTTTTGATGAGAATTTAACTCGGGAATTTTGAAGGTTGACGACACCAGATGAAAAGCTTCATCTAGCGCCGCCATCTTGATTTGCGTTTGTCACCTGCGCGTGAGTCACCGATAAAACACGACCTGTGATTGGGCGAGTCTCCCAACAGAGCAGTTTGGCGCGCGACAGTTCTGAATTCTAGAACCAGAGCTGTGATTGGCTAAAGGTCGGGAAAGGAATGTGGTTCAGTTTTCAGCAGCCGTTTGTGGGGGGGGGGGGGGGAGCGTTGCGTGACTCCATTAAAAACGGCTGCGTAGGAGACTAATGACCCCTGGGAGAAGTGACGTATTCTTAGGTGCCTACTGTCTGAGTACAAATGCGTTATCTTGCTGGCCTGTCAGTATAGCTGTACCTTTCTAGACCTCTACTTTCATTGGTTTCAATAACCTGCACATCTTATTGTTATCAGGGTAAGGGGCATTGTTTTGGTCCTTAAGGTATTGGATCACAGGGCAGCCCCAGTATATAGCCTGGGATTTCAAGCTGGGAGCCTTTTGTAACCCACAGCAGTTTTAGGACGAGGGGAGAATATTTGTGGGGAAACTTAGGCTGCGCCTAGTCCGTGTTTTGGTTGCACAGATAGAGAACTAAAATGTCACGTTTTAAAGTAATTTCATGAAAACATACCTGATGCAATCTTTAGATTTGGAGAAACAGTTTGATTTCTTTTCAGTAACAAATATGCCAAGATTTTCAGGTCTCTTTAATAATTAATTTCGACAGGGGTGAACTATCGCAAATTTGATAATTTGGTGTTTCAACGAGACAGAGGTCTGGGATAACAACTGATTGTAAGACCCTTAGCAGAGCTCAGAAAGCGCTAGTTTAACTTCAATCTTGATTTGTTGGTCAGTTTGTACAGGAATTCGGAAGCAAAGCATCGGCCAATTTAAAAACTAAATTCAAATTAAGCTAATTGAAGACTGGAAAGTGAACCCGCCTGGTTCATTCCATGAGGATTATTCTTTTTCTATGTGTGGTAACGCAATACATTTAGTTCACTGGAGTCTTTTTACAACCCCGCCTTGGTTGATTCATTTTGTCAAAAGAGAAAAATGGTCGCCGGTTGTCCACCTTGTAACTGACTGCGATGATGCTCATGACGGGAATGGGAAAACAGTGAAAATTAGTTTACCTATTAAATAATGTCCTGTTTGTTAAATCAAGTAGAGATACTCTAAGGAGAAAAATTACATACTTGTCACTACTCAGGCTGAAAGGCTCTAACATCACTGTGTATACGAAAGAATCCGAGAAACAAAGAGCGTGTGACTTAACTGTAACTGCGTCACCTATACCTAAAATAAAAAAGGAAGAAGAAAGAAACCGGTGTAGTGTACATACGTCCTTTTTTTCTGAGAAATGATGGAAGATTCGCATACAAAATCTTTAAAAAAAAATCAGGAGGTGCCGAATATCAGATACTATCCCGAGTTTGAGTAGCCAGTCAGAGCGCACGAAAAACACTACTTACTGGTTTAGAATATACTAATTGACAACATCTAAGTTAGATTTTTGTCTCTACTTATGGTCTTATGAACGACTTACCAATAGATTACAGAGCGTAAATAAAATGTCCAAAAATTTGTAACAGCGACTTCCTGCATTGAAATTTATTGCACAGTGAACATGACATCAGCAGAAAAACTGAAGATACAAATCCTTATTTGTTATTTAGAAGAACAATTCATTTGATGATTGTATCACTGAGACTCAAATGTTGGACTTGTGTGGCGAAAAAAGGGTGTCTGCCGTAACTATACGTCAATATGCACTGCATTGCTTTTCACTCATCAATTAGCGCTATAAAGTCTGACTTACGCTCTCATTACTCTCATAAAACTGGCACGGGATATGTACCCAGAAAACACTAAAACCATTGCAAGCCATTACGGGGTATAATTTCTTCTAAGATAACAAATACAACCCTTAAAGCAAACATTTCAAGTCACGTTTTATGTCTAACTTGTTCAAAAATCAAATGTGGCAGGCAAACACTGCAACTTTGTTTTCGGTTTAGGTGCAGTATGATAACGAATGTCTAAAACTAGAAAAGGGGGAAACTCTAAATTATTCAAAATACTGAACGTTTACTCTGGATTTAGGTTTCTTATTAATCTCGTTTTGTTTTATTTTTGAGAGAATCGACACATACTGTATGACCAGCTGCTTTACAGTAGAGGTAATGTGTCGCCTAGCTTGTTCTTGACGCCAAAAATAAAAGATTTCCTTTATGTGCAAGCTTTTATCTTTTCACGTTTTCATCCAGGTCCCAGGATTCAGTTTTGAATGTGACCAATATCATGATGATAATCAGTTTGCAAAATATTGAGAAATAAACGCCACAACACAAAAGTACTGCTCGCTAGACTTTTATAAAGTAGAACCACCTTGATAATAACACACAGCAACATATCAAGGAAGCATTCGTTAGTGATATTTTATTTCAATAATCACTATTTCAGTCAGTCGGGTTTTATCCACGGACTAAAAAGCTAGAGCCACCTTGTTAGAGCACATGAAGTACTGCTCAAGAGTTTTCACCTTAGTGGTTAAATTTTAGGAGTTCATTTACAGACTCAAAAGTTAGAAACACCTTAAACAGTATAATAAACAACATTACAGGAAAGTACTATTCCATAACTTTCAATTGTACAGTAACTCACTTTAGGGTTTCTTCCACATACTCAAAAGGGCGTTTGATTCCAGGGGTGAAAGCCCCTTTAAGCCTTAACATCAACTTGTATGTTCTGCTTACTGTTCTGTTATGTTACTAGTTGGGAGTATTTGACTAAACAGCATTTTGTCTTTGGTGATCATTTTCTTTATTCTCGTGTCCTGTTTGTTAAATCACGTGGTGATACTCTAAGGAGAAAAATTAGATACTTTTCACTACTGAGGCTGAAAGGCTTAACATCACTGTGTATACGAAAGAATCCGAGAAATAAAGAGCGTGTGACTTAACTGTAATTGGGTCATCAATACCTAAAACAAAAAAATGAAAAGAGAGAAACCAGTGTGGTATACAAAACTAGTGAATATCCAGTACAAGATAGTTCCTTTTTTCTGACCGGAAATGAGGGAAGACTCGTTTGGCAAATCCAAAAGAAAAATATCAAGAGGTGGATATCAGATACTATCCCGATTTTGAGTAGCCAGTCAGAGCGCACGAAAAACACTATTTACTGGTTTGGTATATACTAATTGCCAATATCTAAGTTAGATTTTTGTCTCTACTTATGGACTTATGAACGACTTACCAATAGATTACAGAGTGTAAATAAGCAATTAAGCCAAGATTGTAGCTTCGACCTAAAAACTACTCAGTTTATTCATGCAGTTCGGAGTTAACGTCGTAAAATTTAAACATAAGATCGTTAAAGTGTCCAAAATTTGTAACAGCGACTTCCTGCATTGAAATTTATTGCACAGTGAATGAGACATCAGGAGAAAAACTGAAGATACAAATCCTTATTTGTTATTTAGAAGAACAATTCATTTGATGATAGTATCACTGAGACTCAAATGTTGGACTTGCATGGCGAAAAAAGGGTGTCTGCCGTAACTATACGTCAATGTGCACTGTATTGCTTTTTGCTCATCAATTAGTGCTATAAAGTCTAACTTACGCTCACATTACTCTCACAAAACTGGCACGGGAAGGTCGGACATGTACCCAGAAAACGTTAAACCATTGCAAGCTATTACGAGGTATAATTTCCTCTAAGATAATCAGTACAACGCTAAGCAAACATTTCAAGTGACGTTTTATGTCTAACTTGTTCAAAAATCAAATGTGGCAAAATCCTTTTATTTTTTATTACTTTTTTATCCAATCCAGCCGCGCCATTAAATTGAAACAACAAATCTACTCGATTTCACGTTACATGAATTGTTACCCAACAAGCCCAATGGATTTCGTAATATCACAGCTGAAATGACTGTATATTTAATATTATTGTAAAATGATCAGTGCACATGATTGGGAGAAAACATATCATGATTCATTAGAAATACTGTAAATATCAACTTTGCACCCTGTCTGATATTCGCCGTGGAAACGTTTAGAATAAAGTAAACATCAGCCATGAAATATGTCATGAAGCAAATATACCTGTTACACGTCGCGTGAATTGAAGTTGACACAGTCCATAAAATCCGAGATTGGAAGACATCTATCCCATTCATCACAAGGTTCCGAAGCAGAAGCATCGAAATCGAAATGCACCCAGCAGCGTTTCTTCTGCTACTGATAGTAGTGGGTAAGTGTAGAGGTTAATTTTCACTGATCTTCATTTTAATCATAGCACCCTTCTTTTAGCGTTGACCATTGTTTCACGAAACTAAGTGTGAGAAGTAGTTGAATGATATTTCGCTACGGTTAGCAAACATTCCCACCCTTCAAGTGTATGAGACTTTCCCTATTTTCTTAATTTTGTACCTCTCGTAAGAAAAAAAGTACCAGACATTGACAAATTTCACTTTAAAAAATGTATTTAAAAAACATACAAGAAAGCATTGTTCATTAAAATAGCTTCTAGGCTTCATCATCCACAGATCATTTTAATCTCTAGTAATTAAATCAAAGCAAAAAAAAATTATTTGTAATTTTCCCAACGGTCACTTCTGAGGATGTATGATGAAGGTTACGAAGCGTTAAGTTCATAAATCAATGTTTTTACAACATGCGTTGTCTTGTCATGTTCGTCACCGCAGTTCGCTTTTTATTCATATTAAAATAAAATAAAAAATAACCGAAGAAAATAACTGCTCAATAACTTTCATCTCGGTGATCATACTTGATGATTCCATTCAGATAATGAAAAGTAGAATCAATCGTGTACAACGCCAGCAAAAAGTACACAACTTCGAGATAGCTGGTCGCTGTGAATGGCCACACTTAAGTTTTCTGTCCACAGTCTCGAGAGTTCTCTGTATAGCTGGTCAGAAGTGTGAATGAACACTTACTTATATCATCCACACACTCCTACAAGCCACTCCGCCAGGAAGTACTATTCAATAGCTTTCAGTTAAATCATCAAATTTCAGGGTTCTCCGCCATTTTTCACGCCATCACGTATGTAATACGTAAATTTTTTTTTCTTTTGACAGGGTTCTTTACTGGTGGAGGTAAGAGTGAACTAAACAGAAAATAGAAAATAAGTTTATAACAAAACTATGCTTGATGTGGTAAGCAATTGGTGTTCCACTTTAACGGCAGTTATCATAGCATTTGAGACGGCATGGAACTTGTACACTGGGTCGATTGTTTGAACGACGTCTTAAACTGGTTTTTAAAATTTATATAGTAGTATAAAAAGAATTACAAGAGAGAAAAGAAAAAAAAAACAGCTTGAAAGAGAGACCACGTAGGAAAGTACTTCAAAAAATATTTCTCAACGCGGTTGCCCTGTCAAAAAATGGTTAGACCACGTTTTTCTGTTAAACACTCTCTTAACTGTGTTAAAATAATCAAAGGGCGTGTAAAGTTGTACTTATCCATTCGAAAGGTTCTCTTGTATAACGAAAGACGGGCATTCAGGCAAACGTATCCCAAGCTTGAAGGCGGATGATGTTTCTAGACTGTTTCGTAAGTTGACTAAAGAGACTGCAAAGAACCACATGCATTTAGCCTTGAAAATAAAAGAAGTAAGATTAGATGCAAGCTATAGGTTTTTGATATCATTATATTTTTGTCGCTCATTGGAACAATTTTTAGTTTTCCCGAGCGCCTAGATTTGTTGAGTCTATTGTCTGAAAAAAACCTGCTGTTTCCCTCTTTTTTGTTACATTAGAGTCAAAGTTGGCCAACCCTTGTGACGGCATTGACCCTAAAGAGCGAAATGCTTGCGGCTATTTTGGGATAACAAAGGAAGAGTGTGTTAACGACAGACATTGCTGCTGGGACGAGGCCGTTAAAGACGCTCCTTTGTGCTTCAGTCCTCCTCCCCTGATGTCAACTCGTCCTCCTCCTCCCGCGGACGTGGCGGAGTCAAGTCCTCCTCCTCCTCCTCCCCCAAAGTCAAGTCCTCCTCCTCCTCCGCCGCAGTCAACTCGTCCTCCTCCTCCTCCCCCGAAGTCAACTCGTCCTCCTCCTCCCGCGGACGTGGCGGAGTCAAGTCCTCCTCCTCCTCCTCCTCCGAAGTCAAGTCCTCCTCCTCCTCCGCCGCAGTCAACTCGTCCTCCTCCACCTCCCCCGAAGTCAACTCGTCCTCCTCCTCCCGCGGACATGGCGGAGTCAAGTCCTCCTCCGCCTCCTCCCCCGAAGTCAAGTCCTCCTCCTCCGCCGCCGCAGTCAACTCGTCCTCGTCCTCCTCCCCCGAAGTCAACTCGTCCTCCTCCTCCTGCGGACGTGGCGGAGTCAAGTCCTCCTCCTCCTCCTCCCCCGAAGTCAAGTCCTCCTCCTCCTCCGCCGCAGTCAACTCGTCCTCCTCCTCCTCCCCCGAAGTCAACTCGTCCTCCTCCTCCCGCGGACATGGCGGAGTCAAGTCCTCCTCCTCCTCCTCCCCCAAAGTCAAGTCCTCCTCCTCCTCCGCCGCAGTCAACTCGTCCTCCTCCTCCTCCCCCGAAGTCAACTCGTTCTCCTCCTCCCGCGGACGTGGCGGAGTCAAATCCTCCTCCTCCTCCTCCTCCAAAGTCAAGTCCTCCTCCTCCTCCGCCGCAGTCAACTCGTCCTCCTCCTCCTCCCCTGAAGTCAACTCGTCCTCCTCCTCCCGCAGACGTGGCGGAGTCAAGTCCTCCTCCTCCTCCTCCCCCGAAGTCAAGTCCTCCTCCTCCTCCTCCGACGCATTCAAATCGTCCTCCTCCTCCTCCCCCGAAGTCAACTCGTCCTCCTCCTCCCGCGGACATGGCGGAGTCAAGTCCTCCTCCTCCTCCCCGGAAGTCAAGTCCTCCTCCTCCTCCTCCGACGCATTCAAATCGTCCTCCTCCTCCTCCCCCGAAGTCAACTCCTCCTCCTCCTCCTCCTCCTCCGGAGGGAAGTACCCAGCTACCGAAAACTGGAAAACCGTTTTTTGGAAATGGTAAGTAGCTCTTGTTAGTGCTTCATCATCATCATCATCATCATCATCATTATCATCACCATCATCATCGCCATCACCATCATCATCGGCATCTTGAACACTTTCAACAATACTACCGACATACATGACAATACAGCAAATACTACATTAAATAGAAATGTGTTGTAATTAAGCGTACATCTATTTCAATTAACGTTGTCAGACTTTAAAGCCTCCAGCTTAAGAGACAAGGTCGAAAGTTAGTATGGGTAGCTGTACATCTTTTGTGATTTGGCTTAGGCTTTCCGGCTGTCACTGCCATAGGATGAGTGAAAGTACCATAAACATTTGTCTAATATGTAATTTATTCTCTGTAGGGGTGAACCATAGCCGTATTTGGTAAATTTTATCAAATTTGGTGAATTTGGTAATGAATTTGGTAAAATCGTTAATAAATTACCCATATCACCTTGCAATCCTGTCGCCTAGGCTTTCCGACAACATTAATTGAAGTAGCTGTAAGCACACACTTATACCAGATACAAGAGAATTACAGCAATATAAATGAATATTACTTCCTTTTGAAGCTAAGGAGTAACAATTAACATGGTGGTTAAATTAAGAGCGCGATGCATCAACAATAAAAAGAAACATACATAACCTTCAGGCAGTACAAAAGTGAGGACAACAGAAAAAAGAAAAGAAAACACAAAGGGGCAAGGAAGATATTCTATGTCGGGATGCGATACAAAATAAAGTTAAATTCACGCTTTATACTTAAGCAAATCCCGGTACACTTTGCTTGTACGTGTTATAGCGGCAGTCTTTGAATGCCTCTTACGCATTAAATTTTCCTCTCAAGTACAGCAAGAAAGACTTCCGAGTTTGGAGCCTCAGTGCGTCTAGTGCGCGTCACGATGCAAAAATCTTCCCAATAAAAAAAATGTTTTCCGCGGAAGCAAATCGACTGATGGTCCTTTGATAACGGCGTAGACTGCTCTTGAGTAACAACGGGAGAAATTGTACTAATTTCGAACTTTTAAGCCCCAATAGTGACAAGCATTCAATTTCTCCTTACAATATCCCTACTTGATCAAACATACAGGTCACAAAGTTAATGATCACCAATCAAGCAAGACTGATGTCTAGATGTTTGAGCAAATTCTCTCAACTAGTACCATAAAAAAGAATGCGGAACACTAAGGACAATATGCATATTGATATTGGGGATTAAAGGATCATAGCCTCTGTTAAACTTCCCACTACAGCTCCATTTTGACAAAGGGACACGCCCCTTTGGTAAGGAAATCCTCGTTGAATAGGGAGATGTCGTTCCATATGACCTCTAAACATTCATCTTTCAGTTGAAAATGATACTTGAAAAAAAAGGGCTATTTAAAAATACATTTCTATTACCCGATACGTAGGCGTTTTAGGTAAGGTTAAATGTAAGAAATATAGAAAATGTCTCCTTCTGCTTAGATAACCTGATGCAAAAACGCGAGAGACTTTGTAAGACTTAAAACTTAACTGTCAACCCTCTCATAAATCACCATTCGTGTTTGCATCAGGTGCACCCAGGATATTCTCTTGACCTAGTTATTTTGTCCGTAATTTATTGTTTTGGCGTTTGTGATTAGGACTTATTCCTGCACTATTGATTTTGGCTCTTTTCTTGGTCCACAGCATGAATTCCTTTTCGCTGGCGGATGAACTCACTCTTCCAAGATAATTGTTAATTTAAAATTAAAACTGATTGGATAAAGTCACCTTTATCATGTAATGCTAAATAAAGACAGTATTAAAGGGGTTATCAATAGTGGATTTCTTGTCATTTTGTGTGTTCTTTAGTATTTCTTGTTAATATTTTCATTGTTGCCTTTCAAATGTGGTGCTACAATACATTCTCTGTTATTGGGTATGGGGGAAAGCGCGTCTAAAATGCAATTCCAGTTTGAGAATGGTTACGGTCTCCAGACCTAACTAAGTTCACAGACATGATAAATTTTATTGCTTTGCAGGCCTCGAAAGTTAATTTTTTTTTCCCAGGAGCAATTCCTAGGTCCAAAATTTTAGTAGTAGATTTGATCCGACAAGGAGCAGAAAGTGTATTTATTTTGAAAATGGGCCACAATTTGAAAAAGCAAATTTTCTCCTATTTTTTTTTTGGTAGGAGCAAATGTCATTGAACCAGTCGCAAATTGCACATTTCGAGCCCTGTTGCTTTGAATTTCCAAATATTCCTTTTGCCTTTCCCGCCATGTTTATCTCTAAGGGTCGGCACCTACGGTGTGGCAACTCTCGGAGACTCTTCTCAGGGAAAATAAACGATTGAGTTGTTGCACCTTCTGAGCGAACACACGCGGGACGTAGTTGATGAGGGCAAAGTTTAAAGTTGCCTGTGAATTGGTTCAGTATTTTCATTTGGTCCCACGTACAGTTTACACGAGGGGACAACACATTTTTGAGAGGCCAAATCCCTGTGATCAGTCTTTATCGATGGGACATAGCGCAGAGACCAACAAAAAGAAAATGAGTAGCTCACAAGAAGCGACTACAACAATGAATGAACTTGAAACGGCGCTCATTTACAACAACAAAATAAAACTTATTCTGAAGTAAATGGGTTATCTCCATCGCGTTCGGATGCACAGTTAACAAATAACATGAACTGCCACTATTAGTCTGGTCAAAACTTTATACCATCATGATTGAAAACAAACAAACAAGAAACATGCTTTGATTAAGGCATAAGTTTTGCGGATGCGAAGTAAGCCTATATAGAAAGTTAGGCGCTTTGAGGACGCGCAAAACTTTTTTCGGAAGCTTTTTGGATAAAATGGCTTTAAACCGACAACTGCTTCGCTTAAAAAATTATTAGTATTGAAAACTTCTAGGACAAAAAAATCGACAGTCAAAATTAAAAGGAATTATTTGCCGTAATCTCATTGAAGTGATGCTTGTACAGTTGCCTTGCGACTGTGCTTTGACCTACTGTTATGAATAAACTAACACAAAATAATAAACAGAGAAATCAATTTTGAAAAAGTTTATTCAAAAACCCGTACGTTTATACTTAAATGCAATTCGCGTTACACTTCCAGTATCGTGGGTCCGTCCACGCGAGTGAAATCGGCTGTGCATGGCAAAATATTCTAGAAAGGAAATTCTGATTTCACTAGATGCAGCCAGGGTGAATGTGAAAATCATCGTTGATTTTTTTGTTGAAAAATTACTGCCTGGTTGTATGGTGGGCCAACAGCATCGTTTACCACCATATTCCCTTATGGTCACCCTTGCAAGACCACATCTATCACAAATCTAAATTAAAGTTCAATTTCAAAATGTAATTTCTTTGACCGTAATACTCAAAATCATGCACCTTAAACCCTTTAAAAACTTCACTGACTCGGTTGTGTTTCAGAACCGAAGGCAAGCCCTCCGCCGTGAAGAAAACAAAGCGATGAAGTCCTTTGAAGACAGCTTTCGTAACTTGAACTTTTCGCCTTCTACCAGTATTCTTTGAACCTTTTTTTTTTCCATTTATAGAGATTAGATGTTTTTTTCTCAAGTTTAAAACTACAGTGCTGTCAACCAATCGTTTTGCTAAATAAAATTAAGCTTTTTAAAAAAACCTCTTTTTCAAAAGCGACGATGGTCATGCGATTTCCCGCCAAGAAAAATGCCGATTGCCCAAAAGCACCGCGAGATTTTCCCGCCAAGAAAAGATGGCAGTAGCCACCCCCCCCCTCAGGTTGTCTTGGGACTCCCCTCCCCCTCCCCCAGAGTCTGTACAGGCGGGCATACGCTGACGTCACAACCAAAATTTCCGGGATAGATAGCTTACCTAATTTGCTTAGGAATGGAGCTCCGCTGGCTCCGCTAAAACAGAAAAGAAAAGAAAGAAACCGGTGTAGTATACAAAACTAGTGAATGGCCAGCACAAGATAGTTCCAATTTTTCGGAGAAATGAGGAAAGACTCGCTTGCGAAATCATAAAATATATATTTATCAGGTGGTGAATATCAAATACTCTCCCAAGTTTGAGTACCTAGTCAGAGAGCACACGAAACACTATTTACTGGTTTGGTATATACTAATAGACAACATCTAAGTTAGATTTTTGTCTCTACTTATTAGGACTTATGAACGACTTAACAATAGATTCAACAGTGTAAATAAACAATTTAGCTAAGATTGTAGCTTCGAACAAAAAACCACTCAGTTCATTCACGCAGTTCGGAGTTAACGTCGTAAAATTTAAACATAACAACGTTAAAATGTCCAAAATTTGTAACAGTGACTTCCTGCATTGAAATTTATTTCACCAGAAAAAACTAAAGATAAAAATCCTTATTTGTTATTTAGAACACAGGCAGCGCAGACGCGTTGTATGTGGAGTTCATTTAAAAATAGAAAAGGGTGAAAATATATGTAATAGCACGAAATAAATCTTTAATTCACGAAATAAATGTTGTTTACTTCTGCTTATTGTGTCCTGTTTTTAAAATTAATTCCCCGTTAATCTTGCACCGTTCTCTTGCGCAGAATCGCTTCATAGCGTTGCTGCTTATATGAGCCGTTAAGCCTAACGTTTGCAGAGATTTATAACGGACTAACCGGTGATAACAGAATCGAGATATCTTGAAATAAAGCCTGTGTACCTTCAGCTCCATTCTTCCCTGTTCGTCCTGGCTGGTTTTGTGGAAGCTACCTCCGATTGAAAAAAGCCACAAAATGTCATTTAAACCAGCCAGGACGAACAGGGGAGCATTGAGCTAAAGGTAGACAGGCTTTATTTCAAGATATCTCGATTATTCAGGGGCACCCAACGAGTAATTTCGGTAAATATCTGTTCGGAAGGAAGGTCGGCTAGAATTTTCGAATGTTCGGCTTTCGATTTCTGACCACGTCTCTGAGGAGAACTGGCAAACTAAGATTTTCGAACTTTTTCTGAACAGATTTCCTAGATATCTCGGAAACGTTTTGAAGAGTGAGTAGAAGTTTCGAAACTGCATTGAAGAGTGCTAGGATTTTCGAAAAAAAAATAGACCAAGAACTTTCGAATGAAACTGAAATCCTTATTTGGAAATAAAGTGATAGTGCTAGAGCAAGGAAATCCTTCAGAGATATTCACCCCGAATGGTCAAACATGAGAGTAGTATGGGTGGCCACTTTGGGACTTTGTATCGAAAAAGACCCACCCCCCTCATTTTTAAACCAATGAGTGACTAGTGCCATTCCTTTTATCATGTGCTCACGGTCATGAGAATGGACCAATGAGAGACGGGGTCAAAGGTCACTTTAGGGAAGGGAAGTGGGATTGTGGAAGAGTGAGCGGAAGTCATGTGACCGGAAATGGGTGTGACCGGAAGTCACGTGGTTTGGGATGGGAAACCGCTGAGGTGTGTTATAAGACAAAGAGACAGACAGACAGAGATTCTTTTTTCAACTTTTTTAATAAGAATAAGATCAACATCCTTTTTTGACAATCAACATTTTTTATTACATTCATCTCTTGAACACTGGCGGGATTGCCTTATGTAATTCCGGACTGACTACTCAGACATCGATAGGCAGTGAGGGAGGAACATAGTCGGCCCCTAGACCATGAATGACTATGCCCTTGTCCATCAGATGGACTACCTCGATGTCAACGAGCCGTTACAGTCAGCACATCGTTGGACTGTGGAAAAAGAAATACAGAGAGTGAGTAAAAATAAATCAAATAGTCTTTCGGGTAGAAAATGATTTTTTCACAACAACGCGGGGAATGGGAAAACATTGCGAGCTAAACAGAACCGCGATGGTTCGCTTAAAAAAATTTTTAGCCGGCAGCAAAAAAACTTAGCTGTCATCGTTTTGTTTGTAAAGCCGAGGGTTGCTGGGGTAAAGCGATGAATAAATCTGTGAAAAAACTGTCGTAAATCTCCCTGACCTTCCTCCATCTTGAAAAAAGTGTGAATTTGGGCGTAATTTTGCTGCTAATCAAATAGAATTAGCAAATAAATCAAATAGAATTAGCAAGATGGCGGCCGGTGTGCTTCGAGCAGGCTCCCGCTTTTTAATACTAGTCTTGCTTGTTTCTAGTTTTCTGTCTTTAAATGATACTAGAATTTCACGTTTAAGCACAAAGAGTGTATTCCTGGCTCTACGTTTGGACAGCAAAGTCTTCCCTTCGCGTAATATGGGACCAAGGCGTAACTCGTGCTGCTCGTCAATTCCGCCATGTTTGAAATTGAGGGCAGCGTTATATATGTCGCGGGTTGGAATGACCGCTTTAAGTCTTGTGGTCCTATGCGGGGATGTTAATCCAAATCCTGGGCCTCCAAATATCGTTGGACCTGAAATTGAATGTCATGTTGGTACTAATCATTCGTTCTCGTCGATTTCATCGGCGGACAGTGAAGATGAGGATAGCGAATCACTTTCGAGCATGAATAGTTCCTTTGCTCATAACGATGACTCGGACGGCGAATATTGTGATCCTTCGTCTTACTATGATATTGGACTTGGCTCTAAGGGTCTGCGATTTGGGACATGGAACGTCAATCGACTGACTTCTACAAAATTTGAGGAGATTAAGCTCTATTTGCTAGATAGTAATGGTCGCCCACGGATTGACATTTTGTCCTTAAACGAGACATTTTTAACATCTGCCAAGCCAGACCATTTATATTCGGTCCCTGGTTTCTCAATCTACCGCCGAGATCGTAAAGATGATATGAATGGAGGAGGGGTTTTGATATACGTGAATGATGAACTGACTCATAAAAGGCGCACCGATCTTGAGGATTCTGATTTGGAGATTATTTGGCTAAATATATGTCCTTTCAAGTCCAAACGTCATATTTTGTTTGGTGGTTTTTATCGGCCGAATAACAACAATGACGAGAAGCTGGAGAAAAATATTGAAGCAGCCTATATTCTGAACTGTGAGACCATTATCACTGATGATGCCAATGTGAATTATCTCGACCGGTCCTTTTTTAATAAACATCATTTGGTGAGAGCTTTGCAGAGCATGAATTTCAAGCAGCTAGTCACTGTGATTACAAGGCCGCGTAGCAAGACGTGTTTAGACCATATTTATGCTAATTTCCCCAAGCGCATTCACTCTATAGTTGCTCACAATACAGGTCTTTCAGATCACTTGCCGGTTTTTGCAGTGCGCCTCTATGGAAATAAGGGATCATCTTGCAACAAGCCGAATTCCATCACTTATCGGTCGATGAAAAACTTCAATGAAAAGGACTTTCAATCCACTTTAAAACAAACACCTTGGGACACTGCTTTTGTATTTGAAGATATGGATGATGTATTGGGCACGTGGGAAGGCATGTTTAATGATCTTCCCCTACACACGCAGTCCTGTGGTGATGTTCACCTAGAGCTTTATGCAGATGATACTATACTGACGGCATCCGCGGATATTACCAAGTGCGATGGCCTCAATCTGACTCTTACTAACGCGTTACATGAGGTGGAGCATTGGGCAAATGCAAACAAACTCCCGCTCAATGAAAAGAAGACTAAAACCCTGCTCATTACTGGCAAGCGGCTGCATGATAAGCTCGAACCCTCTAGTAGAAATCTTGGGGTGCAAACCTCGAGTGGACACTCTCTTCTACAAGAACCCTCGGCCAAAGTTCTTGGTCTAGAGATAGATAGTGAGCTTAGTTTCTCTACTCATGTTGATAGCATTTGTAAAAAACTAGCTAGTCGGATTGGCATTCTTAACAAGATCAAGATTAATCTTCCTTTAAGCCAGCGCATATTATTTTACAATTCAATAATTAGGCCAATTTTTAATTATGTAAATGCCGCATGGCTTGAACGCAGCAGTAAGGAAAATGTAATTAGACTTTTACGCTTGCAGAAAAGAGCAGCGCGAATCATTTTGGATGCGGGACCATGGTCACCATCAGTCCCTCTTTTTAATAGACTTAAGTGGTTACCTTATTATCAAGAATGCGAAATTGCGAAATGCTTGTTAGCTTTTAAGAGAATAAATAATGAAGTTCCACAATACATATCGGAGAGATTAACTTTAAATAGCGAAAGACATTCAAGGACAACACGATATTGTAATCTTAATTTTATTTGTCCCCGTTTTAATAGAAAAACGGAAGGTGGAAGCACATTCAGCGTAACCACGACTACACTTTGGAACTCGCTACCTATTACTATCCAGCAAAGCTCATCTGCAATGGCCCTTAGAAATAGTCTTAGGAAACGGTTTTTAGCAGGCCAGAAATTTTTGCGCCATTTTTTTCCATAATTTTATTCTTATAATTATTTATTCTTTTGTTTATTAGTTTATTCATTTATTTATTTTATTTATCTACTTATTAATTATTTGTTTCTTCATTTACTTATTTTCTTGATTATTTATTTATTTATATTTTTAAATTCTATCTACTCAGTATTATATTGTAAATAGTTACGTGTATATATTTATGTATTTTTAATATTTTATAGTTTTAGTACAGAGGGCCACAAGTTTATTAGTATGTATATACTATTATGTGTTTTACCCTCTTTAAATAAAGGCTTTACTTACTTACTTACTTACTTACTCTTTCGGGTAGAGAATGATTTTTTCACAACAACGCGGGGAATGGGAAAACATTGCGAGCTAAACAGAACCGCGATGGTTCGCCACGGTTTTTCGAGGCGATAAAAAAAATAGAACCATTGGAAAGAACAAAAAGAGGACTAAAAACATAAATGTGTTTTGAACTAAAGTTTGTTTTTTTGTGTGAAAAAAACGCTCAACACTTAAAAAATGATGCTTACTTTGCGTGGAGGTTTGCTTGTTGTTGTTGTTTTCAAAAAGCCGCTCGCTTTCTTCTCGGAGAAAAAATACGAGTTGTCATCTCGTTTGTCTCACCGCTTTACAGGCAGGACATCCTTGGACTGTGAAAAAAAGAAATACAGAGAGTGAGTAAAAAATAAAGGAATAAAATATTCTTTCGGGTAGAAAAGGATCTTTTCACGCGGGGAATGGGAAAACATTGCGAGCTAAACAGAACCGCGCCGATGTTCAAATTTTTCGAGGTGACAAAAAAAAATAGAGCCATTTCAAAAACTAGTAAACGAGTATTAGAAGACACAGTGTTTTTTAATCGAAAAGTTTGTCGCTGTGGAAAAAACACTTAAACAAATATTTTTAGCCGGCAGCAAAAAAAGAGCATCACTTACCTCGTGTGAAGCTTTCGCTGTTTTCAAAACATCCATTCGGCGACTTTTACAGATAAAAATCTCCCACTTTTTTTCGCTGAAATCTTAGCTGTCATCGTTTTGTTTGTAAAGCCGAGGGTTGGTGGGGGAAAGCGATGAATAAATCTGTGAAAACATAAGTTTTTCACGCTGCCAAACCGAAGCGTCCTTGCGCGAACCAAAAAATGCTTCGTCAGTAATTTTCCTATGACGTGGTAAAATACATTCGTCTCTCGTTTCAGAGCGCATGTCTACGTGGGCGGCAGCGGCGGGCAGCGGGCGGGCGCGCGCTGTGGGGGAAACCAAGATTTTTTTAGTGTGAGTTCGAATCCCGGTCGGGGTGGAAAAAATTTTTTTTGAAAAAAGCATGGAAATTTTTTTTCGGGTCGAAGCGAGTAGGAGACAATGGATTGAAGAGTGTTTCTTGGGGATTTGGCTGGGAGGTTTTTTTGGGTTAGAAGCGATCGAGTTCGGCTCGGTTTGAAAAACAAAAATCCCTTTTTTAAAAAACAAAACAAAAGAGAGTTGATTGGTTTTACTTGGATGACACAGGTTTTTTATTCATGTCAAGGTAGCCTGTGGACTCTGTCATGATCATTCTTTTCTTCCCCTGGAGTTCTGTGTTGTTGTGAAGGAAACAAATGATCACCAAGGTGTCAACAGATTGCTTGCTTGCTTGCTTCACGTTCATTTAAATTGACTGGTGAAGGCTTCTTCTTCTTGTTTGTCATGGGCCAGAATAGTTTTGACGTTTTCGGTAATATCGTCCCACCAGTTCTAGTGCTGATAAAGATGGTTTCAAGCTTGAGACTGGATCCATTGGTAAAACAAATAGGTTTCTTGTTTGGGACAATGGTGGGTGGGTTTCGCGTGACGACCGCAGGTTAATCCTACATCAAACCCCATGGCGATGAGTTTCTCGACTTTAGGACATCCAAAGTCTTCCAAGTTAACGCAAGGAATCTGTAGCTCGTTTAGTAGATTCTTTTCCAAATATCCTCCCTTGTAAGCTACCATGTATTGGTGTTGCGTTCTGGAACGATGATAGGCTGACTCGATCATGGTTTTTACCAGATGTTGAGGTAAGGTTTTTTCTTGCTTGCTCGATTCAAAGCGTAAGCCGTGAATATGATGGTAGACATAGTTGACCGTTTTACGATCTCGCTTTTCCAACGAGAGGTAAGGCAACTTGTTTTCCAAGAACCAGCTGAAACTCCCGTGCTGTAAACTGTAAACACCCATTTCCCTTACAATAAACGGTTGATGGTTCACTTGATACCCATCCAAATCGACAGTCATACAGATTTGTTCCATGTTGTCTTCTGTCTAAAACAGAATTGATTTGGTTTAACTGTTACACCTTAAATAGGTACAGACTTGCCCCATGACGTCATAACCGTCTTTTGTCGGTAGATTGCTTGTCGGAACATGGCGAAACATACCCGTTGACATCACAATCCACACCCACCTTGTTTTGTAGATAGAAATTTTATTGCGCGCTTTTTCTAAAGGGAACGATCAAAGATGCCCGGTTGTTTTCTCTATATCTCGTCAAGTTTTAAGGATTGGTTTCTTTACAAGACACACTTGTACCTGTGTAAGCAGTTGTATGAACCTACTGACTTACCGGAACCGACAGACGATCCTTTACAGGCGATTGAACTCTGTCAAGGGAATATCGGGCGTTGGATCGTGTTTATGGTCTGGTTGGAAACCTGTCCGAGCGCGTTTCCTTGTTTTTAAGGAGCCTTGGGAGGTCAAGGTCCTTACATAGGTATAAAAAGGCAACCATGGGCTATTTTGTTGTCATCATGAGTTTCTACATCACCCTCCTCAGTGATCAAGCGCAAGGCACGGGGCAAAAATTTACCGCTAGACTTCCCCATTCACACTATCTGGTGGAAGATGATTGGGAAGCGGCCCTGGTTCATATCTCACACCCTGGTTTTAATCAACAATTGGAAGATCAAACCAAGCAGAATTGGACGCAAGAAGATAGTCAAAAACACTGGATGAAAACAGATATCAGATACATACCAAAACGTGCTGAGGGAACGGCCCCCATTCAAGTCACCAAACAAATCCATTTACCCCCAGGGTATTACCACAATTTGAAAGAAGCATGGATCGCCATCGCGTACGAAATGGAAAAACAACACATGGAAGTCATGATGGATATAGCCAAAATGGACGTGGACGATCAAGCTAAACGACAACAACTAGCCGCTCTCAACCTGGCTCAACCCTACGTGAAAATCACCAATACAGGCATCGCCTCCGAATTAGATTCCTTGTATGTACTCATTCCAGCCAACATGCAATTTGAAATGGAATGGAAATTCGCTCAACTGATGGGACTGGTGAAAGATGGAACGCCAAGTGAACGCATCGTCCAAGAAAAAAATTATCTGGTGAAACATATCGTCGATTACGACGATCGACACAAATGGACACCAACCGTCGGTCCTGTCAACAAATATCCACCGCATGGCATCGTCTCTGTCAGCTTTACTCACCCCGATTTCGATTATTACTTCTTCTTGGGTCCGATTCTCAGTCGGCAACCATTTCCCACCACGCAAACTGTCAAACCACAACAAGGACAACAACAACTCATGATCTATACGGATCTCGTCGCACAGAGCATTGTCGGAAATCAACAAAAAGGTTTTTTACGTACCTTGGATGCCGGCAATACCGATCATCAATTTGATACCACTCAACGGATGTTTTTTCCTCTTGGTAAAACCATCTTTGACAGCATTGTCATTGACATTCAAACAGCCAATGGGCAGCCTGCTCCCTTCAAACAAGGCAGCACCATCATCACCCTTCAACTCTCCAGAAAAAGTCAACGGACATAAAAACAGGACATGGTTGTTATTTTTATAGAGAACAAAGGTCCCGGGGGAGGAGGGAATGGACCAATCACCTATCAGGGACATGGGGTCCCCCAGGAGGGGGGACCCCCTCCCCCCTCTCTGAGGTCCCATCAGGCCTAGCGGGGAACGACGAGAGACCATAAAAACAGAGCGAGCGCCTGGCTGGAGCATCTTATCATGACCACGAGAAATTATTGAAAGAGTTTGAAACATTCGAAGACGATTTAAAGGTGGAGCAAATTTTGAAGAAGGTGAAGGCAGAACGTGTCCAAGACAAGAGTCTTGCTGAACAATTAGAGAAGAGAGAGCAGAGGGGAGGTGTGTGACTTTTTAAAGCACATGTCCCCTGACGAATGGGAACAATTGAGATGTGGACGATCCGTTTGATTTGGATGATTTTGTTTCTTGAAAAAAAGACAGGTGCAGACATTTTCATTCTGTTTTATTTTCTCCCAAAAGAACACAACATGGGCTGTAACACGAGGTGATTAAAACAATTACAATTTTAAACGTTTCTTGGCTTGCATGATTTTTTTGACCACGTGTTCCGTCTTGGTTTTCTTGCCGGGTAACCGATCAATGGCTTGGATCATCTTCGTATCGGCTTTCCATTTATCTTGCAAATTCTTGGCACGGCTGTAATCAATGTCATGTTGTTTAGCTATCTTGTCCAAGCGATTGATGCCGGGATCCCCACGTTTCAGGCGTTTGGCTAAATGCGTGCCAGGGCCCATGTACTGATAACCAGGCCAATGAAATTCTTTGCCGGTTTTAGCGATCCATTTTTGTACATCCACTGCCCCACCGGATTGGCGGCGTTTCCGTTTGATACCTCTTCTCCTTCTCCTCTGGGTGGGCATGTTTAGTCACTGTCGTAATCCAATCGACGTCGTAACTTTTTGCCTTGGTACCAATCTTCCCAACCGGGTAAAGGTTTCAATCGTTCCACTTCTCGGGCGGGTCCTTTGCCTTTGCCTTTACCTTTGCCTTTGCCCCAAGGACTCTCGGCTATCTTTTTTCCAAGGTCTTGCGCTGTTCTCGAATCACGGCGGGGCCAAACCACCCCCCAAATGGGTCATTTAGACTAATTTTGCTTCTTTTTCATATTTCTTTTCCAAACTTGGCAAAAAACCTTGGGTTGTCGCCCAATTTATTTTAAGTATGAGAATGACTTAAAAAACCAAATTGTGACGTCATAATGGCTGACGTCACAAAACAAGTTAACTGAAAATTTCAAATTTGAAATAAAAAGTTATGTCATCTGAAAGAACTTGGCAAGGGGAGTAAAATGCTGAAAACCGTACCTCGCTAAGACAAACGTATCTTGAGTTATGGCAATTTAAAGACATTTAAAGTGTCCCCCCCGGAACCATACTTTTCTTCTAAAAACAACCCTGTTGATCTATTTTGTACAGTTTTTTTCCATGCAAGCTAATAATCTGGTAAAATGGACTTCTTGTTGTTCCAAAAAATCGTATCATTTTAGATTTTAAGTTTTCGGCTTGAAAACGATAATATTAGCAAGAGCATAATTGATCACGTGACACTTAATTACGTCACAAAACTGGTTTGGGGGCTCTAGCTCTGGCAGGAAAAAAATTTTCCGAGTTTTTCTTTTTCATTTAGCTTCCGTCATTTAAGACATCTTATCTGCAACTTAAATGGTGTCGTTGACGCAACAAAACAACACTTAAATTCAAACGTATTACACAAGGGGGGGACCCTATTTTGAGACTGTGAAATTTTCAAAATCTAAAATGCCATATCTCATCCATTATTTATCACATCGACAAACGGTTTTCAGCATTCAACTCCTCTTGACGTGTTCTTTCTAAAACAGCCAGAAAAAATTTAGAAATTCTAAAATTTTATTTTAGAGAATAATATGACGTCACCAATTATGACGTCATAATTTGACATTTGGCATCACCATTCATGTCAAATTGTTTGGCACAAAGACCCATATCAAATTACCAAGTTTGGTAAGGAAATGATGAAAAGTAACAAAATTATTAAAAATTAACCAAAAAACGGGACATTTCATGACCCATTTGGGGGGTGGTTTGGC
This sequence comes from Siderastrea radians, assembly GCA_964017195.1. NCBI lineage: Eukaryota > Metazoa > Cnidaria > Anthozoa > Scleractinia > Rhizangiidae > Siderastrea > Siderastrea radians. The sequence goes on along the minus strand of OZ024891.1, from coordinate 10,063,155 downwards.
CCCACCGTGAATGGCTTCTAAACGCGACCGGGTATCCCCTCGACTGGTGGAAGGGGCCTCTTTCTTGAGAATGGGAATTTTACTGGTGGTGGCTGCTCCTTTGCCTTTCTTGGTTGTAGGGGTAATGGGGCGTTTGGGAGTCGACGGGCTGCCTTTTATCATGCGCTTCAACCATTGTTCCACGGGTCCCGTCACCAAATCCCCGGCCTCTTCCTCTTCCTCGCCTGGCGGGCCACCTGGTGCCCCCACACCCACGCCTCCAGGAAATTGACGGATCCGTTTGGTTAACTTGGTTAATTCTCGAGTCAAGGGTTTGGTTTGGGCATTGACGAGGGCCGGGGGGAGTTGTGGGTCGGCTAACAACACATGTTTTTTGGCAGCTAACGTGGCGGCTTTGTTCAACAAGGCATTTTCGGTGAGTTCTCCTTTGTAATATTGAATGAGTTGTTCCAAATCCTGGTGGGGAATCATGTACACTTCGTCCATACTAGGTTACACGTTGGGCAAAGTTCCCCGTCTTCTTGGTCACGACAACGCTCACAAAGAGCAGAGTTCAAGATGTGCAGGTACTCTTGATACAACTGGTCATATTTATGCTGCCAATAATGACAATTGTCTCTCGATTTCTCTGTTTCTCGATCGGCCTCTTGTAACAGACGTACCCACGTGGGGAGTGTTAACGGGTCGGTCGAGCACATTGACATAACACGTGGTGAAGCCCTTGAAATAACCCGCGTCCTTTTTGTTGGACCAACCACGCACGACGCTTTTTCACCGAATGTTGACGACGTCCCAAGTCGCGTAACACCTTTTTATAGGGTCGAAGCTTGGCCAGGATGGGTGGTGTGACGGGAATCTTGTTTTTTAAGAAGTTCAAGGCCAGTTCACTGACAGCATTGATTTGATCGGCATTGGCATGTTGTAAAAGGTCTTGACGTTTCAAGCGATTGGCTTCTTGTAACACCGACCGTAAAAACGGCAATTGACGTCGGAGTCGTTGCATCTTTTATCGGTGACGGCGACGATACCGTTGGTTGGCTTTTTGGATCACGCGTTTTATACGTTTATCCGTTTCCATTGCTACGGCTTTCCCCAACCCTGCCATGGCTGGGACCAACACGTTCAAAAAAGAACCTCCTTGTTGACGTTGTCGTTGTCGTCGTCGTCGTCTCCTCAAGGACGCCATGGACTCGTGGGGTGGGACAACACACGTTGAAGAGCTTTGTTTTGTTTGATGGCATCCCGCGACTCTTTATAGCCTTGACGGGTGTTGCGTTTGAAATCTTGCCACCACCCACTTCCTTTTTGAGGTCGTTGTCTGTAATACTTTACATTGTCGGTGACGCCTTTCAAGGCTTGAGCGCCTAATTTGCCTAAAGCGAGGCCAAACCCAGGCGCTGGACCCGATAGAACCATACTCAGGCCATGGGCTATTTTATCCACCAAACGGGGTTTGCGACGCATTAATGCCCCTCCTCGTTGACGTCGTTTTCTTTGGGTGGTTCTTTTTCGTCGGACGGCCATGGTTCTAGGAGTGTGGGACTGGAGGGGGGCGGCTTTTTATCCTTTTCCGTCCAATAGCTTTTCGACATGAAGGGACGAGCACATCCATCCACGTAACATGGCGCTTCCACGGGTTGGTACACAAAACGACGATGGTAATCTTGCACACATCGTTTGGGTAACGGAGGGGTGAAATCCACAATGGTATCATCCAACGTTTGCATCTTGATCAAAAACCTTTCCAGGTCCTCCAAGGGAACACCACGCACGTGGGTTTTCAATTCGGTCAAGGCTTTGGCATACGTGGTAAACGCAAACCGACTCATGGTCACTTTTAACCGGTATTGTTTAAAATCGTTCCATCCTTTGACCACCGTACCCACGGCCGCCAAACACGCCACCAACGTACTGTTTTCCAAGAGGGGTCCGGCAATCATGCCCGCCGCCATCAGGAGTAATGCCAAGCCATTGAACAAGGCGTTGACAAACTTGAAATGATTCAGCATTTTCCGATAACACCACCACTGTTTGTGGTAAAAGGCATACAAGGAATCCATGCGTTGCAAAAGTTCCGGTTTGAATTTTTCACCGTGGCTTCTGGACAACGGTCCATTCAGCAAGGATACCACGGTTTTTTCTTTTTGGGAAGTCATGGTGGTGCCTACCCCTACAGGTGAAACGGTTGCGTAAGCTTGCGAAGGACGTCGGGATGCATTATCAACTGCCATGCTCGATCTTCTAAGGTCCACACCAGTTCACGAAAATACGTTTCGTTGTAACGATCGATTAAACGGTCAATAGATTTGCCTCGTCGGTTTCGAACCAAATTATATACCTCTTGCATGGTCTGGTAATCCATGTCGTCCAAACGCATGCTATGAAAATAATCACCAACAATTTTTTCCCAACAAATCCAAAACAACGGGGGAGCCAATCCCTTCAACCTTCTACTTGGTAATCGTCTACTTGGCATCTCCCAACAAATCCAACACAATGAGGGGAGGCAATCTTTTACTTGACATCCTGATCACTGCGACGTTTTTGATACGTGCAGGTCCATCCTTCGTCTTTTAAGACGTGACTCAACAAACGTTGTTGATCGGACGAGGCCGGGTGCAAATCCAACACCAAATAGCCATACGGTCGTGTGGTGGCCTGATGAAAGGTTTCCAAACTGTCTTTCCAAGTGGTAGGAAACGATTGAAGCAACACGTTGCGCACCCCCAATTGATCTCGGGGGTTCTTGAACGCCACGATGTAATGGGCATTGCGGGATATACTTTTGGCATATCGGCCCACGGGAAACATGTCTTGGCACAAATACAACACCGTCACACCTTGATGATGCGAATGTTTGGTGAATAAATCCAACACGCGTTTATCCTGACTCCCTTCGTCCATCAAATCATCCAAGACCATCACTCCTTTACGCCCGGGAGGAAACCATTGCACCAAGGCGTCATGATCGGGAATCCCTTCGTGAAATATTACCCCACGATCTTGCATGCCTCGAAATCGATCTTGCCAGGCCCCATAACAGTAATGCAGTTGAGTCGGTGGGGTGTCAAACAAGTCTGGGTTCTCTAACAAGAGTTTTTCCGTAAACACGGTTTTGCCACATCCCGAGGGTCCCACTACCAAAATACTGGACGGGGTATGAAAACGAAACGGTTTCCCAGTTTGCATGATGAGGACTAAGACACTGACAAAAAAAAGGCACCTTTTTATGGAGTCGGTGTGACTCGAACCCACGCACGACCCCCAACACCTGTTTTTTCGGGGATCCAAGGCTCTACCGACTGAGCTACGTTTGGATAGGACACAACAAAAACAACTGTTTTTTAACTCTTTTTATTTAACAACATTGATGATACGGACTACAACAGATTTGGTACCATCTCTCTTCTTGGCCTACAATCCATTGTTTGAGGCGTTGACCGGCTTGATGGTCATTGCTTACATAATCATGATCGGAAAACTCATTTAAGAACTCTTGCAAGGTGCGTCCACGGGCTTTGGCTTTCAAGTACAACAAGGCATAATCGCCACAACTCTTGCTATAGATGGCTTGCAAGGACTTGCCATTGGTCACCACGTACTTCCAATGTTGGACAATCCATTCTCGCAACGGGGCGGCTTGCACGTACGTTTCCAACGGCAAGGCATAACTGTCGAGGACTTCACACACGTTCTGATCGGTCCATACCGCTAACCAATGTTGTCCCGGTTGATCGTGGGGGTCGGTGTTGACAATGTAGCCTTGGGGTTGGGTCTTGACAGGACTCTTGGGTAAACGATCACAGGCCACCGTCCCGTAAAAGACAGGTTTCAATTGGGGGTCGTCGCGGGCTAAATAATCCAACTGCACATTATTCAAGGCCACTTGTTCCATCTTCTTTAGTGCTGGTAAATGTTATACAACACAGCTCCGTTGCGGTCAATCTCCAGCAAGTTCTCAAATTCACCATACACGAGCACGGTTATATTGGTATTGGGCGCGGCTCCAAATTCCAAGCTGAGTTGTAAATCTCCACTTTGCTTGGGGTTGAGGGTTTGACTGTCGGCACATCCATTGGCTACATTGTCAAACATGTACAAGGTACAATTTTTAGCTTGGCCCCAATCGAGCAGTTCTACCATATTGCCTTTCTTTTTACACCAGGCGCCACTGGCTTGCAGAAAACGGAAGTACCCTAGATTATCTCGGGTGCCATTGTCGTTCACCAACTGCAGGGTTTCATAAGGGTATTCTTCTCCTTTGACAATCTGTTTAATGGAGGTCAGCCCAAATTTCTGGAAACAGAAGGGATCTCGGGTCACATCACCATTGAAGGCGCGGCTGTCCACTAACCCCACAATCAATCGGTCAGGCACTCTGTTTTGAAACAGGTTGGGGATATCAAAGCGGACCAGGTTGCCTTGCATGCTAAAGGTCCGGATTTCACTGCGGACGGTGGGGTAGGTAGCGATGGCCCCTTCATTGTGTCTTTTTTCAGACAAACTCCTGTAGATGGCGTCATTCAAACGCAGTTGACAGAGATGAAACCGTAGTTTGACATCGCCTTCCATCAAACGGCCAGCCAGAGCCACTCCATTCAAAAAGAGGTTCGGGCCATTGAAATGAAATTTCATCTTGATTTCTATCCCTGGCACCAACAGTTTGCCAGTGTGAAACACTTCCAGGTGCGGGGTAAACACCAGACTGTGGGTAACACCTCCAGCATACTTGGCGGTTTCGGCTACCATGGCGGCCAAGGCTCCTTTGTGATTGGCACTGAGAGCGTTATAGGCGGTATCAGGTGTGCCATAGTCTGTGTTGGTGGCGGTCCATTGGGGTGGGGAATCCACTTGATTGAACCAGCCTTGGGGTCCTAGCACGGTCTTGCCATCTTCTCGGTCATAATTCAGCAAGGTTTCCAGGTAAGCTTTGTAATGATAGGTGTCGGATTGAGGACTGATCAACGTGCCATTCAACTGCAAGTCAATTTGTTTGATGATGGAATGGGCCAAATTATTGACGGGCCACAATTTCTGATTGGCCACCAAGTTATCGTTCGTACTCTTCTGTAATCTCAATTCCATGGTAAAGTAACTGCGTCCCAAATCCACAAAATCGTCCAACCCTGGCACAATGAATTCCATGGGATTGATGCCCGTGGTGGTGGGTTGGATGGTGACCATGCGATAGGCATTGATGCTAATGTCGGTCGGAGGCACCTTGAAAATCCGTAACGCCGAATTCACGGTCCCTTCGGAACGTGGGTGAGCGGGGGCAGCCCCTTCAGAGTAGGTAGGGGGTGCCACGCGTGACATAACATTCGGCATGGTTAACGTCGTCGTCGTCGTCGAGTGGTGGCACCCTGTCGTCGTGAGGGGTTTTTATAGCGTCGTCGTCGCGTCAATAGTTGCGCCAAATCAAACCCGGGCACTCTCATCACCTCGGGACTCAACCAGCCACCACGTTGTCGTCGCACGAGTTTCCAAAAAGCACCTCCCCATTGAGACAAACCTCGATCACTACGAATCCGTCGAGGTCGCGAAGGCACGGGATCCATGTTCACACTCCAAAAATATCTCGCGCTTGTTTGACTTGTTTGGGAAACAAGGCACTGGCCACACGCACGGCGTCTTTCACGTTCTTCTGATTCAACGCTTTCTTGGCTTGTTTGGTGATTTCTTTTTTGATGACGTCTTCGGCTTTGCGTTTGACACCGCGTGATAACCCGGCTTTTAAACCACGCACGGTATTACTAGGCAGTTTCAAGGGATTTCGAGTCCTTTTAAGGCCTTGGAGACCTCCACGCATGACCTCCCTCATCAACCCGTTGCCGTGTTGATCATACCACTCGTCCGTACGAAATCGTGTCAAACTTCCCCCACGCATGGTTGTCTTCTTTGCTCTTCAGCAATGTCTATGCTTCCCGTGATCCTTTTGTCTTTTTATACCGTCATCGGCCTTTCTTTTTCTTCCGAGTGGTCGCTGCTTCCATGGCTTTTTTGCCCCCGTAACCCGCCGCACCACCCACCGCTCCCAACGCGGCGGCTTTCCCCACGGCCATCAAGGCTGGCACGAGAGCAGCGAGCGGCAAGAGACCGCCTCGTTGCCTTCTTCGTCTTCGACGTGCTCTTGTCTTTGGCATCTTTGACGGACTATCCCCTTTTCCCTTTGCTTTTTATGCCTTTTTGAAGTGCAAGGTGACCAGGGTGTTGCCTTTGCCAAACTTGACCAACTCATCCTCGGTGCCAGACGTTTCGGTGACTTGCATTTGAATGATTTCCATCACTTCATTGCGAAGCGGTAGGTAATGAATGTGCAATGGTTCAAAGTACATGGTGCCTCTGCCTTCCCGCTTGTAATGGATTTCACGCAACAAATCGGTCACGCGATTGCCGACCATCATACTGCCTGCCACGTCCGAGTACACGTGCAACGATCGCGAGGGGTCGCCCACCACCGAACGAAACGCCACATTCAAGTTGGTGAAACGCCAACTACAACTCATACTCAATTGTAAATGATCCGGTAAAAAAGAACGCACCGTCCAAAAGACCGGGTTGTGCTGATCGTCGTTCAAATCTTTCTAATCGTTGCCAACGGGTTCTTTCATGTTGGGGATTTGATCACCCATGAATTCTTGCTGTAAGTTAGGTCCCAAAATCAAACCACTGCTAATTTTACGTAACCATCCCATCTTGACAGCTAACTTGGTGTAGATGGCCAGGGCTGGCGTGTCGTTGTCACAATGGCAGACATTGGTGTTGTCGATGAACAGATCGTCCCCTTCCCAACGAAACTTGACGTACATGTGTATGCCTTGATCGTTGGTAAAACGGCCACCTTGAATCGCCGTTTCCTTGCGTCGTTGTTCCAAGTGGGTTATGGTGGCTTTCATGAAACTCACCCCATCCACCACCCAATCCAAATGTTGAATGTCATTGATGAGGGTCTGAGCCGTGTCTGTTCGCGCGACCATTTCCCCGTCTTTTGCCCCCGGTTTGGGATAGGTTTGGTCCCAGGACGTTGACATGATGTACCCATCTTTTTGCACCAAGTCGTACAAATTGACGTGCGTATCCGGTAAGGAAATGGCACTCAAACCCACTTGCCAACCACCCCCGGGTAACCGTAACGGTTGCGGTAACCGAATCTTGAACGCATTGGCTTGGTTGTTGGGAAATTCATGTCGGTTGGCATGACTCGGTAACGTCACGTAGAACGACATCCTGTCTTCTTTCTTTCTTTCTTTACACCACCTCCCTTTTAAAGTGCAGGGTCAGGATGGTATGTCCTTCGCCAAATTGGACCAGATCCCCATTGGTTTCGGCCATCTGGGTTTCCACGATTTCCACCACTTCGTTGCGTACCGGGACATATTGAATATGGCGAGGTTCAAAGTGCGTGGTTTCTTGGGGATGGTACTTGATTTCTCGTAAGAGATCCGTAATGCGACCACCCACCATGCTGCTGGTGCCCACATTGCAATACACGTGCAAGGGACGCGTCGAAGGAAATTCCGACGAGAGACGAAATTTGTCATTCACATTCACAAACCGCCAAGGGCACGATAGACTCAACTTCACATACTCCCCCTCCACTTTCCAAAAGATGGGCTTGTTGCCGGTATCGCGGACATCCGTTGGGGTGGGAATGGTGGACATGCCTTGAAATTCTGGCAAGAGATTCGGGCCCAATCGATAGGTCCCGGGAGACACTTGTTCGATCCATCCCATTTTCAGGGCCAAGCTTTTGCCCCATGACACGTGCGCAACTTGTCGTTTGTAATCCACTTGCTTGGTATTCAACAACAAATCCCCTTCCGAGGTCCATTCAAAGGTGGGGTACAACTTGAGGCCATCGTTCTCTGTCCATTTGTTTTTGGGTTGGGTTCGTTTAGCACGTTCTTGCTCGTAACGGTACACCACTTGATGAAAAAAGTGCCATCCCGTCGGCGACGAGGCCATCTCCTTTTTCATGTCTTGACCCCTTAGGGTGAGTTCGCGCCGTTCATGGAACCACACGTCGTCCCCTTGATCGTCTTTGTCATACACCCGTTCGTGCCATCGTACGTACAGCAGAGGCTCGGCGTTGCCGACAAAATCTTCCCCCACGGTGGGAATGGAAGGTAAGGACAAACTCACCATCCCTACCATCCATCCTTTGCCCATAAATCTAATGGGTTTGGGCAACCGGTTTCTGAACTGATGGGGTTTGTTCTCAGGAAACTCCTTGGTACTCGCATGACTCATCAACGTCACGTAAAACGAGGTGTGGGGGACGAACGTCATGCCTGTCTAGTCGCGTCGGCGTCTTGTCTCTCTGTTGTTCTTGGGGGGTTTTGTCTCTTTCTTTTGCTTGGGCGGTCGGAGGGAGGTCACGTTTCCCCTAGCAATCCAACTGTTGTACTTGTCCGGCCACCCTTTCCACTTGACCAACAGGCGATCTTTTTGACGCTTAAGTACCTTTTCGATACGAAACACATCGGACACGTGCACTTTTTGTAAATCGGCGTCGTAAAACGTGCCATCGACGGGCGTGTCATCCCATTCTCGAAACTTGTAGGTGGGCACAGGACCCGGCACCACACTATGCACGACAAACACTTCTTCGGTCCAACCGGGTAAATACCCTTTTTCAAACGTACGATGAATCTTGTTGAGACGCACACGATCCCCTACTTTGAATTTGGGTTGCGAGCGTTTTCCTTTCAAACGTTTCTCGTACAGGCGTTTCCACACGGCTTCATCGTTTTCCCACGTCACGTCTTGAGGGGCCATGCCAATACTTCGATGACGTGTGGCATTGTAGCCTTGGACCAACTCGGGTAACACATTGTCAAATTTCAACGTGTTGGCGGCGGTGAAATAGCGGTACAAACGTTCTTTCAAGGTCCGGTTAAATCGTTCCACCACACTCGCTTTGGCATCCCCTTGGGTAGAAAAATGCTGGATTCCTTGCTCCTCGAGCCAACGTTGAAACGTGCGATTGTAAAATTCCTTCCCTCTATCCGTTTGCAATCGATTGGGACGTCGACCTCCTTGTTTCAAAATCTTGTCAAAGGCATGGACCAAGGCTACCCCCGTTTTGGCTTTCAACGGTTGCACCCACGCGTATTTGGACAACACATCCAACACCGTCAGTAAATACCGAATGCCACGATTATACTTGGCCAAGGGTTGTACTTCCACCAAATCCGCAACCCATTGATCATCTAAACCTCCCACAATCACGGGCAAGGTTGGAAAACGACGACGTCGAGGTTTATGCAACGTGTAGGCCAAATCCCGTTCCAAGACGCGTTGGGCTTTTTTCAAGGGGAGGTGATGGGCCTTGGCAAACCGTTGCACGCCTCCTAAACTGCCGGGGGCTCGAGGATCGTGGTAACGGGTCAACCATGATTGCGAGACATCGAGTTTGGTTCGTTTGGTCTTTCGAGGCGCCATACTTTCTGACACTCATCCAACAAGGTCGGTATGGGAGGGATGGTGTTGGGATGCGCCTTTTGAATGATTCGATACCATCGCCACGCTTTCGGGTGGGCTTTTAACCATAACACAAACACTACCCATCGATACAAGTTGAGGTCCACATGGGTTTCTTCAAAGACTTGAAGAGGAGGCGTGTCCTCGGGACATGGGGGAATGGGTACTTTTTCACCTGGTTGGTAGTCATATAACAATTGGCAAAGGGCTTGATGGCATTGCCATTGCACCAGGGACAACAAACCCTCCCACGCATAACACAACCACACAGACTCCATGGCCACACTAATAAAAATTTTATTCTTACAACATCAGCCTTTTATAGATTTCACAAGTCAAAAAAGTCAAAAGAGCGCGTGTATTTCATTTTACCGGCGCCCCGGTCGATCATGCTCTTTTTTCCGGACCTGCTTTTTCATTTGTTTTTATCATGTATCATAATCATTGTTCATTAAAAACAGTTCGTGTGTCTTTACTTGGTCGTGTCTTGTCTTTGTTTTTTTCGGTTCTTGGGTTTCAAGGGTTTGTCGGCCCATTGAAAGAAAGGACATCGATCCTCGGGTGTTTCTTTGCATGTGAAATAAGGACGGTTGGGGTTGGCTTGGGATCTGCTGATTCGTAAGACCACGGGTTCTTCACAGTCACACACCAGGGTTCTTTTGAGATAATCAGGATGGAGTTTTTCATTAATGATCTTGAGATAAGTGGCGATTTGATCTTGATGACAAAAGAGGCCACATTTCTTTTCTTGGCATTTGATGTAAGTGTCTCCTGTGGTTTGGGCTTGAAAGCAAGTTAGGTCTGTTTGATGCATAGGACAGACAACGGATTGACAAGCTTGTTCCATAGGCGGTAGTTGTACTTGATAACTAGCAGCAGGCGGATTTAACAAATTGAGAATATTGTCACCATTGAATAAGTCATCCATATTGATGAGCGGTGGTGGTGGCGGCGGCGGTACTGGTGGTGGTGGTGACAATGTGGTCGTTGTAGGTGTTGACGGTACTGGTGGTGGTGAAGAAGGATCCACTTGGGGTGGTTTTTTGATTTTGATTTTTCTCTCTTTTTTGGACTTTTTCTCCGTCGGTGTAGGCGGTAAAGCAGTGACCATCTCTTCGAGTTGTTGCAAAGGTCTCTTCGTGGCCATGGTGAATTGAAGAGAGAGAAAGAATGAAAAAAGAACACGCTATTTTATAGGCGATGATGACGTGATGTTGACGTGATCTTAGCTAGGATTGGTGGAGACAAAAAATAGGGGTCAACGTTCAGGTCCATCGGGTATGTCGATGCCCGCCCATCCACGTTGACGTAAGGTTGCACGTGACCACCCAAAAATGTTATCCACGTCTTCATGGGTTAAACCCAAGAGTTCATAGGTGAAGGTACTACATTGGCGTCGAAACGATACGATTTCTTCTAAGATTTGTTCTGTCACGAGATCGGGACTCGTGATTTGTACCACGAATATATTTTAATTCAATGTCGTTGGGTTGCCAGCACGGGATCTCCAAATGATAGTCCAGTAGTAAGCGACGCCACGATTGATAGATACTCTCTAGAGAGAGCTGACGTAGTCCCGTTTTAATGGACTCATTGACATGACGCCCGTGAAGGAGCGCTTCTTCACTGTACATGGGTTGGACGGGGGGTTCTAAATCGCACACGTGTCGATGAATGTATTGGAGAATGGCTACGATCCAACACCGTTTCCATAGACATTCCACCACTTCTTGATAAAAACGGGTACAATAATCGATATTGCCACTGGCAGTAAAAGGAGATTCCATTTTAGGGACTTCTTTGTCTTTGCTTTTACCAAAAACACGAGTCGATGCACGCAATCGTCTCTCCATACATTGAACAAATAAAAAGTGATGAAAAAGGATGAGTGGTGCCTGTATATATATAAGAAAAAAGAAGCTGTCAATCAAACAGTCTATATATCACCTCTCTATCTTTTCAACGTATCATTTCTTGTTAGCATGGCAAGTAACACCGAGTCCGACGATGATCTTAATGAGTATATGCAGCAATGGGAACAACAAGGCGGCGCCCTGGGTCGACGAGGACATTTTGTTTTTCGTTTAGAACCCTTCAGACAAAGGAATGCTCGTAGTTATGGTATTACCAGAACATCGTATCATCTACGAGTGGAAAACCCGCCAGAGGGTTTTCCAGAAGGACATGGCAATATTGTGCGCGCGTTTGAAGAAGGATTGGCTGACGTTATAGAAGATCTCACCGAGTCCATCCCAGACCATGACAGAATTCAAATTTATTTATCTTCCAACCGACTTCAATCGGCCCACACCTCAGCCAATGTAACTGTCGGCGATTGGCGCGATCCTTTGTCAGGTGCACGACGCATATTGGATCAGATTAGTAAAATGTTGAACTCAAATGAGAACTTTGAAGTCGACGACAGTTTGCAGTTGGATGTGACGCACATCACCATGCCAGAACCGGATTCAACGCGTCGCCGAACCCAAACGAATCAAAACCATCGCTGAAAACCAAGAACTACAAGCTCGTCTTTAACAAGCGTGTCTTGAACCCTAACACGTTTCAATCCTATCCTTATGGATATAAACAACACATTCCATACGGATCACACCAGACATGAATTTGCCCGCTCTCATTCAATCCCTCCAAGAAGCCAATCGCACCATCGACGATCTCCGAGATACCAGACGTGGCTGGAAAATCCAATACGATCGACTATATCGTCAACACATGAAACTCCAACGACAATCGTGGTGTCCTACTTGTCAAGAACGTTATGAAAAAGAAAATGACATGGAACTTTGTTTGAGTTGTTCACATGGAATACAAAAGGATAACCAAAATCAAGCGCCTTTCATTCCCGCATCATGCCGACCAATCACTACCACATTTACAGTGGAGGAGCCATTGGTATCGATGAATATGCAGAACAATGCGCAAAGGAATGTGGCATGCACATGCATATCATCGTCCCTCCCCATCACAGCCGAAGCAAATTCATCACACCCCTCCGTCCAGAAGATCTTAATGAAGCCGAACCTCACCTAAAACGTGTAGCCCAAAAAACTGGTAAACATTTGTTTACTCCCAACACCTTTTCGCGGCACCTTCAACTACGAAATTTTCACATCGTCAAACCTGCTGCTGCCGTGTACGCCTTTGGTTACTTTCAAAATCAGCTGGGCGATACTGGGTGTGGCAACAGCCAAGGTGATGGGACTAACTTAACAGCAACCTGTAGCATTCCCCTGCAAAGACCGAACGTCCAAGGAGGAACAGGCTGGACGGTCGAGTTAGCTATCAATCAACACAAACCCGTTTATTTTTACAACATACCAGAAAAACAATGGTATCAATATAAGGACAGTCATTGTTATTGGGACGGACATCAATGGCTTTCTGACAAGGGATTTCTTCCAATGCAAGGATCCCCCACACTCCATAAACACAGCGCCGTAGTAGGTTCCAGACATCCCACCACAGAAACTTTAGCTGAAGTCAAACGGCTCTTTCAAACCACCTGTTCCTTGGAAAACAGTCTCGACAACCACCGCGAGCTTTACTGCTTACTTCCAGAACACGGAGACTAGCAACACAACTCTTCTTTGTTCATCAACCTCTTCTAACGGGAGAGAAGACACCTTATTTCTACTGTGTATCCCAGTTTTAGTCGTTTTGGGAAGAAACCTTTTTGGAGTGTCGTCTTATCTCGTTTTCTGGAAGATTTCAACGCACCTTCTCCGTTTAGTCCAAGGAGTAGATTGAGAAGACACCTGGGTTTTCCCTTAAGACTGTCTTAACAACCTAATCGCTTGCCTTCATCACTGATGTTAGACTTTTGAGAAAATGAAAACAGTACACTTCCAAGAACACGTCGTCCGCTACATTTACCAATACAATCCGGCTGCACCTCTGGTACAAACGTCACCTTTGATTGATGACAGGACCGATGACGTCACACCTTTCAGTATAAAAAGACAATACCTCAAAGCCAAACTTCATTCCACCCATCTACAACGCAAAGAACGACGCCGACATCAACATGGACTATTGCAAGAATTTGGATCCCAAAACCTTCAACAACACTAATGACTACATATTAGAACTGGTTCGACGAGGTCTACAAGCTGGTTATGATCTCGAGGACGTGGCCGAGCATTACAAAGAATTAATTCAAGATGAAGCCACCGCCATCCTGAAAAGTACAGAACACAACGAACTCAAAAACCAAATCCAAAAAGATTTGGACAATCTAGCTGTCATTGACAGAAACAACACCATTGTCTTTCCTTTGGAATTAGCAGGACGCACCTACAAGACTGATGAACGAGACCAGTATTTTGAGGAGCTTTTACAAAAGAGACTCGAACGACGACACAAAGTCAATAAACTGCGTGAAAGTGTTTTCCAACATAACTTGGACGACATTACAGAACATGTCAAAACCATTCTTGCCCACGACAAAAAAGAAGAAGAAGCCTTTACCAGCCAATTCAAATAGTACGAGCACATTCTTCCTCTCCATGAATCAGCAAGCAATCCACGATTTCCTCTGTTGACTGCCTGGTGATGATTTCTTTCCCTACGTGATCGGAGACTGGTGACACGCCTGAAACACCACCTCTCGACCTTCCATGTCGTGTACAACCGGTGGCTTCTGATAATTGCCCTGGTACCCTAATTTCACGGCTTTTTCTAGTTCGGACGTACCAAAATCAACATACCATTGGGTCGACCGTGTTCCCTCGATTCCGTCTTGTGATACAGCTTCACAGCATTGGTTCGACCTCCACAGAACGCATCACGAGAGTACAGTTCTGCTTTGTAATAGTGGATGGACAATTGCATGTACTTCTTCCAAAGTTGGTAGAAAAATCATTTGTTATCCAGGTGACTTTGTTCTTCTCCCACTTTGTTGCATTGTATTGCAATGACACAAAGAGAATGTTGGTTTCTAACACGTACCGCAAGGCATCCCGGACTTAGAGTCTGATTCCATTTCTGCACTCACCTCATCAACTTAAAATACCTCGATGTTGAAAGGGTGATCAACATACCATTAGGTCGACTGTGTTCGCTGGATTCCACGTTGACGTTCAACTTGGTGGCATTGGTCCGACCTCCACAGAACGCATCACGAGAGTACAGTTCTGCTTTGTAATAGTGGATGGGGCTTACGGACTTCTCCCCCATGTTTCTCCCAAATATACCTCGATGTCGAAAGTCGAGAAATAGACTTGGATTTCCACCACTTCGTCAGTGATTTAATTGACATGTAATGCCAAAGAAAGCACCGGTTATACATTTCTCCATTAAGTCGAGAAATAGACTTGAATCTCCACCACTTCGTCAGTGATATGATATCTTCTCGGTACAACGGTGGCCATTGGATTGCACCTCGGTGACTTCCGTCTTCCAAGACACACCATCACAGTGGACTGATTTCATTTGATGGGGAACTTTACTCCTTTAGTGTGCTTCGCATCTTAACCGCATGTAATCTTTGTGCTCGATGTCATCTTTTTTCCTTCAGCCACTGACACCCCCACTAGACAATGGGAGAGTACCCGATCTCTTCCAGCACATACAATAAGGAATGTGCGGTAACACCTAACAAAACATGTGTACACATGAGACTGATGTTCTTATTAAAAAAAGAAAACACAACTCACCGTCTCTTTTTTATTTGTTTCCATCCCACTCAGCGGTTTCCCATCGCAAACCACGTGACTTCTGGTCACACCCATTTCCGGTCACATGACTTCCGCTCACTCTTCCCCTAAAGTGACCTTTGACCCCGTCTCTCATTGGTCCATTCTCATGACCGTGATCACATGATAAAAAGGAATGGCACTAGTCGCTCATTGGTTTCAAAATGAGGGGGGTGGGTCTTTTTCGATACAAAGTCCCAAAGTGGCCACCCATACTACTCATGAGATAGCATTTTCAGGCATTTTGACCAACTGAAGAGTTGTTAAATGAGCGGTGGCGGTCTTTCAGCGTTTCTTTCTTTCTTTTTTGCTTTTTTTCTGCATTCCATTTAGAGCGAGCTTTCCCGCCTGAACGAGAGGACGACTTAGGCCTAGCTACAAAATCCGAATTTTTTCAGGATTTTTAGAAAACTGTAAGATTTTTAGAGATTTCGAGGGATTTTTAGAGGTTTTGGTGAATATTTTCAAGGTTTTTTGTTTATTTGTCACAAAATAGCTTGAAACTTAGAATTGTTTCGCCACAAGCGATTCAGGTGACGAAACTTTTTGATGCCCCGCTGATGCGCCCTCACTGTATCGGTCGGCGGTTTTACCCATAATCCAGCATTCCTTGCTGTCTGTGAGTTGTTTCGCCACAAGCGATTCAGGTGACGAAACTTTTTGATGCCCCCTTGATGCGCCCTCACTGTATCGGTCGGCGGTTTTACCCATAATCAAGCATTCCTTGCTGTCTGTGAGTTCCAAATGGTGGGCTCAGCAGAGCTTGTTGATTTGGCTTATGTGGGCGCTAGCAGAAAGCCCACCAAAGCCATGGAATTTTCACCACATCATGGGATTTTAGAGATTTTTAGGAGTTTTTATGGGATTTTTAAAGGTGAAACCGGAGATTTTTAGATCATTTTGGAGAAATTCAGTAAAAATTTTAAGGCCATTTTTCGGGATTTTTGTAGCTAGGCCTAGGACGACGACGACTCGACTCCTTTGAGCGGCCAGTTTTCGCGCCAAAACTGGGGAGTGGTGTGACTCGCAACATATGTCTCATATTACATTTGCTTCTTTTATCGGTTTCGTAATCGACTCATGTTGAACGTTCAACCGCAAGTCACATTTCATTGTGCCTAGTATAACCTGTAATTGGCAATTCTATCTCCAGGGGTGCCAATGGACTACTCTGATTGGTCTTCGCTCAGAGACCCGTATGGGTCGCTAAAAATGGCGTTAATCAAGTATGAAAAATCCTTCGTCTGGCGGGCCATATGAAAAAAGACGAAGGTCATTTTTGTTTGTTTACATTCTATTGACTCTATTCACCCCCACCTGCCCAGCCGATAGCATGTGAGGCTCGGAGCGCAGGAGAGCCACATTGGTCAGCACCATCTGCCTCTATATAGACCGGCGCAATTACGTCTTGGCCCATGATTACGACACGACATTTGGAAGTCTTGTTTAGCCTATGAAAACGGAAGTATTTTTTTAGGTGTCACTTTCTCTCCGCCCGCAAAATAAATAAATGAATAAATAAATAAATAGTCGTAAAAGGCGTCTCCTCTCGCAGGCTAAGCCCTGTTTAGCCTAAAGCAAAGACCCGCGTAGGGTCGCAAAAACTTCATGTTAAAAGGTACATGTAGACTGGTACAGGAGTCAATTGTCCTTGGCTAGGGATCAGTGTGTGTGTGTAGTTGAAACCTGGGCGCGCAAAAACAACATGGTGTAGAGCAGAAATAACTAGCAGACTGGGCATCGCTGGCGAAATATCACCCCCTCCCCCCTCTCGAAAACCACACACAAAAAACACTATAAGTCCATTGTTTAATAATGTTATAGTAAATCAGAGTAAAACTGACAAACATTTAAACAGTAGACAGAAATTAAAACTATTCACTGTGGATTTCATGGGTCCGGTTACGAAAATCTTACTTATGTAAGACCACCTACTCGTAGGCATCAGTAACTTTACGCAAACACGACTGGAAAGAATGGAACTTCCTAAAAATTCAGAATATATATATGGTCATCCACTGCGCTATTTTACCTCAGCTAGTTTTATTTGTTCAATCTTTTCTCACTATACGAGAGCTAATTCTACCGAGGACGACAACTGGATTTTCACGGGGACAGTCTGGCTAAGTGTCTTGTTTTTCGTATATAATAATATAATATAATATATTCTGCCCTTCTTCCTGAAAATCTCCGCATCGCTGGAAATCGGGGACATTGGAGCCAGCGCTTTTTTGGGCGTCCTACATAGAGGGCTTTTGTAAATGGCGCATACCGCTCATCCAAGCGACATAGTTTGGGCTCACATTTAACGATGGCACACGATGCAATGAGTCGCCTACAAAACCACCTTTTGGCCCATATAAACACCACTGACCAAAATAAATCTCGTGACGCCTGACGCCTGAATGTATTGAAATTTTTGGAGCAGACAGCAGATTTTCGGACTTAACAAGGACTTGCAGATGTATCGGCGAATGCTATTTTGTCGTGGTTTTCAAGTGCAAAAAGTAAACATCAAAATCAATCGGATGGAGCTGAAAAACGTAAGGTTAGTTTGTTCAGTGTATAGTTTTACCGAAACCACTTGAACAATTTTTCGATTCCATTGAGTTAACAGGGGACGTTCCATTTTTTATCCGAACCCCCCTAAGGGGCCAACCATTTAATTTCTGAGGGGGGGGGGGGGTTGGGTGATTTTGAAAAAAAATATCCTGCAAGTGCATGTGCGTAAGAAAAAATTTCCTGCACAAGACTATTGTCCAAAAAAAAATTCACGCACGTACAGTGGGCTGGAAAAAAATTCTGGCAAGATGTTTCCTGGGTTGACACATCGAACTTTATCAGCAGACTGTTAAAAGATTTTAGCATCTGGACTTGGGTAAGAAGGATTCTTTGCACAATGATGTTTTCTCCTCAGATGGCCTTTTCTTTACATTTATAGCACCTGTGGTTACCAATCTTGATACATGTTTTCTGAACTTCAAGATCACGGCTGGTGTTGTGATTTGAAGAACAATGTATTCAGTGCACTCTAAATCAAGAATGCCAGAATAGCTGTTGGAACATGAAGTAAACTTTATTAACTATCTATTTGACACAAAACTGGAATGAGCTCTCATGTAACATTTGCCTGAACACTTGTCAAGTAAACGTGTAGGGATAGGAGGTGTGTCTTTTAATATAGAAAGTGTCGTATGCCTTGCATACTGTATGTATTCCCTCTCTTGTGGAATATTAGTATACAATGCTCGTTACGTCCATAGATACAAGGATTGTGTTCTCTGGCACTTTAGTCCTGTCAATGAAATTAATGGCGTCAGTTGACTGTATCAGTCTTTGAGATACGACTTCTGTTGTTGTGCTAACAGCTGGAGTAGTATGGCAACAAATGCTGATAACTTCTCTGTTAGACCTGAAACTCCTAAGGTCTCCCAAGTCGGCTTTTGGATTTTCGTAAGGGTATAAAATACTGGAATTCGAGGCGGGTTTGGTGTTTGACAAAGCCATTTTTCAGTCATTTCGTTAATGTGGTGTTCATTGTGAAGTACTGTAATCAATTGTTGTACTTTACGGGATGTATCTTCAGCCATAGGTACTGCAAGAGGCCTCAGTAGTTTTCCATGTTCGTGCATGTTGTCTAATTGAATTTGCCCCTCATTTTTGTCCCAAGAAGGTCTGGGATGAAGCCCAAATAAAGTTTGCAAGTGAGGAAAATGATGAGAAATCATCCAGTTTTGGCATGGATGTGATCTGGGGATATCAGTCATCATTGAAGCTAGGGAATGGTACCCATAAATTTGGTAAGATAAATGACGTGTCCAAAACAGTTCTTATTATACCACGTTAAACTGCCGGTGAAGAGGGAGTTCTGTCTCTTATAAGGAAAAACAAAACAGCTATCGGCAGCATCTCTCCAGGTGGACGGTACGTTGGCCTTTTTGCTTACTATCAAAATGGCCTACAAAGAGTCATCTTTCGAACCACCTGCAGATTTGTTGGCTACTGTAAAGAAAGCTACTTGGAACTACGACAAAGAGCATCATCAACGCTGTTTTTAAGCGTTATGGCATGTTAATTTGACTTCTGGATAAGTGAGAATGTCAAGAAAGATCGAGTTGATATTAGTCCAATTTAAAGAAAAATCTGGGATCTAAATAGTTACTTTCGAAGGGTCACATTTCTTCTCAGAATAAAGGAAAACACGTCTTGGCTACTTTAATTTTTCAAAATTTTCTGGGGGAGCATGCCCCCAGACCCCCCTACAAAGATGACGCCGTCAAAAATCTCACTCTTTGGCAACAAAGGAACTTAAGAGCTCTGTGCAGATTATTTTCAATTTGGGGCTTTGTAATGTGTACTTCAGCTGCGAATTGGATTTAACCCTTTCTAGATAGCTCTCTAAAGCAACTTATTGCTGCCAGTTTTATTTAACAAGGAAAGGATGTGGCTCATTATCTTTCCGTAAAATATGTACTGAAGATGCATTCGCGCTATACACTGTACTGTTCTGTAGCTCTATGCACGCACTATGTACTCTACTGTAGGCGCATTCACCTTGCAAAATGATCAAACTCCAGGAACAGGTCTGACTCCTTTTATCAGTGGGAAGGGGTCACCTCAATGTTTAAATTTGGTGTTAAAGGTATTGTACTGTATTATAAAAGTCACTCAAAAACTCTTAGATAAAAATTAATATATTTGTTCAAAGTTTCTTTCACAGATCCTTAACCTTTTATAATTTGTTTTATAATGAAGGCATACTTTAAACCCCAACCACACACCAAAAAAATTTCATGCAGAACGTTGGAGGGAGAAAAAAATATCTTGCAAGCACATACCCCGAAAAAAAAATTCACGGGGAATTAACGGGTTGAAAAAAAAATTCATGCCTATACCAAATCACCCAACCCCCCTCTCAGACGTTAAATGGTTGGCCCCTAAGGATGGCCAGTTTCTGCACAAGGGGGGTCGGATTATTAAATCAAAGGAGCCGCCAAAAAATGAACCCTTCGGAAATTTTTTGAAAAGGTGCCACCGAAAAATGAACCCTTCGGATTTTTTTCTTCAAAGGGTGTCGGAAAAAATCTGAGGGGTGGGAATCCTGCCATCGTTAGAGGGGGTGCGGATAAAAAATGGAACGACCCCAGGTAATCGCTGTTTATAAACTATGAGTTCACATTAAACTATCAGGTGAATATTTTTGGTAACACTACAAGAGAGCATACTCGCAATCCAACAGAAAACTTAGCCGTTTCACTTCAATGCTATTCCAGACATCATTAAGCACTAAGACACTTGCACGATGGTTTCATTTGACTACAACTACCAGAATTCATTTCATTTTTCCTTTGTTTTTAAAATTTGTAATCCCATTGAGGTTTAAGTAGCGCTTCGCCTAAAATGGAAAGTGAAAATAATAGGCTTGCGGCACTGGGAACCGTTGCAATGTTGCCCCCGTTAAGTGCTTATTGAATAAGTACGCAAATTTTTTATTGGTCAAAGGAACATCAGCGCGAAATTCAAACAGGCTTTCTCAGAAAAGTAATCTTAATAGTAAGATTGCCGAGCCGAATTTAACACACGATATACATTTTGAGGCAACAAGTAATACAGTGTAATTTCAGCGAAATTGTATCTGAGGAAAGTTACATTTTTGAATACATATTTTTGTATGTTTGAAATATGTTTTTTTTCCCTATTCGCGATGACAGAAATATCACTTACATGCAGGACCATTAGTCCAAATGTTCACGGTATATCCGACACCCAATCGCACACGATTCCTCCTACGCAAAACACCTGAGCAACAAAATGAAAAATAAAAATACAATGTTTTTGCTGACTATTTGCGTTTATATGCACAAATGTTTGTTGTTCATTTTATGATATACAATCACAAAATGTAAATGTTCATCAAAAATCTTCAAAAAATAAGAAATACCGTCGGCTGCATCAAAAAAAATAATCGCCTCCCACTGATTATTTTATTACCGGGTAGTCCGTTATAAATCTCTGCAAACCTTAGGCTTAACGGCTCATATAAGCAGCGACGCTATCAAGCGATTGCGTAAGAGAACGGTGCAAGATTAACCGGAAATTAATTAAACAGGACACATAAGCAGAAGTAAACAAGATTTACTTCGTGAATTAAAGATTTATTCCGTGCTATTAACTATATTTTCACCCTTTTCTATTTTCAAATGAAGTCCACATACAACGCGTCTGGGCTGCCTGTGTTTAGAAGAAAAATTCATTTTATTATTGTATCACTGACACTCAAACGCTGGACTTGCATGGCGAAAAAAGGGTGTCTACCGTAACTATACGTCAATATGCACTGCATTGCTTTTTACTCATCAATTAGTGCTATAAAGTCTGACTTACGCTCTCATTACTCTCAAAAAACTGGCACGGGAAGGTCGGATATCTACCCAGAAAACGTCAAAACCATTGCAAGCCATTGCGGGGTATAATTTCTTCTAAGATAATCAATACAACGCTAAGCAAACATTTCAAGTCACGTTTTATGTCTAACTTGTTCAACAAATCAAATGTGGCAGGCAAACACTGCATCTTTGTTTTCGGTTTAAGGGCAGTATGATAAGGAATGTCTAAAACTAGAAAACGGGGAAACTCTGAACTATTCAAAATTTTTAACGTTTACTCTGGGTTTTAGTTTCTTATTAATCTTGTTTCGTTTTTTTTTTTGAGAGAAAGAATCGAGATACACTGTATGACCAGCTGCTTTATAGTACAGGTAAAGTGTCGCCTAGCTTGCTCTTGGTGTCAAAAATGAAAGATTTTCTTTATATGTATGCCTTTATCTTTTCAATTTTTCATCAAAGTCCCAGGGTTCAGTTTTAAATGTAACCAATATCATAATCAGTTTGTAAAGTATTCGGAAACAAACACCACAACACAAAAGTACTGCTCGCTGCTTTTTTGTTCTATAGTAAACACTCTATGGGAGTTTATTAATAGACTTTTATAAAGTAGAACCACCTTGATAATAACAAACAGCAACATATCAAGGAAGCATTGGTTAGTAGTGTTTTATTTTAATAATCACCATTTCAGTCAGTCGGGTTTGATCCACAGACTAAAAAGCTAGAGCCACCTTGTTAGAGCACATGAAATACTGCTCGGGAGCTTTCATTTCAGTCGTTATAATTTAGGCTTTTCATACACAGACTCAAAAGTTAAAACGTTAGAAACACCTTGTACAGTATAACAACAACAACAACAAAAAACACCACAGGAAACTAGTATTCCATAACTTTCAATTGTACAGTAACTCACTTTAGGGTTTCTTCCACAGATTCAAAAGGGGGTTTGATTCCAGGGGTGAAAGTCCCTTTAAGCCCCAACATCAACTTGTATGTTCTGCTTACTGTTCTGTTATGTTACTAGTTGGGAGTATTTGACAAAACAGCATTTTGTCTTTGATGATCATTTTCTTTATTCTCATGTCCTGTTTGTTTAATCACGTGATGATACTCTTAAAGGAGAAAAATTAGATACTTGTCACTACTGAGGCTGAAAGGCTTAACATCACTGTGTATACGAAAGAATCCGAGAAATAAAGAGCGTGTGACTTATCTGTAATTGCGTCATCCATAGCTAAAATAAAAAAGAAAAGAAAGAAACCGGTGAAGCATACAAAACTAGTGAATAGCCAGCACCAGAAAGTTCCTTTTTTTCTGAGAAATGAGGGAAGACTCGCATCCAAAATCCAATATATATATATATATATATATATATATATGAGGCGCCATTTTTCAAAAAGGGTCTTATTCTGTTGGACCCCTTTTGTGTTGTCAGGGTCCGTCGTTGTCATTCTTCCAGACCCATTTCTTACCTGAAAACCTGCTTGTTCTGATGTAAGCACGTAGCTGCTTGCAGCTGGAAGCTTGTTGAGGAGAAATGGAACTGTGTAATGGAATCAAGAGATGGAAAACAAACAAACCCAGTTCATACCGTCACAAGCGGTAATCTTTGGACAGCTGTCATTTTCCTTGGAGGTCTTCCGGATCGGCGAAAAACTATGGGTAATGTTTCTTCGTAGCGAAACTGGTGTTTGAAGCGGAAATGGACGTGTAGTTTGGAGATAATCATGGCGCAAAGATGGCCATATTTGAAGTGTTTCCAAAATGACAGTCTTCATATGTTTGGCGGTGTAGCGCCTGGGCTCCAGTGCTCGCGTAGGGTGTAGGGGGATTGGGAACGAGAGAGTTTGACAACTTTGAACCGTTATATTTCAGAGGGGTTTTATTGTGGCCGTTTGAAAAACTGTGGGAATATATGTATTGGAGACAAACTTCGCGCTGCGCGTGGTTTTAAGTTGGTGAAATTAAGGTTTTAAAAGTTCCTGGGGTAGGTAAGTTACTTCCATGCCCGCAGTGCTAAGGACTATGGGATTGGCAGAAAATACCCTACCCTCACATGAATTAGCTGCATTTGAGAATTGGGGACAAGCTTGTTTATGTGCAAGCTCACTGCAACTTAAGGTACAGTATGCGGTCCTTGGTCGGCGAGGTCCTTGTTCTGCGACCTTTCCGAACAGATGTCATATTTGCTCGTTAATAAAAATACGACAAAAACCGAATGTATCCGATGATTTATTGATTAGTCTTCTTCCACATGACGATGTTTCGACTTTCCTGCTGTTGGTGAAGGCGGGGAATTCAAGTTTGTTGGCAACATGAGAACCCTCATAGAGTATTTTTTGGCTCGCCGTTGGAAGCCAAAGTTGCTATGGACGCTAACGTACATTGAGATAATTAAAATTTTAGAAAATCCAATTTAGTAACTGCATCGTTTAAGCCACTCACAGAGTGAAAGGGAATTTGGTCTTGAGGATGGTTTTCAACGCTCGCAGCTGGATTTTGTTGCGAGCTAAACCATGCGTCATGGAAAGTCCCACTTTGTGGTATTTTTAGCTCTGAATAGTCCCGGGCCTTATCGCTCTGGCAGCGAGAGCCTGGGTTTTTGCCCCGTTTGGGGCAAAAACCCAGGCCTCTGCAACCGGTGGCTTCACTTGCTCACCCGGCCGAATTAATTGTTCTGTCATGTCCAGCAAGCTTATATATTTTTGCAGTCAGTGCAAGAACAAACAACCAACGACCATTGCTGGGTTTGTCGTACCATGTATTTAGACGAAACTGTCCTTGAAGGTTTATCGAACACTTCAGTAGGCCAATTTGTCTTTCTACTTTTGCGTCTCCGTAAATTACATGGTCATGTTTACTTAGCTTGCGCATAGATAAAACGCAACGGGAGGACGTGTTGTTTTGAAAAAGAAGTTTACAGATAAACCAATTTCTGTGGTTGTGAAGGAATTTGCTGCAGAGTTTAAAACTTTTGTTTTAACGACTGTCGAAAAATATCAACAATTTTCGCATATGGGTCCTTGGTGCGCGACCTATGACCCTGGAGAATTTACATTTCGCTAAGCGGACAAAGAAAACCTTAGATAAATGGAAACGGCCGTTGTTTTTGCTGAATAGTTTCAAAATCTTCTTTATATACATGTTTGTGAACGCGGTTAACTTTTCAGTTGTATACCTAGAATACATATAAGCTTGTAGTCTTGTAATTTAATATTTTCGACTGCGCTTGGGGCTTGTGTGAGGGACTGTTGTCTGAAAAGTAAACATATTATTTTATACTTACAACGACTTTCCAACAAGACCTGCAGCTTAGATATATCAAGGATAAGAAAGAATAAATGAAATATTGTTCAAATTTTCATTCTCCTACAGAAATTCAACTGACAAGATTCTAAAAATACAAGAAAATGGCCAGTCTCCTGTACGCAGCCGTTTTTAGTGGCGTCACGCAACGCTCCCAAAACATCTAAAACCGGCTGCGTAGGAGACTAGAAAATGGCAAGATTCTAAAATTTTGTCGAGATTGCACAGTCATTCTGACAGATTATCGCCTTTATCAATTTCAGACCATGTGCACGTGGCTAATAGCTCCCTGGTGAACATCAACATTCCGCTACAAAGCGTGGAGGAGTTAAATTCGGGACCACCGACTGACAAATTCATCCAGTGGCAGGGAGGAGGATTTGAACTCGGGACCTCCAGATTACAAGTCCAGCACCCTAACCACTAGGCCACGCTCACCTCCAACTTAATTGCTTAAAGGCAATCATCCACCACGTTTACTTATTATAGTTTGTTTTGTCTGATACTAATTTTTTTGGAACAACCCGATGTTTTTCGCAAATGTTGGTTTCTAAATATAGAAGTCACGTGATTGATGGCCAAAACTCTGATACTCGATATGACTGTATCTGTACACGATTTTAAATAAACCTGTCCCTCGCTCCGGCAAGCCCCACCCCCTCCCTCCTCAAAAGTTCCCAGAGAAAAATAGACCGTGACGCGTGGAGATATAAGCTAGAAGAGAAACGTGTTTCGTGAGTTAAACTAAATATGTTAAAGTAGAGTGATTTTACTAAACCTGTGAAATAGGTACTACACTTTTAGATCTGTTAGACACCAATTACATTGTTTTCTTTTCTTTAGTTTGGACTATTACACACTGTGAGATATTGTTTCACGGATTAAATGAAATCACTCTATGCTTGGCACGCGGATTTTATAAACATTTGTCCCTGGACTTGGTCGGGTCACGACTCCATACTCGCCTTCCCCCCTCCCTCCCCCCCGCCCACAAACCCTACGCTACCCTATAAAGACGGGGTATCAGAAATTCGCAACGTGTTTATTATTGCCGCAAACTTAACCTTCACTCCATATAATGGTTTGCACACGTTATTTATTTATTTATTGTTAAATACTTAGCTTTCATTTTTTAAGTCGAGTGCTGCTCTTAAATACCTTGTTGGTAGGTAGATTGGCAAAGATAGACTTATAAGAAGCCATATATATTTCAATTTCAACGTATTTAAGTTAATGTGTATCGGCTAGGAGCGGGCACGGCTGAGGGAGAGAGGAAGAATGCTGCAATCCTTCAGGAAAGAGGAGAAAAATTTGAAATTTAAAATTGTTTTCCAGCGTAAAATATGTACTTTGTGTATGTGTTTTTGTGTTTGTGTTTGCGTATCTTTGTGTAGTGCGATGCAATTAGCTATTCAATGGTATGTTATAACGCCAAATCAGGTAACTCGATGCAAGGACCACTTGGACAAACAGTAGCGAGGTGAAGCCGGATCTTGGTGTAGATCAGGATCAGCAATGTTGAATAAAACAAAAAACCAATTGCAAGGCTGATCGGACAGCTAAGAAGGGTAATAATTTTATTGCCCTTTATCCACTTCTTGACAAACAAGGCGGTATACTGGTAGCAAGGAAAAAAATTACTGATCGCATTGAACAATTACAAACAATATTTAATTTACATGATGTTTGGCGTGTAAAAAAACCCTCAAACGAAAAGCTTTACTTGGTCACAAAAGTCTCCTTTTGTTTTCTGTAGATTAGACTATTGGCTTATCTCAAACTCACTTCAGGACTTAATTAAAGACGCTGATATTATTGCTGCAATTAGAACTGATCACTCGGCAATTCTTCTACACCTGCAGGAACTTGAGGAATGCAAGCGAGGCCCAGGGTTTTGGAAAATGAATACTTCGATATTGACCGATAAAATTTTTGTCCAAATTAAGATGAAAGAAAAGTTACTGAGAGGAATGGAAAAAAGAGGGTGAGGGGTTCTTAGATGCAATTATGATGTCAATGACCTTGATTTAAGCGTTAGTAACTTTTACTTAGAGCTCCTTAGGTGGACAGGTGGGTGGAATTTAGAAGTTCCTTTTCCGATGTTAATTATTCCCAAAATGTTATCTGGAAAAATAAGGACATAAGGATAAATAACAGACCAGTGTTTTATAAAATGTCCTTTGATAAGGGCATAATTTATTTTTATGAATGATTTACAGTTTAATATTGATAATGTACGTTCTTTTGAGTCCTTTAAACAAAAAGGTCTTAATACTAATTTCCTTACATGGACAGCATTGAGGTCTGCTATCATAAATATGAATTCAAAAAATTCTTCCAATCTCCTAACAGTGGGAAAATTCGATCCTATGAATTTTGAGTATAATGCTAAAGATTTTAATGTGTATACGGCAAAGTGCAAACAATTCTATTCAATGATGATATCAACTAAAGCGAAAACTCCGAATAGCTTTGAAAGGTTGATAGCTGATTTTAAACTCTCAAATCCACAAGATGCTTTTTCTATTCCGTATCTAGCTGCAAGCGAAACGTATGTTTGGTCTTTTCAATATAGATTGTTGAATTTCATTTTGTTTACAAATGATAAATTATTCAAAATAGGTTTAAGCGATTCAGATAAGTGCTCATTTTGTGGAACCTATACGGAAGATTTGTACCACCTCTTCTTTAACTGCTCCTTTGTGCAGGTGTTCTGGAATAGTTTTACAGTCTGGTGGTCTGGTATAAGTGGTGAAAATTTATCTTTGTCTTTAAAAGACATCATAATTGGCTTTCTTTAGAGGAACGATTTATTAAATTATTTGATAATTCTTGGTAAGATAACTATCTGGGAGAGTAGAAAAAATAAGTACCTTCCGAAATTTTGATTGTTTCTGCACAAGGTTGAAGCTAAACAAGAAGTTGAAAAGTTAATTGCTATTAAGAACCGAAAGCTTCGCAATTTTTATACAAGATGGGAGCTTCTGTTGTAATCTTATAGTAGTCTACTACAAGGAAAAAAATGGAAGTCCGCCGGGTAAATTAAGTTTTTAATATTTTTTTGTGCTAGGAAATTGCTATTTAATCTTGTAAGGAAATTAATTGGGCATCTGCATGGTTTGTATGTGTCACTGTGTAGGGCAAACAAAAAAAAGTATTATTATCGTATCCATTAAGTGCAATTAGAATAGAGTATTGTAAGTGGAGTAATGCAAGTGTTATACTATAACTAGCGCTCTTGTGTAGGATTTGTAATGTAATGTAATGTATTTAGTGTTTTGTTTCATACCGTTATGTAAGTAATGTAACGTGTACGTGTCTTGCAATAAAAAAACTATTAGGCGAAAAAAAGAAAAAAAAAAGAAATTCGCAACGTTGGATAACTAGGAAGAAAAGATGTGACAGGCGTCACCTGAGCCGCAGTCCACGATCTCTGTCCGTCGGTTAAAGCAAACACAATTAATGTAACAGTTCCATTTCATGAAAATAGACTGGTTTTACTTAACCCGTGAAATAGTGACTAAACTTTCAAATACTATTACACACTAATTCCATTGATTTCTTTTGTTTAGTTTGGACTATTACTCATTAATCTGTTGGATGTCGATTCACGGATTAAATAAAATCACCGTAGTCATACAAATGGGACTCAGTCTTAACTTGCAGTATGGAACCACAAGAAAGTTGTCGCAAATACAGTAGAATCCCGATTTTTCGAACCTCCACGGGAAATGGAAATTTCTTCGAGAAATCGGGGGTAAAATTACAGAGGGAAACGAGGGTTCGACCCCGTGATCGGGATTCTACTGTAATGTTGTCATTATCTACTGAACTTAACAAATGAATGTTGATTATCGTCACGCGCCTTTGCACTAAAAGACGTGACGGAATTTGCTGCAGAGTTTAAAACTTTTGTTTTAACGACTGTCGAAAAATATCAACAATTTTCGCATATGGGTCCTTGGTGCGCGACCTATGACCCTGGAGAATTTACATTTCGCTAAGCGGACAAAGAAAACCTTAGATAAATGGAAACGGCCGTTGTTTTTGCTGAATAGTTTCAAAATCTTCTTTATATACATGTTTGTGAACGCGGTTAACTTTTCAGTTGTATACCTAGAATACATATAAGCTTGTAGTCTTGTAATTTAATATTTTCGACTGCGCTTGGGGCTTGTGTGAGGGACTGTTGTCTGAAAAGTAAACATATTATTTTATACTTACAACGACTTTCCAACAAGACCTGCAGCTTAGATATATCAAGGATAAGAAAGAATAAATGAAATATTGTTCAAATTTTCATTCTCCTACAGAAATTCAACTGACAAGATTCTAAAAATACAAGAAAATGGCCAGTCTCCTGTACGCAGCCGTTTTTAGTGGCGTCACGCAACGCTCCCAAAACATCTAAAACCGGCTGCGTAGGAGACTAGAAAATGGCAAGATTCTAAAATTTTGTCGAGATTGCACAGTCATTCTGACAGATTATCGCCTTTATCAATTTCAGACCATGTGCACGTGGCTAATAGCTCCCTGGTGAACATCAACATTCCGCTACAAAGCGTGGAGGAGTTAAATTCGGGACCACCGACTGACAAATTCATCCAGTGGCAGGGAGGAGGATTTGAACTCGGGACCTCCAGATTACAAGTCCAGCACCCTAACCACTAGGCCACGCTCACCTCCAACTTAATTGCTTAAAGGCAATCATCCACCACGTTTACTTATTATAGTTTGTTTTGTCTGATACTAATTTTTTTGGAACAACCCGATGTTTTTCGCAAATGTTGGTTTCTAAATATAGAAGTCACGTGATTGATGGCCAAAACTCTGATACTCGATATGACTGTATCTGTACACGATTTTAAATAAACCTGTCCCTCGCTCCGGCAAGCCCCACCCCCTCCCTCCTCAAAAGTTCCCAGAGAAAAATAGACCGTGACGCGTGGAGATATAAGCTAGAAGAGAAACGTGTTTCGTGAGTTAAACTAAATATGTTAAAGTAGAGTGATTTTACTAAACCTGTGAAATAGGTACTACACTTTTAGATCTGTTAGACACCAATTACATTGTTTTCTTTTCTTTAGTTTGGACTATTACACACTGTGAGATATTGTTTCACGGATTAAATGAAATCACTCTATGCTTGGCACGCGGATTTTATAAACATTTGTCCCTGGACTTGGTCGGGTCACGACTCCATACTCGCCTTCCCCCCTCCCTCCCCCCCGCCCACAAACCCTACGCTACCCTATAAAGACGGGGTATCAGAAATTCGCAACGTGTTTATTATTGCCGCAAACTTAACCTTCACTCCATATAATGGTTTGCACACGTTATTTATTTATTTATTGTTAAATACTTAGCTTTCATTTTTTAAGTCGAGTGCTGCTCTTAAATACCTTGTTGGTAGGTAGATTGGCAAAGATAGACTTATAAGAAGCCATATATATTTCAATTTCAACGTATTTAAGTTAATGTGTATCGGCTAGGAGCGGGCACGGCTGAGGGAGAGAGGAAGAATGCTGCAATCCTTCAGGAAAGAGGAGAAAAATTTGAAATTTAAAATTGTTTTCCAGCGTAAAATATGTACTTTGTGTATGTGTTTTTGTGTTTGTGTTTGCGTATCTTTGTGTAGTGCGATGCAATTAGCTATTCAATGGTATGTTATAACGCCAAATCAGGTAACTCGATGCAAGGACCACTTGGACAAACAGTAGCGAGGTGAAGCCGGATCTTGGTGTAGATCAGGATCAGCAATGTTGAATAAAACAAAAAACCAATTGCAAGGCTGATCGGACAGCTAAGAAGGGTAATAATTTTATTGCCCTTTATCCACTTCTTGACAAACAAGGCGGTATACTGGTAGCAAGGAAAAAAATTACTGATCGCATTGAACAATTACAAACAATATTTAATTTACATGATGTTTGGCGTGTAAAAAAACCCTCAAACGAAAAGCTTTACTTGGTCACAAAAGTCTCCTTTTGTTTTCTGTAGATTAGACTATTGGCTTATCTCAAACTCACTTCAGGACTTAATTAAAGACGCTGATATTATTGCTGCAATTAGAACTGATCACTCGGCAATTCTTCTACACCTGCAGGAACTTGAGGAATGCAAGCGAGGCCCAGGGTTTTGGAAAATGAATACTTCGATATTGACCGATAAAATTTTTGTCCAAATTAAGATGAAAGAAAAGTTACTGAGAGGAATGGAAAAAAGAGGGTGAGGGGTTCTTAGATGCAATTATGATGTCAATGACCTTGATTTAAGCGTTAGTAACTTTTACTTAGAGCTCCTTAGGTGGACAGGTGGGTGGAATTTAGAAGTTCCTTTTCCGATGTTAATTATTCCCAAAATGTTATCTGGAAAAATAAGGACATAAGGATAAATAACAGACCAGTGTTTTATAAAATGTCCTTTGATAAGGGCATAATTTATTTTTATGAATGATTTACAGTTTAATATTGATAATGTACGTTCTTTTGAGTCCTTTAAACAAAAAGGTCTTAATACTAATTTCCTTACATGGACAGCATTGAGGTCTGCTATCATAAATATGAATTCAAAAAATTCTTCCAATCTCCTAACAGTGGGAAAATTCGATCCTATGAATTTTGAGTATAATGCTAAAGATTTTAATGTGTATACGGCAAAGTGCAAACAATTCTATTCAATGATGATATCAACTAAAGCGAAAACTCCGAATAGCTTTGAAAGGTTGATAGCTGATTTTAAACTCTCAAATCCACAAGATGCTTTTTCTATTCCGTATCTAGCTGCAAGCGAAACGTATGTTTGGTCTTTTCAATATAGATTGTTGAATTTCATTTTGTTTACAAATGATAAATTATTCAAAATAGGTTTAAGCGATTCAGATAAGTGCTCATTTTGTGGAACCTATACGGAAGATTTGTACCACCTCTTCTTTAACTGCTCCTTTGTGCAGGTGTTCTGGAATAGTTTTACAGTCTGGTGGTCTGGTATAAGTGGTGAAAATTTATCTTTGTCTTTAAAAGACATCATAATTGGCTTTCTTTAGAGGAACGATTTATTAAATTATTTGATAATTCTTGGTAAGATAACTATCTGGGAGAGTAGAAAAAATAAGTACCTTCCGAAATTTTGATTGTTTCTGCACAAGGTTGAAGCTAAACAAGAAGTTGAAAAGTTAATTGCTATTAAGAACCGAAAGCTTCGCAATTTTTATACAAGATGGGAGCTTCTGTTGTAATCTTATAGTAGTCTACTACAAGGAAAAAAATGGAAGTCCGCCGGGTAAATTAAGTTTTTAATATTTTTTTGTGCTAGGAAATTGCTATTTAATCTTGTAAGGAAATTAATTGGGCATCTGCATGGTTTGTATGTGTCACTGTGTAGGGCAAACAAAAAAAAGTATTATTATCGTATCCATTAAGTGCAATTAGAATAGAGTATTGTAAGTGGAGTAATGCAAGTGTTATACTATAACTAGCGCTCTTGTGTAGGATTTGTAATGTAATGTAATGTATTTAGTGTTTTGTTTCATACCGTTATGTAAGTAATGTAACGTGTACGTGTCTTGCAATAAAAAAACTATTAGGCGAAAAAAAGAAAAAAAAAAGAAATTCGCAACGTTGGATAACTAGGAAGAAAAGATGTGACAGGCGTCACCTGAGCCGCAGTCCACGATCTCTGTCCGTCGGTTAAAGCAAACACAATTAATGTAACAGTTCCATTTCATGAAAATAGACTGGTTTTACTTAACCCGTGAAATAGTGACTAAACTTTCAAATACTATTACACACTAATTCCATTGATTTCTTTTGTTTAGTTTGGACTATTACTCATTAATCTGTTGGATGTCGATTCACGGATTAAATAAAATCACCGTAGTCATACAAATGGGACTCAGTCTTAACTTGCAGTATGGAACCACAAGAAAGTTGTCGCAAATACAGTAGAATCCCGATTTTTCGAACCTCCACGGGAAATGGAAATTTCTTCGAGAAATCGGGGGTAAAATTACAGAGGGAAACGAGGGTTCGACCCCGTGATCGGGATTCTACTGTAATGTTGTCATTATCTACTGAACTTAACAAATGAATGTTGATTATCGTCACGCGCCTTTGCACTAAAAGAATTCGCGCTGACCTTTTGATGTCACTGATCACCGGTTAGTCTGAAGACAAAATACTACTGTAGTAAGCCTTTCCAGCGGGTCTAAGATATGGTAACATTTTTTCTAAGTCCTGACAGGTTTTCTCATTTGGTTTGATGGAAACGGTACTTAAGGCGGAGAGGTCTTCTTCGCGGAAGCGAGTTCGTTCTAAAGTTCGTCTTCTAAAGTCCACTTCGATAGGTTGTTCTCGATCATCTAGCGTCTTTCTTAGCCAAACGCAGTTGGGGTGCCTGAAAGTTTTGACGATCCCGTCCGTAGGATCAACACGCTCGCCTATCCCGAAATTAAAATACATGGTGTCGCTAAATCGGTAGGCCTGATTGAAAATGTCTTTCCTCCTTACTCTGTAAGTTTTACGAAGCCACGTGGCGTAACTTTTGAACGCTGATTGCGGTGGGAGAATCCAGGTTAGTTTTGGAAACAAAGAACTGTTGTTTATTGTCCCTGCGTAGTCCACAGGTGTTTCTAGATGTTCTGCATTTCTGAACAAGCCTTCCGCTAAGCCACCATCGCGATCTACGGCGCCAAAGGAATGGCCTGCTTCGAGGAACTTGTAATCGATTCTCTCACGGAATCCACTCGCCACGAGATAGTCAAAATAAAAAACGACCGTGTGATTCTTGTTCTGGGACCTTGTGTTATCAGCCCAAAATATGTTCCACTTGCGATTGTTGGATTCTGTCTGACGTAGATGTAAATCGAGGCAGGATACAAGAGTTTCTGGATTTTTCTCAGCCGTGCATTCGCTCCAAGCATATGTCGTCCCTTTGTTCGTTTCTGCACTGTGGATCCCAAAAGCATACAATTTAATCTTTCGCAAGTAGTACGTTTGTTGGGCAGTCAGCTTAGAAATCATTACATTCTTGTGGAAATCCATGTGAAACACTGACACCCCATGAGTTGGTTCATTTGACGCCCGTGACATCTTTTCTTCCCCGGGTTAACGTTGTTAACGTTCAAGCTTTAATTTCTAAGTCGCACGCGTAGCTTTAGGCGTCTCGCGCGAGTGAACAAACCATTTGTAACTATAGTGCGCGCACGGCAACAGCAATTACAACGTGTGCGGTTTTGAAACGTCATCTTTTTTCTGCTACGTACGTCCGTCGAATCTTTTTTCGTCGTCGTTATGGATCAAGGTTTTCACTATAAGTTCGAGAAACAAAAAGTGGTTTCCCACCGGGAGAGAAAACGAGCAGACGAACTTGCAACGCGCCGGCGCCGAGAGCCTATTCTTAAAGTCATCAAAAAGAAAATCAGACCAAGGAAAAACAGACCATTTCGATTTGTTCGTGAAATGGGAATGTTGCAGTACCACCTGTCTGTTGAATATTGGAATAGACGTTGTAATGCAGATAAGAAACGATTTCGACCGCATGGCTTATCAAGCACAGAACGAACATTTGGCCGCGCGTATAGAAACCACGAATGCGAGAAGGCAGAACGGAGTGGATAATCCTAGAACTGTGATCCGATATTACACCACTGGAAACGCGAATCAGAAACTACAAATATGCAAAAGAGCATTTATGAAGATTTACGGAGTCGGAAAGAAACGACTTAGAGTGTTGCTTAAAAAGCGGAGGCCATTCAGTGGAGCTGTAGAAAAAGATAGACGAGTCTTACAGAGTAATCAAAAACGCTTGAGCCCTCAACTGAAAGCAGAGGTATGTTAACTTCTCCCGACAGATCTTTTTAACTATGATATTGTTAAGAGAATCTTTTCTTGTTGTCAATTTTGCAAGGCGCTATTGAATAGCGATAGAAATAGCGCTATAAATTTTCACGGTCTGCACTTTCATCCCCTAAAACTTGCTACCAATGAGCGCTCGAGAATGCTGTCAGTTATTGTAAAAACTGTAATGGTAAGGGCTCCATGCAGGAAGATTGTTCTGAGTCAATTGTGAAGAAGGAGCCCAAAATGTGACCACTATTAACAAATTTTTCATTCTTTCGTATAATCCAATTAGAAGGTGACTTTTGATTGGACCGTGACTGCAGGAAAGAATGCGAATCAAAAGCGGCCACCCTTTTCGGCTTCTCGATAGACCATATTCGTATTCTCGTTGTAGAACTGTAACTAGCTTGCAATTGAAGCCAATGCACATGAAGCTCTTTTAATGATATTCCTCCGCATTAGCGTCCATTGCACGCTAGTTCCAGTTGAATACGGAGAATACGAGGGAGGGCGGTGAGGGGGTTATTTGTTGGACTTTTAGGATGGCTGTGAATCAGATGAGGGGGACGCATTGAAATTGCTCTTTATGAGGCCGGCTTGATTGAGCTTATTATTATTATTATTATTATTATTATTATTATTATTATTATTATTATTATTATTATTATTTTTCTATTGGTCAAACACATGACTCACAATAACAAAATTTAATTTAATTTAATTCAAATATTTTATATAGCGCCAAAGCACGATTTGTCCTAGGCGCTTTACGTAACTAATTAAATTACAATAGGTATAAAACTACTAAATTACAAGATTTATAAAACTATTACATCACAGAAGGAAAAACTAATTGAAAAGAAAAATTACATGCAGGTCTCAACTAAAAATATAAATATTCTACAAGCTATACGCCTGCTTGAAAAGGTGCGTTTTCAAAGCCTAGTTAAAACTATTTAATATATTTCCTGACTTCATAATCTCTGGAGGTAAAGTATTCCATAAATTCGGGCCAGCTACAGAAAACGCACGATCGCCGTAAAACATAATTTAAATTAAATTTAGTTTACAAAACATATTCAAATTTAGTTACAGCACCAACAAAAGAATGAGGAAAACACAATACACACACAGTAAAGGGACAGTACGTTTCTTGTTGTGTTTTGATCGATTGAGCTTATTGTTGTACCCATTTCCTTTCCTCACACAGGTTGTAGAACACATCTGGTCATATGAGCCGGAACAATCACATTACACGCGACATAAAGCACCAGAGAAGAGATATCTGGAGCCATCCCTGAATTTGACCAAGATCTACAACGATTTTTTAAAACTAAAAGGTCATGTTTTAGGGACAGCTGCCAAGCCTCCCCTCAGTATAAGTTCTTTTAGAAAGATTTTCTTCAGTTATAATCTAAGCTTCCGAAAACCCAGAAAAGATACTTGTGGAAAATGCAACAGCATACAAATGGTAATAAACCATTCTACCAGCGCAGAAGAAGTCGCCGAAACAAGGACTCTTCAAGAAATGCATTGGCAAGACGTTCAAAAACACTACGATGAGAACTACTTTGATTTCAACGTCCTAATACAAGTTAAAAACAGAGACGGCCTTGATTGGAAACTGCCCCCAACGTGGAGACACGAACAGTCGTGACCCACTGAAGCAGCAACTATGTACTAAAGCGTCAGAGATCGGACGTGCGTTTATGCGATTGTTATGTAAAACTCAGCTTTGTGCTGAATGTTGCTTTTAAAATCAGATAATGGTATTAAAAAAATTCTGGTGCAGATGAACTTTTGTCCCAAGTGATAAAGGACTAAGAAAGGCTATGCACTAAAAAAAGTATGGGCTTAAGCGTATGGCTGTTTGAGAAGTTGCTCGGAATTGCACGAACAGGTTGTTCGAAATTTGTCAAAAAGTTGCTCAAAAAATCCTGGATGTTGCTTTCTTTCTCAAAAAAAAAAAATAATAATAGATAAAAAAAGTTGGAGACCGCGTTTTCCATGAGTGAGTAGTCAACGAGGCACAGCCCAGTTGACTATTGTTAACGGAGAACTCGGGCTCGCAGACTAATATTTTTGGTAGACATTAAGGAATTGCAGTCTTCAACCAACCATTTAAACAAAAATCAAGAATTTTCCCTTTAAGCGAGTCGTGCTGTACAAGAGTTGTCTCGTAAAATTCATTTTTTAATAGCAAAGCGCGCAGCGTTTAAAAATAAAATGCAAATGATTACTCCCCCCAGGCTCAGACAACATGAGCGTGTTCTAAAAGAAATGGAGAAAATCTAGGTGAAGTTTTCGTTTTAAAGAAATGTTTTACGGACACCAGCTGTTTAAGAAAGTGTTTTAGGAAAACCGTCCGCCATTCCGGTTTGTTTGTCTGAGTCTTGTCTGAGTCATGACGTCACTCGCGCGCTTCGCTATTGAACCAAAAAAATGCATACATAATGTGTCTTATGTTTAACTACCTGTATTAGTGATTATTATTATTATTATTATTATTATTATTATTATTATTATTATTATTATTATCATTTAACTGATGTCGGGTGGTAGGCTATTCCACAAGGACAATGAACACAGAAGACCAAAACATAACAATGAAAACCTCTTCTTGGAGACCTATAGAGACAAAAACAAAAATGTTTAAGGGACTTGTTCGAAATTAGCAGGGGGAGGAGGGGGGTTGAGATTTAAAATTGAGCAATGAAATGAAGTACCCTCTTTGTTGATGGGAATGAAATTTGCTGACCCTTTGGGCTTGGCCTCAAACATCACGACCCCCCCCCCCCCCTGCATGTGCACAGATTATACCTCCAATAATGCCATAGCAGGAGCTGTTCTTGTCAGCAATTATACCCTGATTCCCGATGGTAATATTGGAGAAGGCCAAACAAATAAAAAAAATCTGAGTTCTAAGCCAAGTAAAAGAAAAAAAGAAACAGCAACAAAACAAGATGACTAAAAAAACAAGAATGCCGACAAACTGTAAGTTACTAATTGAAACCACTGCACCCCAACATAAGTCATATTTAACAATAAGATTATGAGCTTAAGATTTTGGCCGAATCAACTACAATCACTTCATAGAAATCGATAGTGAATAATGTAATATTGTTTTAGTAGAACTCTAACTCATTTTCCTTGAAACAATAATTTTTAACCTTTTTTCTACAATGTGAACTAGATTAAACTTTCCGCCTTAACCAAATCGCGTGCTTAGACCAAATTGTCATTTAAAACTTCAGTTCATTCAGTAATCTTGACGTTTTAAACTCGTGCGATGGTGAATATTCATGTGTTTTTGTCTTCTTGGGAATTGAATTATCCAACCATATTTCTAAACTTTCCTCTGAAACTTCAGGGAAACAAGAAAATGTCACCATTCTGTAGACAACCTTCAGCCACTACACACTAATTAACAATTAGACGGCGAGCTCGAGGTTTCTATCGGCTGATAGTTGGCAAGGAGCCAAGCCCGAAGCCAACTATCAAAGTGGATAGAAACCGAGAGTGAGCTGTCTAATTGTTTTAGCATAACCTACTGACCGGTCTATTAAACACAGAATATCGCTAGAATTGATTTATTGAAGCTTTTGGTTGATAAAATTCAGTGAAAATCTGAGCAACCGCTCTGAGAGCCGTCTATTGATCAGTAGACGGCACCTGTGTAGATAATCTGATTGTGCGATTAACTAATAGATGGTCAGTGGGTTATGCTAAGATGCATGGTATAGAGTCCATTGGCAAACTCACAACTCCATTATGAAGGAAGAAGTGGTATAACAAAGAAACAATATTGCCATGCATCTGTCTTGCCACTGACAAATGACTGTTTACCAAGGCAGCACAGGACACTATCAAGCAAAATCTGCCCTTTACCACGAGTGAGAATTATCATGATGATGATGATGATCTTTTGTATATTAATTTGCTATTCCTGTCATAATATAACATTACATCACAATGATGATCTTTTGTATATTAATTTGCTATTCCTGTCATAATATAACATTACATCACAATGCCTGTTATGATCACATCACTGTAAATTCATGTGACCCTCCTAGCTCTTTCACTGCCTATTTTTTCATGGCTCTCCCTTTTCAGGGACCTATTTACACTCCCCTCCCCCCTGCTAATTTCTGACAAGTCCCTAAGATTGACCAGATAATGAATTGTCACTTTTCCTTTGAGTGACTCCCAGAATTTAAACCATATCTCAATCAATAGGAGCCATGAGTAGGTTCATCATTGTGATATATCTCTCTGCCCAGTAAATATGCCTACCCCTGCCCTTCCCAAGGCTGCCAACCTGCAACCCAATCCCATGAAACAAAATCAAATGTAACAATTTCTGTCCATAATTATAGGAGGGTGATACCCTTTTAAGGTTAAAAACACCTGAAAGTGTTTCACTTGTGAGAATGGTGACATTTAACAACAGCAAGAACATGTTTAGTTGCCTTCAGTCTGACAAGAAATCTAAGCTTATACAAGGATTTTCATTGAGCAGCAAGTTCTCCTTCATTCTCACCTGAAAGACCAATGGAAAACAGCTCAGAATGGGTGCCAGCCAATGCAGGCCATGTCAACCTGCCAAAAAATTTAGACATTAAGTCTTATCTAAAACTGCATGGTGAGTCCCTAATCTAAGCTAGACAAGGGTCTTTCCACAGTATTGCGAAGGCATTGCATGAGTGCAAATGTACCATCACGGTGCACATGCACATGTGAGATAAGAAAAGGCTGTAAAATTGTGATAGAAAATGATCTCTTTTGCCAGCCATCTAAGTTAAAAATAAGTTTCTTCAGACACTTTTCCTCCCTGTAGCAGCATTCCCCTTAGCAACCAAATTTCCCCTCCAGAACAGAAACTAATCATTATTTCTTTTGCACACCTTACATCCTGTTTTTCTAAATAAAGAAGTTAATTAAAGTAAAATAAGAAAGACTAAAATGAAGCTGTTAACAAACTATTAGAGCAGCAGAAGTAATATAACTGACAGATTACCATTACCAACAGATGCCATTGCAATTTTTAACAAGTTAAAAATCTGGTAGCAGTAATCCAAAGCTGGAATTTTCATTCTCCAGTGAAAACTGGGTCTAAAGGCTGCTAGAATATTAGCACTCACAATCTGGATTTTTTCCTGGTCTCTTGATACATTCAACATGAAGTTTCAGCTTTTATCACCAGTCTCATCTACCTTCTTAAATGTCAAAATGCAAGAGCCCCCTGTGGAGTCACCATGGCAACAGTTTTAACCAAACATACAAGTTTGAACAGAAGGATGTTTATACTGTCGAATGGCTTCAATTTTATTCTCTAGTCACTGGATTGAAAAATTTTCATTTTTTCACCACTCATGTGGAATGGCCTAAGACCCTTTTTGTGTTGTCAGGCCTCATATATATACATATATATATATATATATATATATATATATATATATATATATATATATATATATATATATATATATACATACATCTACATCTACCTGATTTTATGAAAACTGGGCCAGCCTGCAAAACTGCAGTTGTACTGACATGCTAAGGAAAATG
Source organism: Siderastrea radians (assembly GCA_964017195.1). Lineage (NCBI taxonomy): Eukaryota > Metazoa > Cnidaria > Anthozoa > Scleractinia > Rhizangiidae > Siderastrea > Siderastrea radians. The sequence goes on along the minus strand of OZ024891.1, from coordinate 10,022,853 downwards.
CTTCGCTTTGCCTAAAAGTACACTCTGCAAGCTATTTCTTACCACCTGACGTCATCTAGTAGCCATCAAACAGCTAATCTAGTCTTGAATCAGTGCTCTGCAGCTATTTTCAGCTCTTCAAAATTAAACCACCTGCAAATCAGAGTGTCGAGCTCAGGGAGTGAACATATACGAACACTAACCTACATGTATGCTGTCCCATCCCTCCCCCACTGACATTTGCCGCCTGAGGTGTCAACTCACTGGCACGGCGACGGCTAACAGCTCCGGCAAAAAGGAGCTATTCATCTGAGTGCAAAACAGCTTAGCAAGCGGTTCGGAATTAAGTCAGTGTGCTTGACTTGCAAGAATAATAACAAAAAAATCGGTAGAGATTAACCTAAAGACCCGAGTTTTGACCAACCCTACCCCCCCTGGATTGAGATGGGGGGACCCCAAATGCAGGTGGTCTGTTAGCCCTGTCCCCGTAGAGTTGCTGCTTTTTATTGTAGACAGTATCAGCACATATCCTAAGAGACGAGACATCGCTGAGGTGACTGGTGGAAATAAATATTTCTTTCGAGGAGAACGTTTCTTTTGGTTGGCAAAATCCTTTTATTTTTTATTACTTTTTTATCCAATCCAGCCGCGCCATTAAAATGAAACAACAAATCTACTCGATTTCACGTTACATGAATTGTTACCCAACAAGCCCAATGGATTTCGTAATATCACAGCTGAAATGACTGTATATTTAATATTATTGTAAAATGATCAGTGCACGTGATTGGGCGGACATATCGTGATTCATTAGAAATACTGTAAATATCAGCTTTGCACCTTGTTTAATACTCGCCGTGGAAACGTTTAGAATAAAGTAAACATCAGCCATGAAATATGTCATGAAGCAAATATACCTGTTACACGTCGCGTGAATTGAAGTTGACACAGTCCATAAAATCCGAGATTGGAAGACATCTATCGCATTCATCACAAGGTTCCGAAGCAGAAGCATCGAAATCGAAATGCACTCAGCAGCGTTTCTTCTGCTACTGATAGTAGTGGGTAAGTGTAGAGGTTAATTTTCACTGATCTTCATTTTAATCATAGCACCCTTCTTTCAGCGTTGACCATTGTTTCACGACACTAAGTGTGAGTAGTTGAATGATATTTCGCTACGGTTAGCAAACATTCCCACCCTTCAAGTGTATGAGACTTTCCCTATTTTCTTAATTTTGTACCTCTCGTAAGAAAAAAAGTACCAGACATTTGACAAATTTCACTTTAAAAAATGTATTTAAAAAACATACAAGAAAGCATTGTTCATTAAAATAGCTTCTAGATTTCATCATCCACAGACCATTTTAATCTCTAGTAATTAAATCGAAGCAAAAAAAAACTATTTGTAATTCTCCCAACGGTCACTTCTGAGGATGTATGATGAAGGTTACGAAGCGTTAAGTTCATAAATCAATGTTTTTACAACATGCGTTGTCTTGTCATGTTCGTCACCGCAGTTAGCTTTTTATTCATATTAAAATAAAATAAAAAATAACCGAAGAAAATAACTGCTCAATAACTTTCATCTCGGTGATCATACTTGATGATTCCATTCACATAATGAAAAGTAGAATCAACCAAGTACAGCGCCAGCAAAATGCACACAACTTCGAGATAGTTGGTCGGTGTGAATGGCCACACTTACGTATTCTATCCACAGTCTCGAGAGTTCTCTGTATAGCAGGTCAGAAGTGTGAATGAACACTTACTTATGTCATCCACACACTCCTACAAGACACAAGCCAGAAAGTACTATTCAATAGCCTTCGTTTAAATTATCAAATTTCAGGGTCCTTCGCCATTTTTCACGCTATCACGTATGTAATACGTACATTATTTTTCTTTTGACAGGGTCCTTTACTGGTGGAGGTAAGAATGAACTAAACAGAAAATAGAAAATAAGTTTATAACAAAACTATGCTTGATGTGATATAAGTAATTGGTGTTCTACTTTAACGGCAGTTATCATAGCATTTAAGACGGCATGGAAATTGTACACTGGGTCGATTGCTTGAACGAAGTCTTAAACTTGGTTTTTGAAATTTATAAAGTGGTATAGAAAAGAATTACAAGAGAGAAAAGAAAAAAAACAGCTTGAAAGAGAGACCACGTAGAAAAGTACTTCAAAAAATATTTCTCAACGCGGTTACCCTGTCAAAAACTGGTTAGACCACGTTTTTCTGTTAAACACTGTCTTAACTGTGTTAAAATAATCAAAGGACGCGTAAAGTTGTACTTATCCATTCGAAAGGTTCTCTTGTATAACGAAAGACGGGCATTCAGGCAAACCTATCCCAAGCTTGAAGGCGGATGAAAAAGTTCCCTGCTAAGTCATGTTTCTAGACTGTTTCGTAAGTTAACTAAAGAGACTGCAAAGAGCCACATGCGTTTAGCCTTAAAACTAAAATTTTAGGTCTCATCAGGAAAAGAAGTAAGATTAGATGCAAGCTATAGGTTTTTATATAACCTTTGAATGCAGAGGTCCACACGACGCGTAATTAAACCGCACTGGTTCGGGTTTTGCCGGATCTCTGGTGTAGAGATGCTGGAGCCAGACGTCACTCGAAGTGTAATCGAACAAAACTGAATGCAAGGCTGGCACTACGGCAAAGGGCTGATTTATTTAAGGCCAATACTTCGGCTAACGAAATTAGCATTCCTCAAGGCCAGAGCTATACAGAAGGAAAATGCTATAACGGCTCCAAAAATTTGAATTTAAAAAGAAAACAAAATGTATATATATAATAATATTAAAAAAATAAATAAATAAAATAAAAAACTAGTTAATCATTAACCATTGTGTATTTTTAAACTCGAATTTTTGGAGCCGTTATAGCATTTTCCTTCTGTATAGCTCTGGCCTTGAGGAAGGCTAATTTTGTTAGCCGAAATATAGGTTTTTGATATTATTATATTTTTGCCGCTCATGGGAACAATTTTTAGTTTTCCCGAGCGCTTAGATTTGTTGAGTCTATTGTCGCTAAATCTACTTTTTCCCTCTTTTTTGTTACATTAGAGTCAAAGTTGGCCAACCCTTGTGACGGCATTGACCCTAAAGAGCGAAATGCTTGCGGCTATTTTGGGATAACAAAGGAAGAGTGTGTTAACGACAGACATTGCTGCTGAGACGAGGCCGTTAAAGACGCTTCTTGGTGCTTCAGTCCTCCTCGCCCGCAGTCAACTCGTCCTCCTCCTCCCGCGGACATGGCGGAGTCAACTCGTCCTCCTCTTCCTCCGAAGTCAACTCGTCCCCCTCCTCCTCCCCCACAGTCAACTCCTCCTCCTCCTCCTCCTCAGTCAACTCGTCCTCCTCCTCCCCCTCAGTCAACTCGTCCTCCTCCTCCCGCAGACATGGCGGAGTCAACTCCTCCTCCTCCTCCGAAGTCAACTCGTCCCCCTCCTCCTCCCCCACAGTCAACTCGTCCTCCTCCTCCTCCCCCTCAGTCAACTCGCCCTCCTCCTCCCCCTCAGTCATCTCCTCCTCCTCCTCCCGCAGACATGGCGGAGTCAACTCCTCCTCCTCCTCCTCCCACGAGGTCAACTCGTCGTCCTAAGCCTCCCCCACAGTCAACTCCTCCTCCTCCTCCCCCGCAGTCAACCCGTCCTCCACCTCCTCCTGCCGCGGACATGGCGGAGTCAACTCCTCCTCCTCCTCCCCAAAAGTCAACTCGTCCTCCTCCTCCTCCCCCGCAGTCAACTCGTCCTCCTCCTCCCCCTCAGTCAACTCGTCCTCCTCCTCCTCCCCCGAAGTCAACTCGTCCTCCTCCTCCCGCGGACATGGCGGGGTCAAGTCCTCCTCCTCCTCCTCCCCCGAAGTCAAGTCCTCCTCCTCCTCCCCCACAGTCAACTCGTCCTCCTCCTCCTCCCCCGAAGTCAACTCGTCCTCCTCCTCCCGCGGACATGGCGGAGTCAAGTCCTCCTCCTCCTCCTCCCCCGAAGTCAAGTCCTCCTCCTCCTCCTCCGCCGCAGTCAACTCGTCCTCCTCCTCCTGCGCCGAAGTCAAGTCCTCCTCCTCCTCCCCCACATTCAACTCGTCCTCCTCCTCCTCCCCCGAAGTCAACTCGTCCTCCTCCTCCCGCGGACATGGCGGAGTCAAGTCCTCCTCCTCATCCTCCCCCGAAGTCAACTCGTAAACATTTGTCAATGTAATTTATCCTCTGTAGGGGTGAACCATAGCCAAACTTGGTAAATTTGGTAATAAATTTGGTAAATTTATTAATAAATTACCCATGTCACCTTGCAATCCTGTCGCGTAGGCTTTCCGGCAACGTTAATTGAAGTAGCTGTAAACACACACACACACATACACATACCAGATACAAGAGAATTACAGCTATGTAAATGAATATTACTTCCTTGAGCATCAATTAACATAACGGTTAAATTAAGAGCGCGAGGCATCAACAATCAAAAGAAACACGCATAACCCTCAGGCAGTACGAAAGTGAGGACAAAAGCAAAAAGAAAAGAAAACACAAAGGGACAAGGAAGATATTCTATGTCGCGATGCGATACAAAATAAAGTTAAATTCACACTTTATACTTAAGCAAATCCCGGTACACTTTGTTTGTACGTGTTATAGCGGCAGTCTTTGAATTCTTCTTACGCATTAAATTTTCCTCTCAAATAAAGCAAGAAAGACTTCCGAGTTTGGAGCCTCAGTGCGTCTAGTGCGCGTCACGATGCAAAAATCTTCCCAATAAAAAAGATTATTTTCCAGGGAAGCAAATCGACTGATGGTCCTTTGATAACGGCGTAGACTGCTCTTGAGTAACATCGGGAGAAATTGTCCCAATTTCGAACTTTTAAGGCCCAATAGTGACATGCATTTTATTTCTCCTTACAATATCCCTACTTGATCAAACATACAGGTCACAAAGTTAATGATCACCAAACAAGACTGATGTCTAGATGTTTGTGCAAATTCTCTCAACTAGTACCATAAAAAAGAATGGAGAACACTAAGGACAATATGCATATTGATATTGGGGATTAAAGGATCATAGCCTCTGTTAAACTTCCCACTAGAGCTCCATTTTGACAAAGGGACACGCCCCTTCGGTAAGGAAATCCTCGTTGAATAGGGAGATGTCGTTCCATATGACCTCTAAACATTCATCTTTCAGTTGAAAATGATACTTGAAAAAAGGGCTATTAAAATACATTTCTATTACCCGATGCGTAGGCGTTTTAGGTAAGGTTAAACAGGCATAACGTCTCGTAACGTTAAATGTAAGAAATATAGGAAATGTCTCCTGCTGAGATAACCTGATGCAAAAACGCGAGAGAGTTTGTAAGACTTAAAAATTAACTGTCAACCCTCTCATAAATCACCATTCGTGTTTGCTTCAGGTGCACCCAGGATATTCTCTTCACCTAGTTATTTTGTCCGTAATGTATTGTTTTGGCGTTTGTGATTAGGACTTATTCCTGCACTATTGATTTTGGCTCTTTTTTTGGTCCACAGCATGAATTCCTTTTCGCTGGCGGATGAACTCACTCCGAGATAATTGTTAAATTAAATTAAAACTGATTGGATAAAGTCACCTTTATCATGTAATGATAAATAAAGTCAGTATTAAAGGGGTTATCAATCGTGGATTTCTTGTTATTTTGCGTGTTCTTTGCTACAATACATTCTCTGTAATTCGGTATGGGGGAAAGCGCGTCTAAAATGTAATTCCAGTTTAAGAATGGTTACGGTCTTCAGACCTAACTAAGTTCACAGACATGATAAATTTTATTGCTTTGCAGGCCTCGAAAGTTAATTTTTTTCCCAGGAGCAATTCCTAGGTGCAAAATTTTAGTAGTAGATTTGATCCGACAAGGAGCAGAAAGTGTATTTATTTTGAAAATGGCCCAAAATTTGAAAGAGCAAATTTTGTCCTAAGATTTTTTTTGGTAGGAGCAAATATCCTTGAACCAGTCACAAATTGCACATTTGCAACCGCAAATGTCGAGCCCTGTGGCTTTGAATTTCCAAATATCCCTGTTGCCTTTCCCGCCATGTTTAACTCTTTAAGGTCGGCACCTACGGTGTGGCAACTCTCGGAGACTCTTCTCAGGGAAAATAAACGATTGAGTTGTTGCAACTTCTGAGTGAACACACGCGGGACGTAGTTGATGAGGGCAAAGTTTGAAGTTGCCTGTGGATTGGTTCAGTATTTTCATTTGGTCCCACGTACAGTTTACACTAGGGGACAACACATTTTTGAGAGGCCAAATCCCTGTGATCAGTCTTTATCGATGGGACATGGCGCAGGGACCAACTAAAAGAAAATGAGTAGTTCACAAGAAGCGACGACAAAAATGGCAATTGGTGCACAGACCAGTGCCGAAAACAAAGTAACGAGCATGATTTCCAGCATGGATCGACGACTACCATGTGTAGATTAAAAGAGAGTAATTTAGCGCTAGTGAGTACGTAGGTGACTGGAGTGTTCTAAGCGCTAGCTATACACACCTTGTCCCACTAGGGTGCACCAGTCGATAGGCAGACGGTTGCCTGTCTTTCTTCAACTTGCTGTTGGCGACGTGTTTTCTTCTTCTCTCTGATGTGACAGTCTCACAATTTACAGGTAATGGACTCCAGGCGATTCTTTGCTATTCTCTTGCTCGCCCTAATACTGTGAACTAAAGGGACACTGTGTTATCTATATGCTGTCTTTCTTGTGAGCCTGCGGTAAGGACTTATTCCTAGACTATCTTGACTACCTTAATCTTTTCACGACCAAACGTTTAAATATATTTTGAAAACCCAGGCAGTATCGCCGTTAGCATGAATGGATACACTCTTAAAACTTAACAGTTTTAACAGTGGATAAAACTTAACAGGCAGTATCGCCCAGGCAGTATCGCCGTGAGCATGAATGGATACACTCTTAAAACTTAACAGTTTTAACACTGGATAAAACTTAACAGTTTTATCTGCCGAATCAAAAGCTACACTCAAATGACTCTGGAGGCGAAACAGATACAGTTAATGTTTTTAGCAGATGTAAAGGGTTTAAAATCGTTGTTTCAAGTACTCGCTAAGTTTCAAATTTGTTCAAAAAGTGCCTGGAAAAACGGCCAACAATATCAGTGCCCGCTAACTTTTCGGGGGTAATCACTTAATTACGCGGTAGCTAAAATTAGTACTAATAATTATTCAAATCATGCAACTGCAAAGGTGGAAAGGTGGAATGCGTGACAACATGCATAATCTACTCAGATATCCAACTTAACAAGGTGTTAATTTATTCGCTCGGCAATTTATTCACACGTAAAAATAAATTACACGCGTTGAGATATGTCAATAAACGACTCATAAACTGAGCTCTGGCAATAAATAGCCCATAGACCGCAGTATTTGCAGCACGTGAGCAAATGTTGCGATGAACGTGCGCCTCAACGTTTCTATCAAGAGATAGTCTGGCTAAACTGAATGACTAAACCCTAGGCATTGCCTTCATCCAATTCTGCGTTTATTGTATGGTGCATTGTCAGTTGGAAGTAGATGTATTTAGGTTAGATGCTTTATAGAAAAAAGGGGGGAGAAAAAAATTCCTAAACCACAATGCACAACCTGCAGTTTATGTCAGTCGAATAACGTTTTCTGGACTTGAAAATAAGCTTTCACGAATTGCAGGCAACTAAATTTCCATACAGAATAACACAAATTCGACTTCGCAATATGCTATTTTTCTCCTGGGGCCCTAGTTATTCAATACGTGTCAATATATAGTTGCATAACTTTATTGAAATTCCTATACACCCATCATGATTGTCAAATATAAAATTGGACAGCAAAATAGAGTCATGCCATTCCTCTTTCAAAGACCTCTAAGAGTTGTTGTTAGCCAGGATATTTAGCTCTCATCGATAACTTACTCTGTTCTTTTAAAGTTAGACGACTTTGCTTGCACGAATTAGTTTCTTATTCGTGCAAGACCTCACGTTTCTTTCACTTGTGCTTAATTAAAAGAATTGACAAAAGAAGATGCATATTTATCACTTTTGAGCAAAACAAGATCCTTGTTTTGTTTAAACTTGGAACGAAAGCTCCAGGGCACCAAAAAGTTCCGCTTTCGAGAAAACACAAGACAATAGGAAAAGTGAATTAAAATTCCAACAAATATTCCTCTTTTCAACAAACCCTTTTGTTAAAGGGGTCTTTAAATAGAGGACAAGGCATCTTTAACGCCATTTGTTGATTTATTACCTAGAAAAATACTTTTAAATGAAAGCCCCTGTGCCTTACACAATATTACCGTTTTACATTTGCGAAATTTGCACCGCTAATGCACTCTACTGCTTCTTTTTAATACAAAATTCAAAATAAAATATAACATTCAAATAAAACAGGAAATGCAAGTAAAATATAACGTCAAAGCAAATCTCTCAAAGAATGAACTACTTTGGACTTGCACGTATATCAGATTGTTTACTTGAAAACACGATTTTCATGTTCTGAATAGGAGCACATTATTTCTTTTTTTATGCTATTCATTTTGTAATATTTGTAATAACACAACGGTACCTAGCTGGTCTGGAATGTTAAGAGGAGGGGTTAGATCACACAGAAGGTAGAATAAAACAAAAAGTACTTATTTTATAATTGAAAGCCTGCCATACAAAACAAAAGACATTCGGAGCAATTTATGAAGTTATCAGGCCTCACGCACCAGGGCTTTTAAAAAGCACTTTCTCGTTACGAAGCCAAGCAGAACAAAATATTAAAATGGGTATAAAGCTTGAACAATGCCCATGACAAAGAAGGTGCCCAAAAACTCACTTCAAAGGAAACCGGTAGAAGATAAAAGTGATGGAAATAGCACGCAACAGGATAGGCACGGCAGGGAATTTTCTACTTTTAGAGGAAACAGGGCGAAGTGAGGGATTTAGCGATGAAAAACTGTCGAACTTTTCCAGCCTCAGTGAAAGGAATGAGGGTTTGGATCTCTGTATTGTGTGCATGACGTTCAACATCAATTTTCTTTAACCAAGTGTGACCATTCAAATTAGTTATCTGCTTTGTCTTTCAAAATATATACTTTTGGTCACATTTCTTGAGACAATAGAAAAACTTTACAAAGAACCTTTTATGGTAATATTTCAGACCAGCAAATCAAACGTTCCAACTCGCTTTCTCTTGCTTATTTTCCCACCACACCTCTTTTAGATTTACTCACGACAGCTAGGTAATAAAACGCATTATGGATCTTTCACTCATGGAGCAAAACCTCATTGATCATTGACTCTAAACGATGTTAAAAAAAAACTTTCAAATAGCTGCGGGGTCCTAATTAAGACTTTTAGCTACTTATCCTTCCCACGCTGTAAATTCCTTGATATTGTGTAAAACGAGGTTTTAAAATGGCTCTTGAAATATCGAAATTCTTGCAGACTATCCCTGGAGAATACAACCCACACAGAAAATGTGGTTTGTTAGCTCTTGTTTTTCTTCTTTGGTTTTATTTGTTGAACGTAGCAGTCTAATAACTGAACCCTTTCACCCCTTAAACCACCTATAGGCTCAAAACAGGGAACGATTGTCAAGACCCATTCCTTCAGAAATACTGAAAAAAGAGCAATCCCACTAGAAGGTATTGCTCGGTAACGTTTATTTCAAAGTGGCATTTTTCGATTTCATCAACGGCTCAAACGTTAGAATCATATTTAATGGCGGTTTGACTGTAGAATTGACGTGGTTAAGGAAGCTTAATTTATTCATGATATACCAAATGGTTTTCATTCAATCTTCGAGTTCTTCAAATTGGACAGTCATGCACAAATTACTGACAACTGAACGAACTTGCTAGATCCGCACGAAAACGCAAAGGAAGGCTTGCCTCATAAGTTAAAGCTGAAAAGCGACACCAACGTTAAAAGACAAAACCCTAGAAAAAAGCTTTTCATTTCAGTCCATTCATTATGAACATCATTCAGCGATGCATGACGAATATTACTTGACGTGAATTCTGAAACGTCGCTTCCAAGAAGACTAGACATGAAAAGAAAAACACCAATCAAAGTAAAAGAATCTTGAAATTTGTGGTAAATCTAGAATCATTTTATGAGTTGAACATCTTTTTGACTACCGCATTTGAGAAGAGGATATTTGTGTTGCACCTTACTCGTTGCACTCTAAGTAACTTAATTGTAGTACAGTGAAACAAAGGAAACGAATTTTTAACATTGCGTCATTGCATATTAAAACTGTGTTAAATCTAAAAGCTTTTGCTTTTGAAGCTCATTGCATATTAAAACTGTGTTAAATCTAAAAGCTTCTGCTTTTGAAAGCTTCAAAAGCAAAAGCTTCAGAAGCTTTTGGAGCAAAAGTAAAGCTTCCAAACCACAGCACAAGTTCCACGGATGATCTGACTGGCTAATGTATTCAGCTTCTGACCGCTCAGTTTCCAGCTAAGATTAAATTCTAAATTCTCTTTACGTCTTTATGAGTATATCAAGTAAAAGCAGATCATGAGAATCGAGAGTCGGAAAGAAATAAGAAACAAGTCTTGATTGAAAACCAATTTCTCTCAACAACATTCAGTACAAGAAAGCTAACGAAACTATAAGGAGAATTGGACAACTACCTTGCGGCAACAAAGACAACTTTGCACCGCTTATTTCACTGTCTACCTCACTGCAATATTGTTTCTGATATAGGGACTATGGAGTTGACTTCGCGCTGCTGTAGTCATGATTTCTAATACTAAGGCAAAGTGATCTTTTTTCAATTCAACTTCGACGGCCTGGATGGGCAGAGAAAAGGCGCGCAGTGGGAAAATATGGCCATCTATCAATTTAACAGCATTTTTAGCAACTAGCAAACCGAAAGAGCCGTTTAGTTTTCAGTGACGTTTTGACCTTAAAGAAAATGTTGCAAACAGTAAGCGGAAAATGGTGGTAAATTAAGAACAATTTTATAATACAATACACAATACAGTTTTATTGAAAGTCGCCAACGAGTTGTGGCTTGTACAGGATACTTGTTAGATACATATTTATTTGATAAAAACGAAAAAAAATATTTCAGAAAAGGCACCAGGACAAGGCTTTGCTTATTTTCTTTTATTTTCTTTCTCCTTTATATTATTTTAACACGTTAGTTTTCTTTCTATTTTGTAACAAATGTTTGTGGTAACGCAGTAAAGCGTTTTCATTGGTCAGTATACCGCTTTGTAAGAGCAATCAGTCTTGAATGCGGAAAATTTTTCACTTAGGTCCAATGATGACGAAATTACGTCGCTGTTTTTCCCGTTTTTTCGTCCAACGCGGAAAATACCAACAATGCAACAAAAAAATAAACATCTCAAGTAACACAATAAATCCCAATAGTGTAATTAACTATAGATCAGTTTTAAAAGACTCGGCAAACGTGACGAAGTCCATTAAGGTAGTAACAAGAACGGAAGCACCAACATCTCTTTCGCCGATTCGTCTTAAGCGGATGTTTGTTTTCGCGACAAATTTTGCCCTCTTCTGTGGTGGTTGTATTTGCATTTCAGTTCAACCATCGTTCAATACCATACCTTTCGATTTGGATTTTAAACAGATTTTACTTCACTATTTACTTTTGTACTGCATTGCACGTCGGAGTAAGCAGTTGGTCCAGCTGAATTTTTTTAAAGGGAGAACACTGAGTATCTTTGAAAGAAGCATGATGGGAAGCTCAATTATTGGAGAGGAACTTTTGACAAACGGTAGCAAAACTATCATCGTGTTAGCTTTGAAATGGCATCGGAAGGAGCCCACAAGTATTTTCTGGTATTTGGAATAAAACCCTGCTTCTTGAGCTGACGGGTTTTGTGTGAGAAAAAAGAATACGACACTTGACACAACTATGGTCTTCACTCTTACTCAAAGCGGAAAACAAGGTAGGATATAAAACTTTCTCTTCGCTCAGCTTCGGAGCAGTTTTCTTTTTTTCTGGATGGGTATCTTTTGACATCACCCCTCCCTTCTTATTTTATTAATCCTAACGTGGGAGGTGTAGGTGGACTTTTGATCACTCGGATATAGAAGGTCGTTGCCCTTGGATACCGAGCTACAAAGACAATACAGGTAGAAACTGGAAAATAAGCTGCGATAAAGGATATCTAGTTTATATAGCTGCATTTGACGCTAAATAAGAATTAAATACAAGTGAAAAAAGTTAAAACTTTTTGCTCTCAGCGTAGTCATTAGGGATCTAGAAAAACGAAGTCGCAGTTTATAAGAGTCAAAAATTACTAGCTTAGACCGTAGCTTACAATCTGATCTCAGTTAATTATCCCTTGCTTTTAGGCTTGTTATGAATTCATAGATTTTCAACTTTCTGTTTCGAGGCTCTCTGATGGTAAGAGAAAATTCTGTCGAACATATCCCTGTGAATTACTGATCCACAACGTAAAGTTTGCAGCACTGTGGTATTCGCATAGCTGTCTAGCGTGAAATCAAATCGAAATCAAACGCGCAGTAAATTTTCTCAGTAAATTCAAGTTCATCATACCAACTCGACTCACTGTATCAGTTCAGAACACTACTATTTTGCACTATCGGACCTGAATTATTTTAAGTTCATTCACGACGGTGTGCAAGCCAGAATGTAATGCAAAGGACTAAAACTAATCAAAAGAATTCGATCAAGTTCGGAAGAACTGCAGACACATAGTCGGCAGTAGCCGGTTCTTTTCTGTGTATCTTCCAGTCGCCTGTAATTCCCAAAGTCGCTCAAAACTTTCAGTCACATTTGCAATTTTTACATTGCTGAGTTTGTGCATGGATGAAATCATAACGTGTGACGATTTAATCAAAGCAATTTATTGTGACTGCTTTCGACGGTGCACTTCCAAAACAAAATCACGCTCTGCTGTCGTTTTTGGCTTTGAACTCTCGAAAGGCCATTTTAAGAACGAAAGCTTTGACTGCCTGTTTGTTGTTACAGTGTTTAGTCGCTAAGCTACCTATGCCGAGGCATGTCATGCATACATGCTCTCCTGCCGAGCCTACACAATAGCAATACATAGCAGCTAAGATCTACAGTTGCGCAGAAGAAAGTGAAGGGATGCGTCATGAGTAGTAAATTTTACTTGATCTTTCTTTTTCTTTTATTTTTCAAAGAAATGGCACGATCACCTACCTTTTAATTCTTCAATATCTCGAATGTTATTAACAGAGATATATTATTTCTAATAATGGTCTCAAAGCGGAACTTTTCCTTCGCCTTAAGCAATGACAATATTGTACCAACTGTGTTCTACAAGTAAGTTCAAAACACCTTTTGTGTACAAAGCGGAAATTTTGCTACTCCTTTGTTTTGTGTCAATAGCAACTAATTCACAAGCAAACAATAGCACTTGAGCAGGGACTTTAAACTCCATGAACTCGGTCCAGTGGAAATGGAAACCTCTGCTTTAAACATTTAATTTAGCAGTATTGTGTTTCTTGATAAGAAAACAAGTCGAAAAGAGTGCAAATTAAAAACCTTAGTTTGCGTTATGCAATTAATATATAGTTGCAACAAAAGCAGGCTTGCAAAAAAAAGTGGGGTTATAAACGTAGATATATCGTCCACTTATTCTACCTGCTATAAACAATTCACATTTTTTCAGTATAGGTTCTCTTGACTATAATAACGTCTTACAGAATACGAAGAAAAGTAGCAAAGCAAACACTAATGCGGGCTGGAAAGTTTTGTTTTGTTTTCGCGGTTAGTCAAAAGGGCATTCAATTACGCAAGGCGACAAGGTTCGATAAGAAAATGGACTTTAAATTTTAAAGGCTTTATGACTGCTTTATCTCTCATCTGGATAGCTTTCTTATGGTAATAATGTTATTCGTTATCTGAGACAAACATCGCATGAAACAGGAACTTTTTATACCCTTAAGCTACTCACACTATGGGCCCATTGTACTGAGTAATTTATTGAACTAATTGTGGCGTAATTGTCTTTTAATTGCAATTCCACAAAATCGTCTGAGCTGAAACAGGAAATTTTTGTTTGTCTTCATAAACTCAGTAAAGATTGCTCTTTTGTGTTTCATCGCATTATTGTTTGCAAGGGGGCAACATTACGTGGCTAGCTGGGCCAGCTTACTTCTGCGGAAAACAAGTATGCTAAAATAAGACCACTGCAAATTGAAGAATTTATTAAACTATGAAACGTAAAGGTTACAACTTTTACTAAAAATGTACCGTGTTGCTAAAACAAAGAACACAAGACTTGTTCTTTTGTTGACTTTTTCACCTTTTCCTCGCCAGAATAAAAATAATACCGTTTAAAAAAGAAAAACGAGGAACACAACTAAAAATAAGAGCTCAGTAGATTTCATTTGAAGGGTGATACGTTAGGATTCCATCTACAAACTAAAACTTGAAAGTAACTCGTGCATCATAGCATAGAATACCGTAAAGTACTGCTCAATAGCTTTCATTTGAAAGGTCACACTGGTCACACTTCAGAATTTCATCTACAGGCTCAAAAATTGCTGCAGCATAACAAATAGCACCACAGGAAAGTACTTCGCAACAGTTTTGATACAAAACTCAAAAGTTAGGAATTGACTGTACTTGGACTAGTCAAAAGCGTCGATCGTGTATTGAAGTATGGAGTGATATTCCACTTATGAATTAAAGCAATTCACGGATCACTGTTCACTATTGAAATACTTGGACTGTTGTTTATGTCCTCAATTTTCCTTCAACTTTTTCATTCAATTTTAGACAGAATAATCAGATCAAAGTTTAATTGATCTGGGATTTAATTTGAGAACGTGAGTGAAAACTAAATTTCTTTTGCTCAATATATTCATTAGTGGAGCCGAGATAGACGTGCCAAGAGAGGGTAAGTTCAAATTTACGGAAATACAAGCTGAAATTTCGTCTGGTAAAATACCGAAAAAGAAACAACATTTCACTAATAGTAATGTTGGGTAGCAATCACTCTGGGGTTCATCCACAGATGCAAAAGCTAAGAATTGTACTAAAAACGAGGAGCTTTGACTCTTAAAATAAAAGAAATAACAGCCAATGTGTTATTTTAAGGCAGAGATCTTCTTATCCAGACATTTAGTGCTTTGCACATCGAAAACGTCTGGGCTTATTGCACGTGTCAACATTAAATTTTGAGAACAGCACTTATGCTAACTTCAAGCCGACATAGTAATGACGCAATTTTTACGTAAACTAAGTCTCATAGAAATAGTCTTGGAAAGAAAAAATGATTTTTTTAAACTTCCGTAAGAGCTCCTACTCCAAGAAAAAATAAAGTTTGCTTCTTTCCGTGATTTTGCGACGAACAAAAAAACACATTTGCATATGAGCGACTTCTGTGCACTTTAAATATTTACTTTAAAGTTCTTCATGAATATGCAATGTACTTCCAGCAACTGCTCAAGTATAACGTTTGTAGTAACATCTTAACTTGTTTACCGAGGATGACACGAATTTTCTCTCCTCCGGTTTGAAAGGAAATATGCGTC
The DNA here is from genome assembly GCA_964017195.1 of Siderastrea radians. Lineage (NCBI taxonomy): Eukaryota > Metazoa > Cnidaria > Anthozoa > Scleractinia > Rhizangiidae > Siderastrea > Siderastrea radians. Next base: position 10,007,363 of record OZ024891.1, on the reverse strand, counting down.
ATTTTTAAGGGAAATAACGAATAACGAATATTGTAGTTGTATAACGGAGAACGTGAAATTTTACGTGCTTGCTGCCTCGCCATACGTGCAGATATCAGCACTAAAAATGCAAAAACAATATTAAACAACACGCCGGGAAAATAAGACACTTGTGATTCGTGCAATAAATATCGAATATTCTAACCCCAATGTCACAATATAAAAGAATTATCTTTCTGGTTGTCTTATCTGATAAGCCGGCTGCCTTACAAAGGGAATAATGAGAAGTAGAAAAACAATTAATTTACGGTTGATGGCACATCAGTTTGGTGGAAAGTTAGTGAAATGGTTCTCTCTGCGTTTGATCCAATAAAGAGTTTTTTCAAGAAAACTGCACGTTCATTATCGTTTTCTTAATTCCGAGTTCTTCGACTGGCTGCATAGTTTTTTTTAGATTTTTTCATGAGAGTTTAGTAGTCATCCTGTTTAAATTTGTCACTGCCTGCTCAGTTTCACAACCTTGAACAATATCTAAATCAGTCGGTTTCAATCTCATTTTAATTTGCATTTTCGTAGTAGACAACATAAACAGCTAAAATCTTTTCTTGACATAAAACTTCCATGGTTCCTCTGAAAACCCCGGTGCCCATAGGAACGCGTTTGAAAGCACATACTCTTCTTTACCTGTGGCCGTTCTCTTACTAGTTAGACAAAAAAATTTTAATTATCATGCAAACTCCGCGCACGGTTAGCCTCAAGAATACAACTAGTGGCTCGATCGTCTCTACAAAGAGTCCAAATTTTCTAGCTAGGATCGCAAATACCTCTTGTGACATAAGCTGGAATAAGCTAATCACGTACAGTTCATAGCCATGTATTGCGCGCTGGATCGACGTATAAGGTGATTGCTGAAATGTGCTTTAATTCGCAGTAACAGGAGATTGCACAATAATTTCTGACGATAGAGAAACTAGTTGTAGTTTATCTGAGTCACGTAACTGAGCATCGTTTCCGTTGTTATATTCTTCATGTTAAACGTTATGCATGGAATTAGAAAGCATTAATGAATGAGAACCAAGGCCTTGGAACTCGTCATGTCCTTTGCTGTTAAACGGCTTAGCTAAGCAGTCATATATACCTTCCTCTAAGGAGCAGTCAAGGTCACATTAAACAAAAGGAAATTATTTTGCAAAAAAGGTGAACAAAATGTATTGTTGCACGACGAAAGCACTTTATCTAAACTCAACGTTCAAGTTGAATATAACTTTCAGTGGAAAAAGGTTAAGATGTTAAAAAAAAGAACAAAAGCATATCTGTAAATAAGAAATAGCAAAAAACTAATAACCATATGTAATATATATAATATATATATATATATATATATATATATATATATATTCATGGAATTAATTTAAGTGGCAAGAAAAGGATGTGATTTGTTTCCATATTTCAAACTGCACTTGGACGATAGGCCCCCGGGAGTGAAATCCGACGCGCCCGGTAGATTGCTGGAATGCAATTTGGGTCGAGCTACCGGCAAGTCGGTTCCAAAATTCATCAGTGTGAGTTTCAAGGCTAACTTGATCGATTTTTACGAAATGCCCCTTTTTGTTAGAAGTCGTTTACAGAAAGAATAAACGTCTTTGAACACAAAGTGATAGCTTCGGCCAACTAAAAGGTCCTGTGAAATTAAGAACTGATCCTGCAAAGAGGCAGTCGTCATGACAACCATGGCTATCAGCCATTTTATTGGCGGGATGATGAAACTATATGCTGTGAAAACTCCGGGTTCGCACAGTTGGGCGTTTAAACTTTGTTGAACAGGCAACCTAGTTTACGCAAACATTTATGATGCCAAGGAATGGCGCAATGTAACATGCAATTCTGAGGAGTTAATATCAAACATGGTGGAGGGTTGTTGTGGTGTCTAGCTACGCGGAAACATTTTGTACCTTGAACAGAGGAAACGTCAGTCTGAGAGAACCTTTTTAGGTTTGATCTTCCTGAACCTGAAGTGTGCAGAAGTTTAACCAACGCACTGCAATGTCGAAAGTAAACAGACGCTGTTTTGTCTGGCAATATGAAACAGGAAAGACGTCATTCTCTAAACTGTAGTGGACCCTGCTATATGTTTGGCAAAAATCTAGACAGATTACGGTTTGGACGCATATAAGAAGCGGGGTCACACTGAGACTTTGGATTATCAAAAGCGATTCAGTGGCATACTGCAAGATTGAAAGATGAGGTGATGGTGAAACTGCAGCTACAACTGCGACCACTATCGTTATCAGTTAGAGAGAACACTTGCATCTTTGTTTTATGCCTTAAACCGAGACATTGTATGGCCGACCCCCCTATGTACCCAGTACATAGTGATCAAATCACGGACTTGAGGAATACGACATAAAAGCCCAACTGTAGTCTCTAGCATTGCTGATGAAATATACATGTTTCCGAGACTGAGCAATACACGCCGTGATCTCAGGGGCTTGTTTATTTGTCCATTAGTTGGCCTTGTTGGCTTAGTGTTCATTAAATTGCAATATCTGTGTCTGATAATGAAAACGTCAGTAGAATGGAGGTGAAGCCAAAATCATTCACAGGCCACCGCAAGCCAGTCAATTTGAAACTGTTGTTCGGTTAAAAGAAAACATTTGCCGCTCATTTCCTTAGGCCTTAGTTGAACTTACATTATTCTGTGGGCATGGAATTATTAACAAGGTCACGTGACTTCTAACAATTCTTTCCTATTTAGGGTGGACACTTGCAGGATTTGTATGATGTACTGAATGTTTCAATTAAAACTACTAAACTGCATTGTAAAATTTTCATACTCGAGACCTATCCCAATTTACACATACTGGATGAAATAAGATTAAAGGACGGAAATCTTGTCTAGACGTAAACTGCTTTTTAGGATTGGATCATTCTAAACATTTATCAAAAAACGAGTGTTCCCTTATGTCGTTACAACCCATTGCAAAACGTCTTAAAGACGCTGGAAAATTAATGTTTCAGTCTGGCATTCCTAAACATCCAGACCATCTGAAATGCACAGCTAAGCCAAAATTCCTTAAGTAATGCCAGATCGACTCTGGTGCATAAATATTGAACAAAGTCATACGGTTTTATTTCTAGACGTACTATCCCTTATATATATTTTTGCTGTCTTTGCAGGAAAAATGAGCTACGAGTGGAATGCCACATCGTGTTAAGTCAAGGATGCCGAGTAATGGAAGACAGTTTCATGATTTTCTTCCAAGGAGATTGCGTTTATTTTGTGGAATTGAAACAAAGCAGCTGTAATGCTTCATTTCATTACAATCGGCTTGCTTTCGTAAGGTGTCGAACTCAACTTAGATGGCCAAATTCAAGATTTGGTCAATAAATGTGTCAGATTAATCTGTGCAAATCGCTCTTCTGGTCCAAAGAGTCCGGTCTCGTGAAGGGCTCAGTGGCGATTTGACCCACGTTTTTGCAACATTTTGAGGGAAAATCGTGTTATTTCTTTTGTTCCGCCCTCAGTTTACACTGAGATGCCTTTTATCAGTTTCTATGGATGTCATTTAGCTCAAAAACAGAAATTCAAAGAGGCAAACTGCGCACAGGCAGTCATGACGCAGTTGAGTGGGCATGTGAATATTCCACGGCTGAGAAGGTCAAGAGGTTGGTTTTAAAAGGCCATTGAAATTTAGCTGCTTGGAGCCAGTGTAGTGTAACCTGTTGCGGTGTTACTAATGAGGTCGGTCCTTGTTGTCGACAGAATGTTGGTAATAACAACTTCCACCTACGCACTTTCAAAGAACTTGAAAAGTCACAAGACAATTAAATACCACATTCACGAAATTCTGAAATGACAGTGATTTCGCAAAACCCTGCGAAATTTTCCCATAGATGATAGAAATCCATGGAGCTAAGACGTAACAGACGGGCAATAACTTGACATGACCGACAAGTGGGGTTCATGTTCGTGCCGTTATGTTTGTGCAAGCTTATAAACAACTCGAAAATATTGGCTTAAAATATTGAAACAAAGTCGTACTTGAATTACTAGATGGTTTATTTAAAACACTTTGACAAACATTTAATGATACAAAACTAGAAAGGATCACAATTTTAAAGACTTTGATTAATAACTCACCGAGATTGAAAGTGTTTATTTTCGTCTTCATTGTTACATGGAATTTAAAAAAGTAGTTTTACTTAGATATACTTGAACGACCTCGAGGTATTTGAGAGAACGTGAGCTGAAGTCCGTGATTTTCAATAATTGCAAAACCAAAGTAAATGTAAGGTGGATTATTTTGTGGACAAAAGGAGACGTTTTTAAGAGAGAAAGTTGGAACACAGAGCAAGTTTCAAAACCGTGGGAATATGCCCTGTTTATAACAGGAACTTAAAAAGCCCTTTAGCTAATCACCCGCCTTTAAAAAGAAAAACAACATTAAAATGATTATTTTTGTGGCGTACCAAAAATGCATTAATTTTAATCAGAAATCTGGCATCGAATGGTAAGGTTCAGTGTCCTTTAAACAGCTAAGCATTTTAATGTTCTGTAGTGCAGAAACGTGACGCCGAATACTGAAGCCAAGAAACTGATTAATCTAACATCGATAACTGGTTAAGCGAAAATAGCGCACGGCAGACCACTGTTCATGACAATTAAAATGACTGTGCAGTACGATCATTTATTGATTACATGAAATAAATGAGTTGTTTTGCCTTTTTTACCCCATGGTAAAACCCATACTAAAAACATTCATTGCCCCTTTTAAGATTCACAGAGTACTTTTCTTATAGCTGCTGGGACAGCCAAACACGTGTTACGATTTTGATAGCGAAACCCAAAACGTTTCGCACATGGTTCAGTCACCAGGGTCAAAGTATGTTTGATGAAACTCCTGGTTTAGGCTTTTATACCTTTCCGCATCAAGGGATATTTTTAAAGATGTTTGTCATAGAAGTACTTTAAGGACGTCTATGGTTGTCAAAGATAATTTGTCTCAAAGCACGTAATCACAAACATAAACTGGTATACTGTGGAAACAGTGACGTTAAAACGGCTTCCTGTGGTACAAATGAGATGGGCAACCGACACAATGCCAAGGAAAAGAAACGTAGCTTCTCTGAATCCATTTGTGTGGTCACTTCGACAAATGAATAAGGTCGAATTATTTCACAGTACTATTACGAGAATGGCTGGGAGCTAACAAAATAAATTTAAGTTGGTCGGTAGTGTGTGCAGTTGTCAGGTTTATTTAAAATAACTCCACGGAAACAACAGACATTTTGGCGGGAATCCTACTGCCCACGCGCATTGACGTCACGCCATGACGACAACTAACTTTACAACCAAAAAAAACATACGGTGCTGTCCCTTACACAAAATGCATAAGATACAGGAAGTTTGAAAAAGATTAAGCGTTTTCCTGACAAAATTTTTTTCTTTCAGCGTGAAACTAGAGTGACCTAATTCAAACCAATAGGCAATAGTTGTACCCATATTTTCCACTTCAATGACAGCTTTTAACAAAGATTTAAAGCGAACCTTATGATGAATTTAAAACAGTTTACCAAGATTTGAAATACCTTTTAATAGACTTGTAAAAAGGTATTAGTCAAAATTAAACGGTGAGTTGCAACCTTCAAAGCTCATAAATTCGTGGTTGAGCTCGATGCAACTGACCGTGACGGTGCCATTGTTTGCGTTTTTCAGGGGATTTAAATTCTTGTTTTACTATGCAACTTCATTAGCTGTCTAGGTTTTTGCTTTTGGGTTAATTCCACGAGTTACGCAAGAAATCTTTTGGACTGCAAATTCGTTTAGCAACGTTCTTTGACAGTAACTATCGTGGATTAAGATCGAATGGCAGAAAGAAAACAGCACACGGACGACCTTCAGTTCGGCGTGACAAAATAGTCATTTGCATAAACAAGTCTCTCACGTACTCAGTAAAGTTCATAATTCGTACAGTTTTGAAGCTTAATTTACTTTCTGTGACTACAAAACCGATTTATCTTAGTTTAAATTGTTATAAATCATTACTACTGGAAACAGCTCAAATAGAGTTTTAATCGTTTAAAAAACACTGAACAGGGTCTTGTGTTTGTCTTTGAATGGGATTGTTAACCCCGTCTCCAGCTTTGACGTCATATCCCAATGTCATGTTGTCATAGTACCTCGCCGAAGGCCATAGGCAGCGACGATTGGTGGTTTCCATTGTATAATATTATAATCGCAAATGAATGGGATGTTTTTTCAAAGAGGATATCAAATGGGCTTAATTACAAACGTGCTGGCAGTGGAGCATCACATCACACTGCCAACTCCACGAAAGAGATTGCAGAAGAAGAACGGCACGAGGACGCTTGCAGTTAGTCAGACAAATTTCAGTCCAGGACAGACTCGTTCAGTTTAGCAAGGGAGAAATCTTGGAAAAGCAATTTCTGACCTCGACAAATTTGCCGAAGAGAATTTTTTTTTGCGGGTGCCACCGTTCACTGACAACCTTAGCGGTTCGCTTTGACTTCCCTCATTGAACTGGTAAGTGCTTGTCATGCGCAGTAGAACTTTTAACACCCATAAGAAAAAAATGTTTGACAATGCAGAAAAAATAGACCGTGTGCTGACTGCGTAAAAATATGGAGTAAAACGTTTGTTAACGGTAAAGAAAGAGGATTATTTTTATTCATCTGCTCTTTTCAAGTCCTCGGGCGCAAAACAAAATCAACTGGCACTTAGAAACCGTAAATGAGTGGGCAGGAATTGACGTTCATAAAACATATGTATGTGGTTGTTATAAACGCATGCTAACCAATGTGGGGGCTGGATTTTTAGAATGAACTTCGCTGCGGTTCAGGTGCACCGCTATAAACGTTACTTCATGTTTCAATTTTAATTTGACTTTTTTCATGTTTTACGCGGGGCGGTCCATGTTATAATTAGCTGCAAGAGCGCTAAACACAAGGTGTTGTTCAAATTTCTAAAATCGCGCAGTGGTCGGTGACGCGTGACAAAAGAGATTGCGCGCGCGACTATCGCGCGGCGCGTGAATTAGTATTCATCCCTTTGAAGTTGTAGTTACAGTTGCCAGGAGCTACCAGTCCTTTGAAAACGGTTCAATATATTTCGTGTTCTGAATAGCAAATAATTCAAACTCTAAACACGTTATTGGCAGGAAGTTGGAATTTATCTCGCCGGATTAATCATAAGGGAAGGATGCAGTGCTCTGAGCAATATAAGGCCACATGTTATAACGACGGATAACCAGTGTGACCTTTATTTTTATTTAATTGCATGTATAGCATATTTAACCCAGGAGAACCGAAATGGGATTGGTTAAGCCGTTCCTGCGTTTCTCAGAAAACAGTGTTAGCCGGAAACTTCCGGTGGCTAGTCACGTCTCACTGGGAGAAAAAAAGTTTTCCGGTTCAGCTTGGTTAAAATAATAAAATTAATGATAACAGTAATAAAAGTTTAATTCTTACGTTGGCCACTATTCATTTCACTCTTTTTAAAGCCAGCTATTTTAGTAACAAGTTGATCTAAATTCAGCGTAATTTAAAGGAACGTCAAAACAGCATTACTGCCTCCCACTGAAATTAATTATTAAGCGAGTAACGCAACCAATTTTGGATCGTGCCGCTGTCCACTGAATTAATAGAGCCGACGAATTAGGTTACTAAGACATCGTGCTTATTTTTCCTTTTAGACTCTTCATTATTGAGCAATGGTTCAAGACAGTTGTCCTTCTAGTCCAGTGGATGTCGCTTTTGAGGAGCTTTTCGAAGGTAGGTGATATGGACAGCTGGTTTTCGACCCATAAAATTATTCGTGCAAGCGCATAATAATTTGTATAAATTATCATACACTATCCGCTACGTGGGCCGGGATACATTACAAAAACAGTCACGCGAATCAAGAAGTTGAATTTAACGACCGCTATATTGAAAACTGTATTTTCACGGTAGAGTGAAACAACAAGTAAATTTACTCGATTGCAGTTTTATTGTGACCAACAAACATGGATAAGTTGAGTGTCGAGCCCCAAAAATGTGCTGAAACACGACTTTTACGATCATATTGGCCCAACTGAATTTATAAATAGATCCGACTCATTTCATTTACGTCAATGGGCGAAGGGCACGTTTGTGATTGGATAAGGCGACACGCACGTGAGTATGCAGTGCGTCATCAGTACGCGCAATGGCGTAATTTGTAGTTCTCAGAATATCCAAAGGATGCAGAAAAGTTGTTATTGTGTTACTCGTTGGGTCATTCACAACACGTCCTGCGATAGAAGAGAATCCTCTATCTCACGCAACAAACGGACAACAATTTGCAAGATATAACGTGGGTAGGTTATCCTGTCACACTACAAGACAAACACAACTGATTTTAAACTGCCCGTCCCACTTTTTAGAGATTATTTTTAAGGAAGTTCCCGCTTTGTCAACGTTGTTATTCATATTCAAGTCGCCAACTGAGTAGAGAGCCGATCACGATCCTCGTGGTCAAAAATAATTACGTCAGCTTTATTAGAATTCCCCGCCTCCATAAGATTGACAGGTGCGCGGGTACAAATGATCTTCTAACAGCCATATATCTTATTGTCTCCACAGTTATTCCTGAGTTAAAGATGTTCACGCCAGCTCAAGTAGTACCAGGTAAAAAAAAAAAACTTCCTTGTAGTGCTTTTTAATAATCATAATGAGCATAGTGCCTTGAACGTTAATATTCTACACACGGCAAAGATATTTCGCGCGAGTGGGGATTTGTACCTTTTAGCGACTTTTGTAGTAAATGGGCGCCAAATTTTGACAACCAAGTATCAATTTGGTGACTTCTTTCAGTTTGCTCTTGTTTCTAACAGCGGAGGGGAGCATTCGTGTTTTAAATGCGGTTTAAAAAATATAATTTGAAACCAATGTAGATGTTTTTTCGACGTTCAACCTGCCTTGCCAAACAGCGGAAGTTGAACGAAGTTAAGTATATTCAGGCAAACACCCACGTACAAGGTTAAGGCCATAAACGGTACGCGCAAATTGGAGAAATCTTAAAAGAATTCGCTGTGACTTCAACATTTATGTCAGAAGCAAACACATTTTATCCTGTTGTTTCAATACTTGAAACGAGGAGAAAGAAATCAACGTGTGGATATCCTTCGAAGCTGGTTGTATGCAAGGTTACAAGCACTACCGTGGGAAGTTGCGGTTTTTTGTATCTCAAAATATAGTTAGGCCCTTTTAGCGTTTCCTCAAAATAACTGCGGCCGCTTAAACGCTCTTTTTCATGTTGATAACAGTTGGATTTTACAGTGCCCGGTCTGCTTTCACTTTCCAGCCATGTAACAGCACCCTAAAAAGTCTACTTCTGTTGTTTTTCAGGCGCCGACCACGCGGACCAAGATAAGCTGATTGCTGGGACTCTGGGCCTTGATGAAGGTAATAAGTTGCTTATTTACCTGCAATAATTTACATATTGTTTCAGACGTTTAACCAGCTGTGCGTGATATGTGGGCCTGTTTTAAAAGCTGACTTTACTAGTAAATTAAAGCGTAAACTAAAAGCCAACGCCAACTGCCTGTCAAAACGAAGGTGGGTCTGTGTATGAGGATCATATGAGAAATGGGGAATCTTGCCAAAATGAAGTCGGTGACAAATGGACGTTAATTGCCTTAAACAAAGAAAATTGCATGACGTTTTTGATCAAAAATTTACAATTCAATTTGTGATTGTGCGCGCTCAAGTCTAACATTTTTATTTTGCTTTGATCTACAGCTCGTATGTACAAAAGCGATCCGGACCTACGTATTAAGAGTGAATCGAACGAGCCAACTTCTCACAGCTCCTTCAGTGAAGTCTCAAACTGGCTTCAGTGCAGTATGCAGATAGGCGACACGAGGTCTCATACTCACGGTCGAGATCCCTTTCTTTGCGCGCGTGATCCGTACGCCTTCCAAGAGCAGATGGACAACTTCGAATGGAGGCCCCCAGTGCTTCAAGCGATGGCGCTGATCAAGCAAGAAGGGCCCGCTGAATTAGACGAGATGCTGATAAACCAGACACAGAATGTTTGCCAAATGGGGAGTCGACGAGAGGCGACTGAAAGCCAATGCAAGGTTTTCATGCCTTCGTTCTGGGATGCGCAGCTCGTCAACGACTGCGAACCGTGGTACGATCTGGATTCCGCTCCCTTCCCACGAGAGAAAACGTTCTCAGGCGGACTGAGAAACGGCTTCTTTAAAAGCGACAACGCAGACGGTTTTTTCAGAGATGCTGAACTCAAGAAGGACGACAGCAGCATGACGTTCGAGCGAGATTCCGACAGCCCCGCGAGTTTCTCAAGCGTGGACAGCCCGCCTGACCTCGCGTGGAGCCCACGAGGCGTTCCCCCTTCGCGACTTAGTGAACCAAGTGCTTTCAGAGAACCAGAACACAAGAAATATGCGATGCACAGGCACAAAACAAGTTTCAAAAAGTCCGGACGTCCACGTTTGTGCCAATATCTTCTAGAGCTGCTAGAACAACCAGACAAGTACTCGTACATGATTGACTGGATCGACAAAGAGAAAGGAGTGTTTAAGTTTATAAACTCGGCCGAGGTGGCACGCATGTGGGGACGCCGAAGGAACAAGCCTTCGATGAAGTACGAGAACTTTGCGCGTTCGTTGCGAACATACATCGCCAAGGGAATCCTTACAAAGCCACGCAGCAAACTCGTATACCAGTTCGCCAAGTTCAAGGGTTAAGATTTCCCAGCAACGACTGAATACTTCGACGCCAACACCCGATACAAAAACTGAACAGCCCTTGCCAAGTCAAAAGGCAAGCGAGAGAGAAGCAGACGCTGGCCGTTGCAAAAATCCGTGTTCGGAGTTCAAGGAACACACAAGCGTGATGTTTCCTTAGGACAAGACAAAGACCTGTTTACAGGTCTGAACTGAACTGAGTTTTGAAAGAACATTTTAATTCTAAAGGAGAAAAGAATTCTTATCTAATCATCTGATATATTTAAATACTATAAGTGCGTGCGAAAAAGAATCGGGATTTTTGTCGAGCATTCTGTATAACAGTAACATTAAGTTATTCCTCTTTGAAAACACGAAAAAAAAAAAAAAGAAAAGAAAAGAGGACAAAGAAATTCGAGATAACGTGTCGAATGTCAATTTCTGTTGTTTTTAGTTCGTAGAAATCTTCCAATATAGACCAATCCAGTAGAAATAGAGATCCAGAATTCGAGAGCCACTAGGTAGATCTATAGTTTTCAGTCCTGTTCGTTGGCATCAACAAAAACCCGCCCTTCGACTAGTAGACTCAAAGATTGCGCAAAAAAGCCATATACACGTGTGTGCCAGACAGCATGACACATCGATACAGTGCTTGCTGAAATATAGTCAAGCGGACAGTATTTACTATGTAAAACACAGGAGAACCATGTAGTAGAGATTCTGACCATGTCAGACGAGTGTTATCAGTGTGTAGTGTTTCAATTTCAAGCTATTACGAAGTCCTTAAAAACGGAGAGTTTTAATGGCCCTTTCACTCTCAAATGCGAATTCATACTTGAAAAAAAAAGTTAGTTTCATTTTCCAAAATGTTAAGAAACAAAGGGTACAACACGAAAGTACTACTCAGTAGGTTGTTATTCGAATGGCAACACTTTAGGATTTAAAGTATAAGAACCACCTCCTACAGCATATAAAACTGCGCCACAGGAAAGTAAGGCTCAATAGCATTACCTCAGAAAACAGTATCATCTATAAACAATCTACTCTCAATCTCGAGGATTGATGTTAGGGGTAAATAAACTTCATTCAAAGGGCAACACTTGAAGATTTCCTCCACAGAGAGAGCGGGCAAACGTCTTAGTTTCTGCATGTGAAAGTCGGACAGTAGTAATAAAACACGTTTTATATAATTTTTTGGAAGGATGTGATTTCAAAATGAGTTACAAATTTTTCAGTCTTTGAGCAATTGGCGAGTGTCAAGAAATTTAACTTTACAGAGTTTATAAGTCTTTATATAAAATAATATTTAAAATTTTTATGATATAAAAGTTAATAAATATATTTGTAGAAAACCAGGAAAGACAAATAAAGAGTGTTTAAAGTATTTAGTAAGATACTTTATTGACCACACTATGGGCGATGGGAAAATTGTGACAATTTGTACAGATGTCGTTTCTGATTTTGGCCCCTCTGGCTCTAAGAAACCCATTTCCAATACCAAATATGACTCGAATAATGCGGCAAAGGTACAGTTCATTTTAGAATTGGTAGGACCCTTAGCACATAAAAGCACATTGCAGAACATTAAAGAATACGAGTCATTTCGTTCCAACGCTAAGAAAAATGACGGAGTCATCAGCCCTACGAATTCACTAATTCATTGAAAAGAATACGGCTTCTTATTTCACCGTAGATAAGTGAAATCTTGAATTGTTTAAAATGAACGGACGTGCACCTACGCCGGTTTCCGTATTGTTAGTAGTTTTATAGTAGACATGGCCATCAGAAATTTGAAGTTTAGTGTAGGAAGATCAGTGTAAAATTTTCCCCTTTGGTCGGATCAAAAAAGCACAGCCAGCAATATTACAAGCAGATGAAAAGCTCACTGAATCTCAGAGTTACAATCCCGTTGATACACTAATTTCGTCCAACATTCTGGAGATGGTTTATGTGAGAAATAACACGTATAAGAAGTTCGCTTCGGTATTGCAACTGAAGCAGCATAGCACCGACACAATTCTATCTAGGAAAAAGATGCTAATCGTGTTTGGCCTTCAGTGACGGACTTGTTAAAAGATAACCATGTAATTCACTAGATCACGCGAACCACAGTGCTTCCGATTAGCTGCGAAATCAACGATTGCTGTCATCAAATGAAGGACCCAGAAACTCAAGCGAGGACAAAATACCAATCCTGTGAACAACACCCACATACTCGAGTAACTAACTGAACTAAATGGCCACTATAAAAGTGACGATTTCGGTAACAAATGATTTGGAACGGGCGATTAATGTGTTATCAATATTTGAGTGACGAAAAGTTAAGCAAAGACAGGGTTCCATCCAGCGATAGTTCTATGTAAGACATTTTAAACTCGCGGAACTAAGTATTTTTACTATAGCTTTCACATATAATCCCCGGTTAACGACAGAGTCTTTTGGACAATCGCGTGACCAATTAAAGTGCGTAGGCGCAAACAAAAAGTTTTCTTGTAAACATCAAATTATGGCCAATTTTGCGTGGCTCTGTATTACAACTAAACTAATCGAACTGCCAACTGCAACCAAGCTGAAATCAACACTTTCGACACCCAAATGTAGGATGAACTGGGCCTGTTAAGAATTAGAAAGATGCAGTTCCATTGTTCTAGTTAAAATGCGCGATAACGCGAGGACTCCTGAGTGTTTGCCACGCGAGGAAAGAGCTCTCAGTTCGCGCGAGCCTCGCGCGAGACCTTCCTCGCAACACCGGAAGACTTAAGCCAAACGCCAACACCCGGTGTTTTTAATTTTTCGTTCCTATCTAAACAAAACAACTTATTTAAGTGTTGTTATATTAACACATTCACAATAATATTGCTACAATTAGGTCCACTCCGTATTTCCTATTTCTGCTAATAGCCCGGATATGACGTCAAAGGGATGTCCGGTTCATTTTCATTAACCATTCGACCATCAGGGGAAGTTGTAGTTTGAAATGCTTCTGAAAATGGGCAGCATTTGTCTCGCATTCTATTCCCGTCAAGGCGTGATACTAAGAATGAAAGCAAAAAAAATTCTACATATTTCCGCATTTGGAAAAAAAAAACAGCCATAATAAGTCGAAAGTTCATAAAAATAAATATAACCGTTGCATGTTACTTATACTCCCTTTTTATCCACAGAAAATGCATTTCTGAAAATAGGATTTGACTCTTCAACACCGTTTAGGGAGGCTAAGGCAAGACTGTCTCACACAAGTTAACATGATCAACCTAGAGTTTCCAGCGCACAGACAACAAACTTGTTTTTAATTCTGCTGGCGTCAATATATGCTCTATCTGTGCAGAAACTGCTCTGGTTCTGCGTGCAGACGGGCACAGTCAGGAAGGAAACCGACCGGCCATAGAACAAGCAGAGTAATTCGTCCCGTTGATAGCCGGAAAGAATTATTTTACCTTGGCCCAACAATCTAAGAGTTAGGAGCATGCTATGCCTACAGAGCGACTTGACGGAGTCGTACTAAACGACAAGTGTTGTTTTATTATTGTTTAGCGATAGATGGATGCCGCCAATCTATCTTTGGTTGGTACAGGCCCTGATGATTTGTGTACAGTAAATGAAAAAAAAGCCAAAATTTTCTGAACACATGGTGGAATTGGAAGCTAGTGCAATATCTCTATAAGTTCAGCGACATGTTATCAGCAATCAGCATGTCCCTGCTATCAACGGGACATGTACTTCGGAAACTGTTAATCAATCCATCAAGATTCCATCCGCCAACTACATAGATATTGCCTCAAGGGCATACCAAATCCGCTCTGATACGCTAGTTTATGACCCACAATAAAATATAGAAATTTTGTTATTTTCACGGGAGAAGCAATTGCATGAGTGATATACATGTAACTCGTGAGGATAATTATCAAGGTAGGCACCCAAAGAATTCTGCACTGGTTGAGAGAGATTAACTTTTGCACTCACACATTTTTAACTTTTGAATCTGTGGATCACATCCTACAGTGTGACCACTTCACGAAAGCTGTCGGGCAGCACTTTATTGTTGCTCTTTGTTCTGCAACACTTCGCAAGATATCAATCAGAAAACGTAACTTTTTCACTGTAGAATATGGTCGATCTTGAGATAGAACAGGTGAGCATTATAAGTACCGCTTCGCTAAGTGAGCTAAGCCTTGCCACCCGTCAGCAGCGAAAGTCTGGGTTATTTATCTTTGTAGCGTTGTTTATCTGAGAAAATGCGTCACTCTACAACAGGTGCTTTAGCAACGTTCAAAAACGACTCCGCACAGAGCAGAAATTCAACGTTTGTTGACGGCAAATTGGCGTGGATTATTATTTTGACAGGCGTGAACCTGCGATTAATTATTGATTACGCATGATGCTTTGTCTTGGGCACGTTCAACGGCCGCCTGATGTATTTTAGTCTTTTGAAATGTTCGCTTGGGGAGAATTAAACAAAAAACAGCATCACACGAAGGTACTAACCAATTTTAATTTTTTAATTCTTTTTTTTTTTAATTTGAATGACAAATCTTATGATTTCATCCACAGACTTAATTCAGCAAGAAGTACCATAACACAGACTACTATGAAGGAAAGGACCTTTAGCCTCCGTTTCATACCTACGCCGTCAGCAACACTCATGAAGTCGTTTCAGCAAAGCTTTCGAGGTAGATTTTTCTCCCATGGAAATTGCAAGATCACGCGATAAATGAATTCTGACAAAGGGAATTCTAAAAACGGCAAAGGAGTGCCCAGCAACAGCATTAGTTCATGGCCAAAGCATGTTGTTCCTGTTTACATTCGCAAAATCGTCATTAACCCACTGATAACTAAAAGCTCATTAAGCCGAGTTTAGCAGGTGTTAGATGTAAAGCGAAACTGAAATGCGATTCTGACTAGCAACTAAATTTATTTTATTAACTCCCGATAAAATGAGCGCACATTGAAGAAAACATCATAATGAACGCTCTTGCAAAGTGATCTGAAAGGAGGGTTTACTATCTAAAGATCGCTCGATTAAAAGGAATGAACGGCTAGCATGGAGAGAAGGCGTTTACAAGGTGATGTTAGCACTATCTGGGTTAATAGTTTTATTTGAGATCAAATTGAAATTAGTTTCTTTGACTTTTGCCTTTCGAGATCGAGCACGTGTTGTTATTATTGCTCTCTTTCTACATGGTAACTTTCTGCCTGCAAGGCTGTATCTTATATTAGCTATTTACATGTAAAGAATATAAAAATATCTCCTGTCAGTATTGACAAAAACATGTTTCAACTAAATTTTACTTGAATAAAAGTACGTTGAAAATAATATATGTGTTGTTCAATTCATTCTTGTTTCGTAGTGACAGAAATTATGGAGGCCATGAATCTGTTGGGGAGAACTTTACCACTTTACGTTTGCTTAAATTTCCTTGCTAGATTGGATTCTATATATTTGTCAGGCGAATCAGGAGAATAAGGAGATTTACTGTTGCAAGTCCCAGTCAAAGTTTAAATGAATCACTACTATACAGACTGAAGATTGATCTAATAAGAAAGTATGGATTTGGTATTTCAAGTCAGCATAAAAACACCTTGACATTTAGCGGTCGATAACCAAAATGATAGATTTGAACATTGTATTTAAGAGGTTACCTATAGAAGCCAGTGGGTTAGAGGTATGATTGAAATGAGTTTTACCACTACACGTGAATATAGCTTGTGTAAAAGATGGGAGCTACAAACACATCAATAATTGTATTCTTGATTTGGTGATGATTCTTATATGAAAGCTGTCCTGAACTTCACTTCATTTGCACGATTAGTGGTTATCGAGATTTCCTTCAAATATTTGTGTTTGTTCTACCCATGCTTCCCAAGCGAAAGTGGATTTTTACCGCTTCCACTTTCGTCCAGATTATTATCAAGCTGCATTGCATACCATCACGTAACACCCTGGGAAGATGCATGAGTAAGGCCTTTTGCCGCAGAGCTCAAATATGCTCGCTAGTTTCTCTAGCAATCGCACGAAAAATTACTAACAGTTATATAATTGCATCATTGCCTTTCCTAAGACAACTTCCATGCAAATTGAAATCTTTTAACAAGGCTTTGATACACCACCCGTATGACTTAAAAGGAGAGTCAGGTCGATTGATCTGTGATTTTGAAAATTCCTTTCATGCAGCTATATCTTTGGCCCTCTGTTACCACCTGGCGTAATATTAATATACTTTAAAACAGGAAAGCTATTCCAACGTCATGTTAGCGGAAAAGTTTAGTTTTCGTGTTGTTTGCAAACACGGAAAAAAGCATCTAACGATTCCCCACACAAGAGCTTCTTGGATCAGTACAGTTTTTCCAGAGTTTGCGAATCATAGGAATATCAACGTAATGAGGTCCATCAGAGCACAAAAGCAAGATTTAATCTTTAAGTACAAAAGCTCGCGTCAAACCACGGACTCACATGTACTGTCGATTAATTCGTTTTACTTTAACCATTTTACTTCAGTTAGCTAGTTAGACTCTGAGTCAGATACGATGTACACTTGTGTCTTTTGAACCTGTAGGGCGACATACTAAAATTCGCTGGAACGATGCTGAGCATTAACTACCTGTAGTTCTGGTTAAGTTATGGTGTGCATGATGGCTCTTTCTACTGACTTTTGATTCTGTGACTAACATCCTCAAAAAAGTAAATTCATACTTCAAAAGGAAGCTCTTGAGAAGAATTTTTCAAGGTAACTCTGGCTTCTGAGTCTATGCTTAATGAATAAATAAATTCTTTAAATGAATAATTCTTTTTAACATTGAGCATGTGGATTTACTATCCTGTGGTCCTCTTTACCACGCTGTACAACGAGTACAAAGTGGTTCTAACTTAGCGTGAGTCTGTCGATCAAAGACTGAATGCTCTTCATGAATGCTCTTCAGGATTAATTACTTTCTAGTGGGGCTAGAAGTTTGAATTTGCAAATCCCAACCTTTTAATTAGAAGGCTTAAATCTCTGTGAACGAATTGACATACTATATTTCATTAGGAAAAGATTTTGATGCGTACATTGCCGTTAATTACTGTTGTACAAAGCGGTTCGACTGACCGAATTTTGACCATCCCAATTTGAGCTCTTGTGCACTGACCACCTTCTAATTAAATGTAATGCTCATTTCCTTTTGGTATTTTTCCTACAGCAAGGTTCTAACTCTTGAGTCTGAGTAAAACCTGCGAATGAAATCCTCTAGAGGGATCGTTGAGATATAAAAGCTGTATTTTTCTGAGGACTTTTTTAAATTTTATTTTTCTATTTTTGTTTGATTTTTCTTTCAGTGCTGACAAGGCAGTTCGTGACGTTTGAGTCTGTACAAGGAGGCTAAACTACAATTAATGAAGGCTCTGTGGTCCCTTTTTACAATTAACAGTGGTGCTAATTCATGTTTCAAGACTGTGTGTTAAATTAAAGAACATCATCAGCCACATGAAAGTTTTACTTTCCTGAGGTGATTATGATAAGATGGACAAGATGGACAAGATGGTTCTAATGTTTGGGTCTGTACACGAAGGTTCGACTTACAATTAAAGCTTTTACAATTAAAGCTTTTAACTGCGGTGCCTATTCATAAGTTATATGTTGTACAATAAGAGAAAGTATCGAACAGTGTTTTCTATGCCATTTTTCAGTTTTACTCAAGAAGTAAGGAAGAGTGTGAACTCTTTGAAAAACAGCTATCTGTTCCGAAGGCCTGAAATCGCCTGAGATTTTCGGATTTAATTGCAGTGAAAGCTAGAGCTTTCTTCGGAGAAACATCACGTCGGTCTTTCGTAACAAGAGGATTTGTTAGTTCCAATTGTTTTCGGAGGAACAAATATGTCGTTTAGAGTTCAAAATAAGTCCAGCTAGCATTTTCGGAGAGCCATCAGCAGCTCGGAAATTCGGCGGATAGGATGCTATTTCCTAAATTTTCTGCAGCCTAAATTTTCAGCTAACTGAAAAATCCGAACAGATCAGTCTGTATTTGCTGACACAAATATGCCTTTTAAAAGCTCTGAAACAATCTAAGAAAGCAGGAAATGATATTTCAAGGATTATGCTAAAATTTTATCGTTGGGTGCCCTTGGCAACAACAGCGAGGAGGAAAAGCACTATCTAGGGCTAAATAGAATAAATATAACTGCTGAAAGGCTTGTAGCTTAGCCCTTTGTGCGGTTTATGAATATTATAAAAAGCCATCAGCCAGTGTGCCATCAGCGATGCAGGTGGCCAATGCCTTTTGCCTAATAATCTCCCTTAGTCCCGTTAGGGTCGCCATACTTGCCAAGTTACATTTCCTTCCTTCCTATCGCTGAACTCAAGCAGAGATTATTCCGGAATGTATGTTCACTGTATCACCCTGTTAACTTATACAAGATTAGTTAATGATTTTCACCAGCAAAAAGTGGTTTTTAACTCACGGCAACTAAGCGAAACCTAGCGGTATATTTGCATGTGTGAAATTTAATGCCTCTATCTTAACCCTCTCTCCTCCATCAAAAACTTGAGTCGTGAAAGGTACATCTAGCTTTTGAGATTGTGAATGAAATCCTGACGTGTGTACATTCGAATAAAAGATACTGCAAATTACTTTATTATGGTGCTGTTTGTTGCTGCACTAGGTGGTTCGAACTAAAAACCTAAAGTGTGACAATTAAAATGAAAGGTATTGAGTAATATTTCCTATAGTAATAAAGAAGATATGAAATAATCAGATGTGTGAACTGCGGATGAAATAATGAAATGATGATGACCCTGGCAGTGATAGATATCAACTTGAGCAGTTGATAAAAGAAGAACCTGAAGAAATTTAGGCTTGAACATGATTCGAACCCATGACCTCTGCGATACCGGTGCAGCGCTCTGACCAACTGAGCTATCAAGCCAACTGGGAGCTGGTCATTTGTGAATTCGTAATGATCTCGTAGGTGGTGAACCAAATGAGAAAGAATATATGAAATAATCATATTAGTGAAGGCAAATGGTTTAAAATAATACTCTAACGACGCAGAGCATTTTAAAAGGTTACACAAGTAAACACAGCCAGGATTCCAAGTTAGAGGCATGCAAGGTTCCTCTTAAAACGACTTGCTTCGCAAAAAGCGAACTCATTAGATTTCATTTGGATGGTCACACTTCAGGGTTTCATCTACAGACTCAGAGTTAGAACTACCTTGTACAACTTTATAAACAGCACCACGGGAGTGCTGCTCAGTAGCCTTAATTTGCATGGTCACACCTTACGATTTCATCCACAGACTCAAAAGTTAGAACCACCTTGTACAGCATAATAAACAGCACCACAGGATTGTACCACTCAGTAGCTTTTATTTGAATGGTCACACTTTAGGGTTTCATCCACAGACCTCAAAGTTAGAACCACCTTGTACAGCATAATAAACAGCACCACAGGAAAGTACTACTCAGTAACTTTCATTTGAATGGTCACATTTCAGGAGTTCAACCACCGACTAGTCTTAAGTTAGAACCAATTTGTGCACCATGACCTACTGAAACAGCTCCTTAGAAAAATCATCTCAGAAAATTTCATATAGAAATTACAATACTGGTTGAATTATATAAAATACTAGGCAACGAATTCAGCACGAAAACTCTTCAACTGCAGTTATATTTCGACAAGCCAAACAAACTGTGAGCGAAGCTAGTTGTCGGGTACAATAGTCACCACCTTCACGAAATAAGAATGCTACTTTACAGTCTTTCCATTTATTACTTTTTGTTCCTTTGATTCACCAGCGACAGCACCATTTTGTTCATAATTCTGAAACAGTGAACAAATCTCTAACCTTCTAATTTGCCTTTCGCATTTTGTTTTATTAACCCTTTCACTTCCACAGTCAGTTATGGAGACACTAAAGTGATTCTAACCTCCAAGTCTGTGGATGAAATCCTACGGTGTGACCACTCAAAAGAAACCTCTTCAGCAGTACTTTCACATGGTACTGTTTATATTTAAGTACTTTACAAAATGAAATTTTGGATTCGTCTTGAATTTTGATTTGAAAGGGTTAAGGTCGGAAAACTGAAAGACTTAAATTTGGATCATACAGATGGAACGTGATCCAATTTACCGCATATTTTTCAAGGGTAAGGCATGAAAAAGAGAAAGACGTACTAGGAGCCACATGAAAATGCGTGTGCTATGAAATCATACAGTTCAAAATAGGTCAAAATAGAAAAGTTAAAAATGAAAATGACAAGTTCTCCATGCATATCACATGACATGCCCAACACTATTTTAGCTCAAAAAAGCCAGTCCTTCTTGGGGGGCATTCACTGTTTTTGCCCAAAGAGAGCCGAAAGCAAACAATGCATTCTTTTATTCTATTTCCAAACAAAGTATATTATTTCTAGCATTCTATTTCAGATCGAACTCCAAATATTTCTTCATTTTTACGGCGACGTGGCAAAGCAACTATATCCTTTTTTCATACCAAAACTGGTCAAAAACTATACTCATTGGACGGCACATAAAAACATCACAGAAATAAGCCCAAAATAGAGCAATACAACAGCTAAAAAGGGAAAGCTCTTTCCATCATTTTGATATGCCATTTATTTATCAATGCTGAAAGGGAAAATAAAAAGCTGGTAATGCATATCTCATGACACGCCCAAAACAATTCCATTGTTATTACACATCAAGTTAATACCTCCAGTTCAAGGGACACGCATTGCTTTGCTCACAGAGAATTCAATAGATAAAACAATACTTTCTTCGGCTGGCCTTGACGTGGGCGTAACTGTATTTCATTCAAATGAACGCCTTTGAGCAGCACTTTTCTATGATGCTGTTTGTTATTCTGTATCACGTGTTTTCTAATCATTTGGTATAAGCATGACTGAAATTAAATTTTTAATAATAACATAAGGTCTTAAAAATCAGCGATATTAAAGTTGAACGACGTTTCTCTCCATGTCATCATTATCAAGTTCAAAGTACATAATAGAACTGATCATATATATGTATAGGAAAAATAGTGTGAAAATACTTGGGGAATGAAGAGGTGTTAAAGTATTCAATTGTCATGTGAAAAATTTTACGTGAACGGAATCTGACTTTGGGTATTATGAGAAACGCAATTTCCTATCTCACTCGGGGTAATATGGGTGATTTTTATTTTTTCCCCAAATATTTTCACACTGTTTTTTTTCCTATATATAATTAATTCTATTATGTACTTTGAACTTGTCTTAATAATGATGATCAGGACATGGAGTCATCGAAACGTCGCTGATTTTTATTCTGAAATTTAATGTGACCATTTTTAAAAAAATCAAAACTACTGAGCTCTACTTTGTTACGATGCTGTTTGACTTTCAATATTCAGTACGACGATGAATGTATGAAATCCGTGTGAATCGCAGCTGAAAGATCTAAACGAAAATAGCTCATCGCCGTGAAGTAGCAACCAAAGCAGTTATTCTATATTCCACAAGATGAAATTTGCTCAAAACTATTTTCAATTTTAATATTGGATAATCTTGCAGATAAAAAGGGATTTTTAAAATGTTTTGATAACTACCTTAAGGTTATTCACCTGAACGAAGGCAGTTAAAGGCATTATCTCAGTGTAAAAGCATTTGCTGACGCGTGCAGACACAAATGATGCCAAAACAGCTATGGTTACCGTAGCAGAATAACAGAATATTGAGGTCAAGCGAAACTATATTATTACCCACATATTGTAACGTGTATACATATGCACAAATGAACTTTGAACATTGAGGCATGCTCAATAACTGTAGATAGTTCCATATTTGGACTTTTTAATTAATTGCCGCCACTAGACTCTTCAAAGGGCTACTGAGCGCAGGTAAGCCCAAATATACATTTTTTTTTTTCAGCACAGCTGCGGGTATTCAACATTCTGACGATTAACATTTCAGCCTGAACCTTAAGACCCTCTTAAGGACGGTGCCTCCTAATACACAAGTATTTTTGCAAAGGTTACGATTATGGAGGAAAGGCAGGTCTTTGCAAGGGTCATTGGATTCTAAAAAGAATCTTCAGAGATAATTACGCAACCATAATTCTAAAATTAAAAGGCGTTAAAATACAAAGAATGTATGGCAAGTTTTTTCCAATTATCTCTGAAAAATGCGTGGTTACCCCCAATTTTCTTTTTGGGTTCTAATAGCCCTTGTTAAGATCTGCCGTTTCCACGTAATCATAAATCGCACAAAAATATTGTTGTATTATTGGGAAAATTCCTTAAGAAACCAGAATATCCCGAGATGCGCAGAACGTATGCGCAGTAACAAAAGGAGGCACCGTCCTTAAATACGTTGTTCATTTACGTAGTCACGAATTTAAGCAAATCAAAGTAAACGTGAGCAGAAAACCTAGCGAAATAAACAAAGATATATGGGGTTACAATTACAAAAATCACTGACGTTCTACATGTTCGTATATGCCTTTTGAAAAATTGACCGTTTAATGCCGGGATTTTTGTAAAATTCAACCGGACTTTTCTGGAAGTTTTTTTTTTCAGTAATTGTGGTGTTCATTTGCATCTAAATGGCTTTGAGTGCAAATTTCAACAAAAATGATACATTTTCTGACCTAACTCGGGGCAATATAGATGTTTCTTATCTTTGGCGCATGCACAAAACTCAAAAAAGTACTTCTCTCCCCAAGGAGAAATCAATCTTAAGTTTTTTCGTCTCTTTATTTTTTTCCTTTTGCTTTCTTTTTCTTTATTTTGGTTTCTTAGCCTTTTTATGTTTTGTGTTTGTGTGTGTGTGTGTGTGTGTGTGTGTGTGTGTGTGTGTGTGTCTGTATACCTCGTAAGGAAAGTAAAAAGTAAAAAATTTTACCAGGAAGTGTCAGGAGTCTGCATATCAACTCAGGAGTCGTC
The DNA here is from genome assembly GCA_964017195.1 of Siderastrea radians. Lineage (NCBI taxonomy): Eukaryota > Metazoa > Cnidaria > Anthozoa > Scleractinia > Rhizangiidae > Siderastrea > Siderastrea radians. The sequence goes on along the minus strand of OZ024891.1, from coordinate 9,983,759 downwards.
TGCGGCCCAATTTGTCCCAAAAGGGTTAACTGAACGTTCTGGTCTCAGTTGGAGAGTACATTTACTCAGGCAAACTGTTGCAAAAGTCCGAGAAAAACTATCATAGTTTACCTAGGAGGGTGTAAATTGGTCTGAATGATTTTTGTTACCAAACTATTGGGCCTGTTGCGGGTGGCCTTACAAGCAGTGGAGGGTGGTGAGGAAGGTGGTGGGGAGGGGAGGGATTAACCGGGATTTTTCGATAAGTCGTAGTAAAAAGCGGAAAAGCCACTAAAGTCGTTCTAAGCAAGTCTCAGCCTCAGCATTCCTATTAAAAAAAAAAAAAAAAAAAAAAAAAAAAAAAATAATAATAATAAATTAATTTAAAATTTTAAAAATCCACGGCATAGACTGGGCCCTTGGCCAGAGACGAAACCTTGAATGTCATCCCTTTGCTGCATTCAAACTACACCGGTTGAGATAAGCAGTGGAAAAGCGTCTTTTAAAAAGCGACCGGCAAAAGAAGGAACCTTTCTTAAGTTTTGACCCTTTTTTAAATTTCTTTTGGCTCAATTCACAGTATGGTTTAATAACTGCTTAGCTGCATTGCCATTGTCATCATCTTCATCATCACATCAGAAACACTGGAAACTATATGCCCTGCAAGACTAAGTTTTTAAGAGCGAATGTCAGAAAATTTCGAGCAAACGTTGGCCACAGTTGAAAATTACTTTTCGCTCATATTTGGAGTGTTGGTAGCCAATACTAAGTTAACAATCGTGATGTAGTTTGTTTTCAAAGAGAACACTTCCGTTGTGGGAAAATTGGAAAAATATATTTCTCACGTCCTTGGTCTCAAAACAGCCAAAATTAAGGGCGAATTTAGTAGTTACCAAAATATTACTCTCGTCCAAAAGCAAACAAAGCTAGAAAATATTTGCCCTAAGATATTGATTTGGGAAGTGTTTCACATTTCATCTGACATGGGATTGTCTTCTTGTCGACAACTTAAAATGGAAAGAAACGAATTTTAGGACGCGAGTTTTGCAAGGTGATAAAAATTTCGATTTTACCGTTATATCGCGATCAGATTTTTTTCCATGTGCCCAATGATGAATTGTTCTAGGATTCGCGCTGGAAGTTGCTTAAGCATTGAACTAAATCATATGTTAAAACTGTAATGGGTATTTTGACTTAAGTCTCCCTCGAGAACCTCAAAGCTAGAGAAATTTTGTGCGTTTTTTGAATAATTAATTAGTTACGATGTAACGCAGTTTCTCGGTCCGACGAAATGAACCCTTAGACAACTCCTCATTGACAACATTAAACTGACGATTAAATGAGAAGATTTAGACTACTAAATGACTTACCTTCGACGAAAGATACAAGTCCTCCCAGTTTATGAAATGCTTCATCAACTGCTGATCGGTTCAAAACCTGATCGAGCGGGTAACTTGCGTCGGAAATCTGATTCGACGTTTCTATTCTGCTTTTTCGAAGCACGTTCCATTACAGAAGGGCACAGTTTAAAACAGATGAAGCCGATTTAAAACAGATCAACCTTAAAGGCAGGCGCAAGCCAGTAAACTTTCGATAGTTAACCTGATTACATATATATATGTTTTTGAAGTTGCGTGACTGAAAAAACACTCCTACGCAGCGGGGGGTAGTGGTCGGTAGTTGGGGCAATCTTACCAAAACAATGAGGCAAGCACAATATGCAGAAAGTAAAATATTAATTACTTAATTAATTAATTTATTCGTTTATTTATTTTGGTTCGAAATACTTTCAAATATTTTGATTTTTTTTTTGTCAAACTACCCATCATATATTTCTTGGTACGGGACTGGAATGTTATCAAGCGGTATGACGGCCCTGACCCTGTTTAGCACGAAAAAATGTCCTAAAATACCAACCGTGTTTAATACAACACCTCGTTCCCTGTTTAGGACAAACGAACAAATACACACTCTCTTGTTTTACACAATTTTAAATTTTTGAGAGTCCGGCGAGTGTCTCCGATCTTGCCAAATACTGTATATGGACTATAAGCCACATTAAGCGGCGAAAAATCCGACTACCATACAACCGTACCCTGTTTAGGACAATTTCACATCGTGTGTAGGACTAACTAGCATAAAATGTTACACACTGTTCAGGAAAGAGAGGCCAAAAACCATACACTACCCAGCGGCAAGTCCCCGTATAGGTCAATAAGGGAGCACCTCCCCCCCCCGGGGGGGGGCTTAGGTCACAGAGCGCATTTTTGAACTGGGTAAACTCTATTTAAAAAGGGGCCGATTACATGAGGCGGGCTGGCCCGTTTAACCGGGCTGGCTTGGTTTGCCGGGATCTCGGCATATTACATGGAAAAATCTCAGCCCGGCTAGCTGGGATCCCAGCATCGCGATGCCGGAATCTCGCCTAGCCGGGCTGAAAATTTACCATGTAATCGCGATTGCCGGGCCAGCCCCGCTAGCCGGGACAACACTTTCTTGTCACTAAATTTCGCTTCAGAGCAAAATGGCTCACCAGAAGATCGATAGTTCTCTTTCTATATAACACATAAAGGTTTATCATACCATAACGCTACGTAAAACTGAAAATAATACGCCAAAATAATGGATTAGCGAAAGTAAAAGCACTCGATTCATGCTCTTTGCTGTAGCCATATTTTCACACGACAGCTTCTAAATTTAGCTGCAGGCGGGCTGGCCCGCCTCATGTAATACCGGGCTGAGCAGTCATCTCGGTACACCGAGCCAGCCCTGCTAACCGGGCCAGCCCGGCTCATGTAATCGGCCCCTAAGACAGGACGCCTTGTTTCAGAACGTACATGCTGCTTTTCCAACACTTATCCCGCACAAGTAGCCTCCAATTCACTTAAGCGACTACGTGAGAAGCTAGCGTGCAACAAGAACTAATTGCAGCCGAGTACATTCTTCATTATTTAACAGTCGAACGGTAACCTTGACAAACGCTGGGTTTAGCCGCATTCTTCTTTCTACAGCCAGTTTCATACCTATTAACGCGAAACATTTATTTGAGTAGGCTAGTGACTTTGGTGAAAACTGGAAATCGAGTTACAGCTCATACAACTAGAGTCTGCTAGAATTTTTCTCTCCTTGACCTTGACGATTGTATCATGATGAAAACATTTAGTGATCATTTTCTAAAGTGGGTGCTGACAGAAAGTTAATTGTTGTCTTTCTTCTGCCGGAATCCGTATCGCTTCACAAAAAATTAAGTGGTGGAATTTTAATGGCCCTCCGCAAGAGAGGATGCAGTAAGAGAGTTAAACCCCGTGCCCCATGATAACTATTTGAAATTTGTTATTAGTTCGCACACACGCTGCGAAGGTTTTTTTTATCTGTTGTTCCTATGTCAACAATCTAAAATTACATGACGTCATTCTAACTGACCAACGATGTGTCGTCCTTAAAATAACCACACAGTATGACACAGAACCAAAAGTAGATTTCAAATAATTTTCATCGGGAAGTGGTCCATGTATGGGGGATTCGCTCTCTCCCTTCATCCTCTCTTGACCTCCGTCAACTCAAAGTAAGGATGGTTGTCCTGTTTTAGTATTTGCATGGTTGTCCTGTGGCCACGTCACTTACGACCCACCGCTTCCTTGTCTGTATCACTTCTCAACGAGTTTCCCTGCTTAAGGAACGGACCATTAAATTTTTAAACAGTTTGTGTGTGTGTGTGAGGGGGGGGGGGGGGGAGAAGGAGGGTTTGGCCTTTACTAAGTTAAAGCTTTGTATGAACCGATCTTATTCGGTTTTCAAAGTATTTCTTTGAATCCTTTTACTGTGCTTATTTTTTCTTAATTTCCCTTTCTTGTATTTGCTTAATCCCCCTACCTACTATTAATAGATCGTTTAGTCCCTTCAGTGTATTTTTGTGAGAAAGATATGAAGTTACTGTGAAATCTCATCACATGTAAAGAAATGATCAACCCTGGCAGGTGCATTTCTTACCAAAGGCGACAGTTCTTTCAATGTCTGGGGCTTTCTTCGTAATTACTACGTCAGCTGTTGGATTATCAAAGTGCTCGCAGATGTTCCTAAGCATTTGAATAGCAAATTTTGATAGCTTTGAGTTTGCAATAGGTTCGCAAAGGTTATGGTTGTCGTAGCAGATGGGGTGGACAAGCGCAACGCCTCGAAAAGTTTTAATTCTCAGCTTGTTTGCTTGTTTCGCTTTCCGTTTGTGCCAACGCCTTGTTCTTTCGCTGGCCTCTTCCCGTCAGTTTTCATGGGATATCTCACCGGACTTATGTCCCTACTTTGTAGAAAAGTATTCAGCTGTTCAAGTGGTTGACCAGAAGGTACAAGGGAATCACCTGTGTCGGTGATGGCATGCATGCTCTGTGACGGAGACTGAAAGTCGGGTGAAAAGGAACTTGCTGGAGTGACTGGAATAATAATAATAATAATAATAATAATAATAATAATAATAATAATCCGGCTTTATTAGGTACTCCCAGGGGGTTTTTCAGACCTAATCAACACGCTAAGTATATGGAAAATATATCAGTTCAAACAGTTAGTTTCGTTAATTTTCACTATCACTTATTCGCATGATCTATTTTGTTTCTGGGCCAGTGTTTGTCTGTGCAGCGAGAGCGGTTAATCAGCAGCCGCCAGTGATAGACGGAGTGACTGGGGCTTGGGGTAAGGGTGTGAGTGGTCCTCTAAGTGTGTGGTGGTCCTTCCCCCCTCCCCCCCCCCCCCATCTAGGTTTTATTTCGTCTACTCACTCCGTGGTGTTTGGACAGAACTGAGTGCGGATAAACTTACCAAAGACATAACCTCTTTAAAAATAGCTTCCGAACCCGGTTTGCTGAGTCCTCTCCCCGCTTTTGGTCTCTTTCCGACATCTTCGCTGTGATGTGACTTTGCATTTGTCGGATGGACGTTTCCATTTAATGCCAAGCGGTGCGCGGTGATTTGGGCAAAACAGCATTCGGAAATGTCGTTATTTATTTATTTATTTATTTATTTATTTATTTATTTAACCATAAGCTGCATCTCGCCATATTGTTCATAATTATCTCAACCTCTACGTAACATTAAGGTAAGTAAATGTTTTATTAGCAACATTCCACACACAATAGCAAGTAAGGTGACCGTTCGCACCTTCCCCTACCCTGAGAGGAAGATTTTGCTCAATGCAGTCACGCAACACTATGTTTGTTTATTTGCGAGCGCGCTGCTTTTTGGCTGTTCTTATTCTGTTAATGGAGAGCTATGTTCGACGAAAAAGCCTTCTGCCATTACATTTGTTGAAGATGACAAAAAATTACGCATAAAAGTTTCCTTAGTAACTGAATTTACCGTTTGGTATTATCTATAAAACTGATGACCTCGAGGTCAACACTCAACAGCTGGTCGATACAAGGAACGGGAAGGATCCACCATCCACAAATCGAAACTTCGCATAACCTGAATACCAAGCACACCAGGTAAAGTACTTTGAACTGCAGTTTTTCAACTCATTCACTTACGCTGTAATATCATATATTCCTCTTTAGAATCGCTGAATGAAGAAACGTTGATTCGGCTCAACCTTGTTATTATTCACTAATCAATGAAAATTTACCAACTTTGAAGATCTTTCGCGAAGCTAAAAACAAAATACCCATTCCAGATTTTACATATGTGCTAGGGCAAGTCTTTAACACTTCACAGCTTGCTCCTCGGAAAAAAATATCACTGGGCACATGGAAAAAATTTTGATCGCGTCCTGGAGGTAAATTCGTTTTTTTGTCAGTTTGAAAAAAACGCGTCCTAAAAATGCGATTGTTTGCGTTTAAAATTATTGCCTAGAAACAATTTGAGGTCAAATGAGATGTTAAATACTTCTTAAAGCAGTATCTTATGGCAAATGTTTTCAGTCTTACTTTTCTTTGGCAAACGAGATGATATCTGGTAACTGCCGATTTCGCCCGTAATTTTGGTTGTTTTGAGGTCACCGACAGTGAAAATATATTTTCTCGATTTTCTCACAACGAAAGCGAGTTATTGAAAAACAAACTACACCACGATTGTTTTACTTGTATTGCCTACCTATAGATTAAATATGAGCGAAAAACAATTTTTCAATGTGGCCGCTAAATTTTTATTTTGCTCGATATTTTCTGGCATTCGCTCTTAAATAGTTTTCCATATTCTACAGAGATTCTCGTATTTTCATTTTAAACTGGTTTTACAAATTCTTATTGTTTTGTTCTTCAACTGTTTTACTTTGTACATGTGTATTGCAGCCCTTTTCAGGGACCCTCCATAAACACATGCATTCATCCAAGCAATCCCAAAGATGGTTCAACTTGTACACACAACTGAAACAAGGGTAAAGTAACCATAACTTGGATCTCATGATACATATGCAAAAACTATGAAGGCCATCCTTAGAAGGTACAAATCTGACACTGTCTCCTGCAAGGATGTTGTCCTTGAACAAGTAGCCGGCAGGTCACTGAGGCTTTTGAGAGCATTTGCCATCCAGGAAAAGAGAAAAAAAATAGACTCTGGGAAGACCTCTTACAAAATTGCATCCCATGCAGGCAACCTTGTGCTTCGAGGTTTGGTGTGCACATGAAGCCAATTCAAGGGGACACACAACCTGACGATTTCTCCTCATCCATCAGAGCAATGAGAGAATCCATCACCATCATCATCATCATCATTATCATCGTCATTGGCCCGATTTATACTAGAGACGGATCATCCGTCCAGACGGATCATCCGTCAAGACGAATCATCTATCTAGTATAAACACCGGACGAACTATGATACGAACTATCGTTGCGTCTCGTATTTCCTCCCGTATTTACACTAGGCGGATAATTCGTCTAAGCGTGACGAAAAGGCATGGGTACAAGTCAAATCGTCACCTTGCCGATCCTGATTTTTGAGTAGTTCGTCTTCTGCCCGTATTTATACAGACAGACGGATCATCCGTCCAGACGAATTATCCACGGTAGTTCGTCTGTCAAGACGAACTACCGTGATAGTTCGTCTGGACGGATGATCCGTCTGAAAGCCCGTATTTATACACAGACGAATTATAAGACGAACTACCGTTCTTTGCCCAAGTTCGTCCCAGACGGATGATCCGTCTCTAGTATAAATCGGGCCATTGTCATTATCATTATCATCATCATCATCATCATCATCATCATCATCATCATCATCATCATCATCATCATCATCATCATCATCATTATCACAATCATCATCATTATCACAATCATCATCATTGTCATCACCACCAGCATCATTGCATGCCATCATCGTCACCATCATCAGTAGCATTGGAATAAACTTGCAGGGATTCAGGTTGAATGTATAAATCCATGCAACAAGTTTCTAAGTTTCTTGAAACAAGCATAAGATTACAGCTTTCACGTCAGATCGTGGAATCTGTTTAATGCATGATTGATGCCACATAGACTCAGTTAAGTGAATAACTCAAGAGATGCTAGCCTCAGGTGATCTGAAATCTGGAGAACTAACATTCTTTTATGACAGTAACCCCATAACTAAAATAAAATGCACCCCCCCCCCCCCCAAGCCTCCTCACACAGCTGGCTATGCATGACAACTTTGATAATGATGATGATGATTGTTTTCTGCTGTGCTGTAACCATGAACAACGTCATAAATTGCATACAGAAAAGAAACAGTCACTCAAGCAAAGCTTGCACTTCTTGGAAAAAAATATTCTAATTGGTACATACCTATTAGTCACTTTTTTTACCTGTATCCCAACTTCACAGATACCCAATATTTACCGGTATGTATTAATCATAACTATAACAAAATTCTCAAATCTGATTGGCTATCACCAGCCATGATTTGAGCATTAATAGGACAGTGTACATGTAATTGGACAGTGTACACATCATGCCTAAGTAATTGGACAGTACCCATCAGAGCGCGCGTTCTAATGGATCAGTTACACTTTAATAAGTCCTTAAAAACTGTTTTCTATCCCTTCTCCGGTACGTTTTCTCCTTCTTCTTTCTCGAATTTTGTTATAGATATGATTAATTGGTAACAGGACTTCGTGTCGTCCTATTCGGTCTGTAATCATACTCGTGATTAAACAAATGGGACTCCCGCTACGCTGTCGTCCAATTTTGTTAATCACTCGTATGATTACAGACCGAACAGGACTCCACTCAGTCCCATTACCATTATTTATCTGCTTCTCCTTTATCTCTTTTGTTATGTGTCCCATCAGGGAGGCCGATAGATTGCATCAAATTATTATCCAGGGCCCAGTTGTTCAAAGCAGGATTGAGCTAACCCAGGATTTACGTCAACTTTCAATTCCGTCTTATAGCCAAGCGATGAGGATTCCTGCAAATCCTTTTTCTCCTATGTTCTGACTTTGGTTGCTTTCAGACAGCTGCTGAAAATTAGTGGACAGGTGAAAACTCTTTTTAAACAAGAAAAACAGGAACATGGGTTAAATTTTAATCCCGGGTTAGCGTTAATCGGCTTTCTAGCCTGTTCCAGGCTCCGAGATAATGGGGAAAGCGTGAATTGAGAAAAAAGGCGCGAAAAAAGAGCGAAGGGGCTGGGGAGAGACAAGGTGCCACCGCCCCCATTTTTCCAGATCCCGCGCGTCTTATTTTCGCGTTCCCCAGTGGTGGTGGGACACGGTCCGAAAGGCATGGTGGATCATTATATTAGCCAATCACGAGCAGTCTCTTAACCAGGACGAGAAATCAACATGGTGGCCTTTGAAGGGAATGCGAGCTTCACTTCTTGTCATTTTAACGTGCTATCTGTCCCCAGTGCAACTTACATTTAACAAGAATAATTAAGATTGGTGTGTATCTAGATGTCTTGAAATTTTTGGATCTGGTCATCTTTTGTAAGTCAAGTTTGAGCACAATTTCGTTGTAGGTGGATCGAGCAACGTGTGCTTTCATGATATTTGAGTAGGTCTTACATTTTGAGAATTTGTAGGCTAACCCAAAAATCTAAAACGTTTATTTTACACCAAGATCAAGATGGATATATTTGCTTTTATAAAATCATATAGCGCCCGATAGCGCCCCTCTGGTTTGAGAATTATGCCTTGTTTAAGTTTTCGAATTTTCTCTCCAATAGTACTCTCACGCTGCGAGATGTGAAAATTACCCGCGAAATATTAACGTGAGTGATCGTCTTATTTTAATTATGAAAAGTCTCAACAGTATGGTGTGGCATCCCAATCGAGTGTTTTCCCTTCTTTGTTTTGCTGTCTTCAGGTTAAGAGGCAAAGTGGTTTCTTCAGTCTGCTCTGTTGCCCTGTATACAACAAACTTTCAAGAATCACATTTTGTTTGCTGAAATGATCAAAATTATTGGGCTTTAGGGTCTTAATATATAGTCACATCACACAACCTCTGTGCAGCGAACCACTGAGAAAGTTAACAAAAATTCGGTATTGATCAGTAACTCAGATTGGAAATTCACGGTGCTATCTTAAACATGCAAGAGAAACCAAAAATTGTTTGAGATATCAAAAATTTGAGATAGCCAAAAGTAAATAAGTGAGCAAGACCAACCAAGGAAAACAATAAAAATATTTCAGTTCAATATAGTTGTGAGCAGGTGGGGGGGGGGGGGGTGGGTTCAAGTTAGTGGGGTACATCTGCTGTAAGCAATAAAATCCAGAGCTGTTGGGGAGAATTGTGAATTATTGATTGAACATCCCTTTCAATTTGTCAGTTTAGTTTCTATTAATAACAATTAAAGCTATTGACACCCATAAAAGGGTTGAGAACTGTGAATTGAATAAATATCCCTTTTCTAATGGAACTCGCAACTTTCGCTTTCTTCATCAATTTTTACAATGATATCAATCCTTATTTGTTTTCTACTGAATTGTCTTCCAGGAGACAGATTTCACACCAAAATGAGTGGTCTTACCATGTTTACATGACTATGGTACAAGTTTTTGCACCGGATCGAAAATCTTGATCTGGTACAGCAACCAGAATAAACTGGGACTGGTATGACTCGTAATGGTATGAAATCTTGTGCTGGTATCATGTAAACAAAGTTACACAGGGCCATAAGAGGGAATGAAACTCAAACCTGTATTATGTAAACACCCCTTAAGTTTCTGTTACTCGACTTTACAGGCAGACTTGGTGCCCAGTGGTGAGTCCAGCCTTTCACGGAGGGTGGGGTCCAAGTTTAATGGTGGGTGAGGGGAGACAACAAAATATAAAACTTTTGTGGAGTTATATCTTGGTATTATTCTGTTCTGTATTCTGACTATAAGTAAATTGACAAAAAAAAATCAGATGCTTTCTGAGTGGAGTATGCTGTTGTACACAAGCTAATCTGCGCTCTGCTTCGTTGTAGTCTGGAGTAAATGAATAACTCCATAATTGATTTTTACTTTTCATGTATATTGCTGTCAGTTAGTCTGTTTTATGCAGCCTTATTTTCTTTTGAACAAAAAGGGGGGATACCCTTGGCCCCTCCTCTGGATCCACCATTGACTTTTCAACAAGGTAGAGGTCTGAAGTAAACAAACGAAGAACTGGGCCATTGTTTGCAAGGGGTAAATGCTCAAAGGTCAAATTTAGTTAGAGTTTGCTCTGTAGTTGGGACAACATTCTAATAATTATAAAAATATCATTTACTCATTGAAAGAATTGACCGATTTGTAGAAATGACATTGGATGTATTGCTCTGATGTGCTTCACTAGTTTTGAAAGGATCCAAGCTAAACAGGTCCTCTGTGATCTCGATAATTTTGTCGTGATAATCAGTGCAAAGCCCCCAGCAACCCAGTATTAAGGGTTAAAAACTATTTTCTGCTTGAGGTCGTTGTGGGTAAATGAGTCAATGCTTTCATTGAAGTAGCTGAGAAAAAAATATGAGTACACTGTATATAGTATTGTCACACATTCTACAGGCTGAACAGAGCTTTGTTAAATTTTCTAAAGACAGATTTTCATGTCCGCTACAAAAGAAAGTGGAATTCTCATTCAATCACAGACTAACTCTGTCAGCATCAGTTACTTTCAAAAGCAAAACAAATTATTTAATTAATTCATGTTGACAGCTAGCAATTTGAACAATTATATTTTAATACAGCCTTGTTTACCTAAGCTGTGAAAGTATAATTTAAGACAAGCCCTTCAGGATTACTACATCCTGCATCAACGGTACGTTTGAGAAACAGAAGCTTTTGGACACCCTGGACGTTAAAGGACTGTTCATGCTATAAAATGAACATCCGTAAGGTTTCTCATGACACGTACTCCACGCTTATCCATCGGGCAAAACTTACGATTTCACACAACTGTAGCAATTACAAGACCTCAGAAAGCCAGGCATCTGTGTTTTCACTTTCGATGATTGGAAATAAGTCCTTCATGGCCCAAGAGGCTATTCATGGTGAGATGTTTGCACATATAAGTTACTAAAGAGGCTTATTCATGATAAACCCGGGATTGAAGTCTCCACGTGTACGCGTTCAATCGATCAATGCATGAAACTAGCCGTTAAAATGTTACATCAAATATTCAGATGTAAACAAAGGATAATTAGACCACAAGAATCGGCGATAATTAGACCACAAGAATCGGCGAAACTTCCATCTTTGTTATTTCCAGCTCTTGTAGTTGAATTTCTTTTGCTCTTCGAGATCCGTACGAAGGTTCATTGCAACTGAGCTCGAATCGATCGATAGCCCCATCATGCTTTGCGGACCGTGTCCAACCACCACTGCGCGTTCCCTTTCTAATTTTCGTGCCGTCCCAACTATCTGAGAGCCTGGAACAGGCTACCAGCTTTCGAACAACTGAGCCCTGTTGACTTCCAGAGTATCTGGAGGAGTTGCAATTGGCAGATGTGCCTTCCCATTTTCATTGACAGTGGATTGTAAGTGTAACTCAGTCACAGCCTGCTACACATTTTAATGATAATTAATTTTAGCGGTAATGATCTAGCAGCCAAAGCAATTAAGCTGCTTTCAAAGGCTACTAAATATTAATTTCAGTGATAACTTTTCATATCTAAAAAAATGATGTTTACAAAAAGCTATGGATGGGTCAGTGAGAGTTGAACAGTGAGGGATTTGCCATTGATGCATAATTAACATCATGTTGAGGGTCCCCTATACCACTTTCAAAATTTCAATCACGTAAAAATAATGAGCCCATTCACGCGTCACGAATAATAGCCAACATTCTTTCCTGTTCACGCAAAAATCTAGGCCATCACGTTTCACGTAAAAAGAAAAAAACAAATTCATGGATTAATATGTTCACATTCTCTAACCTAATATAATTAGACTGTTTATGCTCTGAAATTGACTGATCTTCGAGTTTTTTTATGTCAATTTAACACGTCTGACAGGCCTCCTCTGTCCTTTCAGGCATATCTTTGCCACGAGATATCAGTAATTAGAGTCTGCTTCAGGGTTTGTACCCTTTTTCACAAACAATTTTCCAGGACTTTTTCAGGACTCAAATACATTTTTCCAGGGCTCCCAAATCCACAATAATTGAAGCAATAAACCCTTACGAAATAGAAATCCAACAATAATCCCGCAGAAAATTGTTTATAAAGAAAACGTTATTACAAGAGTTTATAGATTTTCAGGACTTTCCAGGACCTACATTAATTTTCCAGGACTTTCCAGTCCTGAAAAATGCCAGAATAAAATTCCAGGACTTTCCAGAGGATTTCCATGACCTGTACGAACCCTGTGCTTTCTGCGGTTCATCGTTCCATGACTTAGGCAAGAACTTGCTCCACACTGTTTCTCTCCACCCAGGTGTATGAAAGGATGCTGGCGAATAAAAAGTTTGGGAATAGTCCCAGCGATGGATAGGCAATCATCCTAGTTGTTTCATGCTACAGGAACTGGGTTAAGCTCCGATGGTTGTGAACCACAAGGCTTGTGACGACCTGGTGTTTGCCAAATGTTGAAATGTATGGTGATACAACCAGGCTAACCATGATCAAACAACAAGTGACTGTTTTTGCTTCGATAAGTATAAACTTTTGATTAGAAAAGGCTCCTGTTAATGGTGATGCTTCGCCCAGAACAAGTAGTTTTCAAGAAGGACTTCGTCGATGTTCACGTCACATCACTTGAATCGGTTCCATCACTGTATTCATCCAACTGGTTTTCATCCAGGTTAGCTTCCACAGCAGAGGTTTCACCTAACTGGTTTACATTTAAGTTATCAGCAGAAGGGGTGCCAAATTGTAGTTTTTCTCCGATTGGTTGCGTGCGTTCATACATGTTAAGGGGAAGAGTGCCTGCCTTGTACTTGGTGGTTTCCTGTCGAACAGTCCTCTGATGTACACTTTTCCCGTTATCGCGCGCCCATTCCCTCATGTATTCCTGGTTCTCGTCATTCATCTGAACAGTTGGTAAAGGTGGCAGAAATGGGATGTCCCATTTAGCCGCTTAAATGATTCTTGAGAGTTTCTTATTGTGCTTTGAAAATCCCTTTGAAAGTGGTCTTGAATGACCTTGAATGTCTTGAATCACACTGGAGAGCACAGGGGTAGTCATAGACCTGATGCAATTCACAGCTGATAAATGATAAATGGTGTAAAACTGCAGAAATTGATCCCAGCGGAAATTGTCATTTTTTTCTGTCATACTGGTATACTCGCAACAAAAGGTTAAAAGGCATATAAAAGTGTTAACGGTATCAGGCATAGATCATCGGTACCAGTAAAGGTGACGTAACATCCTCATGTATGACCTCTTATCTGTTCAGAACCCATTTAAAAGCGTTGTCTGTCAAAGATCATACACGCGACAAAAGGTGACGTAATGTCTTATCAGTTCAAAGCGCACAGCGCTGAAAACAAAGAGGTACATTCACCAGAACACTAAAATAACAAGAAATTAATTCACGCAAAACGCGATCATTTACGAATCACGTTTAATTCAACTCTTCGTTCCCGGGTCACGTATAAGTCAAAAATTGCAATCACGCGCACGTTAAAAGATTTCAAAATTGGGAATTCACGAACCACGAATAAATGAAACCTAAAATCACGTTTCACGGGAAAACAAATAGCCCCAATCACGCTTCACGTAAAAAGTATTGGGTACCCTCCATGTTGACTTTAAAAAAATTAAAAAAGAGATGGCAATCATCAGAGTCCTACTCCAAAATGTCATTTAAATTCTTTCTAAATAACATTATACATTTAACCGTGTATTTAAACTTCTGTCACGTTGTACCAAGTCTTAAGTAAAGTTTGAATGCTTTCTAATTGAATATTTGAAATGGTAGTGGTACTTCAAACTTTACTTTATAGCGAGTGCATTTAACAGATTCCAAGATGTAAAACATAAACTTACCCAATTTCCCTTGCCTCATATCTGCGCATATCACAACAACTCATGGCCAGGAAGAATCCTGTATCGAAATTCAAGGACGTCGTGCTAAGTGGAAATTAAAGCAATTTCATTTCCTCCACTTTGTATTACTTTTCTGTTAAGAATTCTTTGCATTTTCAATGCTACCGTCACTTTACAGAGTTACCTTTACACTTACATGTTCCTGCGACGCGCCTGATTTTCAAAATGGCCGCCTCCAGAAATCTCCTCACACGCGAAGCCGCTGTCGTAGCGCGGGAAGAGGGCCCGGGGGGGTACTCTGCAAATATTTGGGCGGGGGTGTGCCGCTGGGACTCTGAAACCCTTACCCTAAACTAGACCAAGTTGAGGTGCATTTTGCAACCCTATACTAGACTAAACACCAAAAATCCGTAACCCTATCCCAGACTAGCTATTTTTGAGAAACGCCATTACTAACACAGTCCAGCGAAAACAAAATGTTACGTCACATTTTAAATAATGCTCTCAAAATAAAAGTTTATTTATACTTGTTCAGTTTTTGTTTCCATCAAGTCCTCAATTTCAGGTTAACCTGAGTGAATAAAGAACCGTCATGAGTGTTGCCTTTCGGATACAACAGCAAAAAACGTCGACTTTCTAAATAACTTCTACGTTTACAACAACTAAAACGCGTTTCATATACAACTTCTATAAACTACAACTAAAACAGTACATCGCTCTACATCTCCGTTATAGCATTGGAAAAGCCTTAGCTAATCTACCTGTAGTCCTGGGAATCTATTTTAGTGAAACACTTCAAATTCTGACCTCAATGTCAGGCCGGGAGGTCAAGACCGGGGACAAGACATGGTCCACGTGGTAATTATTTATATGCGATCATTTCTCATTATATGGTTTATAGGGGAGTTATATATATATATATATAAACACTTACCTTCTTTCTCCTAATCACAATGGTGTAAAATGTTGACAATCCCGTTTCACGATGCAGTCCTCAACAGAACGTTGTTGGAATACCAAAGGCAAAATCGAGGCAAAAGCGTCTAAAGACCCAGGTTGGCTATTCGACTCCGTATTAACCTCGTCAGTCACACGCTGAGTTGTCTCGAGCACGCACGTACGTATTACGAAGAACAGTCAACTGTTTATTTTTAGCTATTGTTAAAACCCACCGATTTCCGTCTAAATCCCGAATGTTGACAGTCTAGGATATCCAGCAGTGTTTTCAGTGATAACCTATCCTGGGTATTAAACCCATCTCTATCAACGCTTTCTTTGCTAGTTGCTGGTAAATTTGCCAAATTGATTTCTTTTTAGTGTCAATTGCCGGGAAACCTAGTCTAGACTAAATTCTCCAACCAACTGATCAGTTTCCTTGAAAATGATACCCTATTCTAGACCAAAACTCTCTGATTTCCGTACCCTATCCCAGACTAAACAGCTTGAAAACCATACCCTTCACAGCGGCACATGCCCATATAGCGTGTATATGAGAGTACCCCCCCCCCCTGATTGCTAAGCTACGGAAAAAGGTAACCGGAGTGTTTCGTGTAGTTTTCAAAATGAAAGGTAATCAGGGGCATTAAATGACATTTCGCCAAATTTAATTTCCCATGTTTTGAAGGCTAAATTTCTTAGGATTTCGCCTCAACAAACGGCCACTAAAATAACAATTGCCATTTCTATAGCAAAAGTACTTATCCGATCAGTGGGAAACAAAGACGGGGGCAAAGAAATAAGTATCAATAAAATGGTCAGAGTAAAACACGCATTTTGATTGGTCTAGGGGAATGACGTGAAGTATGAAAAGTGTGCAAACACTGAACGAGTTTGCGGAATGTTTTCGATTTTTTTAAGCCAAATCAATCACTTTGGACGACTTGAACCAGCCCTTCAATTCAACTAAGTTTTTTTATGGTAAAAGTACACACAAAACAACAACAAATGCGAGACTTTTCGCCAATTTTTAATAAGAAGAAACAGCGGCAACACCTTTGGCCTTCCGAAGCCTAAGCATATTTCAATCGGGACAGTAAAGAACAACATTGGAATACAATAATGAAGAATAAAAGGGAAAAAACCTCGCCAATAGCAAGTATTAAATTTTGACTGAAAATTACCCAAGTTGAACGTTAAAAAATATAGCAACGTGTGAAAGCTCTAAAAACCTAAGAAATCACAAATTGGAATTTAAACCGTTTCTTTCAGGATTAGACAGCAATATTTGAAGGCGTGAATTCATAAATACAAGTGATTACCACAATATCTACAACCAAGCCTAAACCCTTTAGGTATTCGTTTGTGAGGAGAAACATTTCAAGGGCTAGGTCACAGATTACAAGGCAAATTATGCAAATTCTAAAAAATTGACAACTTTAATTAATTTTAGAGCCAAAACATGGGACGAGAGGTAGACTGACAGCTAAATTTACTCGCCTCGTCTTCTCGCATTTCAAGGGCCTACGTTAATGTTCCGCCCACTACAGATGGACCACGACGTTTTTTACCCTTTTGAAAAGCATTATGACCTAGCCCATTTCAAAAGCCACCCCGGCTAATAAAGGAACAGAAAAACAAGAAAGGACCCCGTAAATTACCGTTTTGGTAAAAAAGGAAGAAAACTAGAAATGTATACAATACATACCGGATAGAACTACAGTAACACTAGTAGTAATCAGAGTACAATTAAAGTAGTGTGTTCAAACCCTCACATTAGAGTGGTTTTACTTAGTCCGTGAAACAATATCTAACTAAAAAAGTGGGATTAGTGTGTAACAGTACAATCATGTAACTAATTGTTTCGTATCTACTTCACGGGTTAAGTAAAATCACTGACGGTTTCCACTGCTGTAAACTCAGTTAACATTTCTTTATACTAAATTAGCAACTTTATAATATTACTGGTGAAGAAATGTGAAAACATATATGCACAAGGCTAAAAAAGATAAAAAGGGGGGTATAAACAATTAAAATGAACCAAACGTTTTCGACAAGTATGTCATCACCCTGATGATGACATACTTGTCGAAAACGTTTGGTTCATTTTAATTGT
Organism: Siderastrea radians; assembly: GCA_964017195.1. Taxonomy (NCBI): domain Eukaryota; kingdom Metazoa; phylum Cnidaria; class Anthozoa; order Scleractinia; family Rhizangiidae; genus Siderastrea; species Siderastrea radians. The sequence continues at coordinate 9,966,363 of OZ024891.1, read as the reverse complement.
TTATACCCCCCTTTTTATCTTTTTTAGCCTTGTATATATATCATTTTACCTTTTAGCGAATATTATGTCAACATATATGCACAAATTACACAAAAAAAAGTGTAGTCGACTCCCAGTACAGTAAGAAACAGTTTCGAGAAAGCGAGTCTTCATAGCCAATAGTAACTGTATAACTTAGAGCAATCAACAAGCTGTTACATACCTCTAACTGTATATTAGGGAACTTAACTTAAGCAAACACGACCGCGACGGCTGACGAGAACTTCACAAAACTATTTAAGGTTAATTAGCAAAACAATGACTCTGCACGTGCGATACAGATTTTGGTACATTTCTTTGCCGTCCTCTGCAAAACAACAACGTCAAATGACCAAATTCAAATTTTTATGTAGAATGTGACCACACGACAGTAAACTTTCTTTTTTAATTCTACTGAACTCTGGCGCCGTCCTTACACAGTCAGCTCCCGGATTGTTCGGCTACCGCATTAGACAGATTGAACGAGTTGAAACTATCGCGAAGAAGTTTGAAATATTTGGAAGTCGCTTTTAAAGTGATGCTTTCCTTGGCGTTGCCGTCGTGCACGTTGTTTAAGCTCCCTATTATTTCGTCGAGGCTTGGTAAAATATAAATGCAACAAGATCTACGAGCCATCTTCACTTTCACCAGAAGGCAAACGGCATAAACTCACAAGACTGGAACATGTACAGTCATCATCTATTCTCCTAATGATGGCCACCTTTTCGCAGTGTTTTTTTTTCTTCTTTTTTTAAACGATATTTTGCAACTCTTTGCTTTCGTGATTTTGGAGAATTTCCTGAATCCTCCAGGGATTATCTTCTCCTCTATAATCAATAAATGCTCATTGACTTTGTTAACAGCAAATTGTGGTGCAAAAAAATTCCATTTAATTAGTAAGATGATAAATAAACTACACATTTGAATAACAGAGCTATAATAAATAAAATGCACCTCTATTCAAGACTTAAATAGTTATAAATTTGTATCGAAGTTTGACACAATTTAATTTATTTCCGCGAAAGTGTTCTTCTCTCTTGCTCTTTTTATTCTAATTTATCACCTAGAAAAAACACACCTACATGTAATTCTGCTGCAAAAAATACAAAAGCCACTTATTTTTGCAAGCATAAAACAGGAATAAGCTCTGGAGTAATCTCTGAGATTGGCCTTTCCAAGGTTCAAAAAGGGCCTAGACCCAAATTTGTTAAAATTAACAACACACATTAAAAAATGCATTAATTTTTATATTTAGAGCAATAATGTGTAAAGTTTTGGAAATATTTAATTGTACATTGTTAGTAACCACTTTGCAGGCCTTCAAAGCTGGCAATGAACTACTGCAAATCAGTTCAAAACAGATAGTAACTTAAGAGGGTGGGGGTGGGGGGTATGACATGTATGTTTGTATGTGAGTAGACTGCTAGTGTGAAGTTATACCAACTAACTTTTCAGAGGGGGGCAGGGGGGGGGGGCAATTCAATGACAAGCCAAGTGAACACAGAGCAAAGGTTGCTCATGTCATGGTCTTCACTTCATTCAGTTTGTAGTTCAGAAACAATGCTCCAGGCCAAATAAGAACTTTGGAAAGGCTTGGCTTAAGAAAGACTAGACAAACTGAGATGCTTTCTTATTTTAATCCGTTTAACCGTTTAACCCAATACTGATCATAACCAAACTTCCCCTTGTAATAACTATCATTGCCAAATCAATCAGAGAGGTCAGGAGAACTAAAGACATGATCACCCAAGATGAATTCTCTGGATATTATTACAACTTCTTCCCACCACCTCTATAACAGTCAAATGTATGGGAACAGGAAAGGAGAATTTGAATTTTGATATTAGGGATTTAAGGGTTTCAGGTTGAGCATCTCACAATTAACACTTATTATCTGTACTGTGTTCTTACTGCATGTAGGCCCCGACAACAGTGGGAGCCAGCCTAAGTGTAACACTGTTTGTAGACAGATTTTATATCCATTCAAGATCAGAACACATTATTGGCAGATATGTAAATAAACCGTAAATCCAAAATGAAAAAAACACAGTGACCATCAAAACACCCTTGTGAGCAGGGGTCATCAAGGCAATCGCAATTGTACTCCAGATCCATGCAAAGCCTCGCGTTGTGGCATTTAGGAGTGGAGAAGAATATTTCAGTTGATAAAGGCAGGCTGCCTGACTGGCCAAACGAAGAACAGCCTAAAAATAAAAGGAAAAAAGTTAGTAACACACTAACCTACATATGTGGTAAATAAATAATGCATACACCTGTACTGTACAAAAAAATGTCTTTGCTTTCAAATAGAAAATTTCTTTCCAGTGGAACCCAACATAATGAAGTGACAAGGGACTGGCAAAATGTGATTGTGTTCGTTATAATGGGGGTGCATTACATCAGCCAGGGTTCTTTTCCACACTTTTTACTATTACTACACTATAGGTTAGAAAATATTGTTCGTTATACTGGAATCTTCTTAACATAGGGGTTTGTTAAATATCGGGGTTCTACTTACGCAGTTGCAAGTTAGCATAGGCTTTAACAGTATTGACTTCAGAACAAAAGCACCACAACTCAAGGGCTATGTCCTTAATTAATTATTTTTTTTGGCACTTATTTCTTCATCACAATAAAATTAATTTTTGATACACGCATTACATAACTGTAGCTGAGTGAATTCTTTCCGACATATCAGCTCTTGGTTACCATCACTACAGCTGGGCAGTGAAATAACTTCCCAACACTCGTTGTTTCACTTGATTTTTAAGCATCTTATGCAGGCAACTTTTGTGGCCAATAAGGGTGTATGTTATGGGAAAAATGTGGTCAACTTGTCAAAGAACAAAAAAAAAATGCCATGCCATTTTCTACGAAATTTTCAACATTTAAAGTTTAAGTTGTGATTTAAGCCTTTAGAAACAAATTGTAATCAGGACCTACATTTACATATAGGCCAAAACCTGCAAAGGCAGCCCAAACTCACAATGAGACTATGATCATTAAGTTATGAAAAATGACTTTTGCTATCAGGGGTGTTGAGTTACAAGGGTTTGAATTACAAAGGTTTATATCGAAATGTAACAGATTTCCTTTACAAAATTTACATGTAAACCCTTGTAAGAAATCACCCCTCATAGCAAAGGTCATTTTACAACTCAGTTGTAGTCTCTCACTGTGAGCTTGGGCCACCTGGGAAACCAAAACCTAAAAGTTTGACCCAGCCCTTACACCCAGACTATGAGGTTAGTTTTTCAGGCCTTTGTAGAAGGCCAAAGGGTTTTTAGGCTTATGGGGTGGGGATGGCTTAGGCAGTTTTTTTTCCCCAATTACACTTGTAACAAAGTGTAGGTCTTGGCAGTTGTTCCCTAAAAACTGCATCAACTTACCAAAACAAATACACTGAAGACAAGATCAAATGTTCCTCTATTAAACAGTTCATCTTCAAGTGCTGGTAGTTCACCCAACAGTAAGGCCATAAATGGAAGACACACAACACAGCTAAAATTTAAAAGATACAGCAGTTCTGCTCGTGTCGCCTATGACAAACAGAAACAAAACCATCAGTTGTCAGTTACCTGAATTTCCATTAACATTGACAATCTGCATGTCATTGACAGTCTTCACTTTAAGTGCCATCTACGAAGCTTCCCGCTAAGATTATAACTTTGTCACATGATTTTTAAAACAAAACTCTCTAACAGACAACTGACACTGCCAAGATAGTAGATAAACACGAACAGTTAGATAATTCGTGTCACAAGCAACATAAGAAACTCGGGTCTGTGCTGTATCCATACTTACAAACTTGCCTTCAGCTCGAGTTTGTAAATTCAAATACAACATGGCCCCTCATTCTGCAAATATTACTAATGGCGAAGTCACAAAAAAGGCCTACCTTAGGCAAATATTTCTTTCCATGAACAGTGAAAAATGACAGAGAAGCACACATCATGAACCCAAAAGCTCCATCAGTGAATGACACTTTGTAATGAGCATAAGGATCCTCCATTGAACAGAACAACACCATAAGAAGTGAACAGGAAATTGACACCATTATAATTATCTTGTCTGGATAACTCTGCCGGCTTGTTAACCATGATGCTAAAAGGACTACAGGAGCCATTAAAGCAAGGGACACCTGTAACAAGAAAGAGACCTCTACATTATGAAGGGGTGCCTGAAATAAAGCCCCAAGTGACTTTTGATGAACTGCTAAATTCTCCTTCCAATTTTACTTGTGTATGTTTGTCAATCAAAGGGAGAATTCAACATTAGATCAGGATCGGAGTCACTTAGGGCCTTTTTCCACGCATCGCTTTATTTTATCTTTCCCTCCCACAGGTTAGGCCCCTCTGGTTTTAAAAATTTCTCGAATTCTTTCTTTTCTTTTTTTTTGACAATACAGTTGACTCCCGATAACTTGAACCTTCAAGGGGGATCACAAAAAGGTTAAGTTCAGGGTTCTGATATTATGCGATGGTGCGATTTTGCACAATTGATCTTGAATCGCATCCAATCGCATATTTGCATGAGAAATCTTATAATTGATAAAAAATGCATAAGTTGGACAAAAATTAATAACAAACATAAAATGCTAATTTAAGGCTATTTAGCATTTGGAAACATCATGCAGAGCCTCTGAAGTCTTCAATGTTGTTATGAATCTAATGACAGTACGTGTTCTATGTGAAATCTTCTCCAGAGAAATCGCATAATTTGACGCATAACAGACCTTTTCTGCTGCATAATGTGACCTCCTGGAAATTCCGCAGAAGTTCCCAATATTTTTCACACACTATCAGAAGACCTGTTAAGTTGTCCTGAGTTCGAGATATCGAGGGTAAGATTATAAAGAAAATGACTTAAAGGGAAAAACATTCACTTCAAGTTAGCTGAGTTACTGAGGGTTTGAGTGTACCAGGAGTCAATTGTACATTCAAATAAAGGGGTGCCTGGAATAAAGCCCCAAGTGACTTCTGATGAACTGCTAAATTCTCCTTTCAATTTTCCTTGTGTATGTTTGTCAATCAAAGGGAGAATTTAACATTAGATCAGGAGTCACTTAGGGGGCCTTTTTCCATGCATCCCTTCAAATAGAGGCCGAGGGGAGGACAAACAAGGTGGCAAATGGCATCCAATCAAAGTAGCTAATGTTCACACTTAAGGAATTTATCCACAGATTCAAAAGCTAGAATCACTTTAAAGTTTAACCTTTTAAACCTCAATAGTGCACATCAGCATCACATTTCTCCTTATCAGAAAACTTATCAACTGGTGGATTTTAATTACAACACAGACAAGCTATTACTACATAGAAAGGATAAGGTCTCGTAGTTTGCAAACTTTAAGCCCTAGCCAAATGGAGTTGCAAGTCAACACAAGTTTAGAAATGTCAACTTGCGTGCCAGTCTTGCCATGCGTGGCCAAATGGACTTACAAGTACACTGTAAATGCCACTAAACACAATCTGGCAAAAAGCCATTTCAGTGCAGCCTTGCATGCACACCCATACTATAAGGAAACAATAGTGACCAAATGGTGAAAAACTTGCATTCACTTGTGCACAAATTTGAGCTCAATCAAAGTGAATGCAAGTTATCGCAAGAATGCACAAGCAAGTCTTCGCCACAATGCGCAAGTCATGGCCAAACGGAGTCACAAGTTATCGCAAGTTTTCAACTTGCGATAACTTGCAACTCCGTTTGGCCAGGGTCTTTAATTTACATTAGGAAAACAGGTGACAAAGGTCAAAACAAGCTCGCTAGGAACAGTGCTGTGCAGGAATTAAACAGCTTACTGTAAGGGACGGACCATTGCTTTTTTTGGGGGGGATGAAAATGTTTTCAAGACAAACAATTTCTTTCTGTGTTGTTGTCTGTACAAACAATTTTTTCCGGCTGCATCTTCCTGCAGACAATTTGTTTTGTACACGTGTGTCCAACCAGTGGTCTCGGTTGGTTCTGATGATGGTGATGATGATGATGATAACGATGATGATGATGATGATAATAATAATAATTTTGTCTGCTATTATTATTATTATTATTATTATTATTATTATTATTATTATTACATTTATTTATACACAGTTAAAATTCATTAGATAATCTTGCCACAAAAAATACTAATCTTAACATTACTGCCTAAACCTGCTTTCCATGAATGCCGTGTCTTGTCTCTTACTTATAAAAGTATAACTTCACCATGGCTTGTTTTGTTTCTTAAAAAAATTGAAAATCTCACAGGAAAGTATTCTGAGATATTAAAATGTGAACGTAATTGCAAGTAATAATTATAGAACTGCACCAGCAGCCATTTTTCCCCTGATCCTAGAGAGGATTGAGGAGCCAAATGAGATAGCCCTTGCCTACACTTGCACTTTATTTTGTAATTTATACAAGACTGGATCCAATTTGCCTTCTTCTTGCAAATGGAAAACAGGAGACTGCTTGCTGTTTAAGTGATGATTTATTAAATGTCATCATCAATTGCGAACCAGCCTAGACTCATTGCAAACCAGCCTGTTGCTGAAAAGCCTGTGGGACTCTTAGTGCATACATGCAACCCAAATGCTTTGAAGATCCTCGGAAGAGATTATTTTTAATGAATGGGTTAGTTACTTATTTTAAGAAACTGTGGTAATGTGTTGGTGGGAAAGTAAAAAACAGAACTGATGTTTTAGCATTTAAGTTGCTCCAATGAATGGCTAACACTCAAAATGTCAACTTTTGAATTAGTTTATGGTGGCTAATTTAACATATCAAACCAGTTGATGAATCAAGATTTTTAGTTTATGGTGGCTAATTTAACATATCAAACCAGTTGATGAATCAAGATTTTGCAAAATAAATAATCATTTTCTTGCATTGTTATCTTGCATTTAAAAAAATAGAAATAAATTTACTTACACAAATCAGACTATGTACTCATGACTTATATTAAACAGCTTACCATCAACTACTCTACAAACTTTTTACTTTTCCTTTTCATGTCTGCAAACAATTTATTTGGGCTTGTTTGCCTTTGCAAACAATTTTTTTCAGGATTTTTGATCCCCCCTCCAAAAAATAATGGTCCGTCCCTAATTATAAAATTTTCTGTCATTGATTATACCCGCTGCAAGCTAAATCCAGTAGTAGACAATCACCATGTGCACCCGTGAACAGAGAGTACAATGTTGAATTAACCAATCAATGCCTTCCGGGCCATTATTATATGTATCTTTGTGCTACAGTAGAAAGAAAATTTCTACAAACCAAATAAGATTCAGATCCTCCAGAATTTCCATAAGCTGCCTTATTAAAATCCAATGCAAATGTAGTAACAGTAACTACATGTAAGAAGAGCAGCGGCAGAAAATGGCTTGCCTGGCTCCTGAAACTAAACAAAATGGCTATCATGCAGGTATGTATATGTATAAACATGCACATGTACATTTAAGTTCAAAAGTGTCAAAACTGTAAGATGACATGAGATGAGATTACATATAACTTCTTTACACAGTCATGTACATGTACACATGCACATGTACGTACATGGTATTTGAAATTTCCTTCAGAATCATAAAATTGACAAAAAGGGTCTCATATCCTAGTTACAATAAGCTGTATTTCAACTTTGCCCAAAGCTTGGCATTAGGGACCCTTTTTTAATGCAAGCTAGCAAGTGAAGCAAGCTGGTGAGGAGAAAAGTGTGGGTAAAAAGACACATTTCTCTATGCCAGTTCAGGGGTTTCATTTGAGGCCGGAGGCCAGACCTACTGCTCGGTTGTTTTTGACATGAAAAGTCCCGACCAATACTTTCACACTTGTAAAAAAGTTTATTATTTTCTGAAGTGCATTAAATACTGTAAATAGGATGATTTTGTATTTATCAAAGATAGAGTTGAGCCATATTTTGCTCACTTTTTATGTAACTCATACAATCAAAAATGAATGATCATTCCTGTCATATATAATGAATTCATTAGTTGTCATTCCCCAAACCTGCAGACTAATAATTATCATTGATAATTGCCAATTCAAATATTTAATTATCTGTGAGCATTTTAATGGCTTTAAAGACCTTCCCGGTAAACCAATTCTGGTCCAGGGAATGCGGCATGTTTCAGAGGGTCCAATTAAAAAATTTCCTGGGAGCAACCTCATCCCCAGGGCCTTCTCCTCGTTCAAAATGGCAGTTGGAGAAACCCCTGGCCAAGGCTGCTGAAATACTCCACAAATTGTGGAGTATTTTGTCATGTGACACATGATGAAATGGCTTTTTCACAGGCTGTTTCCAGCGTGTAACGGCCGTTTGTTTTCTGCAAATGAAAACCGTTACTCAAACAAAACAAAGACATTTTGTCCTGTTTGCATGATGAAATTCTATCCAATTTTGGAGCCACTTTGGCAGCCTTGGCCAGGGGTTTCTCTGACTGCCATTTTGAACGTGGAGAAGGCCCTGGGGACAAGGTTGCCTGGGGAGCATGTCCCTGCCCCCCCCCCACCCCCTATAAAAGTTCGCGACTTTGGGACTTACATTCACTTGTTTCACCTATGAATCTGGTACTTTAAAATGTTACTGAACACCCTGCCAGTTCACTTTACTCGCCTACTCGTAAACAGCAGCTCTGCTGCCAAGCCATGCAAAAGCACAACCAAGTCAGCCTGGTAGACTCATGTGCCGATCAATTCGAAACTTCAACATCCTCCCTCCGGCCATACCACAGGCATTTGACTGTGCATCGTGCCCGGGGAGGGGGGAATTTGAATGTTGCATTGGAAGGGTGGGGAATTTGAACCGCATTTATCTCTTGTTCTGATGTAATACGCTTGTGGTTTTTTTTTTTTTCGATTTTTTGCAGGGTTTGGTGGATTTACAAGATAGCATTTCGCTTTTGTTAGTGAATAACTCTTTCAAAAGGGTCTTTAAAAGAAGTTTGAAGGTGTCATTACGGCATCTCTCTCTCTGAAAGGCGCGCAAAGTGTTTAAATGAAGACAAAATTTGTCTTTGAGGAGAGGTAGTTCAGTACTTATTGGTGGAGCATTTGAATGGCTTTTTTGCCCGAGGGGAGGAAATTTGAACAAGCCAATCTTCAAAAGTTTAAATGCCCCAAGGGGGGGGGGGGTGTTGAACTTTTCAATTGATTGGCACATTACACGTTACTATCCTGCAAGCACAGGACATTTTTTAAAAATGCTCACTACTTTGACCTCACAAAATTGTAGCTTCCTTTCGGTGATAAACTATTTAGCAAAGACGAAAAATTCGAAACTAGCTGGTTTTCAGGAGTACATGTAAATGAGATAAATAAATCATGGTTATGTCTGATACACATATAATCAATAATCAGTTCAGTTTGAAATAAATCACCAGATTTCTACCTATGAATTACTATTTTCTATGATACCTGAATTACCATCACTAATTACACGGGAATGATAAGCTTAAATTATTGATGCATGTCAGCTGCTAAATACAAAAAAGATTCCCAGGAGAAAAGTGCACGTCTCAATAATTCGTCTAACAGTGTATAAACACGAACAGCCGTTTTAATTTTAATAATAATAATTTTACTTTTCAACTTAACTGAACAAATCTCTCTACCTAGAAACTAAAATTTTTATATCACTAACCTTCTAATTCGCTTTCTTCCCCAAAATCTAAAGAATAGAGCAATAACACAACTTTCCAGCCAGTAGAACGAAATGGACGCGTGCGAATCCGTGAAAAGTCTAAAATGAAAGATGTTCTCCAAAATTAAGACAGCAATAAACAGAACTGTTGATAAGTACGTGTAAAGGTAGCTGAACTCTTTAGAGGTCTTTTTGTGTACTGAATGTTCATCGCTGTCTTCGGCGGATTGCGAAAACCTGCCGCTGAAAATATCACCATTGGTATAAAGCAAACGATTTGTGTGTTCGTGGGTCCTTTCGTGTAGTTCCATTCCGCTCTCAATTTCAAAGACATCTTCGCCGGATCCCGAAAAAGTTCTTGCTCGAAACGTTTCCATAGAAAACAAACGAAGAATTTAGCAGGAAGGAGAACAAAATAATTTCAAGAAGTCAGACCAGTTACGCACGAGTTACCAATCACCCGAAACGACTTTGCGTGATGACGACACGTGGAATGCATGTAGTCCTGGGTACTACTTTATGAAAAGACCCCTGGGAGCCCTGCTTGGGCATTTGCTTTACCAGGAAATTGACGTAATTTTAATTTAACATAAACCAAAACCCACAAGAGAAATCGGGGATAAAGTAGCTATAGCAATTTTTGATACAATTTTATCTGTTTTTCCCTATTTTATCCCTCTGTCACGTTTAATTTGGATTTACCAATACCCAGCCCTACCCCAGCCGAGAGATTAAAAGCGTTTAACTAGAGAAGGGAAGGTTGTAGTTTTCGTCTTTGTCGAACTAAGATGGCGACCAGTTTATATTGAAGATCTATAGTCGTTTTGATATTGGCGACTTTAACCATGGCAGGTGTAACGAAACGAAAGGAAGCCGCCGAAGATCTTGAAGTAGAAGCCGAAAAAGCTTTTGAGCGTGCTACCGCTCCACAAAACCATAAAGGGGATGACTTCGATTTCGAATTTGAAAGTGCTTTTCGAAGTCCACCATCTTTTTCAAACCTTCCCACAACGAAGTCTGACAGTTCTGTAACTAAGGACACAACGGGAAACGCGGACATTTCAAACGGTCTGCCTCAGCTTCCAGTCAAAACGGAAGGCTTGCCAAGCAGTCTGCCTTCGAGTCAAGGGTAAGAAAGGTTTGAAGGTTGAATTGAAGAACTTGTTTGTTTACTATTTTAGTGTTTTATCAAAGGTTATCAAGTGTTACTATAAACTGCTAGATATATTAAACTTCCGATGTTGCGTCTGCGGTTAACCTTTCACGTTTGTAAAATAGATGATCTGTATTCCATCGATCTCAGTGCTTGCTGATGAAAATAACAATGATGCTCGTAATAATGATGTACCAGTTAAATTGAAGCTTTAACATCCCCCCGAGCATTTGACCTTTTGATGATTGGCTTGTTCAAATTCCCTCCCATTGGGGCAAAAAAGCTGTTCAAATACCCCACCAATTAGTACTGAAATGCCTCTCCTCAACGACAAATTTCATCTTCAATCAAACACTGTTCACGCTTTTCAGAGAGAGATATGCCGATATACCCTTTTGAGAGAGATATTCACTAACAACGGTAAAATTCTATCTTGTAGATCCATCAAACCCTGCAAAAACTGAAAAACCTCACTGGTGTATTACTCTAGAACAAGCTAGATAATTCTTGTTCAAATTCCCCACCCTTCCAAGGGAATGTTCAAATTCCCCCCTCCCTGGGCACGATGCATAGTCAAATGTCAGGGGTATGCCCAGGGGGGATGTTGAAGCTTCAATTTGACCGGTACATAACTTAACACGGACGGCTTAATAAATCAGAGTATGTTTTGCACTGCATAATATGCATCCGTTAATGTTAATCGACAGGGGAAGGGAGAGGGGGGGGGGGGGGAGAGCGGGCAAAGGATTTATTCTCAAATGCCTGACCCCAGGGACAAAAGAATCGTTCAAATCAAGTGAGGTCTCCAACTTATTACTCTTTCAAACACTAATTTTTTAACTAACTAGCAAACTATTGAGTAAGGTGAAAATCACATGAGATTAAAAAGAAAGAGAAACAGCTGCTTTTCAAGGATGGAGACACTAGCAAAAAAATTTCCAGTAGTCAAACTCCGCAAAAATAAAACATCAACCAAAATTAAAAGCATAATCACATACAGCTGTACCCTTCTTTTTTACCGAGGCCCTGAATGTTTGAAAGCTTTGTGTTTGAGACTCACCAATCTTCCTTGGGTGGCATCATGTTTGTCTTGAAACAAATTACAGTATTATGAGTAAAATCTTCCCTGGTAATGCTAAGGTTCCCCTCGCCATATCCCTGGTAAAAATTCTCCCAGGATCCTAATAAGATCCTAATAGGATCCTAACAGGATCCTGTAGGATCCTATAGGATCCTATAGGATCCTGTTTAAGATCCTATAGGATCCTACAGGATCCTGAGCAAGATCCTATAGGATCCTACAGGATCCTAAACAAGATCCTACAGGATCCTAAACAAGATCTACAGGATCCTAAACAGGATCCTAGACAATTTTAAGCAGGATCTTGAAAGACTTTACAGGATCCTGAGTAGGATCCTAAACAACATGGTGCCATTTAGGATCCTGGGTAGGATCCTGTGTGAGCTTACAGGATCCTGTATAGGATTTCTACCAGGGATACAGCATTATGCCCATCCAGCTTTTATTCTTAGACTTACATTCTACACAGTAAGTTTATACAGTTGTATGTTGTAATTTGTAATCGTGAAATATTTTTGTTTGCCTTATATGTGTAGGTCCAGTGCATCAGAAATTGACAGATATTCCCCAAATGCAGAGGTTTCTAGTGATTCTAAGCAGGAAGCACACTCAGTAAGTCCAACATCGGGGCGTGACATGAGACCTGCTAAACGTAGGAGGAGGTCTGAAAAAGATAATATTCCAGCTGGGATTCGAAAGTTACCATCTCCTCCAACAACACTTGAGCAGGCACAAATGGAGTGGGATCTGGTAGAAACTGTTCAACCAGGTAAGCAGAACAGAAGCCGTGCACCCCATCAGAACCTCTGATTTCTCTGATTTGGACCCTGGGTTATCATGCATCTCCATTGTTTTCAGGGCTAGGGTCATTGCTTGGGTTGTTGTTAGGGTTGTTGTTTGTTTGTTTCACTGTCTTCTCAACCAGTCCTGTGAGGCATTCCAAGAGGTGCATGGCACATCAGGCAGAAGACAGCATGTTGCAGAACTTCAGACTGCAAGTAGACTGGGTGACAAGCAAGTAGTGGTACTTAATAGTTAACATGAATGTCCACTGCCCCCCCCTCCCTTTTCTCCCCTCCCTTCTCTTCCCCTTCCCTCCCCTCCCCTCATACGAACAGACAAAGACACCTGTCTCTTTGTTTTGTTACATTCATGCAACTTTTTGATTGATTGATTGATTGATTGATTGATTGATTGATTTTTAAGGTACCAACTGGTTCGTATGGGAAATTTGTATAGATGTCAGAATTCTTTCCTTTTCTGGTACAGAAAGTGTACATAACTGTCCCAAACTCACCCAGTGCCTAAAATCAAAATTCAAGGCAAATCCCAAATTTTAGTTTGTCTGTAAAATACAAAAAATAGTATTAAAAATAGTATCACGTGAAAGTGCTGCTGAAGAGGAGTCATTTGAATGGTCACACTGTAGGATTTCCTCCACAGAGTCATTAATTTTTGACACTTTCTTTGTTAATACCAGGAAATGGTCAAGCTGGCAGTCGTTCACCTCTCACTACTTTCCAAGATGCGGTCCGTCACTGTCAAACAGCCAGTTATCTTGAACAGCACATGTCGCACATCAAGCCAACAATTAAACACCGTGGCTTTGCTGCCGTGACGCATAAACTGTTTGGACCACCAGCAATGAACAGCAGCCTTCACTTGGAACGGAACCTGATCTTTGCACTTGCATTGTGCATGTTCAAAAATGATGAGCCCATGCACAATAATGTGCTGCAAACGATTTATAAAAAGTTAACTGGAACAAAGCTTGATTGTCCTCGCTATGGTAACCACTGGGAGCTGATTGGCTTTCAAGGTCTGACTATTTATGCTCTCAGTTATTTATTAGAAAATGCATGGACATGTACACACATTTGCCTTTATTTCAGATCTAAGTTGTATGAATTATTATGATGATCTGTACTTGCCAGAACTAAGATAAAATCTGAGAAAAAAAGTAAAGAATGGTTCTTGTAAGTTTAGCCTCCAGACTACAAACAAGATTGAATATTTAAATTATTAGAAATTTAAAAAAAAAACACTCTTTTTTGCATGAGTAGAAGCAGGCAATTTTTAGTCTTTTAAACATTTTTGCCCCAAATGCCTCTTCTATTCTACATTTTGATTTCTTTCAAAACAAAGCATTAGAGTTGCCACCACATATACGTGCATAATTCATAAATGTGTACATGTAGGTGTCTGAATGAATCATGGTTCTAAAAGATGTGTTTTTAAAGTGGTACTACCATCAAAAAATCACTTTTATTTTTTCTTCAGATTTCGAAACTTTGTTTACTAAACACTCCCAAGCGAAATTTTAAGCCCTGATTTCTAGAAGAAGGCTCTCTATTTAAATACTGCAGTTTTCCAATTTAATAGTCCGCCATTATTACACCAGAAAGGATATAATGACATTATTCACTCAAGAGCTTTAGAATGCAGCATGTGTGAAAGTGCCTTATTTAGTATGCAGCACAGGAGTTTTGAGCTTTCAGACTCTCAAACCCGTGTTTTGCATAATTTGTAAGCTGTGTTCACACACTGCATTCTACAGCTCTTTGAGTGAATGTCATCGTTGCATCCTTTCTGGTGTCATAATGGTGGACCATTAAAATGGAAAATTGCAGTTTAAATAAATGGTCTTCTTCGCAAAATTAAGGCTTGTAATTTCACTTGGGGAGTGTTTAGTAAACATAGTTTCGAAATCCGAAGAAAAAATAAAATTAAAGTGATTTTTTGATCTTAGTACCACTTTAACAGTGATGCCTTTACTAATGATGGCCACCTACTCTCCACTACAACAGCCACATAATTATCTAGAAAGGCCATGATTTTTGTGCTGTTCACCTCAATCAATTTTCTCAAAACTCTTTGAAAATCGAAACTCCCAACGATTGTCTGTAAGTTGTGGCCAGGAAAATTTGTGCAAGGGCATCCATTTTCTCCTTCCTAGTTCCCCCTCCTTTGTCCTCCCCCACCCCTCTTCCACTCTCCTCTTCCCTTTTTCTTTCCACTTCTTTCTCTACCCCTCCCCTTCCCTCTCTTCTCTACTCCTCTCCTCCATACTTCCCCCTTCTTTCTTTTACCACCTCCACTTCCTTCTGTGCCCCTCACCTCTCCTCTCTTTCTCTCCTCTCCCTTGCTTTCCACTTGTCCCCTCTCCTTCTTTCTTTACCCCTCTCTTCTCTTTTCCACTCCTCGTTTCTACTGACCCCTCCCTTCTCTTTTCCACTCCTCGTTTCTACTGACCCCTCTCTTCTCTTTTCCACTCCTCGTTTCTACTGACCTCTCCCTTCTCTTTTCCACTCCTCGTTTCTACTGACCCCTCCCTTCTCTTTTCCACTCCTCATTTCTACTGACCCCTCCCGTTTATTTTCCACTCCTCGTTTCTACTGACCCCTCTCTTCTCTTTCCATGCCTCTTCATTTCTCTTTTCCTCTCTCTATTCACAGGACTCGACCCATCTACAGACTTGCGTGGTTGTGGATTCCTTGGTTTGCTGACAACACTTTACCTAGTGACTGAGCATCGCACACATGGTCTGGCCATGGATATTTACAAGCTGTCTCAACACGAAACTCAGAACTTTCCATTTTCCATCATGTCAATCAACATTACAAGGATTGCTCTTCAGACACTCAGAGAGGAAAAACTTAACAAGTGAGTTCGGCAATAGTTAACTTTTTTAAGAGCGTATGAAGCCTACAGTGTGTAAAACTGTTTGCCTTGTTTACCCAAAGACTCTCAACAGTCTGTTATTTTCCCTTATGTTCACGAAGTTTTGGGGGAACGAAATATGTGACAGCACACTTCTGTTTTTTCCACTCCCCAACCCACGTATTCCACTCCATCGACTCCCCGCTCCCTCTTTAAATTTTGCTGGTTGTGCCCCTTTCTGTGAAATCTGATGTCTTACCAGCCCCCTTAGTCATACACAACCTATTTGTTGTTCTGTCAGAGTTCTGTTAGTGGTGCACCCTCATTCTTGTAGCCTGCGTACAGACTTCTGCTGTTTGGACCAAAGGAAATAGGAGTCGTATGCACGCAAGCTACATTCTTGGGGTCTGAAGGTATTCGTTACATACACGTACTACAACAGACACAGTGTACATCATTGATTAACGTCATTCTTGGTTCTCTTTACAGAGAATGTAACCATCGCAACCAAGTTATGACCGTCTTTGTTGAGTTTTATGCAGCCATTTACGTTTATGTCTACCAAGTTTGGAAACACCAGCACAAGACTATCACTGACTCGGGATTCGTACTAAGGGAAGCGGAAAAACTCGCTAAAAAGCGGCCGCGTGAACTGTTAAGAAACCTGGAAAGGGTGCTGGCCGATCGCCAGAGTTTCATAAAAGCTGATGAAGATAATTTCTCTCCGAAAGCAAAGCAAACTGATGTTTTGGACAGGTTTGCAGGAGTCTGTGATTTGAAGGTGGACGAAGAGGAGGAAGTCCATTTAGTGTAATAGCTTTTGTTTTGTGGATACCGGTGCAAATGCTTTTCCACTAAACTACAGTGTGAAGTCACAGACAGGAGCAGGTGATAATCAATAATGAGTTCTTACAGACTCCTGAAATAATGAATATGTGATACTCAATGTACAGTACCGGTCAAATGTAAGTTGACAGTCTCGACTCGATCCTTGAAACTCGATTCTCGCGTCTCGAAACTCGAGACGTTCGAGTTTCGAGACGCGATAATCGAGGATCGAGAATCGAGAAACAAGGAGTTTTCGAATATGCAAACTCGAAAAGAACGTCGAGAAAACGATTTATTTCTCGAATGATGAATAATAGCCGTTCGCACGCCGAGCTTAAGGATTTAAGAAACATCGACTTTCAGCGCGTACAATGTCAACTTGCGTATACGCATGAAACAACATGACAGCACTGTATGTATGAAATAAATCATTCAAATCAACTGAAAACAGAATGTTTAGACAATGACATGTTGGAATTAAGGACTGTCAAGAGAAACATTAAAGGTGCGCTGTCCAAGCCTATATGTTGTATAAAATGATTTTTCTGAATTACGGCCAAGAACTTACTTTGTGTTTTCTTTCTTGCCTTGAAATACGAAGGAAAAATCGCCGCAAGTGATAAAATAAAGGAAATACGGCACAGTGTTACTTTAACATTAAAAATGATTTTAGCCTGAGTTGCAGGCGTTTGAGTTTACATACAAGCCAGGAGAGAGAGGAAACGATTCCTCGTAACCTCCCTTTAATTAACGCGGACTTGTCTGCATTTTCTTTGTGATCGAGTGTATGGCCCGCTTTAAGGCCACGTTTGGCAAAAAAAAAAACAGTCTCCCTTGTTTATGCAGCGTTACAGCCACTCTAGAGATTGCTAACTTAGGACTCGGATAATAAAACACATCTCAGTAGACACTAAAGAACAGTGGGGAAAAAAGAAGAGATTACTGAAACTTTGTTTTATGTAAGGATGAATGATGTTCGCCAATCCTGTTGAAGTGGCATTGACGGATATGTATTGCTACTTATATTTGCCTCAGTCTGCCGGTCGATCGTAGAGTGAAAACAATAGCCGGCTTTGCATGATATTTAGGCAAAGATCAGGGGCTCTGGCATTTAGCAAATGCCACATCAAAACTTGAAATCTTGAAGCCTCGAAATGACAACCCAAAGACGGGTCATAGCAGAAAGACGCATCCTGGCCCTCATTTTGAGTCTGGATAATCAAAATTTTTTGTGTGGCGGCAAAATGCGCGATTTAGGGCCAAACGTGAGCGAACAAAGCTGAAACACGAAAATCAGTTTCAAGACAATCTTCGTCCAAAACGAACACTATGGCAACCATGTTGATTCCCGCCTTTGACATCCCATAATGCTCATTAAAATTCTCCTGTTATTGCAATGATGTATTTAATATCACAACCGAAAGGATAAGACAAAAGGTCAAACATTTCTATTACACCTTTAAATTAGAACGGATCAACAAGCAGGACATAAAACGAAGTAAAAATTCCTTGACGAGGAAACTTACCGGGATGTACAAGATTTTTGGCCTTTATCACACCTGCACGTGTGATAAGCAGAAACGCCGTTTTTATGTCTCGCAGGAACTTCTTACACCAGTATCGAGAAGTCAGTAGGGTAAAACCGAAATACCGGATTTATTTAAGCTATGAGAGTTTTATTTTATTTTATTTTTAGACTCTTTTTAGTTCAACGTTTTTGCGTGTTTCGAGCAAAAAGGAATGCAATGAAGAAAACCATATATTGCTTACATTGTTAAACAAAAAGGAAAAATTCCAAGTGGACAAGTTAAAGCAAGATCCCTGTTTCAAGATTTAGGAAAATCTGAGATAACTTGAAGAATTCTCTTGTGAAGGTACTTCAATATGGAAAAATCCTAAGTTGGAACAAAAAAAGTGCCCTTTTTATTGTTTATTCTCGGTAAATGACAACTGTTGGCTGTTCAATAAATGGGAAAGCTCGGTCAGTTAAGCGAAGCAGTATCGGTGTCCACTGAGAAGAATTGGTGGAATTTGGAAATGTACCACAGTATCTGGCGAAAGACTAATTTGACGGCACGGTCCATGACATTTTTGAGAGAGAGCTAGTTCGCATCATTTGAGGCAACTGTGATCTGTAGGGCTATCGATCGTTATTTATATTGTTACACGTATTATTTTGCTTTGAAATCAATACAACTTGTTCATGAACAGCAAGGATTTCCGCTTCACGTCTCCCTCTTGGGCGCAAGTGAAGGTTTGACGTTTTTGTGGACACACACAAAAACTTGATTCAACAAAGTCAGCAGGGAAGTGGACAAAACCCTCGCCCTGTGTAGTGGATGGTACTACAAAGAGTGAAAGCTGCTGAGCAGTATTTAACGTTTGCAGTTGGGTCTAATTGTTTGTGGATATTTTGCACTAAAATGAAATACGCTTTTTTTTTCTGCTTTGTCATCTCAACCAAAGTATAATTTACCTTATCAACTCCTATTTGCTTCGTATTTCTTTCCTTTAATTCTTTCTGCCTCCAGGTAAATTAACTACGATAGATATCTGCTCTTTTGTTTGTAGAGTTAACAGAAGCGCGTGCACTGTTACTGATACAAGACTGTAGTTGCTGCATTGCCATGGCAACAACAAAATGCCCTTCAGTTAACTACGGTTGTATATCGGGCAGCCTCTTGCTCCATTCTGTAAACCACTGAGACAAATTCCAGATCATTGTTACCGAAAAAAGGAGATCGTTCATATTGCTGTGACAACAACAGAGCCTTTATCCAGGATCAATACTTATTGAGAAAACCTTCTACTCGATAAAATATCCGCGAATTTTTTCATAAATGACCACTTAAAATTTTTCAAAGGACGCTCCTAGCTCTGATATATTTAAGCGCACAGGCAATCTATCTCTTTGTTATTTGGTTCGAAACTAGCTGACGAGCTAGTGAGTGCATCAACCATGAAGCTTCAGAGTTTAATTCTCTACTTGTCCATACTAGTATTCGTTTGCTCTGCATATCGACTGAATAACCGTTTGGAACAACGAAAGTATCCGGCGCTTCCCAAACGCGACGTTTATCGAGAATTTGGGTAAGAGCAAGCTTGGGTTTTATATGCTTTGAAACATATAGGTCGTGTTCGCTTCAATTCGCTCTAGATAGCAGCTTGATGTTGGCGGAAGAGAACTAGAATGAGTTAATGGCAGTACCGCTTGCAATGGTGTGAGTTCATTTTTTGTGCATTTTATGTCTAAGAACTAGAGAATTTCATGCCACTGATCGACAAACAGAAAAATATGTATTGTGAACGAGAGAATGGAATCACTGGCTAACAAGCAACAACTAGCGTGTAAATACAAACCTATTTCTGTTATATAACTGAAAAAAGTTGGCGATTTATTATCAGTAACGAAACTGACCTTTAGTTATGTAAACCTGAACCGCTAACTTGCCCCTGTCGTTTCCTTTAGAATTTGGACTTTGAACCAAGAGTTTTAAATGTCGACCGGAGAATTGGACTTGAGACAATATGCTGAAGTATAACTGCTAGGATCTCTCATGGCAACTCACACTCGTTTATCAAGAATTCACATGTATATATGACCTCATAGCTGTCTTCACATCGTACATTTACTTTCGCTAGCAGGTCTACAACGTGTGAGTTGAACTAAAGGCACCGACATCAAACGGATAATATTAGTAGAAATTGCGGGAGTTAAGGACGGTGCCCCCTAATACAGATGTAGTTTTGCCAAGGTTATGACTATGGGGAAAAAGTAGATCTAAGCAAGGGTTATTGGAATCCAAAAAGAAAAATGTGGGTTACCACGCATTTTTCCGAGATAATCAACTATAATTCTAAAAAAGCGTTAAAATACAAAGAATGTATGGCAATTTCTTTCTAACTTTTAAGCTCAATTATCTGTGAAAAATGCGTGGTTACCCCCAATTTTCTCTTTGGATTCTGATAGCCCTTGCTAAGATCTGCTTCTTTCACATAGTCTTAAACTGTGTAAAAATATTGCTGTATTATTGGGCAAATTCCTTAAGAAACCTGAATATCCCGAGATGTAGTGATAACAGGGGAAAGCCCCGTGTTTTCATGTAGTGAGGGGAGGGGGAGGGAAAGCATTTCCGCCATCTTGTTCGTGTTTCCATGTAGGTTGCATTTGTCTCAACCATAATTGAATCCAAGTTGTAGCTTAGCTTAGCTTAGCTTAGCTTAGCTTGTATGGAGTTCAACTTATACCCAGAGTTTTGTTATTGTTTAATCTCATTTTCCAAACTCTAAGAGCAGTACACTATTCCATTTTGCACTATTCAGTTCATGTGGTGTTACGTATTGCTGCACTGGATCAATATGCACCTTTGAGCTTTACGGATACAAAACATAGTCCTGAAGAGTGACCATTCAAATGAAAGCTTTAACGAATGACCAGTACTTTCCTGTGGTTTTGTTTCAAATGTATTTTCTTTTGTATGTTGACGGAACTTACCTAATACGAAAAGTAGCCATTCGAACGAAAGATATTGAGAAGTACTCAAGATGAATGTGGTCATGTGACTTGAAGACGTAGATTAATGTGAGCCAGAGGCTTTGCTGGCCCGATTAACCAAACGTCTCACCTCCATATGTCAAATCTAATTAAACAATAGAGTTCTTCTGTCGAAGGCACTATCGTGTGATAGGTTGCCCGGGCAAATTTGATGTTCACAACAAATATTACATGAAGTTTGAACATCGAATTTCACACATTGGGCCTGAGACAGAGGGACTCTATTGTTTTTATTGTACAACGCTAACTTTTGAGCGAAAATTGCCAAAAACGAGCACTATACGCTGTAGACGCCCGCTGAGGAAAGACACTATCGTGTCACGTGATCGATTTCGACTAATGGGAGCACGCCAAAATTTAGCGTTGTACTATAATGTATTTTAGAAGCTAAATTTTAACTCTCCATTCCATAATAACTAAAAAATTTGAAAACTTTGTGTTCTTTTAGAACCACTAAAATGTATTTTGCGGACGCACTAAAAATCTTCAGTGTTTGTTTATTTGTATGCAGCATTCTGGAGAGCCCACAGTTTATCATACCCCTACCACGCCCTTACGTGGGCCCAGACAAGAACAAGTACAAAACAAAGAAAAGGCCATTTACCAGACGCCCTTTCAAAGAAAATTCAGGTTACTCGTCAGGCTCGGCTGAAGAATATCGCCTGTGAAAATTACTCAGCTCGCATGCATCAGTGGAGAATTCATACACAGGGTTACCAACACGACTGGAACGGATGCCACAACAGTGCAGGGATAAACAGCTAGTAATAATAACTTGTACGAGTTTGATACATCTTGTAGATGCCTAATTATACTCTGCCTAAGGACAGAACATTATTATACAAGCGAGATCTGAAGAGCTCTTGGTTGTATCGAGATATTATTGGAACAATATTACTTACGGGCTCCTATGCCAACTTTTCATACTATATTGAAAGAGGAGAACCTGACCACAGAATATTAAGAAATCATCTAATATGAATTAACCATCTCATATCACGATGAAGACGAAAAAAACTGTTAAATGATTTCGATCTTAAATCCGTCTTGACTTACTTGTCTAAAGTGAGTCAAGATGCGTTTTTCGTTTGACTTACCCATTCAAACGACGGGAAATGGACAAATAAATTTCAGGCTGCAAACTATGTTCTCTGATTAATGTCAGAGGGTTTTTTACTTAGATGAGTTTCCTGTGTTTTTTTCTTTGTCTAATACTTAAGATAGCTTAACTGCCATTTTCTTAAATGCCGAGTAAAGAACTACTTCTAAGGCTCAAATTTAGCAAATCGTTTATTTCCAAGTATGATACAATCAACGCCTATTTTTTATTTAAACCAACGTCTTATGCTACTGACAAAAACAATACAATAGTGCAAATACAGCAACGATATTAGTTAAAGCAAAGAAAGTCGAGACCCTGCACGAGACGTGAAGGCAGCAGGAACGACGGCCGAAAAAATGGTATAATGCTTACATAGTAGGCCCACGGACTCATCACACGCGTAATCTATTTTGCAACGAACATTTCTTAGTTTTTCTCTGCAAAATAACCCAACCTTGGGCACCTTGCCTGCAAATACAGCCGCGTCTTATCACTCCCCGACGTTTTACGTAAGGATTCGCTTTATTCTTACGCATATCCTGAAGTAATTCGTTCGTCGATTCTTTCTTTTTCAGTCACGACTTCCATCTTCGAATATGGATGAACTAGGCCAGCCTCATTAACACGGCCACACTGTTAACCCTTTAGCAGGGCTGCAAATAATTTTTCTTTCTTGAAAGGACATATGTCCGGCCAAGTCTCCATTTTGGTCGGACAAAACAGAAATGTGGTCGGACGTTTTTTTATTATTTTTCAGCGGAAGTCTTTTTGAAATAATTATTTTTTTTATCATTATTTACTTATTATTTGGTAAAAGAATTTGTCTGGACATAATGTCCGACCAAAGTTAAGATTTCGTCGGACATGGGCCGATTTTAGTCGGACATTGTCCGATGACCAACAGTTATTTGCAGCTCTGCTTTAGGCCTTAATATCAAAATGCATACTTTCAAAACTAGCTCTCATGTATTTCTCTCTCATGGTTAATGTTAGGAGAATTTCATTAATGAAAAAGACATTTTGGCGATCATTTCCTTTGTTCTAATGACCTGTATATTTGATCAAGTAGTAATAATGTGAGGAGAATTTAGATGCTTGTCACTTTTGGTTCTTGGATTAAATAAATAAGGCTAGATTATCCTGGCGTGTTGTTGACCGAATAAACGTGGTACAACTGTACGGACCGCTGGTTCTTCTATTAAACATTCTCTTTGGAATCATATTCCCTCCATTATTTACTTGTTTTAGTTATTGATATTTCTTTGGCTTTGCCATCTTTTTATACCAAGACTTCCCCTTTGATATGCTAAAAAGTATCTTCTGTTCCTCTTTATATCACAAGTCTCATTTACTCGCTGCCACAGCCTTTCTCAGCTCTTCTTGTTGGGTTTTCTTGCTGTTTAAATGGTTAATGCTGCTGTCTATTTTATCCTTCACCCATTCTTTCACCACAAAGTCATCGTAAACGGGAGTTAAGACAGCGTCTGCCTCTTTCTGTAACGTTGTTAGAATCTCTAAACCACTGAAAATGAAAGCAAAGAAAACAGTTAACGCGTGAACTTGAAGGTTTACCTTTTTGCTGCTAAGAGCGCATCAAGTTCAAAACCAGGGCAATTCCAATCTTTATTTTGTAAAATACAATATTGAACCTAGTTTATTGGCCTTAGCTCCCACGAGACTCCTCAGTGGAATAGCATCTGGACTAAAACCCAGAAGGTCATAGGTTCGACTCCTGTTGGGAGAACTCGGATTTTTTCCGATTCGCCTGTCACTTACTGAATAAACATCTTTCTAAAAAAAAACGCTATCACATTTACATCAATAATATGGTAAGCAAACAGCAACACATGAAAACAGCAGTAGAGGTCTGACTTTCAGATTTCATCAATTGACGGCCCAAGGAACTAGAAAGCTAGAACCACCTTGTACAGCAAGCAGTAGATACCACAGGAAAGTACTGCTCAGTAGCTGTCATTTGAATGGTCACACTTTAGGGTTTTGTACACATGCAGACTAAAAAGGTAGAAACACATTACATTACATGACTCGTTGCGAGAAAAAGACAGAAATGTACTCACTGAACAGTCTTGTTATAGGCACTTTCCACTTGATAATAGCTCAAAAATTTGCTTTCAACTTGACGATCCAACATCCAGCCATGCTCTCTAAATATAGAAGGAAATAAAGAACAAAGATGTTATTATGGTTCTATCGTCCGATACTCGACTCTATCTCAAAAATGATAATTTTTAAATGTTTCGACGTACTTTGCGTTTTCATACCTAATCGACTTTACAAGTTACCATCTTCCAAAGCAAAATCCCCAGATGCCGATTTTTCTTGTACAGTTAGTTACATATTTGTTATGTTTAGGTGATTGCGTCATTACGTTACATATTTTTTATGTTTAGGTGATTGCTGCTAAGAGCGCATCAAGTTCAAAACCAGGGTAATTCCAATCTTTATTTTGTAAAATACAATAGTGAACCTAGTTTAATGGCCTTAGCTCCCACGAGTCTCGAGCTCAGTGGAATAGTGGAAGGGATTTATCCCTTTACGTTAGTTATAATGAAAATACTAATGTAGAGTGGAGAGAACTCTGAAAGAATCTGTAAAACTCCAAAGTATCCTTTATTTGAGAAAAAACTTTGTTAGTTGCCATACACTTACAATACTCTCGTGATTGAATATATCATTCTTAGTACGTGTACAACTAATTACAATAACGACGTCATACAAAAATGAAAAAAAAAACAGAATAACGAAAAAAGCCAAATAGGAATGCAAACTACACTTTCAGATAGGTAATTCTCACAGTTCTTACGTACTACGGTAAAATTCTTCAATATGGTATCAACTGAGTTGGTACAGGTAGATTAGCTGCCGTAAAGTTTCAAAACCTGGCGTTTTGAGCTTTGAGCCTTCGTCAGAGTCAATACCTGCATGCAGTTTGCGTGCCTAGTTTATTCCTGTACGGCTATTTTCACTTATCGTTTTTTCCCCATTTTTATATGACATCGTTATGCAATTATGTATGTATTTCATAATAAGCTATACTCTTTATTGTGTTCTGGGTATAACTTACATGTTGTGAACGCCTCGTTCGTCGTACACCGCTTTCTCCATCTCGCCAACCAGCTTGAAAATTTCGTGACCAAGAAAACTGCCATCAGGGGGGTGATACCTGAACACACAGTACAGTTAGTTTAAGATCTCAACGGATACTTTAAAAAGGGTTACTGAAACGGGGCATGTTAAGTGAGAAGGCCTTGTTACCCAGTCACATAAACGTCTACATATAATGCTCAATCTTTTGTTTATCCGTAAAATTAGTATTATATACATGTACACCTACGCTCATCAGGCCTCACATTTCTGTTTTCTAACCTTTGCTTAGAAGTCCAAATATGCTTTCTCTTTCAGTAGTCTACTTACTCTTTAGGAAATCCCCTCACATTCAGAGGAAAACTTTGAGGCAAGCCAAGTTCCTTAGCTGTCGATTTTCTGAGTTCTTCGTCCATGTATCCTATAAAAGGACAGAGAGAAAACGGGCGTATTTTGAAGGATCATTTTGGGGCGATCCACTAGACTTTTCTGGCGTTCATCACAGTAAGGCAAAGCTATTGAGACACTCTAATCTAAACTTGTGGTTTGGACTTAAAATAAATTGCGAGTATAGTCAAAACATCTTGGATTCTTCCTCAAAACAACTGCGCACGTCTTCGGTAGTCTTCGGAAAAAATCACCACCAAAGTTCAGAAAATATAACAATTGCATTTCGGGAAAAAATATTCCAAGTCCACTGACAACAAACATGTGCATGAGAGAGACATGGGATTAAAGGATTCTCCAGCTATACCGTAAATATTCCACTCTTGCCTTGTTTGTTTGTTTGTTTGTTTGTTTTTTTTTTGTTCTCTCTGTGTACACATTCTTCTAAAGGCTCCTGTGTACACAATAATATCAAGTCACTCGTGGCAGGGTTTTCAATAGGAATATGAGTAGGTGGCAAAATTTTAGGAGTTGGCGGAGAATGAACTAATCGCGCCAAACGTGCGAGATTGTAGAGTGTCGAGAGGTATGCTCCCCTGGAAAATTTTGAAAATTTGGGCCTCTTAGAATGCATTTCCTACACTCTGGAGCAAGAATTACGGTATTTGAAAAGAACAGGAAACACAAAGATTGCCACTAAAATTACTCAGAATTCAGGCAAGATTCTTTTGTTTTCCGTTAATAAACCTTGGCCGATCCAAGGCTCGTGTTTTGTAGGGAATGTTTCTCATGTTAGTCGTAAAATATGAGGTAATGTCTCAATCAAATAGACGGGGAGTTCATGTGAAATAGCCGGCGAGTTTCGCCGGCTGCCGGCCCTTATTGGAAACCCTGGCTCGTGGAATATTCACGGCATACCATTAGAAAGAATAACAACTAGCAAATACCTTCACGTAAGGCTTGTAAGCAATAAGCTAACGATGGAAGAGCGGCCGGTAGAAGCTCACACAAAGTTCCATAGTGATCATACCTAATCAAGGAAAAGAAAATGTCGCAGGTAGCAACTCACGCTATACAGAATAACAAACTGCATCACAACTCAATAGATTTCATATGAATGGTCTGATGTTAAGATTTCATCTACAGACTAAAAACTCAACTTGAACCATCACCATGTGTATTATCACACACGGCGCTTTCAATAGTGGTGTTCCTAGCAGTATGCAGGACGAGGGTCACGATAGTAAATGTGACCGAGCTCGTTCCCAGTACCTCAGTGGCTTGAGCGTCTGACCGGTGTAGGGAAGGTCATGGGTTCGATTCCCGTCGGGGGCTCGGATAGTTCCTTTGTCCCACGCTCGTGACAACTGAATATTCCACCTTTCGCAGAAGCACCTTGTACTCAACAAACAGATTCCATTTGGCTGTGCGTGTGTACTCTGACAACGCATAGATGACGTCAAAACGTGGTAAGAACAAGAAGTACGCAGCGAGCCGCAGGCGAGTAGCGTGATTGATGTCCTCACCACGTTTTGACGTCCTCTGTGAGTTGTCAGGGTACACAGGCACGGCCAGATGGAATCTATTTGTTTTATATGCATTATTTTGATATCGGTTATCCTGCACAAAATTGGAAATGTTTTTAAAAATCTTCGTAGTGATGGTTTGCGCGCGCAGAACTTTGCGGCTCATTAAGTCATTCGTGCATCTGCACTTTGATCACAAACTCCTCTACACCAATCAAAACGCGCGTTTTTCTCTGTCCATTGTATAAAGCACAATAACAGCACCACTGGAAAGTTCTCGCTCAGTAGCTACCATTTGAAGGGTTACACTTCAGGATTTCATCCACAGACTCACACAAACATTATGTTACCTGCTCCAGCCAGTCAGTGCAACACCATTCATTTCTAGACTGGATGGTAATTCAGCGATGATATCCAACCAGTTTAGATTGTTCTGCACATGGAAACCAATAGGAACGTAGTTGCTCCAGGGGTATGTTGCTCCTAAAGAGAGAACACTATATACATTGGTGATCAAGGCTTTCAAGCGACCTACGGGACTTCAGAACACCATGACGGCGATGGCAAATAGAACGTTCCAAAAACAAAAGATTTAAGCCCTGGCCAAACGGATACTCAGAGAAACGCAAGTTTGGAAGTAATTAGTATGCACTTGCACAGACTTTCGATGGGTGGTCAAACGGACTCGCCAGGAGACGCAAGTTCGACACAAGTTGCAAAAGAAACCATTTCAGTAGAGCCGTGCGCACGCCCGTACCAAGAAAACAATATTGAATTAACTTGCGTTAGGTGGCCACACGGTCAAACAACTTGCGTTCACTTGTGTGCAAATTTGAGCATGATCAAAGTCAAGTGGACGCAAGTCATCGCAAGCCATTGCAAGCACACGCAAGTCATGGCCAAACGGAGTGATAAGTTATCTCAAGTTATCAACTTGGGTTAACTTGCGACTCCTTTTGGCTCGCGCTTTAGACAAGCGTTTCCAAGAGTCTCCGTTTTTAGATACCCAAAAACGAAGCAAAATATTTTCGTCCACATTCAAGCGTTTTCGCGTCGTGTAGTTTTCGGCTGTCCACATTGAAGCATTTTCGTTTGAAAATGGATATCTTTTGTGCGTTTTTGCCTACTCTCTACAATGAAAAAATTAAAACTACCGTTTCGAAAGTCTCAGTTTTAAGCCGTCCACACTGAAAACAATGAGCTTTCAGAAAAATGCGTTTCCAAAAGCGTCCACTTTCGAAACCGTTTTCGAGAGTCCCTGTCTTAATCAGCGCTTTCGATCGTTGCAGTGTGGACAATAGGCCAAAACGAAACCAAACCCAAGAAATATGCGTTTTCAAACGAAAATGCGCAAGTGGGGGAAAAATGGCTCTGCATGCACGTTACACGTTCAGGTAGATTTCTTTGCCACTCCCTACAAAATAACGTGAAATGACCAGTTCCACGGAAAATGTGACTGCACGCTGAAGAAGTCTACTTCCACTACGAGTTCAACTCTTGAATGACTCGGCCGCATTCTACAACTTGAACGACCTTGAATAATCGCGAAATAGTTTATACAGGTATAAAGTGAATTTGAATTTTTAGTGGTGTCTTTGTTGGCGTTGCCTACGTAGTGCTTGCGGTTGCTAATACACAAACCGATTTTTTCTTACCTTTAAAAGCACTAGCAGCCCAAACCTTTTTAAACGCTTCTCCATATCTCTCCCACATACCTGTAGAAAATAAATTGAAGAATACGAGAAAAAATTAATATTAATTATTAGCTAATTATTAATTAATTATTATTAGTCAGTGGAAAACGAAGCAGAAAGTTGGCGTGCAAGGAAAAAATATTATAGTCTTCTCTCTCTCAGCAGTTTCTTTTCTTTTTTTTTTTTCAAAAGTGCCATCTTTCTTTCACCCCCACAATCATACAGTAAAACCCCGCGTATAAGAACCTGGGTTTTAAGAACCTGTTAGGCTAAAATTTTCATTTTAAGCCCCCTCCACATAAGAACCTATTAAGGCTAAAATTTTGAGTTGGGTTCTTATCAGTGGAGTTGCTGTAAAAGTGTATAGGTAGAAACTGCTGAATTAAGATCATCATCTCCAAAAAAGGCAATACTGTAGGTTGATTGCTTGGAACTGGTTACGAATGTACTGTATTTGTCCCAAGATTTTCTTGGTATCAACTTTGAAATGGCATTTCAGAGAACTGACTATGAGTTTGTTATGTTTTGTTAAGGACATACCTGCACTGTACTGCCTTTAGGCATTATGGTATAAATGATTTATATTGTATTATGAGGTGATATTTATAATATATTTAAACGAAATTCAGATGAAAATATAAGAATCTATTTTAAGAACCTTGGTAGTCTAAATTTGCTTTAAGTACCATTTATATAAGAACCTGTTTTGGCTAAATTAAAAAATCCAGGTTCTTATATGCAGGGTTTTACTGTACTGAGGGGGTTTGATTAATGCACGCCAAGTTCTTATTATACAAATTCAACCCACTATTAAAGATGCATCAAAAAAATAAAGGAACAAAAACAAAACGAAAAAACTGTTGTATTTGTTCTCTCATTAAACAAACTCTCTATATTAGAGGAGATTAAAAACAGGTTTTAAAAAATGCTGTAGTTTGCATTTTGTGAAACGTACATCAACCATTTATAAAGAAAACAGCAGCAAACAATGTACCTTGGGGAAAGTAGCCAGTGAGATCTGATCTGTAGGCCCACACCATGGGTTCCACAAGAGAACCAAGTTCTGTTATGCCAAAGTGAGATGAAGTCAATCAGAAACAAAAATAAAAATCAAATCAAATCAAATTTGGAAAAAAAAAACAACTTTAAAATCAAATCTTTAACGTAAAATTTAGAAACTGACTTCCTATCTTATTCTGATGATTTTCCTTTGGATGATACAAGATATGCCATGCATACTACACTTAGTCTAGACAACACCTGGATTTTGGGGGGTGGTACGGGGGGTACAGGGGGAACCTGGGGTGGGAAGTGTACAGGAAGTGGGAAAAGAGAGAGTGCAAAGATGGAAGGAAGCAGAGAAAATAAGAAATTAATACAAGGACATAATATTTTGCAAGCAAAAATGACTTCATGAACAGCTTACTATTGTTAAGGACAAAATAAAGTGGCCGTAATGCGTGGCTGCATTAACAGCGTGGATGAAACAGGAGCTCTGCTTTAAATGCAGTGCAGCAGTGCAGTGCTAAAACAGAGTCATTACAAGTGTGAAGACAAACTGTACAAACCAGGGGGGGGGGGGTTAAACTTCCGGCTTCCCATACCCTTTAATCCTGGTTCCCGCAATTTTTTGTTGGCCCTACCTCTTTTGTGCTTTTTTGATTGCAAAAGATTGCACGATGCTGCGTGATTTCCTCCTATTTCTCCCATTTCCCATCACCTTGGGAAACCGGCTTCCCGCCTCCCGTACACCTCCCGCCCCCTTCTCTCCCAGGCTTTCGCACCCCTGTCCCCCTCCACAAACCATACCTTTTAAGTACTCCACTGGCCACCTCCTCATCATGTCATCCCACATTATTGGTGTGACCTGCTTACTTTGCAGATGCTTTAGAATGGGGGTCATGTGATGCACAAACAGTTGAGATTTATTGCGCTCATCCTTCATACAAACTGAACAAGTTTTAAGATTCCATACCTGCAAGGTGAAAGAGCTAAAATTCAAGGTAATGTTAATGGTTAGCATAACATGCATGTGCAGCAATGACGTACAATGTACAGCAAGTCTTTGGCCCATGAAATAAAAATATTTGTAGGAAATCAATGCTTCTGTATTTGATGACAAAAATGGACTTAAATTACAGTGTGTAGAATGAATTTTGAGGGAAAAATAGTTAAGAATAATGGAAATTAATGCAAGGGTGAGTGTTCGCAGTTTCATTTAGGTAGGGTATATGTATTAACATAAGGGTGAGTGTTCGTATTCTACTGCGGAAATTATATACAAAAATACTGGTTTGGAGGAGAAAATGCTAGGTAACTCGGTGAATAATACATCAAGTGGTACTCTAGTTATTGTTGATCCATTGTAATAGAGTGACATGACATTTGCATGTTGCTTTATACGTCATTCTTTTGCATGTACTCAAATACAAACAAAATGTTATCAGTTCTATTTGAATACGACTTCCAGAAAATCGCAAAAATTAATTCCCAGTAGAAAAACCAGTCTTTTCCAATAGCAAAAATTAGTTCCTGCAAAACACAAAAAATCGCCAATTTGCAAAATTAAACTCCCGCAAAAATTTAATGCCACACAGTATGCCAAACAAAGAAAGCTAAATGCATATAGCTGAAGACTAGATTAAGAATTTGGGGTCAAAAGATATACACTGTAGATCAGTGTTGTGGAAATTAATGGTCCACTTTATTAAGGTCACAGAAAACAATGCTCCAAGAATAATCATGAATTCATTTAACACAATATAAATATGCAACAGAAAATTTACTACTCTGTAAAAAGTATGCCAGCCTGGAGAAGACTTTAAAAAGCCGGGAATTGCACCATACCGAGTAAGATAATTTATTAGTTATTTGTCAGCACAGTACCTCGTCACCTCCAATGTGAAACCACTTGATTCCAGGATGAAGAGCTAAGACTTGATCAACGAGTTCTACCACCATGGGAACAGAGTCTACAAAATTCAGTAAAACATAGTTACACTTTAGCTTGCTAGGTTTTCCAGCATCTAACATTGCATATGTTACAGTTCCACCTTGATCAATGCAGTGATTTTCAGGGCAACCTGGATTAGTAGGGCAACCTGGAGCAGTACAAGTTTGTAAATGTTTACACCCAATTATACTGTTTGTGGAGACCTGGGTTTTTTAAACATGATTTCTTGCCTAGTACAATTCATTGGTCATGACATACCCATAATTTATTATAAAACAGTGAAGGAGATTAGCAGAACTACTGCTTAATTACCATAAGATCGTAATATATTTTGATGTAAAAGTTCTCATGTCATGTGCAAATTTTCTTGATAATTTTGCAACCATAGGTGAATTATTTGCATGGCAGGGAAATATTTGCCCTTCTCAAACTCATTAACAATTCATAAAGAGAAAACAAAGGAAATCACTACTGTGACGGTGGTTTGGATACCAGATCTTAATTAGCATAAAATTTTGCAAACTTTGGCTTTGAATTTGTCCAAGAATTATAAATGGTTTGAGAAGCCATATCAAAAACTCGAGTGTTTCATCAGGTATCCAAACACCTCGAAGTTGGTCAAAAAAACTCGGCTGCGCCTTGTTTTTTCAACCCACTTCTCGGGGTTTGGATATCCTGAAGAAACACTCTTTCTCTTGTTTGATATCTTACATCATGATTTGCCCAACTGGTCACAAAACATGATGGATATTTGCAAATAAAAAGAGTTTAGAGGAGAAATACTAACTTCCTGAGACATACATGGCATAAAAAGAAAACCATAAACAACAGGAAGATCTGCAAAGTCCCAGGCCTCTACAGTTTCACAATCATGGGTGTATCCTGATGGGCAAATCATACATGAAGCTGGCAAATTAGCTTTCAAAAAGCGGGTCTGTGCACTGCAGCCAAATTTGCTGTGATTTACAGTTGTAATTGTAGTACAGTTGTGTAGATATACAACAGTGCACACAATAATACAAATAAGTAGGGAATGTAGCTTAGAACCTCTGAAGGCAGAGGCTCCAGGTTGCCAGAAAATGTTTCTGTTTCTTTTTTTCAGTATAAACAAATTAATGTACCCTTACCTTTATTGTTTGGGCAGAGTGAATTGGTGAAGTGTTCTGTTTCACGAAGGTGTGCAAATTCCTTGTGCTTTAACACAAACTTAACACACAAAAAATAAAAAAATAAAAAATATAATAATTAATAACAATTTATTACTTCTAGGGCCCTATTTACAAAAATAGATCAATAGGGCTTTAAAATCAATAGTATCTAGTATCTAAAAAAAGGAACTCTTAATATGTACAACAAAGTAAATACTAATACTAAAATCTCGACTAATTCAAATCACAAATATAGTGATTTATTATTCAACAAATTGTCACTATGCCCATATATGGTAAGGAAGCCCTCAATATCTGTCATCCTACCTGACAGATATCCTGCGATATACGTAAATGACCATATTTGGAAGTGCACTGCAGATTTTCTTTCATTGCTTGTTTGGCGGCCATTTTGAAAAGCGAGGCAGTTTTAGCAGTGTTCTCCGTAAATTTTAACTCTCTGAAAGAAACTTTCCACGATTAAATGCTCTCAAAAAGTCAACAAGTATTTGCTTCAGCTCACAAAGATATCCAGAGGTTGACTTGGAATTTTCATAGTGAGAACTCAACCAAGAAAATGCTATTGCGAACGAAGCAGCAAACTTGCTCACGGAAAGTTGTAAAGACTAAAGTTGAAAAGATTTTAATTCACAGAAAGAGGACTTATTCTCGGTAAGGTAGCAATACTTTTTTTTTCCTTTGTCTTGTCATTTCCAAACATTAGTTTGTAAATAAGTCTTTTTAAGTGAACGGCAGTAAACTTCGATTTCTTGAAGTTCTGTTTTGATTTTTATTAAGCTTATGTGTTGCTAGCTTTTAGCGTTTTTATCGTAGAGCCGTAGTTTTTCTCGTTCTGAAAATGGTAGGCGATGGGAATTTGTTGAATAATAAAACAATTATCCTGCTCAATCTTGCGGAATATCCCCTGATTTAGCCAACTCGGCCTACGGCCTCGTCGGCTAAGTATCAGGTGATATTCCGCGCGATTTCGCAGGATAATTGTTAAATATTACAAATCTAAATAACTATATAAAGTTCGTGCATACAACCACTTTAAAAAAATTGCCTAAAAAAGAAATGTCTTAATTGGCTTCTTGAAAATTTCTACAGATTCAATAGTGCACAACTGTAATGGAAGCTTGTTCCACAAATGCAGTGCTGCTGCCTGAAATGCAGGCCCACTCAGGGTTGCCAGCATCTTACCCCTGGGTGGCTCTAATAAAATACCTAAGATGGACCTAAGATTATACGAAGACTTGCATAATTATTTTAAGGATGAATTTGCATATTTGTAAACACTCAAGCAGTCAAATGGGTCAAAATTGTTTTAACGGCATTTTTTGACACTGAAAATCTTCATAATGGTCCCACATGCTCTGCAAAATAAATTTACTTTTTATATCAGTCTTTAATATACAGTACATGTATCATCCTTCCCAGCACTTTAACTGAGCAAACAAGAATGGTGTAATTTAAAATGATTACCAGTACCTCTAGATGGCCAAATGTCTGTACAAGTGGAACAACAACAAGATCATTTGCACCGGCAGCTTCAAGAAAATGCTTAATTTCATCTTCACTGGGTATGGCAATAAAATAGAAAAATAACATTTGTTTTAAACACAAGGTACAGTACAAGTAGCTTTGCAATTATCACACTCCAGGCCTTCCTTTTTTCTTTTCTTTTTTTTTTTTGGTATTTTTCATATTTTTTTTACCCAAGCACTAGAGGACAGAATGATGGACTAAAAGATCGATATACAAGGAGGCTTACATGTGTAATGGAAAGGGAATGATTACAGATGGGTCAAAGATTTTATGCAGAGGTAACCATTGCTGTGAGACCAACCAGTATTGCAAAAGAATCAGTTTGCACCCCATCCCACATGTGGGGTAGAGAATCTGAATGAATACTTGGTTTTTGATACGAGAACTGTAAGTCAAGCTAACTGAACATGTTACTGTAACTACATAAACATCATGTAAACTCACCTGTATGATTTTTGGGCCTGTAAAACTTGATATTTTTCCTTATAGGGAAACATGTCCTCGTATTCCACCAGTAATCCAGTTGCTCCCCATTGGGCAAAGTATGGCAGGAGCTACATTAAAGATTTAACACACACACACTGATTGGATTAGAGAGAAGACTATGTTCACTGTCCACTAATGTAGTAGGGCAAGATTTCAACTGACATACAGTGTAGCTTGCAAGCCATGTTACATTTGTTAGGTTTCCATACCCATATAAATTGAATATAGTTGTGTACATGCACTGTAAACACTGGCAGATACTTTTCTGTCCTGTAATTACACTGGCACTGTAAATATTGGCACCAGCAATGTAAATACTGTCACTGTAAACACTGGCAGATACTTTTCTGTACAGGTATATTAGTCCCTCATGGGCACATTGGGGTACATCAGGTGTCAAGGGATTAATTAAATTTACCAACAACAGAAATGAACTTTGTATCACTTGATTGTCATACCTTTATCAGATAATCCATCTTTGGTGGTGCCCCTTTCAGATCCAAATGAACAAGTTTGTGACCAGCAAATCTACAGACAAAAATTGAAATACAAAAGCTGCAATGTACATGTATGTTTTCCCTGCCTTTTTTGTCAAATAATTTAGTCAACAAAAATCCACTAAACTTGTGCAGTAACAATAAACCTGGTATGACAAAGCCCCTGCTGCATCAAACAATAATTATTCTTCAGCCTGGCTAAAGTTATCGCAGTAAAATGTAACAGAACCCGGCTATAACAAGCCTTGGCATAAGGAAATCCCCACTATAATGAACACAATCCAAAAACCCCTCTCCCCACATCCCCTAAAATAAAGGAGAAATAAAAAGAAGAATAAACATCATCACACAACTGAAGTTGTACATAAAACACTCACAGAGATGCACGCAGAAGCTAAATCACAAATTTTAATCAATTGTTCAACTCTGGATAATAGAGTGAATTCGTATAACCCATTTCTTATACGCTAAGGAGAAACACTTAATGCTAAAGAGAAGAACAATTAACAAACTGAGCACACACAACTGAAACCATTCCTTCAAATTCCTAATTGTGAACATTTCGAATTAACAAGCCTTAAAATGAGCTATCCTTTTCTTCCACTGTTTACATACCAGCATGAGAGGAAGTACCGGCACGAGTGTTTCTCTGCCACAGGCGTCAGAAAGTCAGCCTTTCAATTTAACGTAGGGCTGCATGTGGGTTATGGGAGAGAAGCATTGAACTGAAATTTAGTTCACTATTGTGTGTTCAAAATGTCGAAAGTCATGTGATACAGGCACGTGTAAAGCGAGCTACCTTGTGGAGTTTGTACAGTGTAGCATCCTTATTTTCTTTGGCGTATGCTGAACACAGGTACGCATAGAAAACGCATTTCAATCGTGAATCGCTCGTGCGTACCCAAACCGGTCATTTGGGTCATTGGAATATTATGCGCCATTAGCATATAAGAAATGGATTATACAAATTCACTCTAATGATTGCACAATTAAAGCAAATGCCATCAGTCAGGTATTGTATTGTAAGAACCATGTTTGAACCAATAAATATGCCCAAGATGCTACGGAAATGCAGAGGCACAAGACATGGTATTGTGCGTGCTTGGCAAAGCTGCAGACTGCAGGGATTTCGAGGGAAGCAGTGAAGAGGACTGTCCTGAACAGGACTAGATGGAAACAGGTGGCTTCGGCCTATGTTGCACTTGGATCAAGATAAGTTTCAAGAAGAAACCAATAACAAATGCCGAATTGTGCAATATATATACTGTTTAATATTTATGGCAAAGTATTTATTAATTAACAAAACCACGATATAACAAAGAGTTTGGTCATTTTCCCACAAATTTGTCATAACAGGGTTTTGCTTATAATGAACCTCTGCTCTCAAACAAACACATTGATACATGTTGTTTTCCTTACTTTCTTGTGCCTAATTCCATCCTGTTGGTCTTGATTTCAGCTCTCCTGGCTTCTGTTAACTCTTTTTTAAGAGAATTTATAGTCTCTTCAGCCTTCCTAAGTCTAGTCTCAGCCAAGACTGTTGATCCTAGTGTTTTCCAAGAGTACAAACATTGTTACAAAGCTGCACAAGCTGCAACTTGAGGGTATACTTGTAGGGGTTGGTTTTAGAGGTGTCCCCTAGTTATTGTTTGTACTGCTAATTAATGTCTTTTGTCTCCTAATGTTTGCCATTAATATTGTCCTTAGAATAAAAAAATTCTCCTCTGGAGGACACAACAACTCTTCCTCATGAAAGAACGCCGAAAGGTTTCCACATAATCCCATATTTAACCAGGCATTAAAAATTTCTTAAACAAACTACTTTTATAAAACACGATGGCAAACAGCATGCAATTTTCACGGCTGGAACGCAACTAGTAACAAAGCAGCTTGCTGTACCTTCGCGTGCAAAGTATACACGTGTATATAAGCTTATATGTAGTACATCTTTACAATCTGAATTAAGTATTTAATAAGATGAAAAAAAAACATTCTGCAAAGTTAAGAGTCTTAATGTGCTACGTGGCACAGCAAACTGCGTGTAAATGAAGCTGAGAAATGTACCTGATGTTTGAACCTGGGTCGTGACTATGTGACTTCGGTGTGCAAGCTTGAAAAAGATGAAACACACTACAACAAGCGAAAGTGCTATCCCAACATTGGTGTAGTTCACTCGCATTATATTCATGTAAGCAGCACAAGCTTTGGCTAACAAGGTTTCATGAGTTAACTCACTGTAGGTCGCAGTTGCTGACAAAAATTTTGTTATGACAAAACCCTTGCAACTGATGGCGTGACTTCAATCGCATCTCACTCGCAAAGCACTGTGGGGCTAATCAGACTTGGTCCCAGGGAAAGCGCGATTACCCCAAAAGAAGAAGCAAAAAAGTGAATAAACGAAGAGTGATGTATCCAATTTTCCTTCCTTGACATTCTTTTTTAGCACTTTTAGCTACCTGAAACCGAGTCACTTACACAATACAGATGATAACGTCTCTGTGATTTTGCTTGATTTTCGCAAGTTTAGATTAGAAAACAATTCAAGTACCCAGTTTATGTTGCTTAGAAGACGGCAGTTTTCCTCAGGAACGGGGGACCGAACAGACGTGGAACTTATGTACCGGTCAAATTGAAGCTTCAACATCCCCCCCGGCATACCCCGGGAATTTGACTGTGATTCTTGCTCGGAAGGGGGGAATTTGAACATTGCCTTGGAAGGGTGGGGAATTTGAACCAGATTTATCTCTTGCTCTAGAGTAATACGCTCGTGCGTTTTTTCAGTTTTTGCAGGTTTGACGGATTTCCAAGTTAGAATTCTAAAAGGGTGTTTAAAAGAAGTTTGAAGGTGTCATTACGGCATAT
Organism: Siderastrea radians; assembly: GCA_964017195.1. Lineage (NCBI taxonomy): Eukaryota > Metazoa > Cnidaria > Anthozoa > Scleractinia > Rhizangiidae > Siderastrea > Siderastrea radians. The sequence goes on along the minus strand of OZ024891.1, from coordinate 9,928,139 downwards.
CTCACTCTGAAAAGCGCGAACAGTGTTTGATTGAAGACAAAATTTGTCTTTGAGGAGAGGTATTTCAGTACTAATTGGTGGGGCATTTGAACAGCCTTTTTGCCCCGAGGGAGGGAATTTGAACAAGCCAGTCTTCAAAAGTTCAAATGCCCGGGGGGGTTGAAGCTTCAATTTGACTGGTACATTATGCGATAAATTTGATTTTCGATATAGTTAAACAAGGGGTAATCGATGCGTTAGAACCTGTATGCTGTCATATATTGTATTTTAGACCTTTTTATTGTAAGGAGCAAACAGTTTTAGCAGAGGAATATCATTAAGACGATTTCCGCTGAACGTTCGAGCAATAAGTGCAAAAATAACGTTACCAAAAAAATACTCACAGCACTTTTGAAAGAAAAAAGAAGAAATTATCAATACTTAAGCTCCTAAACTGACCCCGCGAGAGAAAGCTGAATTTGAAGTTATCCATTTTTTAATTAAAAAGAAACTTCATGTCAGTTAAAAACAAAATGACGCACGTTTTCAGCATATTATTATTATTATTATTATTATTATTATTATTATTATTATTATTATTTTTATTATTATTATTTTTAGAAGATTTGACATTAATTTTCTCGAGAATGCTTGAGAATTTAAACGCTGGGTCACTTGGAGAAGAAAATAAAGTAAGATGTTTCAAATAAAATTCAGAATGTTACCGTGCTGTAAATAGGTTTTTAGTAAATAATTTTCGCACTTATTGCTCGAATGTTGAGCGGAATCCGGAATATGTCAGTTTTAGTCTTAACTAGGCATGTTTTTGGCGAAATATCCTATTAAGGTGGCTCCCTAGAGTATTTACTAATATCCCCTCCTAGCTAGGGTGATTTATAGAAGAAACCCTAGTTATTTTGCCTTTTAGCTTTAGTTATAGAGATTCACCACTATGGGTACCAACATAATAAGGTTTATTTATCGGGCGTAATTTTTTGGATTACGGCTGTTGCCATGGCAACATCGGATCTATTAACAGGCAATTATTTTGTTATTTTTGGTCATTAATCCTTAATATTTTTACTTTTCTTCCGTGAAATGTTTTCAATTTTTGCCACATTATGTAAGCGATATTGCCGGATATTTTGACGTGGAAAAAACATGGGGTCGTTCAGACGGTTTTGCCAGTATTCCGTAACTTGTTATTTTTCTCAATAAGGGCAGTTAGCTCTGACAAATTTCAACAAAAAGAGGATATTTGATAGGTACTGCATCTGTTTAGAAATGAGCCGATTTTCAAAAAAATTTACCGAAGGAAACGCGTGAAAATGCACCGTTAATTTTACATATTTTTGCTGCGCTGACGTCACAAAAATCAGGAAAACACGCCCGGTTCTTAGGTTTACGCGCTGTTCACTGTTCACGCAAGCCATCACGCCCGCATGCGCATAGCTATCGAAAACATGTGGATTTCTTCGAAATACGAAAGCCATTTTTGACTTACGGAGGGCGTATTATTGCCGTAGTATCTCGCCAGTTTTAAAAGGAAAGGATGAAAGATTCAGTTCCTTACCTAATGCTGAATGTTTTCTTAGAAGTCCTTGACTACTGTACCCAAAATTCGTGTTGTGGTGGTTACTCGTTGTGATGGCGATGCGGATGAGGATGGTGTTTTTGAGAGGATCGCAAAAAGTCCTTCTTTTCCAAACTTGCTATACACTGTTTTCAGATCTTCAAATGCCAGTCCACTTCCGGATATTTTTTCAACCATGTTCTTCTTTAGGTATTGCGGATGGTGGAGATTACCTTTGAACAACTGCATTAAAAGATGGCGGCGATCTAAATACATCACATCCTCAGCTGCATGGCTTGCTGTTACAAGACCCGAGTTCTCGATTATTGTTTTCGCCGAAAGTTCAAGCCGTGACTCAAAAATTATTTTTCCTAGTGCGAGAATATCTTCTAATGCATCGTGGGCTTCGAAGGATGTTTGAAACAAGAAACTGTACAAGGATGATTGGTTGGTCTTTGGAAAGGTATTCTGCAAATAGGGAACTTTTTTTCTGACCAGTGCTTTCAACAATGTGAGAGAGTCAGCAAACCTCGTGGAGCGAGGGCGGGAAGGAAGGAGCCGAGAGGCTCTCACTGACGGATGATGTGGGCGGAGAATCGTTTTCTTCCGTATCGTTGGAGCTAGCCGCAGCTATACCCAAGACTGCAAACAAGCTGTACGGAGAGTTCCTGCTTTGTTTACGATGAGATTCACGCTTATGAGGATCGACACTTTCAGGTAAATGACTCGTAACTCGTGTAACACTTTCTCTTTTTCACAAATCTGTGCCCTTTGCTAAGCAAACTCCTTACATTACCGACGTCAAGACAGTTAAAGTTTTTTCGGGCAATGTTTCTAAACAGGGAAGCCATGTTTTGTTTTATTTTTGCGTGGACGTCGCACGAATTTAAAGCTCGCGCCATTCTAGTTCCCAGGCTGCACGCGGTCATAAAACTCTAGGGAGCCACCTTAACTCACAGCTCAACACTAACCTTCTTTTGAGAGTCGAGTTTTGAAAGCCGCTCCCTAAACGAAAGTTATTTAATTTTATAAGAAATCCATTAACTTTCTTTGAAAATACTAGGCTTCGGTCGATTTTCTCAATTAAATCAATGAGAACTTGTGTAGTTGCTATTTTGATAGCAGGTGTCAGTGTGTACAGGGACAATTGATATTATTGTAAAATTTTCAATCTCGGTTATTGAATTTGTGAGTTCCCCCACTGGCTTACAACGCGCACGTTAATGGTGAAAAACCTGAAAATTGGATGCCAAGTCAAACACCACGGCGCTGAAAAGTTTTCGCCGCGAAGCAAAAGCTTTGCCAAGAAATGTGAAAAAACAAAAATCAGCGAAGATTAACAATGAAAGTTGAAAATTTAAAATAAGAAAAATCATTCCACTCGCACTTAGGTTTGATAATGGGGTGATTATAACCAACATCCTTAAGGTTACGGTATTTATCGCCTGATATCCAACGCTCAGTCGTGGAATAATTGTAAAACATCAAATACGTTTTACTACCTCAACCGCACGCAAAAGCAGATACTATCCCGAGTCTGAGTGGCCAATCAGAGCGCACACACACACACAAAAAACTATCCACTTGTTCAGTAACTACTTTTATTAGAACTTTCTTGAAAAACGCGCTGGAGTTATTATTTTGTATTTTTTGCAAAATGAGTATTTGCCAAAACTTGACTTAAAGAAGTTCAAGTGCCACAAAAAATAAATGCTTCGAAATCTTATTGTTCTCAGCAAATTTGCCAAACAATAAGGATACTGCGTCAAAGGAGAAAACGTCTTTGAAATATCTCTTCTGCTTCGCTCTATAATTCACGTACAACTGTTCGTTTGCAATCTATAGAACTGATCCAATGTCAATGTCAGAAATCACTTTAACAGGTTTCAAGAGAGGATGCAGGTATCTATTTTTGATCCAAAGGTTTGCAATCAAAAGGCCTACGTTACCTTGAGTTTTTAAAATGAGAATCTAAGACTGCTCAAAAAAGGCTTTAAAAACGTCCAATCCGTTTATTTCAGTGTTGTTTCAATCTTGAATTTAGATTTTCAGAAATCTACACTGAAACTAACCACTTTTAATTTTAAGGAAATTATTTGTTGATAAGAAAGTTGCGCTGAGATTGCAAGTAATACAGTAGTTTAGAATACAATTTCATTTTTCTCTATCGCTAGTTTCTAGCTTGATTTTTCACTGGCGCAGCTACAATAATTGTGCATGGGACACTAAAATACCGCCTGAAAACAGTTTTCGCTTTTTAATTTCTCGTTGAATGTCCTTAAAAACTACATCGCCAAAAATTATATTCACCAAATTTGATCACCTTATAATGTTCTAAATCACGAGACTCAGAATGCGACAAATTCGGACTGTTTAGCGGATTGAGAATTGCTGTGAAGTAACTATTTTAGCCCAATAATTGCCACCTCGTAAGACATCTGTGTTTATTCAGATCTTATTAAAAACAAATATGTCTTAATATGTTTCAGTTGTGAGCCTTTTCTTAGCGCAAACAAACGATCGGCGATCCTTTAATTCGATATTAAAAACAAACCGTTGACTCTTACTCATAATAAACCTAATTCAATGGAGCGTTTAAATGCTGGTTTTTAATATTTTTCCTAAGGTTTGTTGTCCATTTTAAACGATTTTAAACGTCTATTTCAACAATATAACGTGTCGAGAAAACAGGTAGAGCCTTACCAATGTAAATAACATGATTTTAAAAACAGGAACAAATTTAATTGAAGACACTTGCCTTTTAGCCCACGAGGAAGAGGGGCAGTTGCAAACCTCACAAAATTGAAACGGTAAGTCATATATCATTTCTTTCTTTTTGTATATTTTCTTTTCAATCGTTTTAGCTCTAAAAGTAGCTGTTGATTTAAATCTTTACAAATTACAAGGAATGCATGACCACTGGGTGTGTTCGAGAATTTTTATGTTCTCAACTCTTCAATTTGTCGTTACTTGTCCCTTACACCGTGTCCTTGAAAATACTGCTCCGTACATTTTAAAAAATGTGACTTAAAGAGAATGCAGTCGTGTTGAGTAAGAATTTGAGAGCTCGTTTATGTACATGTTGTACTTTTCGTCTTTATATGATATTTCGATCTTTCATTCTGTGTATTCTGTCAAGCCCTGTCGATACGTGTTTTTTTCGTCATAACTTGTGTAGGTAGCGCCCCTAGTTTTACTTTGCATGATCTTCTCTTTAAAATGAATAAGTTTTGAGATTTGAAATTAAACAACAGGAAGAACGTTTTTGAAACCTTCTAAAAGTCTTTTAAATAGGGGAACGTCCTTAAGTGGTTTGTGCGTGTGCCTTTTTGGGTAAAAAAAAAACTGAATAAATGAATATGGTATAAACACATTCTGAGAGCATAACATCCTTTTTTTACCTGCAGAACCTTTCACACATCTTCGTACGGACGTTTATTAGGTCTTAATAAAAGAGAAATTAAAATTTCGGTTTTTTTGAAAGTTTACGAAAACAATAAAAATCAAACCAAAGAAATGCTTTTTTCCGTCTTGTTAAAGATAGCGGATATCGAGCCTTTCTTGAGCCCAAAATGCAGGGCGACAAATTTACCACTTCTTAAAGGTTTCCAGTCATTCCATGAAAAAACACTTGAGAAACGAATTGAGTGAAGACAGAAGAAATGTAAATGTTTTATCAAGAAAAAGGAGCATTAATTTTATTATTTTATTGTCAGATGCTATAAAAGAAATCTGGCATAATGAAAGACAAATAACTTAAATTAATCGTCGCGCTTCGTGTTTTAATCTTCAAACAAAAAAAACAATAATAAGTTCTTCTTTTTATATGAATTTGCTGCACCATGTAGACTTTTTCTCTTTGTCTCTTTATTATTATTTCTGTCTTCTTTAACTTGTACTATTTTTATCTAAATAAGAGGACGATCGCCTTGCGGAAAGATCATGATTATTAGTCCATTTTTCAAATGATAATATCCTTTTCTTTTCTAAATTCTTCTGTTGTTCTTTGCTAGATGATATTCTTTGTTTGTTTGTTTATTCAAATCTAATGCTAAATAACAAAACTCACCCAATAAAGTAAGAAAATACAAATTCGTTCTCCTTGTGTAACATGCTATCTGTGTTAATTTGCAGATTGCGTGATTTTCAGCCAAGATGTGGGTTTGCTTTCTCGTGGTTGTACTCAACGTGCTTCTCGTCCACGGGAAAAACGGTATTTATCTTCCATTGCCCAGTAATAACTTTGTTTAATTCAGTTTTAAGTGCGCCTCCCATTTGTTAGGCCCTGCCAGCAGGGCCGTTGGCCATTTAATAAGAGCTCGCTTTCTGGTAAAAGTGGCTTAGCCTTCTGAAGTCTCTTTTTTTTTCGCCTTTTTGTTGGTTTACTTTGTGTTGTTTTTGTTCCAGTGTGGCACAAATTTCGATGGCAGCCTGCGAAACAAAAAATGCTTCCATATCATGCCATACTGCGTTTTTCCACCTTTATAATATATGATGTAGATATTGATGAGGAATTAAAGCAGCAGCACTAGTCACTACATCACCAAAGCCCTCGGTTGAATGACTGATATTTTCCTTGGTAAAAAACGGATCATATGTAACAGTTGAATTCGAAAAAGACTTTCCAAAATTATAACTTGATTTTGGTCACATCAACAAAACTTTTTAGTTTAGGTTCATTTTAACGCGATGGGTAATTGTTTCCTCACGTTATCCAAGATGCTCAGAAATGAGGATGGCTATGAAAGAAAACTGGCATTTGATAAAGAGTCGCCAGATAGAGCATAAATTTAACGGCGGACGTCGCGAAATCTGGCCAACTAGCCACTTTGCTTCGCATTATCTACATGTATTTTTTATTTCAGATCCTCTCCCACATTCAACATGTGAGCGAACATTCGAGAAGGTTGGATGCTTTGTTGATAAGACTGGTAAAAAAGGGACGCTGAGAACTCTTCCAGATCTCTTGGTTAACGACAGAGATCCAAACAGCGATGCATATGATGGGCACCGACTTGATTGGCACAAATGGCCAGAGTCGATCCACAGGTAATTCACCTTCTCTCCAATAGTTTCATCTGTCGAATTCCTGGCGCATAAGGGACGTTAAATGGAAACGTCAAGGGAATTTTCACTGTTTGGGGAGTAAAAATGTGCTGAGATTTAAATTAAACACGTAATGTAGAAGCACAGAATACTCCCAGAGAAAGAAATTTAACGTTTTTCTCGATGGAAGATCGAACAAACTATAATTAGTTTCTGGCGATTTGAAAACATTAGCCTCATTTTTTTCAAGTTGCAATTCATTTCCACACTGTAAATTCAGAAGATCTGTTTCAGCCCCCAAATGCCAAATTGGTCCCTGAGGCCCCTGGAGCTGATCAGCCCACTGTGGGGCTATTTCAGCCACAACTGGGACAGAACTAACCCCATTGAAAGCCGAAACAGCCCACAGTGAGACCCAATTTGGCCCTTTGGTGCCGGCCCAGCACCTGTAAATAGGGCTATTATGGCCTTAAAATAGAGAGCCAAGTTAGCCCCAAAAATAGCACTGTATTTTACTCACCGAAACGGCCCCATTTTCGGGGCTAAAACAGAACTTCTGCATTTACAGTGCATCTTAGCCAGCCACAACCAAACACATTGATTAAAAATGTTGACTCCGCTTGGCCTGGACCTAACTTTTACGACACCAAAATTGAAGACTGGTCTATCATTAATAACAATGATGATGATGATGATGATGATGACGATGATGATAATTTTATTGCAGTGTCGAATGTACTATGTAGCCAAGGGAAATCCCTCTACTAGTAGGGGACACCTAATCTAGTTAAAAGATGGAAACATGCAGAAATCTCAGTTTGAAATATAGGAATGCAATGTACTGTAAAAATAACTACATTGGGTATATACACTAATATGAGCACTAGTGGGTAATATAAGCACTAACAGGTAATTTTTTCAGTCTTGCTTGCCGATGTGCGAATGCCACCCGCGCAAAAGGTTGGAAGGTATTCGGATTGCAGTTTTATGGAGAATGCTGGAGCGGGGAAAATGCCGAGACTACGTTCAACAAATATGGAGAGGCAGTCCCAAAAAGCTGTGTCCAGGAGCTGGTGAATCCAATAATTCCACCTTGTGATAAAAGTAAAGACATGGAATGCGTTGGAGCTCAAAGCACCAACTACATCTACCGACTGAAGGACTGTAAGTTGATATGTTGCCTACACAGTATTTTAAAATTTAGCTTATATAACGTGAGCTGCGATTGGTTACGAGGCCCTTTCAATGGGGGAATGTTAACAACGGGATAACGTCAGGTAACATTTGTTTGGCTTTATTTTATTAAAAAAAATTGAAAATGACCTCTTTGCGCTAACATTACCCGGAACACTGACTCGAGGGAGTTTCAGAGAATTCGAAAGTATTTGTAAGTTGGATCGGCTACTAACATAACTGTCAGTTGCAACAAGAGAAGATGATTTGTCAGGTTCCAGTAAGCATTTTAGCCTTGTGTTTAGCTCTCTGTATCTCAGTAATGAATAAGAATAATAATTTCCACTAACAATATTGAATTGCCACTAACACTCTTTTGATAATTATTTAACCAATCATTTTGCAAGAACAGCTTCTAGCTTATAGTCGAGTCATGTCAGACTTGTAAGAGTTACGTTGCGTTATATTAGTATTGACTTTTAAAATGCTCGCAATGTATCCTTCAAAATGCGCACCTTCGTTAGCTTGCCGGCATAAAACTGTATGAATGGCAAAAAATAACCAATCCAAGTTAAGTCAAAAAAAGCAACAAGAAAAGCAAAACGAAACCGAGAAACAAACCAACAATGAAGCAAACTTGTATCTGCTTTGAATGGCAAGGGAATGCGCATAAACCAAGTCATTATTTCTGCATGGTTGAAATAGTGGGTTTGTTGCACGTCGTTACAATGCGTTTGATGAGGAGCATCTAAATGCACTTGAAATACTCAGCAACAACATTGTTCTCTTCGTAATTGCAGTAAAGCCTGCCGACGTGAACGGTGGTTATACCATGTGGTCTCAGTGGACACTATGCAGCAAGAGTTGCGATGGTGGAACGAGAGCACGGGAGCGAACCTGCACCGAACCACCCCCAGCAGGGAGTGGAAAAGGCTGCGCTCACCTGGGGGAACCCGACGAAGAGGAAAAATGCAATGAGGATCCATGCCCTGATCGTGAGTAAAGCTATTTAGTGAATAAACCCCTCCAGGTTGCTGGTATATAAAGAATAATTCCCAAGGCTGAAAATTTAGGCTCAGGCTTTTTTTCCCACACAGTGCGTACCAGAAGGACAGAAAGAGCCTAGTCTACTCTAGAACTTACCGATTAATTTCTATGGGGCCCATGCTTTATCGTGGTAAAGAGAACAGAGTCAGTGATGGTTACGCGTGATTGCCGCGTAGCACTGTCAGTTCGTGAATTACTTTACCCAAAATTATTACACTGTGAATGAATTAAAAAACTAAATACCCTAGTACATAGTACTAGATAGTAGCACTATAGTAGATAGTAAACAGTACCAAAGAAAAGCAGTAGTCAATTAAGTCTAACTTTCGCTTAAATGGCCGCACTAGCTTTATGATTACATCACCATGTCCAAAAGACTTAACATTCGACTCAAGTAGTGAACGATTTCAGTTGCAGAGTGTCATTTGGTAATCTTCATTTCATTCTCGCGTTTTTACAGCCTGCAAGAAATCTCTAGACGTTGGACTCATAATAGATGGCTCGGGCAGCGTTGGCAGTTCAAACTTCAAAAAGGCTACAGAATTCCTAGCAGATCTCGTCGGCCATTTAGCGGTATCACCACAGGGAACCCATGTCGGCGTCATCGTATATCAAACAAAAGCCACATTGCAGTTCAACTTGGCAAAATCAGAGTACCACACACTCTCCAAGTTGCAGGCAGCGATCAGAGCACTAAAGTACCCTGGGGGAGGGACTAGAACTGATCTGGCCTTGGAAATGGCAGCCAATCAGATCTTTAGTCCCTCAGGTGGTGATAGGGGAGATGCTGGGAATGTACTTGTTGCCTTGACCGATGGAAAGACCAGCAGCAGTAGTAAAAAATATAAAGACGTCTTGTCTCCATTACAGGTTAGTGTGTGAAGGAAAAGAACGTTAGGTAGTTGGCAACGCCATTAGTGGAAGGGGAGAATGGATTTACCATAGAAAGAAATCAACCTGCGTAACGTAAGCAATTTGAATAGGAAACTTTTTCAAGTTACAAAAAAGAAGCAGAGTGACATCTAGATGGCCGCAATAGTAAAGGGTATCATAGAATATTGTCTTCAGCCGTGAAGTGAAATATTTTGGGCAAGGTGTGAAATGTGAATTAATATCGTAGTTTTAATAAGGTTGTGAAATTAAGATTGGTGTACGTGACTGTAGTACGACTTTTACTGCCAATGATTTCTAACGTTTTCCTGTTCTGTAGAGAAAAGGAGTTCGCACCGTTGCTGTTGGAATAGGTAAGAGCATCGGCGGCGATGAATTGCTAGAGATAGCGGCAAACAACTCCAATTACGTCACGCACGTCAAAGACTTTGACGACTTGAAGACAAGTCTACAGAGAATCTTAGCGGAATCCTGTCAAGGTAAAATATGGACCGATTTAGCTAAGATTAAATTCATTCCATTCTTCAGATCGATGTAACCCAAAGAGAAGACTCATCCTTTATTAAAACTGTTTGTCGATGGCGTAAAAATGATGCTCCTGTAAAAAAAGAGATGTTTGTTAAACTAAGACGTCATACAAAGTCAAAAGTCCGCCATCTTTGCTGGAAGTCTGTTCAGAAATTCCCCTTTAATCAATTAATATATCAGATCAAGGGAATTTACGGAGATCAGAAGAGCGATAGACCCGAAAACAAATTAAAGGTAGTAAAGCGAGACCTAATTTAATTTTGATAAGCCAAGTGGTCATCTAGTGGTCTACCACCCTCGTATGAATTCTTAATGTCAAGTTGTGCTCCTAGCCTCTTCTAGCTGCCGACTACCATCTCTCTCACGAATCAATTAAGATTTGATTTAGAAGGAAGCGCAGAAGCTTGCCATAACGACCTTGTCTACTGCACACGCCATTTGCTAATCACGAATGTCCTGACATTTTTCTCAGGTGCAGGTGATGTAGATGGAGCCTGGTCCGACTGGTCGAGTTGGACCCAGTGTTCCAAGACGTGTGGCGGTGGAATTAAAGCCCGTGAAAGATCTTGCACCAACCCTCCACCAAAAGGAAACGGACAGAGTTGTTTGGGAGAGGTAGAGGAGACTGGGGCTTGCTCTGAGAATCCCTGTCCTAAACGTAAGTTTTAAATGAAACTGCTGATCAAAATTCGCTCTACAATAGATGGACTTTGTTTGAATAGGGTAACACAACCTTCCGCATAGGCTGACAAAATTACGAGTATTCTTTAAGCCTGGAAACAGGCAACACATATACAGAGACACAGAATAGGAACAACTTCGACTACCTATAAAGGAGCCCGTTGGCATTTATTGCCGTGTGCTTATTGCAACTGATAGAATGTATTTACGTTAAGCTCAAGCAAAACTAGGAAATGATAGAAGAAATACTTGAAGCAGGGCATAAGCTTTTTTCCCAGCTTCTGAATACCCCATTCCCAGCAATGGGATTTTTCTCTGTATCAAACACCCACATTTCTTTACCCTGTTGTAAAAGTTAATGTGGGGTTTTCAGCTTCTATTTTATCTTTCACCAGAACCCTCATTGGATGCTTTGTTTCTTCTGCAGCTTGCACAAAAGCTTTGGACGTTGGAATAATTCTGGATGGTTCAGGCAGCGTAGGAAGTTCCAACTTCAAAACCGCGAAGGAATTCGTGCAGTCTCTGATAGCTCACTTCGCCGTCTCCCCCAAAGCGACGCATTTCGGTGTCATTACCTATAGCACCAATGCCAACCTGGAGTTTGACTTGGCAAACGCAAAATATCACGACATTGTTGAGTTAAAGAAGCGTGTTATGGAAATTAGCTATCCTGGACAATGGACTCGCACTGACAAGGCTTTGGAAATGGCTGCTGGAAAACTGTTTACGGAGGCTGGTGGTGATCGTAAGGACAAGCCAAACATTTTGGTTGTTTTTACGGATGGAAAGACCAACTCAGGTAGCAAGCCCTACCCGGAAGTGCTGCGGCCACTTCAGGTTAGTGTCTTACAATTCAACTCCCCAAAGAGAAATTCAATTTTGATCATTTCGTATGATCGTAATGTTTGCCCACAAGTCCGTGTAGGACATGTTATCACTGACAATAATTATTGTTTTGGATTGCTGCTGAGTTTGGAGCCGCGAATTGAGATCTCACTCGCAAAAGAGCACTTTCCCAGTGATTTGTCACTAGCTATCCTCGCCACCATCGTTGTTGTTGTTGTTGTTGTTGTTGCTGTTGTCTTTGTTGTTGTTGTTGTTTTTGTTGTTGTTGTTGTTCTTCTTCTTCTTCGTGGTACCAAGGAGATTTTTAGATAATTGGATGCTAAGGAATTAATAATACCTTAAGACATCCGTTAGGTGTCTCTTAATTTGTTAAGGTGTCTAACACGTTAATGGAGGAGTTGATTTTTCATAAATACTGCTGCTAGGCACGTGGAGTCAGGACCATTGCAGTTGGAATTGGCCACGGTATCAACCAACAGGAGCTTCTTCAGATCGCTATGAACGACAACCAGTACGTGGTACAGGTTGACAACTTTGACGCCCTGAAAGGAAAACTTCAAATGATTTTGGACGAGTCTTGTCAAGGTAACTAGGCGTACCGCGTGAATCGATGGCTAGGCATTTGAGCAGCTAACTGCGCACAAATAAGGAAAGAAAATGAATAAAGGAGGGAAGGTGGAACCTATTTGACATAAATTGGTGAGAAGTACTGGGGATTCATGAAATAGCGAGAATCTTTGGGAATCTCTCTTTTCGGGAAATGATCAGAAACGTTCGTTTGAAAAACGCGGTGTGACAACCTCCAAACAATATTTAAAAAATTGTTGAAAATCGATCAAAAATTCTTGAAAAATGCAGCTTATATAACAAACAAAATAATAGATGTGGTTCAACACTGGAAGAGAAATCTGTTTCTTCGCCCAGCTAAGTATTATTCTCTATTTAACCTGAAAAAGGATTGCACTTTTCTAACGTACATTAAAATATGTGAGAGGCTTGCAATAACAGAAATGTTCATCAAGCTAATATATCTTTGGCGAAGGTAAAAGTATACCAAACAATCATCAATTATCAACCATCTAATCTGTGTATTTCACTTTATCTAAAAGGCCACTCACAAGTTGTGAACTAGAATTGAGCTACAACACAAAATTTGTTAAGTTACACAAGGTAGAGATAACTTTTCTATACTGTAGGAGCGCCGCCACCTGAGCCAAGCCCAGAGTGCAAAGAGGGCGCCCTCGGAATCCAAAGTGGAGAAATTCCCGACAATGCTATCACAGCTTCCAGCAAATGGGATGAAAACCACGGCCCAGATCGCGCGCGGCTCAACCTTGCTAGGTCGGGAGTAAAAGGTGGAGCATGGTCAGCAAGATACAATGACAAAGGACAGTGGATTCAGGTTAGTGACTTCAGCAGACAAATGAATGTGGAACGTTCAATCAGAGATGTTATACGCTTGCAAATTTCACGGAGAAATGGAAGTTGTAGGTTACGTGTCCTGAAACTGTAGGTAGGTAAACTCACGCTCATGCCAGACGTGGTCCACATTAGTAGAGGTTAATCCGTAACATAAGGCAACTAGGACTAACATTACGAGAACTACCACCCCCGCCCCCTCCTCCTTGCCTGGATAGAATGATAGTCCACCATAGGGTTATCTAAACTGTTTTGATTTCCCGGTACCCCTTTTGCACAGCAGCCAATATCATGAAGCGAGGTTTCTTGCCTATGGAAAGAACACGACGTCGAAGACGAAAACTAGAGCCACCGACCCTTAGATTTGTGCACTCTTTTATCTTCTGTAATAAACATATCCCTTCACGGTTAATGAGAGTTCTCAGCTGTATTAAAAATAATGTAGAAGGGACATTTTGGGCTATAAATTTTGACATTACGAATAAACTTTAATGGTGTTAAATTGCAGGTTGACTTTGGAAAGGTAGTGAAAATCATTAAGGTGATGACACAAGGAAGGAGTGACATGAACCAGTGGGTGACGTCATACTGGCTGTCATACAGTCTCAACAATGGCTACTACCAGGCATACGGTGAAAATAGCCCCGTAGTAAGTATCTTTTAAAACAACTGATAAAGTATATGTTGTAGTTCAATTTTATCCTTGGTTCAATTTTTATTGTCCTTTGTTCTTTTTTATGTAAATATACGATAATGTATAAATTATAAAACAAAAGAAAGTAAAAATTGAACCAAGGCTAAACCTGAACTACAGCATGTACATTATATTGTTGAGAGAAAAGCGCGGAATTGGGCATATAAGGATTGAAGTGTATTAGGCAGAAGATACGATCTACTTCGTGGCAGTCAACAAAGGGGGAGACAAATATCTCAGGGATCGCAAGACTCCTCCGCAGTCGTTTTAAGGTGGTCGTGTTACCATGGATGAAGGTAGCTGAGGACAGTTTTTGTAGAGGAATGTAAAACGGTAAACTTTCCTTAAAGGGGCTAAGGCATGGGTTAATTTCTGAGTCATATCTGTGCTGAATTTTGAACTTAATACCTTTCCTCGTACATGAAATACTACTACTAATAACACCAAAAGGAAGATACTGAGTGATTTTAAGAAAGGGAGAACAAATCACAATAATTTTTTTTCCAATACACGAGGGAAGAGGTGAAACATTTGCCCCAATTCTTCATTTTGCAATCCATTCTCATCCCGGCCATAGTCATCCGCTTAACAGGACACTGATTTTGTTTAGCTGCAGAAAACTAGTAGAGCAATTTTAGATAAGACTGAACCATTATCGTTGTGTTTCCTTCAACTCTGTTATATCTTTAAGCGTTTTACAGTAACGCTTAAAATGGTTGACATAACTCCCTTGAAAAAAAGGCTTTTTACTCACTTAACTTTTGTTTTTGTTTTTTTCACTTTTCAGATCTTTACAGGAAACACCGACCGGAACACTGTCAAAGTCAATGTGTTGGATGTGCCACTTTACACTCGTTTTATTCGGCTTCATCCCCAAACCTTCTCAGGACACATCTCCTTGCGATTTGAATTGTATGGGTGCAAGACAGGTTGGTAACAGGTTCTAACCTTTTGAGTAAACGTGGGGAAGGCTATGTACATCATTTACTTTGGAATCAGTTTATATGGTGCACAGGGTTTACAGTTAAAGGGAGCTTCCTTTAGCCTTCCTTTTCCTTTAGACGAAAGTTGTAAAACGTAACAAGACCAACAACATGAAAGTCATGTCTAAACCTTCACGCGTCAGATTCTAAGCTCCCTGTTGCAGTTAATCTTCGTAGAAATCAAGTGGAAAAGAAATAAGAGATGCAACATCGTTAAGAAACAAGGCAACTTTCAATGGCTATAGAGATTCGCGTGCCAGTGTTCATATGTACAGCCTATTATAAATTCTGATTCCCAAATTAGATGGTGGCAAATTATTGTCATCATCATCATTTCTGATGTGAACGCCTTAATTCTCACTAGGTTTTGTGCCACCCAGTCCCCCGCAATGTATGAACGCTCTCGGTATGCAAAGTGGCCACATTATACCAGACGCCGTACAAGCTTCTTCGCAATGGGACAGTAACCACGGTCCAGACAATGGCCGACTTCATTTCCAGAAAACAGGTTCACGAGTCGGGGCATGGGCTGCCAAGACTAACGACGCTAATCAGTGGATTCAGGCCAAGTTTGACGTTGTCGCTAAGGTGCGTCGCGTAAGTTGTCAAGGCCGCATGGACGCTGACCAGTGGGTAAAGACGTACACTCTGGCATACAGCTTTGATGGAAAAACCTGGAAAGATTATGAGCTCAATGGAAAAGTGACGGTATGGTGTTTAAGTTAAAGTAGTTTACTATTGGCTGACAATTTTCAAACCATAGTTTTTAAAAAAGTAAGACTCGGTACTTTGTACAATCCGCAATGGTTTTGAACTACGTGGGTCCAACAGATGAGTAGAAACGTTTCTCCTCTTCAGTTACAGCGTCTTTGACTTAAAGCAAAGGACTCAGCACGGATGTGACAATTCCAGCATCCAACAGAAATTGTGGCCCCTCGGTTATGCATGCATTTTCACAATATCATTTTAATACAGAATCCTTTAGCTGTTTTTTTCCTATAGCAAATGACGGCTATTGGTTTCTAATTTTGACTGGCATTACAAATTTTGCATAGGGAAGGTAAAACGAAGTGAATTCTGGTAGTTGTAGTAAAATGACGCCACCATGGAAGCAGTCTCTTCTTTACCTGTACTGTCCCTAAGCTAACTATAAGAAAGGGATAAGATAATGATAATGATGATGATGATGAATTTATAGAGCGCTATTTCTAGTGCTATCCAATAGCGCTTTACAATAATTTTAAAAATGTCACCAATAAAATTGATAAAAACATAAAAATATCTGAAACATGAGAAAAATAAACTAATAAAATAACTAAGCTGTAAAAATGAAAAAAAAAACTAAGAATCGTTAAAACCTTTAAATGAAACTAACTTATTAACTAACTAACTTAACTAAGTAACTAACTGACTAACTAAACTATCTGAATAACTAATTAACTGACTAACCAATAGTCTAATTATAAAATTTGTTAAAAAGGTATGTCCTTATACAAGTCTTAAAATCTGATAGCGAGCCGCTCTCTCTTATATTATTCGGAAGAGAGTTCCATAGGCTAGGTGCTACAAAAGAGAAGCACCTATGACCATAACTTACTAACTTGACAGACGGTACTTTCAGTAAGTTTTTGGAGGAGGATCGCAGATTCCTGGTTGGTACATAAGGCTCTAGCAGTTCAAATGATCTGAGACGACTTGATTCACGTGATGATTTCTGTGGAACTAAAGCATGTGACTACAAGTAGATTTTAGCTAACAATCAATCTTCCGAATTTAAAGGAATTCCAAGGTAACAGTGACCGCTATTCCATTGCCACGGAGATCATCGATCCTCCTATAATAGCACTGTACGTGCGCGTTAAGCCGAAGACCTGGCATGGCCACATCGCCATGAGGGTAGAGTTTTATGGATGCACCGAAGGTAAGATGGTGAAATTTGTGCATTAAAAAAATCTAATTAGGAATGGGACATCCTCACGCACAGGCTTATATAGCGGGCTTAGCAACCAAGATGGCACGCCAAAGAAAATTTCACTAGAAAAGTGGATTCTTAGACTTTAAAGGGGCAAGGTCATGGCGATTTTTGCGTTTATATTTTTTTATAAATTGCTTGCTAAGTTTGTATCTAAGTACCTTACTTAAACATGAGTTGCCTCTGGATCATCAAAGGGGACATTACTCTCAATTTGGAATCCATTTCCACTCTAGCTAGCCGCAGCCAACACATTTGTTAACAGCTTTTGTGCACTAGAACAGGTATTTTTAACAAAACGGGATCATTATTTTTAGGCTCTGATTGACGTCAAGTATTAAAATGATACTTAAAATCAATGACACAGTACCTTTAAGCTTCTTTACGATTATTACGACTCGCGATTCGTCTAACGTAGCCGAAATATCCAGGAGCTAAAATTCCGGCATGGGCGGCTTGCAAGTTCAGAAAGTAAAGGAAAATTAATAGACATGATGATATTTTCCATAAAACGATAAAATGATAACACTTAAACATTCCAGGATAGCGAGCCCTTCATCGCTTTTTTACGTGCATGATGTCATCGATTTGTTGGCAAACTAGGTTAAAAAGTGAAGGCCGTTTCAGGTTTTTGTTCTAAAGAATTGGTTTGAGCTGACGGACGAAAGATTCGAAATCGTTTTCTCTTCATTTTCACTTTAAAAGTAGAATAGAATCTCGCCAATTCCTTTCAACTTTAGTTTACCCAAAAGCACACCAAAAATCAGTTTTTCAGCTTAAATTTTAGTGATTTCAGTTTTTCTTTAACCGTCGTTAATTCGAATCCTACTTTAATTCGAATTCGGACAGCTAGTTTAATACCTTTCCTGACGGTTTCAGAAATCAACTGCATTTGCATATCGTTCAATGCTTCACTTTTTTCCTTCAACGTTTCTCTGCAGATGGTGATATTTGTAGCGTGCACAAGCCTTGTAAGAACGGCGCCCAATGTACTAATGTGATAGGTGGCTACCAGTGTAAATGCCCGGACGGTTTCAAGGGAAAGAACTGCGACGAGGGTGAGTATCACTCAATATCTTAGCTAAAGATTAAGCGTGCATGATCCACAGCTGACAGTAGACAGTACTTACACATTGGCGAAACATACCAAGGCCCAGTGGTCTTTTATACTTGTACTTTTGGGCTTTGGGCTTGAGTCGCTAATCAAATGAAAGCTTTAGAGAAACCTAAAGAAATGATGGGTGTGTAACCCTGCGATGGACTATCAGTGAGTTATTATCCAGTGGGAGCGTTAACACTCTTTATTGCCCCACTCCACAGAACCCATTGCAAGTGCCAGCCCCAAAAAGCCATCTGGGCTGTCCAATACGAAACATTGCACATGGATCTTATTCTTCAAGTTGCAATTACAAGATGTTTTAAACAATTTACTAGCCTCATTTTGTTTTTGTTTTTTTATTTATGCAGATATTGATGAATGTGCCAGTGGTCCTTGCAAGAATGGTGCCAAATGCACTAATACAGCTGGAGGGTACAAATGTACATGCGTTGGAAACTGGTTTACAGGAAAGAACTGTGATGAAGGTAATTTTACGTACACGAAGAATTGTTGATTCCTTCGTAAATGGAAATGATCGAAGATTGCAGCCCTTGACAGGTTTGTTACTCACCGTTTGACGAATTGTATGCGCTTTCAGTTTGAATTTTTTTAGGCGGCAAGTGGACCAGCATTGTCCGTTGACTGCCTCTTCCGAGAAAAATCCGTCTCTTTCATTTTTTCCATTTATTCGCCGGCATAACTTGAGCTCAATAAAAATGACGATGAGAACGTTAGTTTTCCGTCGTTGAAAAATTTTGCGAAAAAAAAAGAAGACAAGATTTTGTTATCACGAGGCGAAAACATGCCAGTATGTTAAATTGCACTAATAAGCCTCTTTCTTACCACAGCTCCCACTGAATGCATTGTAAACACAAAACTCAGCGAGGCAAACCGCGCTTCAGGCACCGCGAGGAGAAGCTTCCTTAAATGCGACGCGAGACATCTGCCAACAATCGGGAAATGGCATCAGTTTGTGGGTGAGGCCGGTACCAAGATGCCCAATTCCTGTGTTCCGACTCAACACTGTGGAACGCATGCCCCCGGATGGATGCAAGGCGAACACCCCAAGAAGGAAGATGGTGTGGTGAACAGGAAGGTTTGCTTCCACTGGAGCAACAATTGCTGTCGTTGGAGTGTTATGATCAAGGTGCGAAATTGTGGTGGGCATTACGTGTACAAACTGGAGAAGCCTCCGGCATGCTACCTTCGCTTCTGCGGTGATAAAGGACACAGTAAGTAATTAGTGTTTGTTGCCTAGGAGAACAAAGTTGACCTCACTTTCATCGTCATCGTTATCGTCATCATCATCATTAGCATCATCAACAGCAGCAACACCACGAGCACCACAACCACCATCATCACCATTATCACCGTCAATCGCTGCCATCATCTTTATCACCATGACAAACGAACCGAAGTCGTCATCGTTGCCATCAACATGGCCACCACCATCACTATCAATACTAATACATCCTCGTCCTCCTCCTTCTCCTCGTCGTCGTCGTCGTCGTCGTCGTCGTCGTCGTCGTCATCATCATCATCATCATCATCATCATCATCATCAATATCATCATCATCATATAATATCATCATCATCATCATCATCATCACCATCGTCGTCATCATCATTATCATCCATACCATCATCACCGATAAAAGAAATAGAAAATTGTTTTGAAATTAATAAACACTGTCGAATTTTAGAAAACTCGAACTCACAGCTTGTCTTTCCACAACAGGTTGTCGTTCTCCCTAGCTTCCACTAGTGTTTCTTTATCCGTAACGAAACGCAACAAATGTTTCCCTTCTATGAAATATAAGTTGCGGTGACCCGTTACTGAGTTTTTTCTTTTCAATAAGATGTGTGCGTGCCCAAGAACCCGTGTCAAAACGGAGGAACATGTAAACCACAAGGAGACAGCTACTACTGTCAGTGTAAACCAGGATACGAAGGAAAGAACTGTGACAAAGGTACGTTATGTAAATAGTGCAGCGCAATATCTTATCGTGCTGGTGGAGAAAGGTTAAACACAAGAACAGATAAAGTGAACCAAGCAGATCAGATTTAACTGTAATTCCATGATATGCGATCACTTATAAATTTGCAGCCAAAACGGCAACCAATGCCATTTAACTTATGTACGATAAGATCAAGAGGAACGATATTTAAAAACTATTAGATGATGAGAAAGTGAATTTATTTACTTACCTAGAGAGACATTTCTTTTGAAAACTAAACTTATTTTTACCACTCACTTGAGCGTCTTCTTTACTAGTAGCGGATATGAGCTGACAAACTGCTAAAAACTTGATTTCCCACTTCACTATGATTTTTCTCTTCTAGACATAAATGAATGCGCCGTCAACAATCCCTGCAAAAATGGTGGCACGTGTACAAACATAGCTGGAAGTTACAAGTGCACGTGCGGTGCGAAGTTCACTGGAAGGAACTGTGAGACAGGTATTATACCCCAAGTCCCTCCTACATGACAAACGTGAATCACGTGACGTGACGTGGTTCCTCTGGTGCCTTTCCACTCGGCTGTTTATTATTGTTCATTCATTTTCCTTCTCTTTTCTTTCTACTTTTTCTGGAACATGCACATTAACGTACGCCTCTTAAGTTCATCTAATTACCTTAAACATCATGAGCGGTAACCCGTAGCTTTAGCTACCGGCGGGTTTTAGGTTTGTTTGTTTTGTTTCTTTGTTTTTTGTTGTTGTCAGGTTTTTCAAGCGTGTGTTTGAGATTAGGTGTATCAATGAAAATCTAAAAAGTCATCCAAATGTACCATTTGCTTTTAATTATCCATGAGGCCCTAGAGAGCGCCCAGTCAAATGTAAGCTTAAATGAGCAGTACATTCATGTGGTGCTGTTCATTACTTTGTACAAGTGCCTCACAGCTTTTGATTCATACGCAGATAACACCTTAGAGTTTAACCATTTAAATGAAAACCGATTAAAAGAACTATCATGTGGTGTTGGTCATTACGTGGTTGCTAGCTTTTGACTCCGTGTATGAAATAATAAAGTGCAAATGAGAGCTGCAGACTGAGTTTTAAAACGTCATAGATCATACTGTTATTATTAATTACAATTATGTGGGTTATGTTGGTAATGTGGTTGCGATCACGGATGTTGGGATACTTATTTTGTTGCTCTTACTCATTTAGATGTAAACGAATGCAATGTCCACAAACCGTGCAAGAACGGAGGCACATGTGTAAATACCGTTGGTGGATATAGCTGTCGATGTCCTCCAAACTATAAAGGCAAACATTGCGATGAAGGTTAGTTTCACCAAACATCTACTTGATATACTAACATAATCCACAGCTCGGGAGTGCAGGTGTGCCATCAGCTCAACAGGATAATTCTATTCAGGGGAAAGCGAAATATTTCAAATATCCAATTTCGAAAGCGTCCATGTGACTAACTAATTAGCCGCTTAGATTGTGGTAATTTCATTCAAAATTTTAATTTGTTAACTGGCCCTTTTCTGGCGCTATAGAAAACTCTGGGCTCAGCATGACGAAATACTGGGAGATCAATCTGCCCTATAACTTTTCCTGTTTTTTAAGCCCAACATTGTCTTTTCTTAAGTTTGGAAGCTCACATTAAGACCATAACCATCTTTTCAATCCATAGAGCCAAAAACCTAGACATCATTTTATCCTTTTTCGGATTAACAGTCTTACTTCAATTATTACAATAGCATTATTTCAAAACAAATTACCCTTTTCCTGATAAAAGAAACAAAAAATGCTGAGAAGCAGATCCCCGAGAGCAACGCGTATCTAAAATGCTTATTTGGTTCATCTAATTGTTTCCAGATGTTAACGAGTGCGCCGCCAACCCATGCAAAAATGGCGGTAAATGTGAAAACTCTGTAGGAAGTTACAAGTGCACGTGTGTGGGTGGCTGGTTCACTGGAAAGCACTGTGATCAAGGTAAAAAAGTGATTATCACAGTATAAAGCAATGTTTACTGTTGCGTCCGAGCCCCTTAAATTAAAGGTCTACCACTTCACCCCGTTATTTATTAAAACGTCTGAGCTCTCAAATTTCCGTGGACCATTTCCCACTCCTCTCCTCGAGCTCTACCCACCACCACAAAAGTAAGGCGGAACGTCGTTTATATTGCCACCAAAAATCCTCAAAAATTTGTTCTATGGGAAGGTAGGTCGTATTATCTGTACGTGCAGGTTTTTAGTGGAAAAACGTGGCTAATAACAAGGTTTTTCATAAGTAACGACCACAAGGTACGTCATCGCTAAATGTCAAGGATTCCTAATTTTTTTGTTAATTTAGTCATCGGTAAAGATCTTTCTTTCTTTAGATCCTACGGAATGTTCAAGTTACACCAAACTGGACACCGCAGATCGTGCCGCGGGTTCACACAGGGGCAGGTTACTCAAGTGCGATAGGAATGACTTCCCATCCGTCGCCAAGTGGTATCGATTTGAGGGAGCCGCAGGAACCAGAATGCCTACTTCACCTGTAGCGATACATCATTGTGGTACCCACGCACCGGGCTGGCTGGATGGGCAACATCCTAGCAAAGCTGATGGAGTTGTCAAGAGAAGGGTTTGCTTTAACTGGAGCGGCAAAATTTGCCGATGGAGCATTTATGTCAGTGTCCGTAACTGTGGTGCATTCAACGTGTACCATCTGGGAAGAACACCTGGTTGTTCCTTCCGTTACTGTGGAAACAAGGGGCATAGTAAGTTCCAATTTCTGGACCTTGCTTGCCTCGGTATTAGACGTGGCAATGTTTTTGTCAAAGGAAATTCTTGTCAAAGGAAATTGTTTGTTTTCACACTCGATGCACTTGCTCGAAAACAAAAAAAAAAGACCAAATTAATAATAAAAACAGCAGTAAAAGGGCTCCAATGTGAGATTCGACTTTGAATATTACTTTCTCATATTGAATTCGTTTATCGTAAGGCTAGAGTGTATATGTCCTTCATTGGTCCAGTTCATTAGAACAGCAAAAGTGAATTGCACGTATCTCTAACTAAAAAGCGCGTCGACATTTTTGGCCAACATTTCGTTGGTCCAACTTAACAGTGTTGGAACGTTTAGCACTCCATGTTGGTGATGTTGGACTCAAACGTTTACCCGAAACATTTGTTGGGGACAAAAAAGTCGAATATCTTCAGCCGCGTGCCAGCATTGCCATCCAACAAGTGTTGGGCATGCCAGTCTAAATCAACGTTTAATTTCCACTTGATAAATGTGCAGTAGAGATGCATTACCACTTGCTAAATGCCTAGTAGAGATGCACTACTTGCATGATCACATTTGAATGTGACTGAAGGTGGATTCGGATACTGATATGTTGTTTACTTTTAGATGTATGCAAAGCTCGCAACCCGTGTAAAAACGGAGCAACTTGTCAGCCCAATGGCGATGGGGCAACCTGCCAATGTACTGCAAACTTCCAAGGAGAGCATTGCGACAAAGGTATAATGCTATGTCGATTCACTTGTAAAATAACTTATGCAAATGAACCGTAAAGTACCTTTTGAACTTGCTTCCTAAAACAGCTTGAGCTAAAAAGAAGGATAATTCCTAACTAGCTTTTAGGGAGTTCACTGTAGAGTGCTCTTCATTGGAGAGGACCTACTCCAGGTCGATTCTGGGTATTGGTTTTAGGCCTCTTTTTTAACATTTAATTAAGTAAAAATCTATCATCAACTCATGATCAAAAGTAATCGGATGGCATGGAAGCCTCTGAAATTAACGTAGCAATAACTCGTTTTAAGAGTGCTCTTCATGACTGACATATTATTTGGGAAGCATAAAAAAACAAACAGTAATAAGAAGGCCCGAAGTCATTTTCGGGCCCTAAAACGTATATAATTGTTTAGCTGATATGATTAGTGTTTCGGGGGGTTTGCAAATGCATGCCTGTTACGGTAAACTTAAGTGTTTTCTTCTAGCGTAAGATTTTCTTGTATAGACTCATAACTAACAACCGCAAAATGATTTTCGTTTTCGTTCAAGAAATGAAAAGGCTAAATAGTAAATGAAATTCAGATTTGTTGCTGGGAAAATCTATCCTTGAAACAACACATAGTGATGCACATTGTAGACAGTTCGTGTACTAAAGATGCAACGGGGTGCAACTTCATTGAAATTACGGAGATTAAAAAATTTTCAAACATTGCTACAAATATCTTCTCATAAAGATATGGACGAATGCGCCGTCAACAATCCATGCAAAAACGGAGCTAAGTGCACCAATACATACGGAGGATACACATGCACCTGTAGTAGCAGCTTTACTGGAAAGAACTGCGATCAAGGTGAGCAAATATTATCAGTTGACAAGCTTAAAGAGATCCCGTCACAGAAGTTAAAGCTTTCTTCCATTTTTTTCAGAAGCAGTTAAGTGCAGTGGTTATTGCGTTGGACTTCAGATCTGAAGGTCTGTGGTTCGACGCCTAGTCCCTGCCATCGTGCTGTTTCCTTAGACAAGATACGTTGCCCCACATTGTCTCTCTCCACCCAGGAGTATAAATGGGTACCGGCGACATACTGCTGGGGGTAACCCTGCGATGGATTAGCATCCCGTGCAGGGGGGAGTAGCAATGCCCTCATTTGCTTCATGCTACGGAAACCCGGATAAGCTCTGACCGTGTGGGCCTCCTTGGCCCCAGTGTGACTTTTAAATAGAAAAAAAAAACTCAGATTTCAATGATCAGAAAAGTACAGGACATAATCTGTTTGGAATATCTGCTTTTGGTTGGTTGGTCTGCTTCGTGTTCCATTGGTTTCAGTTCCTTTAGTCGCTTTCATCAATTGACTTGTTCAACTGCCGATCAACTTCTACAATAGGTGTTTAAACTTTCTAAGCGAAAATGGTTGAAAAAGTTTTCATTTGGAACACTGCAACCAAATCAACTGAAAAGTTGGCCTTAATCAAACACGACCTTAATTAGTTGACGCACAACCCGAAAAGTGCTGTTAACAGTAAAGAATTTCAGGGGTGATTTCTCATGAGCCATTTAAGTCACAAAGAGGCAGAGCGAGACATCATTCGTTTTCCCTGATGATTGTCATATTCAGTAAACAACGAAAAACACAGTCATTACCACACTTTTCCAGTCATGCTGTCCGTTTGCCTTAAACAAACGTTGTGAAAAGCAGTTTCATCGGTATAGTGGCGCGGTGCTTTAGTACAGTTTACTTAACAATCTGCAACAAGTGGAATCTCTTTCAAGATTTCTGAAATAAATTCCCTAAGCAGGAAGAAAAGCTAAAGCAGATTTTTGTACGATTTTCGCGTATTTCTGACTAGATAGCTTAAATTTTTGTTACTGAAAGATTTTAATCGGAATTTTAGCAATTAGATAGATGCTTGTAATTAACATTTTGTTTGGTAACTAATGAATAAAATTAAGTTATGTCATCTCATCTCCTATCCTTAACTGGCTCCTTTCGTTTTTATGATGTCTTATCTCACCGCCTTTACAATGGTCAATTTACCTTATATCACCTTAACTGATAAATCCAAAATTCTCTCCCAGCTTAGGTCACCTTAGCTTAGTTTAGGTCGTCTTATCGTAACGTGCTAGACCAATGGAACCAACCGTTTCAACAATTAGCACCACCTAAGCTCGATGAAGGAAGTGTAGGTTAAAAAGCTTTTTTTCCCTTTTTTTTTTCAGATGTGAATGAATGCAAAGTGCGTAATCCTTGTAAGAATGGCGCCACTTGTGTCAACTCTGTTGGTGGATATAGCTGTCAGTGTCCTGCGAACTACAAAGGGAAGCATTGTGATGAAGGTGAGAAAGACGTTCTTGGAAATTAAGGAAGGGGTTGTCAGGGTAAACTGGAAGTGTTAGGACGGTAAATCAATGGAAAGACAAGACCACATTTTATTTTATTTGTTAAACCGACGCATTTTTCAAACGTTTGCAGCTGAAACCTCTTTATACATCATTTTGCTTTTCAGATGTGGATGAGTGTGCCGTCAAGAAACCTTGCAAAAACGGAGCGAAATGCACTAACACAAGAGGCGGTTTCACGTGTACTTGTGTGGGAAACTGGTTCACGGGAAAACATTGTGACCAAGGTAAGAATATTCTCTGAGTGGTTGTTTGCCTAAACCAGTCTATCCTCATGCCTCTAAATGTGTTTTTGCGTTGTTTACTCTCAAAAACTATAGCTGTAGGGATGACGAACTTTCATGTAAACGTAGCTCTATTGTTAAGCCAGTATGTGCGCCTTATGGAACGTCAAAACAAAGAGGAAGACGGCTAAAAGACCTAACAAACGCGTTTACTCTAGAATGATTCCCTACACGAATAAATCTCAAAAGAATCTACTATGCATTTTTGACGCACTATCTTTTAAGGAGAGTCTTGTGTTTTCATTTTGCAGGCCCGCCTGAGTGCTCAAGCTACACGAAACTCAGCGACGCTAGCCGTGCTTCGGGCTCACACAGGGGAAACACACTCAAGTGTGACCGCAATGACCTTGCATCTCCCGCTAAGTGGTACCGCTTCACGGATGCTGCAGGAAACAGAATGCCTACTTCACCAGTAGCGACGCATTATTGTGGAACTCATGCACCGGGCTGGATGAATGGTCAACATCCTAGCAAAGAAGATGGCGCTGTTTCGCGGAAGGTTTGCTTCAACTGGAACAACAACGTTTGTCTGTGGAACATAATGATAACTGTCCGCAATTGTGGGGCATTTTACGTGTATAAGTTGCCCAAGACTCCCAACTGTTGGCTCCGTTACTGTGGAAACAAGGGACATAGTAAGTGTTATAAGGCGTAAATGGGGAATCTCTCAATTACCACTCGTTAACATTATTGATCTTTGCACCAGTTGGCGTAATTACAAGCTATGCGATAGATTTTGCGGTCAGGCTTTATTCTCACAAAGTTGTCCTGAAAGACGTTTGTTAGAAGGTGCTGTTGTCGGAAGGAATTCCTTGCCTATCCACATTCCCTCCTAAAGCTGTTCTTCAAAGTACAACTACAATAGCTGCAACCTTAGCCTTGCTTTAGTTGCAACTGAGCACTAGAAAAGTTGAAGTCCTTAGTGTAACAGCTAAACCTAATCTTCTGTTTAAGTTATACTACTGAACTAAACAGAGCAGATCTTGCGCGAGGACACGATATTTTGGTTAAACAAGGGAAGATGTCGCAATATCGTTAAAATTCCTATTGACTTTGTTTTCTAATGTGTTCACCTGTGTTGATCTCATGATCAGCACGGTCAAGGGTTCTAAATTTACAACGTGAACTAAACTTGCAGATTTAGCACAATCGTTCAAGTGTTTCTAAATAACAAGAAATTCACTTTGCAACATTTGCTGCAGGCTATAATTTCTAAGATTGTGAGAAATTGCGAGGAATTACTGCTCTAACAACATCCCTCGTACTGTCAAAAGCCGCAATCATAAATCTAATCACAGTGTGGTATTCTTCGGGTTCTTAACCTTATCTTTTATCTGAAACAGATGTCTGCAAGGCTCGCAATCCTTGTAAGAATGGAGCAACCTGCTCACCAAATGGCGATGGAGCAACCTGCCAGTGTACAGCCGACTTCCAAGGAGAGCATTGCGACAAAGGTAGTGTCGTAACATAAAATCAGAGTCTCTACTGCGGATAGTCGATATTTAAACTTTGCATGTTCGGCAATAAAAGTTTTGATCTTGATATTTAGAAAAAGCACGAAATAGGTGTAGAGGCGGTAAAGATCCTTTCTCGTGTGTCAATTTTTTTATCATTCTTCCTTTAACTTGTATGCAAGTAAAGGTTGGGGAACTCACCTTATAACCATATTACTACTACGATATTGCACTTTTCTTCGCTTTTTATTTTATTTCATGAGACTCTGCTTCTCCCTGAGCTCTAGCGGCAGTGAGCTCCATAATTTTGGTGCAGAAGCAGCAAAGGCGCGGTCCCCCAGGGTAGGCGATGTCCTTACAGCTAACGGTTCCAACAATAGAACAAAACTGAATGCAAGGCTGGCTCTACGGCAAAGGGCTGACTTATTTAATGGCCAATATTTCGGCTAACAAAATTAGCCTTCCTCAGGGCCAGAGCTATAATGAAGGAAAATACTATAACGGCTCCAAAATTTGAATTTTAAAAATACACAAATGCATGGTAAATGATTAACTAATTTAAAAAATACTACTACTACTACTACTACTACTACTAATAATAATAATAATAATAAAAAGAAAGAAGAAAGAAAAATACTATATATATATATATATATATATATATATAAGGTATAATAATAATATAATGTATATATATAGGGTATAATGTATATAATACGGACAACTTGAATGTTTAGATTTGAGTGATCAACGTTCATTCCGTCGGTTGTTTATTCCGTCTAGTGATATAGTTTGACCTCTATGCATGAGGTAAGCTTCTCGTGCTTTCCGGGGCGATGCACCGGGCGTAGCTTGTAGTTCAAGTGGGATAAGACCCATGTCTGTGATAGAGTGGCCAGGTAGATTGAAGTGGGAAGGGACGGCTGCTGCAGCGTTAGTGTGAAGTGGATTAATCGTAGCTTGGCTGTGTTCCGAAAAACGTTCACGAAGCGTGCGTTTAGTTTCACCTACGTATTTTTTCTTACACTTTTTACATTCGATCATATATGTTAAGTTAGTTGAAGTACAAGTAATATGATGATTTGTCGTTAGATCTCAGTCCATATCTAGAGTTCGGCTTGAGTGAAATTAAATTACGAATATATGCTGGTGCCGCACCATGAATGGCCTTGTAAGTAATACAAGACCCAACGGTACCGAGTTGAGCATTGCAGAAAACGAATAAGGGAAACGGTTTCATAGGCTACAGGTGGACCCCTTAGCTAGGTTAAATTACTAAATGCAACAGTCTCATCGTTGAATTCTCTTGAAGATGTTAATGAATGTGCCAAAAATCCCTGCAAGAACGGAGGCACTTGCACAAACACTCACGGAAGCTACAAGTGCACATGTAACAGTAGATTCACTGGAAAGAATTGCGATCAAGGTAAGCGAAACAATTTCCCCAATGACTTATGTGGAATACTCAGGCACAGGTGAACGTTCTTTCATGTATCGCGACTGCATATTTGGCTTCTTTAAAATATCACGTGGATTCTCTGCCACAAGGCCTGGTAGTATATTGACACAAGGCCTTGTGGTTACGTTGATTTTTAAGCAGGAAGGAAAGTGGAAAAGTTTGGAGAAAATTCGTGAACCAACAAAAACTTTTCGTTATTTTAATTCAGATGTAGATGAGTGCAAAGTTAACAATCCCTGCAAGAATGGAGCCACTTGTGTCAACTCTGTTGGTGGATATAGCTGTCAGTGTCCTGCAAACTACAAAGGACAACATTGTGAAGAAGGTATCTAAAATCACCTTAACAAGTAAAACAAATACATGACGTTCTTTAATGGAGTGAGGTTAGTGGAAAAAAATCACCAAACAAATTCGTTTCATCAACTATGGTCATTGTCCGACGTTCACCTTAAAAATGACGCTCTCAAACAAAGGGTGAAAGAAATTATTACAGTAATATCATGGGTGACAAATTACTCCTTAATTTTGGCGCGAAATTTCAGCGTTAATTTATAATTTCACATGTGAAATTACAAAATTGCTATGGCAACAGGTCTATAGCCCAGCGCCAAGATGGCGTTGAGGTTAATGATGAAGATGTTTTGTGCAGAACTACAGCAATTCTGGAAATATTCATTGAGGACACAATTGGAAATCTGTAAATTCTGACTTTTAATTGACTGAACTTCTCAGAAATCACCTGCGAGTTAAAAAGAAGAGATTAGTTTTGATAGTGTGACAGCGAAAATTTTTGAACGGCGAGCCAGTTGCAGCGATCGAGTGATTGACCGCGAACTCAGAGAAGTAATTCAGTGGATTCGTGCATTTCTTCGAATGGAATAAAGGTCAGTTTTTACATACAAATTTGCTTCCGAAGTTTACTTTCGGTAAAAAAAAGGTGGCTGTGCGTATTTTGAATGTATTTGTGAAGCCTTCTGAGCCTTGCTCGATGGAGCAACGTAGTGCACGATTCAGTACAGGAATTTGCCGGATAAAACGCGGATAACCTTTGCCAAGCGAGTTGCTTTGGTACTTTTCAAGTAAAAGTTCAGAGTCTGGTGTATTTTGCTGTCGGTTACAAAAAACACGAAATCGTCAAAGCGTGGTAAAAACTTGTCACAAGATTTTTTCATTATTTCACTCAAAAAAATGTGAACTTTAGCCGTTAAACCGTTTCAATGCTCAGGGAGTTCTCGATGCGATAAACAAGTCAAAACCCAACGATTGTGAGTGTAATTTGTCACCCATGATATTAATAGGTAATCAAATGGTATACTCGTGAAATTAGGAAATAATTTCACTTGCGTTTTGTCAAAATTTTAATTATTAGAATTTTGACAAAACGCGCGTGAAATTATTTCCTAATTTCACTCGTCACCATTTGATTACACATACTAATCGTCAAGGGCTCGCCGGGCTTACTTGGCTTACTTGGTGCAGTTTTAATAAACTCTCTTAAATTTCCAGAAGACTTTTAATCAGTTCAATTCGAGATAGATTCTGACTGAGTTTTCACTTGTTCACTTTTATGACAGATGTTGATGAATGCAGGCCAAGAAACCCTTGCCAAAATGGCGGCGTTTGCAGGAATACCAGAGGAGGCTACCGATGCGAATGTGTTGGAAGATGGTTCAGTGGACAGAATTGTGATGAAGGTACTCAAGCTAAACATCGGTTGAAACCTTTTCCATATGCGCATGTCACTTATTAAAAGATTCTCATCTGCTTCCTTTTATATCAGCTACAGATTGTTTTTAGTTTTGTTGACAGAATTGGGATCATTAGGGTTATGTGACCCTTCTCACAAAGACCATTATAAACTCTCCCCTCTTACTTGTAGTAACACAAGAGGAGGCAAGCTTTTACCTTTTTCTTGTCCAGTCTTGGACCATGGTTAACTACTTGTTTCGTATTACATATTTTCTTCTATACTTTAACCTTTCCCTTTCTGTTCTTCTATCAGGAAATCCACTTTCTTCCAGCCACTGCTGCATCAAAGTACCTTTTATTTCATTTTGACCATAAACGCAACTCTCAGATCTAATAAATCAAATAAATAAATCTAATAAATAAATAAATAAATAAATCTAATTAATCTTTGCTTGAAAGTTTCTTCTTCACTACTTCGAATTTAGTACTGCTGTTCTTTCTTCACGCTGTCATCTAGTAAGCCACACAACTCTGACTTTTCGCAATTTAATGCTCACTTACAAACGCACCCACGCAGAATGAAAACAAATTTGTCGCTCAAATAAAATCTGTTAGTGGTTTATGATTTATTTCTGTTTTAATCTGCTTTCTTTAACAGCGCCAGCCGAATGCTCAAGCTACACCACACTCAGCTCTGCTGATCGTGCCTCGACAGCTAGAGGGAACATACTCAAGTGTGATCGCAACGACCTCGCCTCTTCCCCTAAGTGGTACCGTTTCTCGGGTGCAGCAGGAACAAGAATTCCCACTTCAGCAGTGGCGATCAATCACTGTGGTACGCATGCACCGGGCTGGATGAATGGTCAACATCCTTCCAAAGACGATGGAGCAGTTTCTCGCAAGGTTTGCTTCACCTGGAACGGAAATGTTTGTTTGTGGAGCGTGACGATTACTGTCCGCAGCTGTGGCGCATTCTATGTGTATAAGTTGCCCAGACCCCAGAACTGTTACCTCCGTTACTGTGGAAACCAGGGGCATAGTAAGTTAATAGCATTCACTTTGACTTTGACTTTGACTTGGCTTCTTCGCAGCCATTATTAAATTTGAATTGTCAGAAGAAAGCCAAGTTTTTTTTAATCGAAACACTTCGCAGGGTTAATTGTAAGTAAAGGTGCTTTGAATGAGATTTAACTTTGAAAATGATGCATTGCTTCATGCATATAATTTTTTCAGTGATATTGGGGTAAAAAGAAGAAGGAGTTGATGTGGATATAAAAACTTCCCTTTTTCCACGTCTTTGCCAAACGGAGTTCACGTTCACGACGTGATCATTTCCCCTTTATTAATTTATTTTATGTACAAAATTTTGATGCATCTCCTTGAATCAGGATTTACAAAATCTTTTGAGGGATTACTCATTACGAGAAAAATTGCAATACTGGCATAACCCCCTGATAAAATATCAAATTTAACACTCTGGAAATGTCTCCATCAGACACGTGCAAGACTCGAAACCCTTGCCAGAACGGTGGAACGTGCCAACCAGACGGTGATGGATACAAATGTAACTGCCATCCTAGCTACAAAGGAAGCAACTGCGAACAAGGTAACCTGCTGAACTGACAAATCGCTTTTTGATGCTATCGCTGCATTTATTCAACGGGTGTTGTTCAAAAACATGTCCACACCTGAAGTATGGGGAGGCAGCGTGGCCGAGTGGTTAGCGCGTTGGACTCACAACCCAGGGGTCCCGAGTTCGAGTCCCGCACCGACCACTGGTTGGATTTGTTTCTCGGTGGTCCTGAGTTCAACTAACAGGGTTCGCTCATCTCTTAAATTGTAAAAAAAAACGCCTAAAAGATACCAAAAACTGTTTGCGGGTGTAGCCCGAGTCATTTTTATCCTTCAAGGAACCGATTTTGACAAGCAATTATGTTTTCTATCATCTGTACGGCTTTTACGCCAAAAGGAATCAGGATTAAGATCATAACACCCTAAAGGCTGGTTCCATGTGCTCCCAAGCGATGAAGATACCGTATTTACTGCTTATTTGCTCAGTTGGAAAAATTTGTTTCCATATGATTTCAAATATATCTCGAATGATCGCAGATAAAGTGATATGTTCCGCCTGCATTATCTTTACGTCAGCAGAACTGACCGAATACGAACTATAATGGGATGAATTTTCATTACCTTTGATTGCAGACGATCGTAGACAATCGCAGAAATTGGTTTCCATGTGATAGCATGATTTCAATTGATTGAAGACCATTACAATCTCAGAATCGCAGACGATCGCCAAAGTTTGATTCCATATGATCGTTGATTTTTTTGCTTGTTTATTTGTTGTTTTGGATTTTGAAATCGTCTGCAATGGGTTGTAATCATATGAAAACCAGCCTTGAGTCATACCAAACCAGGAATTTTAACGCCTTAACAGGTACAGTATGAAAGAAAGATGATTTTTATGGGAAGATTCACTTTTTAGTGTGAAAATGAAAATAACGAAGAATTGTCTTCGTTTAGATTAAATTGTGTTCACTAGAAAGAATTTGAGTTTTTACGAATATTATTTGTTGTCCCCCTTTAATGCTCTGGGAAAAAATGATAGAAAAAAAAACTGGTCGCCTTAAACTTTTCCTGAAGTGGCATTCTTTTTTCAGACGTGGATGAATGTTCAACTGCAAAGCCCTGCAAAAATGGTGCAGCGTGCCGCAATACTAGAGGAGGATACACCTGTTCATGTGCGCGAGGATTCACTGGCAAAAACTGTGATCAAGGTACGTAAATACACAACACCTCCACTGACCACCAAAAAACAGCACCAGTTAAAGATTGACATCCACAAACATAAAAGCTGGAACCTCTCCGCACAACACAATCTACAGAACCACCGAAAAGCACTGCTCAGTAGCTTAGAATGGTCACACCTGATGTATTAACCCAGAGAATCAAAACTCGTCCAGCATGATACTCAGAACTACAGCCTCAGTAAATTTCAATAATCACATTTTACTCGGACAAAAAAAGGTAGACACATTACACAACGTAAAATGGAAAATTGAAAGTGCTTTTCAGTATAAACTGAAGCTTTTCATCACTAAACAGTGGTTCAGCAAAAAATTTCATTTGAATTCTTAAACTTTCGTATTTCCTTCACAAATTTACAAGTTAGAACTACCTGGTATAGCATTGCAAACAGAAACACAAGATCTATTCAATACCTTTTACTTGAATTGTCCAACTTTTGAATATTTTTTCAAACACTCTTAAGCCTATAACCGTATTGTTTTTTCTGTAGGTTTCTTTTCCACGTATTTAGTAATTTCGTTTCTTTTTTTGCTCTTTTTGTATTTTTGTAAGGCGAATTAAAGAAAACCTGTACTTAACTCGAACCTGATAGCAATAGAACCATATTACACGGAACGAAATTTTGCTTCGAGAATGAAAAGACATTTACATGTATCGATGTTGTATTTTCCAGTTTACGTTCCACCTGAATGCAAAAGCTCCATTTATGTGGTAAACAGCGACCACACGCGTTCAAAGGAATTCAAAGGAGGGAATTTGTATTGCGATCAGAGAAACCTGCCGACAGTTGGCAAATGGCACCGTTTTATGGGTGCCGCAGGAAATGCAATGCCTACATCTTGTGTGCCGAAAAATCGGTGTGGTACGCATGCTCCTGGCTGGCTTCAGGGAGGTCATCCCACTGAAGAGCAAGGTGTTGTGACGAGAAAGGTCTGCTTCCACTGGAACAGCAATTGCTGTCAATGGAGTACCAATATAAAGGTCCGCAACTGTGGAGATTTTTACGTCTATCAACTGCCAAAGACGCCTGTGTGCAGTCTCCGTTACTGTACAGAGAAACAAGGTAACCACCAATTTGAATTTTCCAGCTTTTAAACATGTACACTGGTTTTCTTCGTTTCTCTCGCTATATGCTTAACACTTCGAGCCACAATTAAGAGTTGCCACTATACAGATGCCACTATAGATTAAATGGCCTCATTTTGAAGTTTGTATCATAATTCTGGTAATTCAAGGCAAATAAACGACTCTGGAAAAAGAAGCATCCAGATGACTCCAAAATATCCCGAATATTTACATATCGGCTAATGATAATATATTTCTGAATTGTTGAAGTTCTCCCATCCTTTGAAATTCATGAGGGTCCACCCTCAACAATTTTTTTTAAAAAGTTATTCTTAAATGTTCATTGACATCCAAATGTTTGGCTGGTTGGGAAGCATCAACGGACAACACACTTCTTCGAAACAGTTTAACATGCATGTTTGGCAACAACTTTCAACTTCAACTTTTAACAGAAAATTAATGGTATAATTTTCGATTGGGACAGAGCAACTTATACAGCCAAAACGGCAAAAAATGAAGTGGCTCATCCCCATACTAAAATTTGTTCCTTTGTTTTCCATAGCTCCCGCAACGCCTTCATCTTGTAAACGACCCATTGACATTGGTGTGATCATGGACAGGTCCGGCTCGGTTGGTGCTGCCAACTTTGAGAAGGCGAAAGCGTTTGTAATATCACTTGTGCATAAGTTACAAATCTCATCACACGGTACGCGCATCGGCATCATCCCGTACCATTCCAATGCCCAAGTGTCAGTCAAGTTTTCGGATGTCCAGCACCAGACGCCAGATGCTATGACCAAGCTGATAAGAGGCATCCCATACACCTCTGGATATACGCGCACTGACATAGCTATCGAACTTGCCAATAGCCATCTGTTTACTAGCGCAGGCGGACTCCGAAGTGACAAGCCTAACGTGCTAATTGTGATGACGGATGGCAAGACGAACGCTGGAAGTAAACCATACAAAACAGTTCTGGCTCCATTGAAGGTAATGCGGGATCCTCTAGTTCGTTTTTTAAAATTTCGGATGTCTGTCGCTTGAACATTGGACTTTTGCACTCAACCGTGTCAATAGATAGAGCGCCCGGTACCTTGTGACTGGTATACGCCACTAGACTGAGAGATTTCGCTCATATTTAACTCTTAATTGTTAGCGTTGTAAGAGTTTCTGTTCCTGGCCATCCATGCACCTCACGCTTTCTAGTAGGTGTAGAGACCAGAAAATAGGTGGTTGTACTGCTGTACCCTTCCTTCGACCGCCTCTTATATATAAAGGAAATCTCCCCTTTCGGATTGGGAATCCGCATTCTAGAATATTTCTTTAGTAAATACATCTACATGTACATCATTTGCTACTCTGGTACTCTGCGTTCTAAAAGTAATGATTACTGCTACTTACTTTACAGAGTAAGAATGTGAGGATGATAGCAGTTGGTGTGGGATCAGGAATTAATGAGGACGAACTGGAGGAAATTGCTGACGGAAAACGTGAAAACGTTGTTCACGTGGACAAGTTTGACGAGCTTGTGAACAATGAGAACAATGTCCTGTTCGCATCTTGTCAACCAGGTAAGATTGAAACAAAGTGAAACAAAGAAGAATTTTCTTTGCTCCTTAAAATTCGTAATTTTTTGTAAGAAGTGGTTTGATAAAACGATCTTTTCAGTTGTAATTGATGGATATAAGAGGACTATAACCAACTCGGCGGTTATTTATCTACTCATATCCATGGAAATTGAATTACCTGTGATTTTTAGAAGTACACTGAGGTGATACACTCGGCAGTTGTGTTTTTGCTGGACATTTACGGTCTAGGCGAAAGTTTTACCTACATAATGTTGTACCAAAGTAAGCTTTTTTATGTTTCGTTCCACAGACTCTCAACCTCCACCATGTCAACATGCCATGGATGTTGGTATCATCATGGATCGTTCAGGATCTGTAGGTTCTGCAAGCTTTGACAAGTCCAAGAGTTTTGTCCGCACTTTGGTCCACAGGTTCCAGATTTCTTCCCACGGCACCCGTGTTGGGATAATTGCGTACCAGTCGAGCGCTCATCTGGCCGTTAAATTCGCTGATGTCAACTCACAGACTCCCTCTGCCATGACAAACATCATTAACCAGTATTATTATCCAAAAATTATTTTTCACTTAACCCTGTCTTACATGAGCTCATAACCAACGAAGTAATTGGATTACACTAGGAGAATCTTTTGTGAATCGTTTGGAGATATTTACTTTTGCCATTTTTTAAGGCAAAAGTACTTCGCCTGTCTTGTAGCAAAATACATGTACACAGCGTTTGATTACTGATATGCAAGGGCCGTTGTCTCAATATTATATATTTATGTTTGTATTGGCACTTCTGTTCCTCACATGCGGCCCAAAATAGCCCAATACAAGATTGATTGATAAGTCGTCCTCTCTTGGCGAACATAATTTAGCCCCCCCAAAAAAATCTTTACCAACACCTCATAGCAATAGCATATGGAATAAGATGCAGAAATACTGAAACTGGGACTTTAACAAAACAGGATCTCTTACACTGGTGGAGGAACACGAACCGACATTGCCCTTCAGATGGCCAACTCTGGACTCTTCAGTTCCGCTGGAGGAGATCGTGGCGATAAACCAAACGTGCTTGTGGTGATCACAGACGGAAAGACGAACAGTGGTAGCAAAGCTTATCCCACTGTACTAGCACCACTTGTTGTAAGTGTGTGGAAATGTCTGACCTTTCATCATCTATATACCAGGGGAAAGAGCATGGACTTTGTATATCTGCGACTTCCTCCAGCACTTAAGCGAGTTGCATGAGATTGCACGTTGCTGAACGTTGTACGAACGTCAGTTGTGAGAACGAAGCCTAAATTAGGGTAGGCGTAGAAAAGGTGCTACCAAACGGCTACCCTAATGTCGCTACAAATCTTGTTTTATTTCTACTAGTTTTCCTGGTTAATAAGTAATGGTTAACGCGTCCGGCGTTCAACCTAAGCAGCGGTGGTATTCAATTTGTTTTCTTTTTCCACCCAGATGTAGAAATGGTCCCAGCGAACCATTGAGGAATCTTCAGTTAACAATTTTTTTCCTTTTTATGGGTTCTGCCGATAAGAGTTCGATGGAGTTGTAGGACAAAATATTTTGCACAACTTAGTTTATTTTCGTTTTGAGCGTGGGCCCAGCTGTAAGACTTGAAAAACTATTAACTCTTAAAATAAACCATCTTCTATTCATTCCTTATTCATATCTTTTAGAGCAAAAAGGTGAAAATGATCGCCGTTGGAGTGGGTTCGGGTATCGATTATAGTGAATTACAAGAGATTGCCAATGGCAAACCAGCGAATGTCATCCACGTTGACAAGTTTGAGGACCTCTTCGTAAGACTGAACAGTGTGCTCCAAGCTTCGTGTGAAGCTGAATAAGAGTGTAAGCAGCATAAATATATCTTTTTACTGAGTCAAAACGGGATATGTTAATCAAAACAAACGTTTATAATGTATAGTTGCACAGATAGATCGTACTTAGGAGGTCTCCATAAGATAAACCAGCCGTAAGAGACAATTTCATGAATTTAATTTCCGTATGTATTTGAACGAGAGTGTATATTGCACAATTTAAGTCTTAATTGTTGCTGTTGCTGGTTTTTTTTTTAACTTATAGTGCATGGATATCCTAATCGTGAATAACGGTCACTGAGTTGAGAGTTTTCAGAAGTTTCAGTTGATTGACTGAATGCTGATTGACAAGTGTTACTGCTTAAGTGCTGTCTTACTAATTATATTGTTTCCTGTCAAAACAGATTAACAAGTTGACAAGCAAGAAGTGTGCTTTAAAGAAAACCACGAGACGGAAAAACTAAAAGTTACTTAGAGAAGTCATTTTTCACTGACGTAATTTCAATAAAGCCATATTTAAGGGATCTAGAAGTGTGTCTCCTTGCTTTTACTATGCTGTCATTACTATAATTAGCATGCTATTATTATATTATGCTATTATTATACTATTATTACTATGCTTTGTAATTGCAGTAATAGAGGGTCTCTAGGAGGATGGGGATGGAAGGTTTAATCCTAATCCACAGCTCATATTTGCGTCAAACGGATCCCATTTCTCAACTCTAGTTTTGCCAAACTCCTGTTCGTAATTACCTTTTTTCCCCCAGTCACATGGGTTGGTTTCTAGCCCAGTGCCTGAATATTTATTTCGCACAGTGCAACTAAGATAGACAGCCTTTACTACCCTCCAGTAAGCTCTCATGATTCAGCATAGTTCAAAAAGGAATAATATTTAAATGCATTATCCCTGTTAAAAAGAAAAAAGTCTTCAGTTGGTGATTTCTTATTTTATATTATAGAATGCGGCAAAAACATCGTTACCGCCTCTGTATAAAATATAACATTTAAACTTACAAGATTGAAGTAGTGGGTCATTTTTATTCTGGTTTTTGTTTGTTTGTTTGTTTGTTTGTTTTTGTTTTGTCAAACCAGGTATCAAAATTTTGAAATACTTACAAAACCAAGGCCAGCCATTAACAAGCGTGTCAAATCTGTAATAGGCCGGTGGTCTATCACAAGGACAGCTGAAGTCACTGTTAATAACGGAACTTTTTTACAGGTTTAAGTCATGTAAGTGAAAAAAAAGGGTCGTGTGGAATAACAAATTAATGCAAAACGCATCAAGATCAGTTTCAAAGTGGAATAGAACGTTGTTATACTAACAAGAATATCCTCACGTTTGACACTCTAATGTAGTGACTTGACAAATTGATTTTACTGACAGCATAATTAAAATCAAAGGAAGTGTCAAGCCATACATATTGTCAACTTTTTATAGCAATTTTGAAAAGTTGCGTTTATTTGTTATATCTCACATCGATCTTTAAAAATGATATCTTCGATTTAATAATAAGAACAGCTGGCTTTTCTCGCTAACGCAGAGCTAGATTCTCGTTACGTTTATCTTGGTTTTATAACCTTTCTTTATCACTTCTTCCACGGACAAACGTGTACCGTATCTCTGGGTAACAAAATGAACTGATGAAAAAACTTAGTAAGATTTCACTTCTTTTGACTAAATTCCATCGCAGCTCTCATTTTGAAGTGTCCTGTCGTTACTGTCAGAACTTTTCGATAGACACCCCTTGATAGTCCTTTGCGAATCTTATATAGAATATTAAACAACAACAACAACAACAAAACAAAAAGGCTTTTCGATCATTTTAACCAAACAGTAATCTTCCAAGAAACGGATCGTTAATATTTTTTTGGAAAAATTCTTTTATTCATAGCATGTGGAAATATTTCATATAACCTTCGGGAAACACACTTTCAGCATGCATTTCCTAAAATATTAGGTCATGGGATTCTGTTCGATGGCCTTCGGATGATGTTCGTTGCTCTTTGGAAGGTTTTCGGTGGCCTTTAAAAAATAATCAGCGAGTTTTGGAAGTCCTCGAGGATACTTGCCTTTCTTGATGAAGTTAGGGATACCTTGGATATCCTAGATGGAATAACTATACAAATATTCGGAGGGCTTCGGACTATTGTACAGGCCCAAGAAGGACCACAAACAATTTCATCGCCAGGTCTGGCTCGGTTGACAGCCATAGACCAAGTGCTTTTACCTTGCATTTTTGCCATTTTAAGTCCTTTCCTGGTAAATAGATTTTTTCTTGCCCAGTCTTAGAGCCGATCCAAAGAGCTTCCGTTTTACTATCATTGAGCCTGAGGCCGGAGATCTTGCTGAAATCTTCTAAAGTTTGTAGGGCTGCGACAAGGGACTCCCTTGACCCGTCTAAGATAAGAGTAGTATCATCCGCGTATTGGCTTATCTTAACTTCGTTTTTATCTACATAGATACCTTTTATTCTCCAGTTACTCCGGATTGTCTTGGCCAACATCTCCGCTGCCAGAATAAATGAATATGGCGAAAGGGGACAGCCCTGCCTAACACCCCTTTGAGGCTGGAAAAAGTTACTTGACCAGCCATTGTTAAGAATACAGCTTTCAATTTTGCAGTAAAAGGTCTTGATCCACTAAATAATTGACGGACCAAAGCCGGAGAAACGCAAAGTATCAAGGATGAAAGGCCATTCAAGTCAATCGAAGGCTTTTTCAAAATCTATAAAAAGCAGGAGACCTGGGACATTTTGTTGTGCAGCGTATTGGATGATGCCATCAATAAGTCGTATGTTTTCACCAATGAACCTTCCTTTTATAAAGCCTGTCTGATCATTATTTATAAGTTTTGGAATTACGGACTATAGACGGTTTGCAATGGCCATTGCTGCGATTTTGTAATCCGTGTTGAGCAG
Source organism: Siderastrea radians (assembly GCA_964017195.1). Classification (NCBI taxonomy): domain Eukaryota; kingdom Metazoa; phylum Cnidaria; class Anthozoa; order Scleractinia; family Rhizangiidae; genus Siderastrea; species Siderastrea radians. Next base: position 9,887,275 of record OZ024891.1, on the reverse strand, counting down.
AGTTATTGGACGCCAATTTTTCATAAAAAAAGGTTCTGTGTCTTTTTTTGGAATATGTTTAATGATTCCGCGCCTTTGAGAAATGGATAGGCAGCCGGACTCGAAGGCAAAGTTGAGGGCGGAGAGTAAATAAGTAGAAATGTCATTCCAGATTAATTTATAAAATTCAGCTGGAAGACCGTCGGTGCCAGGTGTTTTTTCTAAATCCATACATTTTAAGGCTTCCGCGCATTCTTTTTCGGTTAAGATAGCGTCGCAAGCCTGTTGATCCATAAAGCTTAAGGAAGTTTCGTTTTCTTGCTGGAAAAAATTGGATTGAGAGGATTTTTCTATTTTCGAAGCATAGAGATTTTTGTAAAAGGATACACATTCTGATAAAATTTCCTTGTCTGAAGTGACAAGAGTATTATCGTCCAGTTTTAATTGGCTTATCGTTCCTTGTTTAAAGTCTCTTTTCCAGGCTGAGGAAGTATTTTGTGTTCTTTTCACCTTCGTTATACCACTTTGACTTTGACCGAAGAATGGCTCCTTTGGTTCGATGTTCAATGATTTTTTCAAGTTCCTCTTTTAGGGCCTTCATTCTCTCATTTGCATTTTGGTTCAAGGCATCAGGGCCGGTTGCACTATCGATCTGTTTCTCTAAATTTGAAATCTCTTTTTCTAATTCGTCCTCTTTTCTTTTTTTTCGCTCTTTTTATAGATGCCGAATAAGCGATTGATTGTTGACGCACTTTTAATTTTATCATCTCCCACAGAAGCCCAGGATTGACGAGTTCATCATTTTTGTATTCAGTAGCCGTTTCTTGTATCGTTTCTTTTATTTTCTCCACAAAGGTTGTATCGATTAGGAGGGACGTATTTAGTTTCCAGAAACCATCCCCCCTTGGGTTTGAATGTAAGGATAGGTTGAGTGTTATCATTGAGTGGTCCGTTTTGAATCCTGGAAAGATATCCGCATCGGAGCAGTTGCAAAGCGTAGTTTGGCTTACCAAGAAGAAGTCAAGTCTACATTGAATTTCTGCTGGTCTCTGTCGCCAGGTAAACCTTTTGGTATCCGGATTATATATTCTCCAGATATCACATAATTCAAGATCTTCCATCGCGTCTTGTACTACCTTTAGAGCATTTTGGTGTGTTCTGGCTATACCATTCTTTTTATCTTTTTCAATATCTAGCACTAAATTAAAATCTCCTCCAATTATAACTTCTTCGCATTTAAAATTGGAAAGATGATCAAAAAAAGAGTGAAAGAAATCGGAATCGTCGTCATTAGGAGCGTAGATGTTGGCCAAGGTCAACATTTTTCCATCTGCTTCGATATCGCATATAATAAATCGACCATCTGGGTCTTGGAGAATTTTAAAAATGTTTAGATTAAAGTTATTGTTGAAGAGAATACTAACCCCTGCTTTGTTACTCGCGCAGCAACTGAACAGCGCTTTGTAACCCCATTCACAAGTCCATATGTCTGTTGTGTTAGCGGAACAATGGACTTCTTGCAGCATGTATACTGAAAAATTTTTTGATCTCAGCCAATTAAACACCTCTTTTCTTTTAGCGTTATTTCCTATTCCCCTGACGTTAAGCGATGCTATTTTAAGATTCATGGTTTGACATTAGCATATAACCATTGAAAGACAAAATTAACTTTGCTGCAGAAAAAAATAAATAACAGAAAAATTGCAAATGGAATATAAATAAAAACTTAAGCTACACATAGCGTACGAGCAAAAAAACCTTGGAAGCAAGGAAAAAAACGCTAACATACAGAACAAAGACAATCAACAATTAAGGAAGGTTAAACACGCAATTAGTTTAAGAGTGAGCTTTCGGTTTTGCGATGTTCTTCAGCAGCTCTCTCCGCTCGCAAAATTCTACAATATCCTTGTTAAAAGTGGCGAAAAAAAAAGTCTTAGCTCAAGGCTTTTTCAATATCTAGCACTAAATTAAAATCACCTCCAATTATAACTTCTTCGCATTTAAAATTGGAAAGATGATCAAAAAAAGAGTGAAAGAAATCGGAATCGTCGTCATTAGGAGCGTAGATGTTGGCCAAGGTCAACATTTTTCCATCTGCTTCGATATCGCATATAATAAATCGACCATCTCGGTCTTGGAGAATTTTAAAAATGTTTAGATTTAAGTTATTGTTGAAGAGAATACTAACCCCTGCTTTGTTACTCGCGCAGCAACTGAACAGCGCTTTGTAACCCCATTCACAAGTCCATATGTCTGTTGTGTTAGCGGAACAATGGACTTCTTGCAGCATGTATACTGAAAAAATTTTTTGATCTCAGCCAATTAAACACCTCTTTTCTTTTAGCGTTATTTCCTATTCCCCTGACGTTAAGCGATGCTATTTTAAGATTCATGGTTTGACATTAGCATATAACCATTGAAAGACAAAATTAACTTTGCTGCAGAAAAAAATAAATAACAGAAAAATTGCAAATGGAATATAAATAAAAACTTAAGCTACACATAGCGTACGAGCAAAAAAACCTTGGAAGCAAGGAAAAAAACGCTAACATACAGAACAAAGACAATCAACAATTAAGGAAGGTTAAACACGCAATTAGTTTAAGAGTGAGCTTTCGGTTTTGCGATGTTCTTCAGCAGCTCTCTCCGCTCGCAAAATTCTACAATATCCTTGTTAAAAGTGGCGAAAAAAAAGTCTTAGCTCAAGGCTTTTTCAATATCTAGCACTAAATTAAAATCACCTCCAATTATAACTTCTTCGCATTTAAAATTGGAAAGATGATCAAAAAAAGAGTGAAAGAAATCGGAATCGTCGTCATTAGGAGCGTAGATGTTGGCCAAGGTCAACATTTTTCCATCTGCTTCGATATCGCATATAATAAATCGACCATCTGGGTCTTGGAGAATTTTAAAAATGTTTAGATTAAAGGTATCGTTGAAGAGAATACTAACCCCTGCTTTGTTACTCGCGCAGCAACTGAACAGCGCTTTGTAACCCCATTCACAAGTCCATATGTCTGTTGTGTTAGCGGAACAATGGACTTCTTGCAGCATGTATACTGAAAAATTTTTTGATCTCAGCCAATTAAACACCTCTTTTCTTTTAGCGTTATTTCCTATTCCCCTGACGTTAAGCGATGCTATTTTAAGATTCATGGTTTGACATTAGCATATAACCATTGAAAGACAAAATTAACTTTGCTGCAGAAAAAAATAAATAACAGAAAAATTGCAAATGGAATATAAATAAAAACTTAAGCTACACATAGCGTACGAGCAAAAAAACCTTGGAAGCAAGGAAAAAAACGCTAACATACAGAACAAAGACAATCAACAATTAAGGAAGGTTAAACACGCAATTAGTTTAAGAGTGAGCTTTCGGTTTTGCGATGTTCTTCAGCAGCTCTCTCCGCTCGCAAAATTCTACAATATCCTTGTTAAAAGTGGCGACAAAAAAAGTCTTAGCTCAAGGGTGGTAAAGAGCAAAGACTAAAAGGACAAAGAAAGGGTTTACGAGGAGTTTGCTCCATTAGATGTCCAGCACCTGGCCAACTGGCCAAAGTTTACCTCTTACATATAGTTTTTCCGGTTGCGATTTGCTAAAGGATACGGGAATATTATTTCGTTTAGCCTTTTTGAAGGTATCCATTTGTGCACGTCTTCTTGTCACCAATTCTTGAGGGAGATCCTTAAATATCTGGAAGTTCGTATCTCTGAGACGGGAGCCAAGAGCGAAAATTTTCTCGCAATCTTTGAAGCGAAGGAATCTGGCAAGAATTGGCCGCGATCCTCCATCTTCTTTCTTTCTCCCCAGTCAGTGAACTCTTTGAATCTCAACAGAACTTGCATCATGATAGCCCAGCTGCTTTTCCAGGAAGGATCTGAGCACTTCTTCTGTGTCTTCTAAACCATTTCTCGGCGAAGGAGATTCAGGGATGTTGTTAAATTTTATATTCTCGCGCCTCGAGTAAGCTTCTAAGTATAAATCTTTCGTGTTGAGGTCTTTTAAAGTTTGGTCAATTTCTCCCTCTTTGACTTTTAATTCGGCTATTTTTCCTTCAATGCCTTTGATCCTTTTGTCTAAGGCCTTTTTGGCGTCATCTTGTTTCTTTTCAATAAGCATGTGGTTTGTCTTTAGGTTATCGATGTCTTCTCTGGCCGTCTTCTCAAGCTCTTCAAGTTTCGCTGTTCTTTCTTCTAGTTTGTCTAAGCTGCCTTCAATTTTTTTAACGGTGCATTCAATGGTATCCAGCTTCTTGAACTTTTCTAGGATGCATTTTAGAGTTCCACTAAGATCGTCCGCTAGTTCGAGCGCGGTCAGCACAAGGTCGCTGTCCTCATTATGTTCGCCCTGTTCATCCCGTGGCGGCGAAGACTCGGGATCGCTTGTGCTTTTTACTTTTTTCATTGCTGGAGAATCCACTTTTCCATCGGTCGAGCTGTCGGAGGATCGGTCCGTTCTTTTTGTTACGTATTTTAGCAAAGATTCCGCCATTAACTTTGAAGAAATAGCGAATTTTGTGCGAGCGGAGATAAGCACATTCTTCACGTCGCCATTCCTCGACCCAGTCTGAGGACCACAAACAAGCCGCAAAGTTGTTTGCATTTATCTTCAGTCATATTTGACTTGAATAACAATAACAAACAAACAATACAGTACAAAACGAAACAAAAATCCAGCATTTACGTATTTACATTTGTTTCGAAACTGACTTCCGATGTAGAAAAAAATTCAATCTTTAAAATTGTTAGGTCACTCGGAAATGAACTCGACATATTTTATCACAGCTCCGTCCAGGAACCGATTGAAGCGTCCTTATAATTTTATTCAAGCATGAGGCATATATAGTAAAAAGTGCATCTAAATTATTAATAGAACAGTAATATACAAAAGAAAGTAGTACACAGGGACAAATAGATTTTCAGCAAAGTTTTTGGATGTGTAACAAAAGAATAACTGATCTATCTCTACAAAATTACGGCTCGAAGAAATACATCAGTTGCAAAGATCGAAACTGGGAGATATAGTATACAGATTTAGCTAAGCCTAAAAGCGGAGCTCCACATATTTTTCTGGTTTTTATAAATTTCTGAAATTACTCTCATTCAAGTCGTTAAAATCGCAGGCAGGCATGACAACCACTACGCCACGCTAACTAACACTAGAATCGCGAGTTAATTTTACTACTAATATCATGGGTGACAAATTACTCCTTAATTTTGGCGCGAAATTTCAGCGTTAATTTATAATTTCACATGTGAAATTACAAAATTGCCATGGCAACGGGTCTATCGCCCAGCGCCAAGATGGCGTTGAGGTTATAATGAAAGTGTTTTGTGCAGAACTACAGCAATTCTGGAAATATTCATTGAGGACACAATTGGTAATCTGTAAATTTTGACTTTTAATTGACTGAACTTCTCAGAAATCACCTGCGAATTAAAAAGAAGAGATTATTTTTGATAGTGTGACAGCGAAAATTTTTGAACGGCGAGCCAGTTGCAGCGATCGAGTGATTGACCGCGAACTCAGAGAAGTAATTCAGTGGATTTGGGCACTTCTTCGAATGGAATAAAGGTCAGTTTTTAAATACAAATTTGCTTCCGAAGTTTACTTTCGTTAAAACAAGTTTGCTGTGCGTATTTTGAATGTATTTGTGAAGCCTTCTGAGCCTTGCTCGATGGAGCAACGTAGTGCACGATTCAGTGAATTTGCCGGATAAAACGCGGATAACCTTTGCCAAGTGATTTGCTTTGGTACTTTTCAAGTAAAAATTCAGAGTCTGGTGTATTTTGCTGTCGGTTACAAAAAACACGAAATCGTCAAAGCGTGGTAAAAACTTGTCACAAGAGTTTTTCATTATTTCACTCGGAAAAATGTGAACTTTAGCCGTTAAACCGTTTCAATGCTCAAGGAGTTCTCGATGCGATAAACAAGTCAAGACCCCACGATTGTGAGTGTAATTTGTCACCCATGATATTAATAGGTAATCAAATGGTATACTCGTGAAATTAGGAAATAATTTCACTTGCGTTTTGTCAAAATTTTAATAATTTCCCTCGCCTAAAGGCTCGGGAAATTATTAGAATTTTGACAAAACGCGCGTGAAATTATTTCCTAATTTCACTCGTCACCATTTGATTACACATAATTATTTCTTTTCCTGTGACAAGATGCATGCCGATCGACATAAACACGCTGGTGTTTTTGCTGAGAAAATATGTTCGGAGCTCTGCAAAAATCATGGTTGTGGACAGAAAAAACCAAAAGGCACTAGCTCTGCTGTATTTGGCGTCGGGACCGTTGCCAAATGTTGCGAACTCAAGCGATGTGCCGACCGAATTCCCAGACAACAAAGATGAAGTCCTCGAAGGCAAATTTCGTAACTTGAACTTTTCGCCTTCCACCAAAAAGACAACTGAGTATTCTTTGAAACTTTTTCTTTCAATCTATCGACATTAGATATTTTTTATCAAGTTTAAAAACCTCTTTTTAACAAGCGACGATGGTCATGCGATTTCCCGCCAAGAAAAACGCTGATTGCTCAAAGCACCGCGCGATTTTCCGCTAAGAAAAGATGGCATTCTCCTTGCCTTGGGACTGCCCCCCCCCTCCCCTAGAGTCTGTACGGGTGGACGGACGTACGCTGACGTCAGAACCAAAATTTCTCGGATCGGTAGGTTACTAAATATCCTTACCAATGATGCTCCGCTCTGCGGCCTCCGTCCGTAAAGGAGCTCCGCTGATACCACCAACGGGAAGGTCTTATCCGGTTACTATCGGTGTATCAATGTTTCGATAAAAAACTCATGCAAATTTGTATGCTGAAACAGACTGAAGAAAGATAGAGATAAAATTCTCTATTTGTACTTAAGAACGTTTCTGATTACTTTTGTACAAACGTTATCAGTTTTGTATTTCACTTTTATAATGGAAAACAATTTTCTACACACTGTTGTGGAGCAATTGAAAAATGTATATGCGTGCATTAACTCAAACAGGGGCGTAAATACTGTACATTAACATTGCGACTTTCATTAGATCATGATATACGAGCACGTGTATTGAAAAAACAAAGACCCGATAAAGGGATTTGGTTTTCACCTGTTGAACTTTGACTTGTAGGAAACACTCTTCATTCTATTATGTTTTCATAGATTCATTAGGATGATTTGCGTCTTTGTCAGAAAAAAAATGAAATGAAGCTTGCCGTTATTGACACCGCCGCCTTAATTCTTCAAAAAATTAGCTATCGCAGCACGACGAAAGCTGTATCATTTAAAATGTTTCTCTTAATGTCTAGAACATCCGTTGAAAAGCAGAATTGCTGCTTTTACTGTGTACTGATATTTCAACCAATATAAATCAAACACACTACAGTCACATGCTCGTGCACCTGATCAGAACTTACGTTAAACCGTTGTGGTGTAAACTGATTTTGTGCTTGGTGATAAAAAAAGGAACACCTCGAAAAAAATTTTTCTTGATATTGAAAGCGTAAGACATTATTGCTGACGGGAAGACGTCATCCAGATGCCTTTTTAATGGGATGCTCGAAAACAAAACACATATTTATAAAACTTGGAAAGCTCATAAACAGAACGGCATTATTTGTGCGAAAGAGCATTTCGTAACTAACTAATGTAGGAAATATAACTCTGAGAATTAGTACTGGAAGCTTTATTTGAAACAAGGGGATTGGTCGCGACATTTATTTTCCCTTCTAACGCAGTTGCTCCACTTAAACTTTTAGTCAAAAGAAAATTCTGCATTATAGTATTGTACTAACTATTAACCGTAAAATGAACGTCAAGTGGATTTGAGGAAAATGAAAGCGAGCTAAAGGACAAAAGTCCTTTGTGCATTTATCTTACTCGAAAAGAATTTCCTCTATTTACGCCTGTAAAATATTTAAAACGTTAGCCTCGAGCAGAAATATATAAAAAATATGCATTATCTTCCTGTAACAAAGAACGTCGAAAAAGATCATTTTCAGCTTTTCTACGACGGGTATTTTTCGAAAGACGTTTGGAAAAGAAACCACAAAAAGATGCGTGATTAGAATTTGATATAGAGTAGATAAGGTAGTTAGGAAATTCGCTTTTCACGTGCAAGAGAATTGCGCACCATGATTGTATACATTATCAGAACTCAAAAGTATTGAATTTGTTAATGGTTTAAAATGATGACAAACAAAGACTTAACAATAGCATTTATTTCACGCTCTTGACAACTCATTAATAAAAGGGTGCCACTGGGTTTCAACAGTTTAACTAATTTAAATGGGAAATTATGTAGAGATTGGTCCTAAAAAGTGGCTTAGTGTTATCAAATCAGGACATTTTGCTTTGAGTGTGAAGATGGACACTCTGCTGCGAATTTCCTTCTTGATCCAATTGTCAATTGGAATTGGTAAGTTATAATCAATAGTATAGTTTTTTTTCAATCAGAAATGTTATATTTGGACGATGTTATTGTTTTATTTTCTTGTTATATCATTTACGGATTATTTATTTTAAACATGGCAGAGGAAATAGATTAAGGTGCCCAAACGTTTTAACGCGTAGATGTTAGGCTTCGTTCCTATAAAGGTTGTCACAATTTCACTATATACATTCTTTCCCTTTCACTACAACCGTGAATACGGAAACATCGAAAAAGAACACAATCCTCTCAAACGCATTATCTGCTTAGTACCGATGTAATTTTTACATTATTTAGAAGATGGTGTTGCTCGACCAATCTTAAAATGTTATCACATCACGTCACTTCTCCACCGTAAGATTTTGAAATGCCAAAGGTATTAACAAGAAAAAATGGGACTTAGTCTATACATATATTCGTTTAGAGTATTCGACCACAGGGAACCCCAGCATGGGCCTTCACAATGTACATATTTAAAATATCACTGAAAGCACATTTTTGAAGGAACGTTGTTGTTTTGGTTAAATTGAGTGTTTGCCACATATTTGAGCCGAAAACAAAGGAGAAAGAAAGGAATAAATTTGTATACCACTGTGTTTCTATCAAAAGGAAACAAACATTTTTAAAATACACAATACACACAATAAATAACGGAAGTCATAACTACTATGGCGACCAGAATGAATTATTATTATTTTTTGGAAAAGATGGGTCTGATCGTTTTTAGAAATTTATTGTGCAGAGAACTGTAAAATATAACTGTAAAATATAAAAAGTCATTATAACGCTGGGATTTATGGGATTTTGTTTCATTTAATTTGTCAATTTCTGAACTTTTGTTGTTTGTCAATTTACTCTTAACACATAAAATTTTATGATATACTGGATGAGTTAACACTACCATGTCTTAAACTAGCGAACTAGAGGTGAACAAGGACGCGGTCATCAAACCAAAATTTTCTTAAATAGAAACTGACTTTGCACACCATTGCCCCAATTTCACTGTTCTTAACCATTTCTACCCTCTCATTTTAATTTTCTTGAATCGTTTGGTGCGACAATAAAGATATAAATAGGCCAGAGAAGTTTACACGGTTTCCAGGTCATTTCTTGCAAAATGTAAATATGCGTGCGTGTACTTCAGTTTGCAGAAATACATGAACAAAACTGCTTCCATTAGTTAAAACGTTCTGTTGTTTACGTTCCTGACCGCCTCTAATGTAAATGGTTTGACTAATTAGTTTTTCTGACAACAGCATTAATCTGGCAGTGAAAGGATATGAATATATCAAGGCATATACATACCTTGTTCATTTTAGAACACCTATTGCAAGGAATATTGCTTTTTTAACAAGATGCGACAGCTTTTTGGGAAAGAGATAAAGCGGGTCAGTTTGATTTTGGTGTTTCTGTGAACACTATTCGTTCATTGATTATTTTTAAGGATTCAGTTTTAGTTACTGTCATCACAGGTAGCCGAAGCTTTAATTTTGACTGAAAATCAATGCAATTCTGTGAAATTAACAGTGCTTCTATCTTTATATCTTACTTACTTGCTTTCTAGGGCAAAGGTTCGCTCTCCGAGCTAGAGTAAGTGTCTTTCGAATTTATCCTCCCAATGAGTATTATAATTATGAAAGGTTATACACAATTCACCTGTACCAAGCATACCTCTGTTCATTAAATGTCTTGATATTCGCCATTTCCATTCACAATTTCCTCAAACCAGAATAAATCCATAGTGAAGAAACAACTATACCCCGGAAAATTTCCATTTTTCCCAACGTTTGTCACCATAGAACGGCAATATTTTGAGCTTCTTGCACAAGAAATCAAATGTCAATATTCGACCGCCCACCTCTGCGCACAAATATTGAATGAACAGAGGTATGCTGGGTGGCGGTGAATTGTGTATAACCTTTCATAATTATAATACTCGTTGGGAGGACAAATTAGAAAGACACTTATTCTCGCTCGGAGAGTGAACCTTTGCCCCAAATAGCAAGTAAGTAAAATAAAAACAAAGAAGCACTGTTAATTCCACAGAATTTTATCGATTCTTCAGTCATAACTAAACCTTTGGCTACCTGTGCTGTCATAATCACTATTCCGGGAAGAAATTAGCAACATTAACATCGCACGTGATTATGTAAAACTTCCTCGGGGCTTTAAATAAATGAGTCGAGTCGAACATGCATACTTGGCGCTAGCTTGTGTGCGTAACAACAAAAACATCCTTTATTTATACACGATATAGGTTTAAAGCAAAAGGCTTTCTTGTGGGATTGTTTTTCTAGCTAGAAATTAAAACATAACTATGTACATTAAAATTAATAATACTAATTATACACATAAAAGTTCACATTTAAACAAAACTTAAAATCCGTTACGTTCCCACTTTGCGTTTGGATCGAGGTTGCGTTAAAGTCAAGTTGTTTAATAGAATCGTCCTTTCTAGTACTCTGGCATAATATTGCTTGAAATTGTCAGTATAGTAACTGGATGCTGTGTTCCAAAGTACAGCACCTCGATAGCTGATCGAGTTTTTCATACATTACGAACAAAATCGCTGAGTATCGATCTTGTTACTAAAGTGACTAAGCGTAAGTGACTGAACATTACAATTACTGAATGATTACCAACTATGAGAAATTTATTCTCCAATAAAAAAGGAAGGAGCTTTACTTTGTTTTTCTTTCGTTTGAAAGTTTGAATTTAGTTAGCATGGAGAACAAGTTAGCTCAATTCTAGGCCAATGCAATAATGTACTTACCGGCCGATAAATATATTTTTGTGCTAGTTTAAATTGGTTTATTAGTAGATTAATTACAAACTCTTTTATGACTGTTGCAGTGTTAAAATAGGAGTTTACAGCGTTTCTCAACACATACAGGGATACCATTTTTATCTCAGTCAGGGTGAAAAGTAAAGATAGCGACATCTTAACGTTCGCTATCGTTTATGCCCTCATAATTGTCAAACGAATTAAAATGATTCTGGTCATCATTGATTGCTTAAAACCTCGTAATTAGTGTCGTTTAAGCAATAAACAAAATAATACATGAGAGTACTAAGATGTTCAACTTGATACTTTACTAGTTCGCTGCGCTAACTCATGAGATATTGAGTTGAATACTCGAAGAGAAATTTCATGTTTCAGCGCACCCATTTATTATCTTCCACATTTTAGTTGACGTCGATGGCTCACAAAACGTATTTGCTCAAGTTGCCTTTGGAATTACTCACAGATCCTAAAAAACGTAAATTGAAAATAATAAAAACCGAAAAAGCTGCAGTTTGCGTAGGCCTCTTCAATCTTCTCAGGTACGGTCTCCCAAATCAAAACAGCAATCCGGCAAAATCTTTGAGATGGCAGAAGTCTCATCTCTTGATAACAAACACTTTTTTTGTGTGCAATGTTCCGTCTGGTTTTACAAGAAGTTACTCCTTAGAAAAATAAGAAAAAGTGGGGCAATTAAATACGACACAAGGGAATATCATCGGTCTGCTGTGAATATTTGCATTCACAGGTCACAGTCTATAGTTATCGACATTTGAGCCATCTTCCACCCACTCCCTGTCATAATTCTACGGTACGTGATATCTAAGATAAAAACCTAAAGGAAATAATAAAATGAGAGACGAACCAGCAAAGTGAAATTCGGTGCCCTCTCATTTATGAGCTTTTCCCTTCTCTCTTCCTGGGAAGCCAGATTTATGAGCTTTTCCCTTCTCTCTTCCTGGGAAGCAGGGGAAGGGATATATATAAATAGTTTTTTGGTCAATGGGCAAACATAACCTCGTTTTGAGATAGCGTTTAGAACACTGCAACATAACTTAAACAAACCACTGAGTTAAAGATGAAGCGTTTAATCCCCACACTAATCTGTTTCCATTTGTTGTACATAGCGCTTGGAAAGCCTTCATCCAATAAACGACCCATGGATACTGGTTTAAGCCTAGACCGGTCTGGCTCAGTTGGCCTTAGCAACTTTGAGATCATAAAAAGAATGGAAATTGATAGTAAGTATGTTCCATGTCCCTTCTCACGAACCAAAACAAACAAGGTGAAATTCACTGCGGCTCCCAATTATGAGTCGACCCTACTCCCTATAAATATGAACACAAGACCACTTCCCTTCTTAGTAACCAGGGGAGGGAATGGACAGATAAACAGCTTTGCTGTCAGTAGGTAATTTTGATGTTGCATTTCTGATCCCAGTGCCGATCTGTTTCAATTTTGTTTCCATAGTTTATTGCGAGGGATGGAACCCTTGCGAGAATGGTGGAACGTGCCTGAAAGACTTTAATGAAGATATGGGATATAATGGGTTTTCGTTCAAATGTATCTGCCGTTTTAGCTACAAAGGAGAATTCTGCGAACAAGGTAGCCAACATTTGACGGATTAATCGTGTTTTCTCTGCTTTATAATAATAATAATAATAATAATAATAATAATAATAACAATAATAATAATAACAACAACAATAATAATAATGTTAATAATAATAACAATAATAATAATAATAATAATAATAATAATAATAATAATAATAAGGTTCTTATAGGCGCATTTAAGATTCTCAACCCGCTTACAGTATAAACCAAAAATAAAAACGTAACATAACTACCCTAAAAATGTAGCTATAAGTAAACTATGTGACTAAGATATAAAGCTAAGGTTTGAAATGGTCACAAAACAGAAATGTTTTAAGTTTCTTTTTAAAAATGGCTACAGTTTCAACTTGTTTTATAGTCTGAGGTAGAGTGTTTCAAAGTTTCGGGCGCAGAAAGAAAAAGTCCTTTGACCATAGGTGGCTGTTGAGACGTTAGGAACTTGTAAAAGTAGACGATCAGAGGAGCGAACCGAACGAACTGGTTTATAGCAGTTGATAAGCGAAGTTATGTAGGTGGGCGATTGTTATAAGGAAAATCTTAAAAACGATGCGACATCTCACAGGAAGCAATGCAAGTTCTTGAGCAAGGGAGTAATGTGGTCTTTCCGACTGGTTCCTGTAATTAGACGTGCCACGATGTTCTGAACACGTTGTAGTTTTTCATGCTCAAGTTTAGGAAGTCCATAGAGAATACTATTGCAATAATCGAGGCGTGATATTATAGCAAACAAGTTAAGCATAGCAAAGGTGGCTGGCCACAACTTTCCTAAATTTGAGCAAATATTTTAGCCGATACAAGCCTTTTATATATTTATACATGTAATGACATCCAAATGCGACAATGAATTTTAAATGACATGTAGCTAGATCAAAGTAAGCGCTTATGGAATGGAATTCTGACCATTCGACCATTTTTTTAACTTCAACTCACAAAAATACGTAACCATTATCAGCACACTGAAAGCATAATATGGTTCGTTCCTTTTTAACAAATTAAATTATCCATTTCCCTCTTGAGTGCTTGCTTGCCTGCTTGCCTGCTTGCCTGCCTGCCTGTTTTCTTTCTTTCTTTCTTTCTTTCTTTCTTTCCTTCCTTATATTCGTTATTTGTGTATTGTTGTTCCAGTCAGCGGGACTCCAGTCATCGCCCGTTGGACGAATAACAAATATTACGGTGGCAACGTTGTATCCAAAAAAAGCTACTCGACAACTGTTATGTTGGAAAACGGTCACAAGATCACTCAATTCAGCTCAGACGTTTCGGCAGTATTTCCAGATAAAGCACCCGATCAAGTGCAGATAGCTCAACAGATCGTGGCTCAGCGGAAAGGGAGTATAATATACCACGTGGGCTTCGTAACAGCTAAAACTTCAGACGGCTACGAGGTCACGTTTGACGACGGTGACAAAGATGTCTACCTCTTGAGCGAATTGAGGATCCTTCCTGTTCAAGACTCGCCTCATAAGAGTAAGTGGGGGAGATAAGTCAAGATCGACGGTAAACGGTAACTTTTAAAATTTTAAGCTCTGTCCAGGCCTGCGCGCTTTCAAAAGTCTCGTTTCATTTGTCCCAAAACGGAAAAAAATATTTTCGTCTGCAAAAGCCTTTCAGGAACGGCATTCACCAGCCGTCAACGCTAATGCGTTAGCGTTTGGGAACGAATTTCTTTTCATACGTTTCCGACTATTGTCCAAACTAAAACGATCGAAAATGGCGTCAGCTAATTCGCGAACTTTAGTAAGCTGCGCGAGAGGTCTGACGAGAGTTCATGCAAAAAGATGAGAAATTAAAAGCACAACTCAACTGTTAGCCCTGGAGCAGCTGTCTTCAAGTAGTTCAAAGAAAACATTGTTTCTTGACATTGCCTTACAAGCATTCAAAGATGACCAGTTCCGCGTAAAAGGTGAAAGTTCCAGAAAATTTGCATGCTTCAGGACACATATGCTTACTCAAATTAATCTCTCTCAACTTTCCTATGGGGTTGGTGTACCAGGAAAGAAAAAGCTGCTTACTGCATTTACAAAATTCATTTGCGCAAAATACACATAAGACATTAATATCAATTAATGAAAGAAACAAATCTTACGAATGTTAAGCTCCAGAAGAAGGAGTGTACTTGGGTTTTTAAGCCTAGGGACTAACGTGGAGGTGTGAAATTCATGAATTTGGTATTGGTTTGGGTTGAAAACACTTCACCTTCTAATATTATAGGCTTTTGAGCCGTGAGTATTTTTGCGGTCTAGGTTTGGCCATTAGGTTATTTTGGATCTGCGAGGTTTTAATATAATTTTCAAATCTGCTCATTGCAGGGGGCGCCAGAGTGTTTGCACGCTACACAGACGGTAAATACTATCGCGGATTCGTTCAACATATCACCTCCAGTACTGTCATTATCAGATATGACGATGGAAGCTCCATCGAATCAAAGATAAGTGACCCTGCGGCGGTAATACTCGACAAGCTGCCATGCTACACCGACGTCCACTCTATTCAGCGTGTGATAGCCTATTGGCCAGGAAAATCCAGATACTACCCTGCTCAAGTTAAGGACAAGATGAGCACTGGAAGCAATGCATGTTACCAGAAAGGAGTTTACGATGTGATGTTTGATGATGGAGACCGGCGAACAGAGGATTTCAACCAGATTCGCCTTATTCCGTCATGAATGGCGAGAGACTAGGAGATTTTGAGGCACCATTAGTGTCACTAGGATAGCGTAACTGTTGTTATACGTTTGGGCTGCATTTCTCGGATGTAAGAGTTTATAGTGAGTTAATGTAGAGATAAAGTGTGCACAAAAGAAATTCAGATGAACTGTTGCATTTAAATTCCCGTTAAGCCTAGATTTTGTTCAGGCTCTATGCTGAATAGTTGCAATGATCTCCTCTAAATAGATGGGCTTTTAAAGTGTACGTGGATACAACAACAAAATGTTGTTCCCCCTTTATCTTTTTCCAGAAGAAATCAACAATTGTAGCACAAGAAAGACATTGGAAAACTATTTCATCTTAATAACTCTAAGGGGATTGTATAACGCTGTCATAAGATTTCAAATGCAACTTCTGTTCTTAGTGTTCGGCTGAAACGCAGAAACGACTATGAAAGATCCATTTTGAGTGGCCGCAATGCATGTCAGAAAAAAATTAAAATAACATTGAATTGGTGTTCGGTAAGTTTGTACACACTCTTTCCTGGTAACGATGAAACGGAGTTAACACAGCTACGACAGAGCTGTCCAGAAGTTTAAATCTATGTTAAGTTCGCGTGCACCCTTAGTTTGCCTCACGGTGTCAGAAAATTCCCAGGGGCATCCCTTAGTCTTAATAGGAAATAGGAAAAAAATTCGTTGTTCTAACTCACAGGCTTAAACCATTTCACACAGTTTATTTGCACTGCATGAGGACGGATACGAATTGTATCAAGATTTTAAAATCACAACCAGGGCCATAATGTTCGGCTCAATTAGCTTTTCTGTTTAGCAATTGTCTTCTTGCGATCGCATGTTTCCTGTTTTAAAAGTCTTAAAACTGACTAAAAACCCCGTGCCAGCACTCCGGAAGTAAGCGTTTAAGAAAACTAGTGTCTTTGCATTTTCGAGGAAGTCGGAAGAAGAAGGTTTACGAAGACTAAAACTTGATAGAAAAAAAATAAAAAAAAACGTCTAAAATAAACAACTGCTTTTACATTCACGAGTTAGTCGGAAGAGAATCGACTTAAAGTTGATATGGTATTTTGCCGTGTAAAGTTTGGAGTTTAGCTGACGTTTCGAGCTAAGGTAGCCTTAGATGACATTAAGTAGAAACAGCTCTCAATAATTTCTGGTCACTGAAGCCTTCTCCCGATGTATAACTCTAACTTTTCTTTCGATTTCCCTTGAAGGTTCGGGCTATCGGGAATTACCTGTATGAATAGGCTCCATCAACTGGAGGTCACGTGACCTCATTACGTCTAAATTACGAGATGTAACTTATGGAAAGAAAGTTTTGAAATTAGCGAAATTGCCAAACTTAAGGCCCCTAACGTTTATTGTGTACAATATACCTAACGCTAACCGTACCGAAATCTTTTCAGAAGGTTTTAAATTTCATTCCTAATTATTGACTTATTTATTGCACCAACTGGGCCACAATTGAATCAACTGTACCAAATGAACCAAAATTGTACCAATTGTACCAACTGGATCAAAATTGTTTCAATTACATCAGCAGAATCAAAATTGTACCAACTGAGCCAACTGGATCAAAATTTTACCAATTGTGCCAACTACATCAAAATAGTACCATTTGTACCTACTCTACTGGATTATAATTCCACCAATTGTGCCAACTGTACCAAAATGGTACCAGTTAAGCAAACTCGATCAAAATTGTACCGATTGCTTCAACAGGATCAAAATTGTACCAATTGTGCCAACCAGATTATATTGATCAATTGAGCCAATTGGATCAAAAGTGTACCAATTGTACCAAATGGAACAAAATTGTACCAATTGCACAAGCTGGATCCCCCAAATTATACCAATTGAACCAACCGTATCAAGGATGTACAATTCAGCCAACTGCAGCAGTTTGTACCAATTCCATTAACTGACCTTAAATTGTACCATCTGTATCAACTGGATCGAAAATGTGCCAGTTGAACCAACTGTATCAAAATTGAAACAACTGGACAAATTTGCACCCACTGGACCTAATTATATATATATATCTGAGCAAATTTGAAAAACTGTGCCATAACTTTGCCAGGACTAAGCCTTCTGCGACCGACCAAAAGTGAGGGGGGGACTGTCAAACGGCACACCACCGTGCTCCCCGGGCACCAAGCTTTGTGACCACTTGTGAAAATTGGGTCTGGGACTCACTTAGGGGGGGATAGTGAGGCTTAACCTTAGCTGTGCTGTGCGAAAGATCTGAAAGAGAAGTGTGGACTGGCTGTTTAGGGCAAACTGATCGCTCGACTCTGTGCACAGAGCTTTATCTAGCTAGGCGGACACCCTCGCGTGAAGGGTTGGCTAACCCAGGGAGGGTTGGAGCTGCTCTGAGGTCCCTGCAGAACTGCGGTGGAGGGGTGGGGAGAGAGTCGCACAGGCGCTCATGTTGCTCTGTCTTAGTGTTGTGTCAGATATGTTGTTCTAAAACCACTCAGATAGTGCTGAAGAAAATTCAGTTATAACACTTTGTTGAGCTCAGCAGCATGGCTGCAGGCTGTGCTTAATTTTGGGGGAATTTTCAGTCCATTTTCACCAGAACGGGTCTTTTTCTGCCTGTGATCTGAGCAAATTTGAAAAAACTGTGCCATAACGTTTTCGCTTCGTCTTGTACGTAGTCCAGGACTAAGCCTTCTGCGGCTCCCCGGGGACCAAGCTTTGTTACCACTGGTGAAAGTTGGGTCTGGGACTCACTCAGGGGGGATAGTGAGGCTTAACCTTAGCTGTGCTGTGCGAAAGATCTGAAAGACAAGTGTGGAGTGGCTGTTTTGTGTCAGATATGTTGTTCTTAAAACCACTCAGATATCTATCTATCTATCTATCTATCTATCTATCTATCTATCTATCTATCTATCTATCTATATATATATAACTGCGGACAGTACTGTTTCGGCCTTCTCGGCCTCATCAGTGCAGTGCAGACGCTGGAGTTGAGGTTAGCGGCTATAGCCACCTCAGACGATGCCACACATGTGGTATCATCGTACCATGTCAGAGTGCTCAAACTAGTAAACTAGTGAGCTACGCATGCGCGCTAGCGACAATGGTACACTCCAGATAGAGTGCTCAATTTGGACATGAAAGCATAGCTTTGTATGCCAAAGAGCAATATCTAACTGCAGACAGTACTGTTTCGGCCTTCTGGGCCTCATCAGTGCAGTGCTGACGCTGGAGTTGAGGTTAGCGGCTATAGCCACCTCAGACGATGCCACACATGTGGTCTCATCGTACCATGTCAGAGTGCTCAAACTAGTAAACTAGTGAGCTACGCATGCGCGTTAGCGACAATGGTACACTCCAGATAGAGTGCTCAATTTGGACATGAAAGCATAGCTTTGTATGCCAAAGAGCAATATCTATATATTTAACAATTATTCTACGAGGGCGCGCTGGATATCGAATGATAGATAACCAACGAGGCGCGTAGCGCCGAGTTGGTTATAATCATTTGATATCCAGCAAGCCCGAGTAGAATAATTGTTTTATTAAAAACTTAACCACTGTTTAAAAAAATCAAGAAAGAACGGAAAAATGAGAAAAGAAATTTAAACGGAACAAGAATCGATCACATGACTGAACGAAAAAGGCGCCAAAACCTTGCGAAGTGTTGCAGCGTTTCATTGCAAAGCTGAATGAATCAATGAAAAGTGCTCGAAAGTGAACAAAGTAGCACAAGTTTTGGAGAAAAATCTTCTAATTATTGGCTCTGAAATATGGTACATGTTTGATTTTTCCTGAGACATTGTTGTAATCTCGTTCAAAGCGGATTGAAGCTGTACAATTTCGCCACATTAACTGCTGGAGTTGAAACTGAACAAGTTTGTAATCTGTTCGCACAACGGAGCCATCATGTGCGTGTTTAATCGAACTGAAGACAGAACAAATTTGAACTTGAAGAGGTAATTTCTATGCAGCTCAGAAGCAAGATTACTGTAGCGAGGAACATTAGAATTCATCATCATAGTTTGTTAAACGCAAAGCGCAAAATGCAGTTGTTCTCGGTTTAGAGGTTGCGGACGGAATGGTAAAAACAACATTCAAACAACTGGAAAAGCGATTCAACTCCGTTTACATGGCATCCGATTTCTATCTGAGCATTTGGACCTGTTGGAACACAGAGCTACAACGAGTGCAGGTAAACCAGTGTCAATTTTGCGTTTGTAAAGCCGAAAAAAATCTCGCCCTTCCTTCCTTCTTGGTAGTTTGCAGCTGTATTTTTTTAGTACTTGTTTAGACTGCTTCATGATTTTCGCACCGACTTGCTATGAATGTGTGATAGTTTTATTAAAATGCTCCTGCCCCATTTCATTGTGTTTTATTTTATGTCTTGTCTTGACATTTTGAAGTGGAAAGCCTTCCTGATAAAACCTACCGTTTGTTCAATTTCAATGATCGACGTGACGATCGATGAAAGAAATTAATTGCAAACACAACGCTTTATGCTTAAACTTCCATTTCTGCACACTTTCTTCAAACAATTTTGACTTGTGTTAGACGACGCTGTTAGTGATGCTTGTTGGTGACGATGTTGGAATTTCTGCTTAATTTAAATTCGCTGTCAAGTGATTTTTCTGGTCCATTTTTCTCGTCGGGTTGCTCGCGAGGAAAGAACTTTCAGCTCACTTTGTTGTTGAGTGTTCATTGACCATATTTGTCGCAGCAGGTATATGAGCTGATAGCCTAGCTCCGTTCAGCCAATCAAAATGCTAGAAATCCAATATACCTAGTCCAGTTTTTAATAAATATATATATATATATATATTATATATATATATATATATTCACAAAATAGTGAATTGAACTCCTCATCGGCGATTAAAGTGCTCAATAATTAAGACTAGAGCAATGAATAAGTAGAAGTGAGGAGCTGGATTATTTGGTCCAAGACATTTAATTGCTACTCAGAGATTCATGCTTCTTCCGAAGCAATCATTAGGCAACTGCCAGAAATAACGGTTACAATCAGAAATACAGAACAATACATACTAGTTGTGGCACGTGGTGTGTCAAGCGGGATCTTATCGCTAATTAAGTGATGACATCTTTCAGCAGGAATTTCCTAGAATGCCTACAGCACGATGTTAGCTCGTTTCTGTTATTGAATGTTGACATTTCAGGTTTACATATTATGAAATATTTCTCCCACAAACACAAATTACATTTCTTAGTAACGTTCGAGTAAGATCGAGCTTGTTTTACTTTACGCCATTTGATGTCGAACTTAATGTTCTGGTCTTTCAGGCTCCATACGTGCTTACTGAGCGCGGTAGCATGCCTGTACCATTCGTTTCGAAATGGGCATATATGGTTTCTATATCTTAATTTAAATGTGGTGTCGCAAAGCTCGATGTATGTTTCTCTTTCTCAGTAAGCACGTATGGGGCCTGAAAAAAACCGTCGTTTGTTTTCTTAATTCGATTGCATGTCTCCCAGAGAGATTTTAGTGCAGATACACCGTAAATTCAGAAGTTCTGTTTTAGCCCCCAAAATGGGGCCGTTTCGGTCAGTAAAATACAGTGCCATTTTTGGGGCTAACTTGGCTCTCTATTTTAAGGCCATTAAATAGCCCTATTTACAGGGGTTGGGCCGGCACCAAAGGGCCAAATTGGGTCTCACTGTGGGCTGTTTCGGCTTTCAATAGGGTTAGTTCTGTCCCAGTTGTGGCTGAAATAGCCCCACAGTGGGTTGATCAGCTCCAGGGGCCTCAGGGCTAATTTGGCATTTTGGGCTGAAACAGATCTTCTGAATTTACAGTGTATTATTGCAAAGTATGCCAAAGGCTGGACCTGAATGTTGTATTTATTCTGAAATTCTATCACGGAAAAGAAATTGTTATTCCCATCTTCTCCTCCGGGCAGTATGAACAGAAAACCGAACCGAAGCGGAAGTCAGTAAATAGAAGTGAGATTTCGAACCCACTGAATAGATTTCGACCGTATCTTCCAGTTCCGGGCCATTTGTGTTCACACCGGGACGGAGAATTTTTCCTGTCCGCATGATAAACTATCTGGTATAGTGTAGACATGGCCTGAAACGTTTGGCGGCTTCGATTTTTCATAAATTAGATCTCATCATTTAGACAAAAGGAGGACACGTGACCACCAGCTGAGTGCTTTCTCTTCGATCTGGGAATAGAAATCGGCTTAGCGACCAATGTTTGGTGTACAACGCGAAGGGTTACTCGGGGGTGGATGTAGGGTCAACAGCACAAGGCGCACATCAAACTCGTTCCCAGGAGCGCAAGCATGTCAAATACACATCACTTGTTCAAGTCGTGAAAGTGGTGATTCAACTCGTACCAGTCGTACCAGTCGTAAAACAATGGTTACAAGTGGTTCGATTTGTTCAAGTCATGATATGGTATTTTTCAGTGAAATAAAATGAAGTGTTACTTGTCGTTGCATCTCATTAAGGCAGGGTCCCACTCAACTCGCACGAGTTGAACGACTCGTTCAAGTGGTGAAACTGCATCTCATTAAGAAAGGAATTGGCCCAGTCAACTCAGTACGAGTCGTTCAATTCGAAACCGCATCTCATTAAGAAAGGCCGGGGCCTGGTCAACTCGTACGAGTCGCAGCTATGCCTCATTCTTTAAGCGTATGACCCCAAAACATTCGTTGCATGAAACAAACCGAACACAGAGTTCATGCGCATACGCGGGTACACGAAATAGAAGACGATAACATGTCTATTACTCGTTCTATAAGCGTTGCGCAATCTGATTACAGAGTTCTAAAAGCGAACTGTTATGTGGATTACTCCTTCTATTGAAGCCTTGTGAAACTGTCCAAAGGAAGACAACTATAAAGGCGGTAATATGTCTATTTCTCGTTCTATAAAGGTCACGCAAATTGATAATAGGTTCGAAGCAAGATAGAAGGCGGTAATATGTCTGTTACTCGTTCTATCAGCGTGGCGCAAATTGATAATTGGTTCGAGGCGAGATAGAAGGCGGTAATGTGTCTATTACTCGTTCTAGAAGCGTTGCGCAAACTGATAATAGATTTCTAAAAGCGAACACGAAATAGAAGGCAATAACATGTCTATTACTCGTTCTATTAGCGTGGCGCAAACTGATTACAGATTTCTAAACGCGAACTGTCATGTCGATTACTGCTTCTATTGAAACATTGTGAAACTGGCCAAGGGAAGACAACTATGATTTTGCCGTGTATTTAAGCGTACGTACGAATCGAGCGAGATACACGAAAGAATTACGTTCGAAGCGAGGTAGAAGGCGGTAATTAATGTCTGTTACTTGTTCTTTGAGGGTCGCGCAAACCGATAATAGCTTTCTAAAAGGGGACTGTTATGTCGATAACTCCCTCCAATGATTTTGCCTCGTTATTTAAGTGTCGAAAAGAAGCGAGCGAGATACACGAAAGACATACGTGCGAAGCGAGCGAGGTTCACGAAATAAAAGACGATAATATGTCCATTACTCGTTCTATAAGCGTCGCGCAAACTGATAATAGAGTTCTAAAAGCGAACTGTTATTTCAATTACTGCTTCTACTGAAGCATTGTGAAACTGGCTACGGGAAGACAACTATGATTATGCCTCGTTATTTAGGCGCACGTACGAAACGAGCGTGATACACGAAAGACAAGACGGTGATATATCGATTACTTGTGAGTATAAGCGTTGCGAAAACTGAGAACAAAGTTTTGGAAGCTGGTTCTCCAAGAGACAAGCGATGTATGTCTCACTTATGCCATTTCTCGCAATCGCGAAGTAACAAACACACCTTAATTAGACAAAAATTTATGTTGGAGTCACCCATTACAGCATGAATTTCTCCATATCAGAAAATAACCACCGGGATGAACTCAATAATGTTAGTCGCGAGAACTCCTGCTTTTAGCTTTCCTTCCTAATCGAGTCTTCGGATCAACTACATTATGCATATTAGATTCATTTTACTTCACCTCTGAAACTACACTATTACACACTATAAACACTAATTCCAGTGTTAAACGCCAATTGTTAGATATTGTTCCACGAATAAGTAAAACGACTGTTACGACAAGGGAGTCTAAACCCATTTTAAAATCCACTTCACAGTCATACATAAAGGGTGGAATCATTTGCAGCATACGCGTATAGGTGTCGCTTCATCGGGTGGGAATTTTAAGTGTCGATAATGAGATACAGTTTCACCAGTTGCACCACTTAGACACATTTTGGCAACGTTTGGTAAGAATCGACGTCAGTGGCTGTCCGCGTAAGAATCGATCTCTCAATTTTGATCAAATTTTCGATTCCCTTTAAACTTTCTGTGCGAGACAAGGTTAATATAGGACTAATGAAAATACATTTCGTTTGTTGGTAATCTTCAGTATACCCGAGATTTTGAGGCAAATGTTGTTGGTACCCGGAGCCCTCAAAATCGCCCTTCCGTCGAGTTGAAATTAGCCAATTTTGGGAAATCTGCTGCCGACCGTATAGTTATCCAAACAATCTAACTTTTATACCAGTAACATATACGTCATGTTACTTTAGAAATGCGGTGCAAAAAGTTCAAATTATTGAGACTTGTTTAAACAATAGAGACTCAAACTGGCCAATGTTAAGGGTATCAGCAAGAAGCGGGTCAAGTGGTAAGCCAAAAACAAACGTTTCACAAAATTCTGACTTACTCTGATAATCTTAGGTATTTTTCTAAAGAGTTCTAGGATAGCGTCCTTAAACTACTTATTAATATTTCGTGGATCTCTAACATGTGAAGAGATACAGTTGCAACAATTTTGGAGAAATCCGTTATTCGGCAACAACTGTAATTAGGGTTGTCCACATTATGCTCAATGTTTCACACTATTATGCTAATTCTTTATGCTCAACAAATGTCACTATTATGCTCAAATAGCATCCCTCTTATGCTCCATTACAATTAACATAAAAATAAATCGAAGACCACAAAAGACAGGTTTATGTTGATTACAAGTGGAGATGAAAACAGTCCGAGGAGGCAGCTGACAATGTTGTAGAACTGGAAATGCTGGAAGCCACGTTTTTGCTAAGTTGTAACCAGGCCTGCTCTTATAATGTGGTACCTTGGCTGGTGACTTGTATGGAAATCCCATGGTTTTGGTCATAGAGCTCAAAGAGTCAAAGAGTGTTTACCATTTACCGAAAAAATCCGGAAATTTCGGTTGGAATGTAAATGGAAAGACTATTTTGGTTCGCCGACCGGAAAATTTCCGAAATAAACGGAACGTCTTCAGAGGTACTCCAAAATTCCCAACCGGAATATCCAAACGGAAAATTGTGTTCCATTTACTTTTTTCTACCAGTTCCAAGACCTACGCCAATTGTCAGACTAGTTCCAGACTCTATGTAAATTAGAGCGAATCGCACAAATGGTACATGCTTATCTCGAACGGAATTTCCCATTCGGGAGGGCTTTCCTTACCATTTGCATAAACCGTAGATCAACCAGTTTGCCCCTGTAAATGGTAAACAACCAAAGAAACTTTACACTATTATTCCAGCATAATGCTCGATTCTTTCGCCTCACTATTATGCTCAAAATTATGCCGGCATAATGTGGACAACCCTAACTGTAATGAGACCGAGTGTGACAACAAGGGTACAAATTTCGACTTCTTTGTCTTGTTCACGGATAAAAATAGGCAAACGCTATACTTAAAAAGGGCAAAAATTAAAATCATACCTTGAAAGTTGTCCAGCTTTACTTCTAGGGCTGTTTTGCAACAGCTAACCGGCTGCAAATTTCACGGTTCTGCAACGGATTCCAATAATTTCGTAGTCTTCTTTCATACGCTTGCAGGCGGCAATCTGGTGAGCTAAAAGCCTGAAGAAGTCCACTATGTTGCGTGAACAGCGTGACTAAATTCATTGTAACAATCTGCTGGCTAAGGAAACGCCAGTGAAAAGAAACAGAACGAAGAAAAATCCAGGAAATTACACCTGAAAAATGCTACGCCGTCCATCTTGTTTCAAGTGTATTACCGCTGACCGCAACAACACATTTACTTCCTGATCGTAGCGGAAATGTCACCGGACATTTAAACTGGAAGTCATTAACTTGCAAGTGACCAGTAATTCGATTGCCTTGCAAACCACTTCAATAAAATAATTCACAATTAGAGTATAGTTTTGATTATGTTACTGTAAGAAATAATCTCTACAGGTACAGAGGTACGAAAGGTCAACTCAAAGTTGGAAATCCCTAGACATATAGTAGAATATATTGATATCACTGACATTTTTTAATCTGTCTCAAGCAAACGTGAGATAAGCCTGCGATTGCAGAAGTTAAAAGATAATATCGTTTGCGATTTTGTGCGAGACAAGAAAACCGTTTGGATTCTGAAAGGTTGGATTTTAAAATATTGTCTTATTGTGTTTTCGGCTAGACGGTGTGCTTTTTAAGGGGTGGGGTTAGGCTTTATAGCCCTCGGGTTCCTTTTTTCGGGTACCACACAGCTGCTTAGGCCTTCTTATTTCATTGGATCTTGTTGTCTTGTAGCTCTGTTGTCAGCGCTAGGCGTCAATGCTTCTGTCAGGTTTGTTTACCCCTGGTTTATTGTTTTGGCTTTCTCAGTCAATCCCGTGTGGCGTTCTAAGAGCTACTTAAACTCCAACAACCACTTTCCTTGAATTCGATCTTCTAGTAACGAAGGATCTCTGAAACTAAACGACGGCTTTTTTTGTGGAACAAGCGACTTGTATCACCCATAAGGGTGAACAAACCTGACAAAAACACCAGATACTACATATAAGCCTCGCTCAAATCCTAAGAAAAATGTAGTTCTTAGTATTTGTGAGAGACACTAGGAAGTACTTAGACTGCCCGAAAATTCCGACTTGACGTCAGCGTCGTTATTGCCGGTATACTGCAAGCTATGCATGCCTTACGCGATTTCATATCACCTGTTTTGTATTTGCTCCTTTTGTTGTGATTCAATCAGCAATTCAAATGCGATTCTATTACTATTTTGAAATTCTGCATGGACGGAGGTGAGAACGGAACGCATGCGATGTGAAAAAACGAACTGTCCAATTTCCGTTGGGGATCTTCAAACGCAGCTTGTTTGTGTCTCTACAAAAAAGCACTTTTCTCCCATCTCATCAAAATCGTTATCAAATTGCCGTGAAATTAAGCAAAAATCGCTGGTAGCTTCCACAGAGGAGTTAAACTCTCACTTAAGGCAAACATATACGGACAAGTGCGGCGACCCTACCCCAATCTCAAGTCTCGGAAACATGCCCCTTTGTATGAACTACCCATTTCTCAGTAATTATCCCAGAATACTGAGCAAGAAAACCAAATGTACAGCTTGCCGAAGCTTGGCATGTACAATTTGCGTCTAATGAACAAAAGACAGACTGACCGAAAAGTGCTGTAATCGACGATTGTTTTACATTTTTGTGCCCTTGAAGACTACCAAAGAAACGCAATATTATGATCACACTCCGCAGTCTGTATAGGTAATGGCAAGCAGGAACACGCAGCTTTCCAAGGATGCTTTGGTCAACGATTTGGTTGCCAAGACAATAAACCGCAGACCAAGTGTCCCAAAGTTTTTAGACCACACCCTTTCTTATCCCCCTCCCCTTAAACAAACCTCCTCAACCCCTAGAAAACCGCCGCCCCTACAAACTTTCCACTCAGGAATGACAATTAAATTAAACCTGTATCAAACTCAAATACACACAAAAACAACAAAAGAAGATACTGAGACGCTGGCAAAGATGGGGACGCATACGTTCATACTGCGTCAAAATATACATAGTTTCCCTATAGTGCAATCAGCCTTGTTGTTTTATCGTATTTGGTCCTTTATTTTTTGCTGATTAATATATCTTATTAGACGGTGTAGTGTGTAGTATCGTGGGATATTTTTACGAGTCACGCCGTATTTTGGCGAGCACGTAGGGCGAGTCAAAATACAAGAGACGAGTAAAAATATGCCACGATACTACAAACTAAACCATCTAATAAGGGATTTATTATTCAACTTAGCTTCAAAATGGAAAAGTGGTCCGCTTATTAACTGTCTGAGTTGCGTGACAAACTAACGTGACTTCTAAGCAGCGAGTGAGCGCGCCAGCGGGGCCAGGTTTCGCGCGCTTGATGTGAGGTTGCTTTTGATTGGTCAAAAATGATAACTTGTGAAACCTGTCAATCGAGCAAAGCGTCGTGATTTTATTTCAAACTTGCAAGGAAAACAAAGACAGAATAAGGCAAAACTGAATTATTTTGGGGTTTTCAATTAGATTAACAACAATGTTCTTGGTCACTGAGTAAAACTACGAAAAGAAAGAACTCAACAGAACAAACAGAACTCGAAAGTCAAGTCAAACAAAGTTAAACTGCAACTTGTTAACAATCTAAACGCACTTCAAGCTCAGTCATCTTCGTCCAAATCAATAACCACGCGTGGTTTTGGAAGAGATAGCGGTGGAGATTCCTGACCGACAACAATTGTGCATTAATTTTGTTGAAGACAGCTCCTGAGAAAAGATGAGTTCCGTTTCCTAACTTTTACAAACAAATGACATTTAACAAATTGACGTCAGTTTTTTATGCGTCTGTCCTCTTATTGATGATAAATTTCGTCATAACATTGTCAAAGTGTTGGCAAACAATCCTCCTCCATCTTGAAACTTCAAAAGTTGCATAAATTAAAATTGTATACGTCTGTACTCTTATTGATGATAAAAATTGGCCAATCAGCGTGCGAGAATTCGCTCAGTTATTGTAAAAAAAAGATTGTTAATTTCCTCGGCGGGAATTTCTTCAGTGCCCTTTGTTTCTTTAACTGACTCGCACTATCGTTTCCATACGTTGAGGTCAGTTTTTGTCTTCTTTGTTGTATCCAGGTTTCGATTTTCTTCAATAAATAAAGAAATTTCACTGTAGTCTAGGTTATTGTTTGTCTCTAGCGACTCGTTTTCGTTAAAGCCTCAAAATTTGGTATGCATTTATTGTTTTCTTTGGAAAACAAAAACAAGCGTTTCGGCCATTTTTTTCATCGTTCACCTTGTGAGCCTAATGCCTGACGTCACATTTGTAGAAGACCCATCAAACGTAAAAAATAAAAACGTTAGGATTTGAAATTTATATTTAAAGAAGCTAATATTACAACGGTAAAAACTAAAAACGTTGCGATTTAAAATGTATAACATAAGTAGGATACGTGATACAAAACAATCAAAACTGTACTTTGATTGCGAATTATTTTAATGAAGTGGTTTGTAAAGCAATCGAATTACTGGTCACTTGCAAGTTTGTGATTTCTGGTTTAAATTTCCGGTGTCATTTCCGCTACGATCAGGAAGGAAATGTGTTGTTGCGGTCAGCGGTAACACACTTGAAAGAAGCTGGACGGCGTTTTACTTTTTCAGGTATCATTTCCTGGACTCGTCTTCGTTCTTTTACTTGTCACTAGCGTTTTCTTAGCCAGACGATTGTTACAATGAATCTAGTCACTCTGTTCACGCAACACAATGGAGTTCTTCTGGTTTTTGGCCTCGAGGTCGCCGCCTGTAAGCGAACGAAAGAAGACTACGTATTGATGGAATCCGTTGCAGAACCATAAAATTTGCAGCCGGTTAGCTGTTGAAAAACAGCCCTAGAAGTAAAGCTGGACAACGTTCAAGGTATAATTTTAATTTTTACCTTTTTAATTATAGTATTTGCCTATTTTCATCCGTGAACAAGGCAAAGAAGTCAAAATTTGTACACTCGTTGTCACACTCGGTCTCATTACAGTTGTTGCCGAATAACGGATTTCTCAAAAATTGTTTCATTTACACTTGTAATCAACATAAACCTGTCTTCTGTGGTCTTCTATTTATTTTTGTGTTAATTATAATGAAGCATAATAGGGATGCTATTTGAGCATAATAGTGACATTTGTTGAGCATAAAGAATTAGCATAATAGTGTGAAACATTGAGCATAATGTAGACAACCCTAATTACAGTTGTTGCCGAATAACGGATTTCTCCAAAATTGTTGCAACTGTATCTCTTCACATGTTAGAGATCCACGAAATGTTAATAAGTAATTTCAGGACACTATCCTAGAACTCTTTAGAAAAATACCTAAGATTATCAGAGTAAGTCAGAATTTTGTGAAACGTTTCTTTTTGTCTTACCACCTGACCCGCTTCTTGCTGATACTGTTAACATTGGCCAGTTTGAGACTCTCATCTCGTTTAAACAAGTCTCGATAAGTTGAACTTTTTCTATCATATTTCTAAAGTAACGTGACGTATGTATTACTGGTATAAAAGTTAAATTTTTTGGATAAATATACGGTCGACAGCAGACTTCCCAAAATTGGCTAATTTCGACTCGACGAAATTGAAAGGGCGATTTTGAGGGCTCCAGGTGTCAACAACATTTGCCTCAAAATCTCGGATCTTCGGAAGATAACCAACAAACGAAATGTATTTTCATTAATCCTATACCAACCTTGTCTCGCACAGAAAGTTTGAAGGAAATCGAAATTTTAATCAAAACTGAGTGGGCGATTCTTACGCGGACAGCCACTTAAGTACCATGAGGACAAGTCATTTTTGAATGAAAATGTGTGTTTTTTACCCTTTTTTGGTGCAAAAAATGTATAGAATGCCAAAAAGGCAGAAACGAAGTTTGATTGTACAATATTCTACATCTCTAGCGTGAAACGTTCAGTTTGAACTGTTTTTGACAATTTATAATTTTGAGTAAAATCCAAGATGAGGGGCATCTTGTCCACCATTTTGGCTGACGTCATAGGCTCCCAACAGCGCCACAATCCATAATGTTTGCCTTAACTTGTAAAGCACAACACAGGCTATTTAACAAAGTTAAAATTGTTTCAAACAACAAAGACCCAATGGAGAATTTCATCTACCCCCGTCCCCCTATACCACGGTGGGGGTAGGAGTTTGCTTGCACGTCCGATGGTTAAGTCTTCTCACGTCGTCAAACTAGGCTCGAGTTATAGATGGTAAGATTACAAAGAAAATGACCCGAAGTGAAAACTAATTTCCTTTCAGTTAGCTTGAGGTTTGAGCTATCGAGGAATTGAATTAATTTGGTTACTAGCACTCAGAAAAATTGAGACAAACGGTGTTGGTGACGTCTATCGCGAAAAGATAATCGTTGCATGTACACAGGCTAGATAAAATGGCTCCACATGTGCTTTATAAATCTCAAAACAATCGCGTGAAATATAGTCTGTCATCTTCTCCCCCTAACCTACAAGGAATGCACCTCCTGTGGGTTAGGGGAAGGAGAGGGGTGACTGTTCAGACTATTTGAAATAGTCAAGGCCCGTGAATTAGATCAACGAGTTTTTCTTTGAAGACGAAGATCTGCCCCTGGGAACTTTCTAACGCCATGCATGGAGAAAACTGAGGAAAACTAGGAAAGTGCGAGACGTTGACATATTAGATATAGACTTCTGGGCTTCTCCGGCGTAACTTCGTTAACTCCGTTTTACCATTATTAAGAAAGAGTATGTAAACATTTACCCAACACCATTTTATTGTTTTTTTTCTTGTTTTTCATTTATATGATTTTTTTTTTGGTTACACAGTGTGGCTGCTCAAAATGGGTCTTACGAATTCTTTTTCTTGGTTTCAGCCTAGCAAAATTGAAGTGAATATTGCAAGTAAAATCTTATTACAGCGTTATATAATCACTTTTAGTTCTGATTCTCGGATAGTAAAGTTAAGAAAGTTTTAAAATACCTTTTTTGTGCTATAGCTGTGATTTTAAACACCCCATTTCTTCCAAAACAAGATAGAGGAAGAAAAATATTTCCTGTTTTATCCCAGTATACTTTAGAAGCCCATATGTTAACTGAAGAGAAAAAAAGCATTGCAACTGTTCACGCAGAGCCTAAAAAATTCACGTAGGCTTCAACGGGATTCTAACCGCCTGAATCCCGTAGGAGCCTGGATTTTTTTCATGCCCCACTTCCAACTTTCTACGTCGCTGAATAGCTGCGATAATCTTTTTTCTCCTAAATTCTCTCTTCTGCAGTTAATTCGAATTTATTTAAAACTGACATTAGCCCCTACATAAACTTGTTATAAACTATTAAAGCAAAGCAATGCACCCTACAGAGATAGCCACACGACTTCTCGCCATTTATCACGG
Organism: Siderastrea radians; assembly: GCA_964017195.1. Taxonomy (NCBI): domain Eukaryota; kingdom Metazoa; phylum Cnidaria; class Anthozoa; order Scleractinia; family Rhizangiidae; genus Siderastrea; species Siderastrea radians. The sequence continues at coordinate 9,855,641 of OZ024891.1, read as the reverse complement.
AATAAGACGAATCTCGTTGAAACTCTCTCTTCGCTGGTCTCCATCATCAAACTCCACATCATAAACTTTCTCCTGGTAACAGGCATTGCTTCCTCTGCTTATCTTGGCCTTGACTTTACCAGAGTGGTATCTGGTTTGTCCTGGCCAATAGGCTATCACACGCTGACCACGCTTGACGTCAGTGGAACACGGCAGCTTGTCGAGTATTACCGCCGAGGGGTCACTCTTCTTTAGAGGGATGGAGCTTCCATCGTCATATTTGATATGGACGGTATTGGAGGTGACACTTTCAACGAATCCGCGATAGTATTTACCGTTTGTGTAGCGTGCAAACACTCTGGCGCCCTCTGTAATGAACAGAACAAATTACAGTGAAACCCGGCGTATGCAACCACTGGCCTGCGTGGCGCCGAAATGGGAGGGAAGGGGGGTAATTATTCCAGGGCGCGAAACATGAGACTACCGACAAGCAACGGCAAAGAAAAAAATAAAAAAAGGTGGTATAAACGCGTATTCGTATGAACGAGGTTATGTCAAAATTATGGTAGCTTACAAAAACGAAGAATGAAAACTAAGAGGGAGGCAAAATAATTCTACAAGGGGCGGTGGTCGGAATAATGAAAATTAATGACGGTTTCAGATAACAAAATAAATGAGCTACTTTTCTTTCGGCCACAAAAACGATGATCATAATAAGTAGCTGAGGGGTATTTCACTGTAGCTGATTAGGTGATGCTGGTAAGGCTGGAGTGAATGACATTATATAGGCTCTAAGTCCACTCAAGTTTATTGCTTGATTTCCTTTTACACACACAAAATGGAAAAAAAAAGATGCCTAAGGTAGTGTAACGGACTGATATGAAACGACCGAATTGAAAGTTTTAGGGAGAACGTGAACCCAAGACATTGATTTTGTCTTTTTGCCCTTCTAAAATTAAAATGTCAATTAAGTCACATTGTACTAACGGAACAAGTCAGAATAATCATTAAGCAAGTAACATATAAAAGGATTTGTTTTTAATTGATGTTTTGTTTCCGTCGTCATCGTGACTGCTTACAGCGCTTTGGAACTGAGTGTCGTAAAACCAAAGCCAAAGTAATTACCCAGCCAATCACAACAAACACAATTTACCCAATGAACCAATCAGAACTCGAAGCAAATGCAGATAACCGGCACCAAGCGCGGGAAAACGCGTGCGAGCAAGTTGCGATTGATTTGAGTTTTTCTTCTGATTGGTCAAGTAAAACCAAAGCAAAACGCGAATTACTTTCGACACAATTGAAAACCGCTCTAAGCTCTCCAATAGGAGACTTTTGAAAACACCCAGTTGTGCACAAGGCCTAACAGCTTCAAATATGCTGTTGTTTGGGATTGTGTATGTGCCGGGAACGTGGATCAAAACTTCTGTCTCCCACTTACCATTATGAGACGAGGTGTGATCAGGAAAGATCCTCAGTTGGCTTAAGGTGTAGGTATCATGGTCGCCGTCGTCCAACGTGACCTCATAGCCGTCGGCAATAAAATGATTGAAATGTGCATCTTATGATTCAATTGAGATATTTCAGTTACACTTTTTTCAGTAAAGCTCTATCAAAAGCCATCAACACATTTTAATACTATATTTAGTTAGAAAACTTGAATTCAGCGAAAACCAAATACCAAAGTTTTCTAATTTCACTTCGAATTCAAACTCAGGCTAATTGCTAATTGAGGATCTAAAATTAAGAGAAGATTGTGGAAAACAGGTTAATGTTTTTGCCGAATAGGCCATTTCCGAGATGCCCGTCGCCTCTGGTTTAAAACGAGGTGAAGTGCGAAACCTTTCACAGAAATATTAGTTTCCATTCGCATGCAAATAAAATCATTTCCATATCAATGGTTTTACACGAGGCCTCGCTATCAAACAGAGGCTTAAGACAACTCGAAAATGGCCTAATGGAGTAGTGCCTTCTCTTTGTTGTTCGAAGCGGTGATTTCAGCCACATAAGAGTGGACTTTCAGGGTTTTCATTAAAATAACGGGATTCACCTGACATATGTTTTTATTGCATTCCGTGTCCAACACAACTAGTGATCTCCGATTAGCAACTTTGGCACTCGCTGGCTGTGGAGTGGAAAGCTTAGCCCCAGCAACATATACACCCAATTGAAAAAACTTTGTCGGGTAAAAAGCATAAATCATTGACGGTGCGACCGAATGGTGGTCTGGGAAGCGCGAAAACTTGCCTCTATTCTTAGACACGTGCACATTATGATAACACGGCATGCCTTAGGCCGATTACATGAGGCGGGCTGGCTCGGTTTGCCGGGATCTCAGCACGTCTGTGAAACTTGTTAAAAATCAACTTCGCGATTACATGGAAAAATCTCAGCCCGGCTAACTGGGATCCCGGCATCGCGATGTCTGGATCCCGGCTAGCCGAGCTGAAAATTTACCAGGTAATCGCGATTGCCGGGCCAACACTTTCCCGTCACTAAATCTCGCTTCAAGCAAAATGGCTCACTAGAAGATCGATATTTCTCTTTCTATATAACGCATAAGGGTTTATCAGACCATAAAGCTACGTAAAACTGAAAATAATACGCCAAAATAATGGATTAGTGAAAGTAAAACCACTCGATTCATGCTCTTTGATGTAGCCATCTTTTCACACGACAGCTTCTAGATTTAGCCGCTGGTGGGCTGGCCCGCCTCATGTAATACCAGGCTGAGCAGTCATCTCGGTAGACCTAGCCAGCCCTGCTACCGAGCCAGCCCGGCTCATGTAATCGGCCCCTTAATTCCTCGCGAAGGGAGGCGGGCCCAAGGCCCTCCAAGCGTAGCGAGATTTACAAATTTGTCGCGTGGGATCGCGCGAGGATCGCTTAGGGCGGTCAAATGTCGATCTGCCTATATATTTTTCGAAGGTGTCCGCACAGTTGCCTAGCAGCAAAACGAAATCACGACCGCTGACAGTTGCGCACTCTCATGTTTCTTCGCTGCGTACATTTGCGAGAGTCGACGGGCGTAGGTAGAGAACAATAACTCAGCCACACCGACTGAATAATGAGAATGAACTCAGCGGCTACAAACTCTTCGAGAAAATAAGTGCTGAAACCGATCAGGACCGGCGACACCGACTAGGAGTGCTTCGACAAAATGATTTTGTTAGAAGCAACGAGAGACGACAAGATACACGATCATCAAAATACTTTTGCTAGAATGCCTTTCCAACGGATGGTGACTGAACAGATTGGCTCAAAACTATTTCCTCTCTCTACCATTATCTTTACTCTTGATGTACCAGTTATTATCATCAAATAATTATTTTTCCAAGTATGATCAAAACCACAGATTACACAAAATAGGTTTCAGCTCCCCAAACAGTGCATATTTGTGTATCAGCAGTCAAAAGAATTTAAATTTTAAGTTTAGGACGTTCCCGAAAAAATATTTGAAATAAATAATTCATATTGGATCAGTAAGAATTTACAAGAGTTTATGTTTTCCGTTTAGGATATTGACCCTGTTAATAGATGGATTAGAAAAGACAATTTCTGTTCACAACTTGGATAGGAATGCACTAACAAGTATTGCTCTGCTCCTAGCAATTACCACTTAATGTGTGGCGAGGATAGGTACATTCATGTATGTATTTGGTGTGAAACAAAAATTACTGCTTAACATTAATTATTGATAATAATTTCATGCTACATATAGTGACCAACATCATGGCTCTCCTCGCAAGTATCTTCCAGTTCCGTGCCATTTAATTTGTGTTCACACCGGGACGGAGAATTTTTCCTGTCCGCACGATAAACTATCCGGTATAGTGTAGACATAGCCTGAAACGTTTGGCGGCTTCGATTTTGTTCATTTCACTAATTTTGGCAAGCGCTTTCCATAAATTAGATCTCATCATTTAGACAAAAGGAGGACACGTGACCACCAGCTGCGTGTTTTCTCTTCGATCTGTGAATAGAAATCGGCTTAGCGACCAATGTTTGGTGTGCAACGCCAAGGGTTACTCTGGGGTGGATGTAGGGTTAACAGCACAAGGCGCGCATCAAACTCGTTCCCAGGAGCGCACTATATACTGAGGAAGGGAGAACGTTGTGTGTATTATTTCTGTTTTGAACGACATCAGCCTACATCATATTAAGAAATTAACAAACCTTTATTTCTAAAACGGCTTTCTCCTCAGTATCTTCGATAGCCGCACGCACTTGGTCCTGTGCTTGCTTAAAATAGCAAACGTTTTACTTCCGTTTCCGCTTGCGCTTGCTTTTGTTAGCTGCTTTTCATGTTTATTACAATCACAAAGGAGTGAAAAAGATCAGTAAGACCGGTTCTTAATATAAATTAACAATATTTCAAGGTGTATGTCAACATTCTACACATACGCATCTACCTTAGTTAATTATATTCACGTTTTAGAATGTTTGCGTGACCTTTGCATGACCTGGATAAAGGGGGGCACTGTTATTTTGTTGTTAACACAACAAATACATTAAGTGTATCGTACTTTGCAATGGTCGTTGTGTATTCTTTGCTACACTTGCACCTTATTAGTTTTCGAATAGTAAAGTTTAAAATTCAGTTTTTTAACTTATTAAAAAATAGGTTTTGAGAAAGGCGCCGCTAAGTGTACGAAAACTGGCCTAGGAGGTCGAAATGTTGGCGAAGATTTTAACCGCTAAAACTCAGGAGCAGTCAATTTTAAGCTCTCGTTGAAAGTTCTCCTATTCACTTTCATCTTTTATCTATCATCTCCAAAAATTATAAAGTTCCTTGAAAAATTTCCCGCAAAACGGGATATTTGTTTATCTACAATACAATACTGTGCACTCTACAATACTGTGCAGTGCAAATATTAGCCGCTAAACGTTTACTTACCACGAAAGAGCTTGTCCACACTGGCCTGTTTCTTTGTCAAAAAGCCCGCCAAAATCGGCAATTTATACCAGAAATGTTCGAATTGTTCTTGGAATTCATCGTTTGACAAAGATGTGAACGACCGACGAAAATAATCGAATAAAGTTTTTTTTTTGTACGAAAATTGGGCCCGTACGAAAACTGGCCAACATACTGTACGGTTTTTCTTCTTTTTTATCAAGCAGATTTTTTGTTAATGCAACACCGGCCGTTTTCGGTAGCCGTACGATTGTCTACGAGACACATTTTGGCAAAGTTTGGTAAGAATCGACGTCTTTAGTACCATGAGGACAAGTCATTTTTGAATGAAAATGTGTTTTTTACCCTTTTGGGGTGCAAAAAATGTATAAAATACCAAAAACGGAGAAACGAAGTTTGATTGTACAATATTCTACATCTCTAGTGTGAAACGCTTTCAGTTTTAACTGTTTTTGACAATTTATAATTTTAAGTAAAATCCAAGATAGGAGTCATCTCATCCACCAATGCATTTTGGATGACGTCATAGGCTCCCAGTAGCGCCACAATCCATAATGTTTGCCTTAACTTGTAAAGTACAACACAGGCTATTTAACAAAGGTAAAATCGTTTCAAAATATTGCAACATAACAAAAACCCAAGTGAGAATTTCATCTACCCCCATCCCCCTATACCACGGTGGGAATATGATTTTGCTTGTACGTCCGATGGTTAAGTCTTTTTACGTCGTCAAACTACAAGGTTGTAGGTTCGAGTTATCGATGGTAAGATTACAAAGAAAATGACCCGAAGTGAAAACTAATTTCCTATGAGATAGCTTGAGGTTTGAGCTATCAAGGAATTGAATTATTTTAGGGAAACGGTGTCGGTGACGTCTATCGCGAAAAGATAATCGTTGTACACAGGCTAGATAAAAAGAACAATGCAATGGCTCCGCATGGAGAAAACTGAGGAAAACTAGGAAAGTGCGAGACGTTGACATATTAGATATTGACTTGTGGGCTTCTCGTCGAAACTTCGTAAACTCCGTTTTACCATTATTAAGAAAGAGTATGTAGACATTTACCCAACACCATTTTATTGTTTTTTTTCTTGTTTTTCATTTATATGATTTTTTTGGTTACACAGTGTGGCTGCTCAAAATGGGTCTTATGAATTCTTTTCTGCGTTTCAGCCTAGCATAATTGAAGTGAACATTGCACGTTAAATCTTATTACAGCGTTATATAATCACCTTTAGTTCTGATTCTCGGATAGTAAAGTTAAGAAAGTTTAAACTACCTTTTTTGTGCTATAGCTATGATTTTAAACACCCCATTTCTTCCAAAACAAGACAAAGGAGGAAAAATATTTTCTTGTTTTATCCCAGTATACTTTAGAAGCCCATATATTAACTGAAGAGAAAAAGAGCATTGCAACTATTCACGCAAAGCCTATAAAATTCACGTAGGCTTCAACGGGATTCTAACCGCCTGAATCCCGAGGGAGCCTGGATTTTTTTCATGCCCCACCTCCAACTTTCTACGTCGATGAATAGCTGCGATAATCTTTTTTTCTCCTGAATTCTCTCTTTTGTAGTTAATTCAAATTTATTTAAAACTGACATTAGCCCCTACATAAACTTGTTATAAACTATTAAAGCAAAGCAATGCAGCCCAAAAAGACAGCCACACGACGTCTCGCCATTTATCACGGAATAAGGCGAATCTCGTTGAAATTCTCCCTTCGCTGGTCTCCATCATCAAAAACCACATCGTAAACTTCCTCCTGGTAACAGGCATTGCTTCCTCTGCTTATCTTGGACTTGACTTTAGCAGGGTAGTATCTGGTTTGTCCTGGCCAGTAGGCTATCACACGCTGACCAGGCTCGACGACAGTGTAACACGGCAGCTTGTCGAGTATTACCGCCGAGGGGTCACTCTTCTTTAGAGTGATGGAGCTTCCATCGTCATATTTGATATGGACGGTATTGGAGGTGACACTTTCAACGAATCCGCGATAGTATTTACCGTTTGTGTAGCGTGCAAACACTCTGGCGCCCTCTGTAATGAACAGAACAAATTACAGTGAAACCCGGCTTATGCAACCACTAGCCTGCGTGGCGCCGAAATGGGAGGGAAGAGGGGTAATTATTCCAGGGAGCGAAACATGAGACTACCGACAAGCAATGGCAAAAAAAAAATGATAAAAAAGGTGGTATAAACGGGTATTCGTATCAACGAGGTTATGTCAAAATTATGATAGCTTACAAAAACGAAGAATGAAAGCTAAGAGGGAGGCAAAATAATTCTAGAAGGGGCAGTAGTCGGAATAATGAAAATTAATGACGGTTTCAGATAACAAAATAAATGAGCTACTTTTCTTTCGGCCACAAAAACGATGATCATACTAAGTAGCAGCTGAGGGGTATTTTACTGTAGCTTACTGGGTGATGCTGGTAAGGCTGGAGTGGATGACATTGTATAGGCTCTAAGTCCACTCAAGTTTATTGCTTGATTTCCTTTTACACACAAAAAATAGAAAAAGATGCCTGAGGTAGTGTAACGGAGATGTGATACGACCGAATTGAAAGATTTAGGGCGAACATGAACCCAAGACAATGATTTTGCGTTTTTGTCCTCCTTAAATTAAAATGTCAGTTAAGTCACATTATACTAAAGGAACAAGTCGGAATAATCATTAAGGATGTAACATATAAAAGGATTTGTTTTTAATTGATGTTTTGTTTCCGTCGTCATCGTGACTGCTTAGAGCGGTTTTCAAATGAGTGTCGTAAAACCAAAACCAAAGTAATTACCCCAGCCAATCACAACCAACACAAATTACCCAATGAACCAATCAGAACTCCAAGCAAATGCAGATAACCAGCACCAAGCGCGGGAAAACGCGTGCGAGCAAGTCGCGATTGGTTGGAGTTTTTCTTCTGATTGGTCAAGCAAGTGACGCGAAATTTTTTAACCAATCACAGAGCGACGTAAGGTAAAACCAAAGCAAAACGCGAATTACTTTCGACACAATTGAAAACCGCTCTAAGCTCTCCAATAGGAGACTTTTGAAAACACCCAGTTGTGCACAAGGCCTAACAGCTTCAAATATGCTGTTGTTTGGGATTGTGTATGTGCCGGGAACGTGGATCAAAACTTCTGTCTCCCATGTACCATTATGAGGCGAGGTATGATCAGGAAAGATCCTCAGTTGGCTTAAGGCGTAGGTATCATAGTCGTTGTCGTCCAACGTGACCTCATAGCCGTCTGAAGTTATAGCTGTCACGAAACCTATGTGGTATTTTTTACTCCCTTTCCATTTAGCCACGACATGTTGAGCTTCCTGCATTTGATCGGGTGCCTTATCTGCGAATACTGCTGAGACGTCATGGGCGCTGTGAGTTATTTTGTCGCCGTCGTCGAACATAACAGTTATCTGGTCATTTGACTCTTCAACAATTTTGCCACTGTAATATTTGTTATTCGTCCAACGGGCGATGACTGAAGGCCCGTTACCTGAAACAATAACAAAATAATGGCGAATAAATAGAGAAATAAATAAGTATGTAAAATAAATACATAAATAAATAATTTTTTGGGAAGTGTCCACACGTGCTGCATTCACACTCTTTATCTTGTCATCACAATTTTAAGATACGTGAAGATTTGGCACAAAACTTGGGCGGGTGGTGAGTGAGTGAGTGAGTGAGTGGGTGGGTGGGTGAATGAGTAGGTGAGTGAGTGCCTGAGTGACTGAGTGGGTGGGTTGGTTGGTTGGTGGGTGGGTGGGTGTTTAGGTGAGTGGGTGGGTAGGTGGGTGAGTGAGTGAGTGAGTGAGTGGGTGAGTGAATTGAGTAATTGAGTGAGTGAGTAAGTGAGTGAGTGAGTGGGTGGGTGGGTGAGTGAGTTGATTCGATTAGTATTAGTGAGTGAGTGAGTGGGTGGGTGGGAGATTGAGTGAGTGGGTGGGTGGCTGGGTGGGTGAGTGAGTGAGTGAGTGAGTGAGTGGGTGGGTGGGTGGGTGGGTGGGTGAGTGAGCGAGTGAGTGAGTGAGTGAGTGGGTGGGTGGGTGGGTGATTGAGTGAGTGGGTGGGTGGGTGGGTGAGTGAGTGAGTGAGTGAGTGAGTGAGTGGGTGGGTGAGTGAGTGAGTGAGTGAGTGATCATGAGTGGGTGGGTGGGTGGGTGAGTGAGCGAGTGAGTGAGTGAGTGCGTTAGTGGGTGGTGGGTGGCTGGGTGGCTGGGTGGGTGAGTGTGTGAGTGATTGAGTGAGTGAGTGAGTGAGTGTCCACACGTGCTGCATTCACACTCTTTATCTTGTCATCACAATTTTAAGATACGTGAAGATTTGGCACAAAACTTGGGCGGGTGGTGAGTGAGTGAGTGAGTGAGTGGGTGGGTGGGTGAATGAGTAGGTGAGTGAGTGCCTGAGTGACTGAGTGGGTGGGTTGGTTGGTTGGTGGGTGGGTGGGTGTTTAGGTGAGTGGGTGGGTAGGTGGGTGAGTGAGTGAGTGAGTGAGTGGGTGAGTGAATTGAGTAATTGAGTGAGTGAGTAAGTGAGTGAGTGAGTGGGTGGGTGGGTGAGTGAGTTGATTCGATTAGTATTAGTGAGTGAGTGAGTGGGTGGGTGGGAGATTGAGTGAGTGGGTGGGTGGCTGGGTGGGTGAGTGAGTGAGTGAGTGAGTGAGTGGGTGGGTGGGTGGGTGGGTGGGTGAGTGAGCGAGTGAGTGAGTGAGTGAGTGGGTGGGTGGGTGGGTGATTGAGTGAGTGGGTGGGTGGGTGGGTGAGTGAGTGAGTGAGTGAGTGAGTGAGTGGGTGGGTGAGTGAGTGAGTGAGTGAGTGATCATGAGTGGGTGGGTGGGTGGGTGAGTGAGCGAGTGAGTGAGTGAGTGCGTTAGTGGGTGGTGGGTGGCTGGGTGGCTGGGTGGGTGAGTGTGTGAGTGATTGAGTGAGTGAGTGAGTGAGTGAGTAACAATAACAGTAACAGTATATCTTTATCCTGCCTTACTCTCCAAAGGGAGGTATTGGTCTCGTTACAACAAATAATAAACATTAACTAATATAATGAAACAATAAATGCTAACTGACTACACTATTTGATTCCATTAGTATTAATTATTTCTTTGTTTTTTCTGAAACATTAAATGGGCATACTTCCCAACATGTTTACAAGTGTTGTCATTCCCTAAATTCAGCAAATGATTGAGTGAGTAACAGTAACAGTAACAGTATATCTTTATTCTGCTTTACTCTCTAAAGGGAGGTGTTGGTCTAGTTACTTTCACTGCAATTAAATCCGAATATTTTAGGCGATCTTAAGCCTTCCGGACAGATATTCCCCGAAAAGAATCGTTGGGTGCCCCTGAATAGATGCCCATTACCTCCAGTAAGAGAGGTGACCTAACTTGCTCCTCTCTACCATGGATGCTCACTGCTGACGGGCTTATAGAGACTCATCTCCATCCTACCCATTCGCTGTACGCACCTCGCTGAGCTATATTTTTATACTCCAGGGATACAAGGGGCTGGTATTTTAGTAGGTTACTTTGTCACACACTACCCAGTTTTCATCGACCCAAAGCTATTGTTTTCTTCCGAAGTAGGTGCAAACCTTTGCTAAAAACCAATATGATCAAGATTAAGCCCGCTCGTAAAGCTGCAGCTTGAAAAATCGGAAAGGCCCTTAAAATGATGATAGTTGTCAAACATTTCCTTGAGTTGAACTTTGCAAAACAATGGTAAAATGGATAGAAATCCATTATGCATCAGGGCTTTTTTTAATTTTCAGTTCATTAATTATTTAAATACGTATTTTCGTATGGCTAAATGTGTGATCATATGATGTTTTTGCTCTAATTTAGGGAGGTTGTGGCAAGCCACATTTGCTTGTACGATTGGGGTAATAGCTCAAGCTAGCTTGACATAATTACGAGGCATTTCCATCGTCGAGTGCTCCTAATCATCTGAATCATGAAACAGTGAAATAAAAATGACCATTATTAACTAGTTATGGTCAAGGTAGAAAAACACAATAAATCAGTCAAATGTCGGTAACCTTTTTCACACAGATCTCCTTTGTAGCTAGGAGGGCAGATACATTCGAATGTATCCTCATTGCACCATCCGCCGTTGTAGCAAGGGTTGGAGGTAACGCACGGATCTATGGAAAATAAATTGGGACATATTAGCTTTGGGATAGAAACGTAACCTCAAAAGTAGTTATGCGTGCATTCCCCTCTCCCGCCCACCGCAATGTTGTATTAATATTTTTGGTAAGCAGAGCAGCAGCGAATCTCCCTTCCCCTGTTTTTGCTCGTGAGAAGAGACTTGGAACTTACGCAACGTTTTGACTCTTTTCACTTTCTCAAAGTTGCTATGGCCAAGTGAGCCAGACCGGTCTGGGTTCAAACCAGCATCCATGCGTGGTATATAGGATGCAGACATTCCAAGAGCTATGGAAAACAGATGGAAGCAAATTAATATTGGCAACAAATGCTTCATCTTTAACTGGTTTGATTAATTATATGCAATGTTTTAAGCGTAGCCTCAAAATTATGGCGCGTTATCAGGGTCAAAATTAAATGTACAAACTTTTTCCAGTTTGAATTTTGAAACAATTCTTTTTGCGTACAATTAGTTTCTAATTGCAGCTCTTTTTCCAGTTTGAATTTCGAAACAAGTCTTTTTGCTTGCAATTACTTTTTAATTGCAGCTCTTGTTGCATGCTTAATTGTGAATGAAGTTTATCTTGGCATTACCTGCTAAAAGTGCTTCTTTTTGCGCTTTTGTTGAAAATCAAAAATTACTTGTGAAATGTTTCTCTGTGTGATGTTTGCGAGCCACCCTACGATAGTCGCCTTGCACGCAAATTCATCTTGTAAATATCTAAACTCTTAGTACACATTCTCTTGATAAGGCTCTGTTTGCAGTGCATCACTGGCGCCGTACGTCTTGCTCTGGTGCAATCGAAATTACGCTGACTTTGCCGATTTCCGGTTTATCAACATGCAATTACTTTTGACAAATTTTCTGCGAAAAGTCTTCCTCGACAAATTTTCTGCGAAAAATCAACCAGGCGTTCCAACAGACAGACCACGTGGTTTGAGGAAGTCACATGATTCACTCTCCTATGATGCGCTTCAATCCTAAATTTGTCACATAATTTTGTCACACCATTTAGAGATTTCCCCCTGTCGTCAATGTATCTTTTCCACTCAGGGGGTTTAGTATTGCTTTGGCTAATTATTTCCGTCTCAACCGAAGACATAACGATGTTTGCGAAAGCGACTGCCATCTTTGTGCCCATTGCGGTTCCGTGTATTTGGAGATAGTTCTTATCGTTGAATTCAAATGAATTTTCTTGAAGGATAAGAATTAGAATTTCTCTGAGGGATTGGGTGTGGATGGAGGTGTTGTCCCCGTAGAAGTTCTCGTATGCTCTGCATACTGTGTTTATTCCCTCTTCTTGTGGGATATTTGTGTATAGGCTGGTAACGTCTAGAGAGAATAGAAATGTGCCCTCTGGAAGGGTTGTCCTTTCTATGAAATTTACAAAGTCAGTCGTGTCCTTAAGATGTGACTTTTGTGACTTAGCTATAGACTGAAGTATGCTGTCAACAAATGCTGATAGTCGTTCGGTGGGTCCGTCATTTCCTGCCACAATAGGCCGACCAACAGGTGTTGGTTTGTGAATCTTTGTGAGAGAGTAGAAAACGGGTACTCTTGGTGGGTTGGGAGTCTGTAACCCGATTTACACGACAAGCGTTTTGGGCACGGCACCCCTAAATTTTGGCACACGGGCCGCTAATTTACGGCACGGCACTCCTGAATTGTGCGGTGTAAATGCACATTTATGGGCACGGGTGCCATAAAATCCAGGCGGGCCGAGCACTCCTGAAATAGGTAGTCTCAGCCCGCCTGTTTGGAGTGCCGTGCCCGAATTTTAATGGTTCTCGACCGTTTCTCGGTGATTATTTTGGAAGGACGAGCATGCGCGATATTCCCAGTTCTTCACGAGATGGCGTCCGAAAAAAACAGCGTATTCGTGGTCGCGTGGTATAGATTGGGCTCCCGAAGGAATGGAAACTCTTCTAGATATATGAAGGATGGGGGGGGGGGGGGGTGGGGGACAGTTCTTTTAAAAAATGAGTGATGGGCCTGCGCGACTCCCACGTGCTTGTGTTAGCCTTTTAAAATGGCTTAAAAGTATTAAAACTTAAGAGCGGCTCTCTGTAACTTTCACCTAGGACCATGCAAGATAGAAAAATCGAAAATTGCCAAACTTTCTCACAATAAAGGTCTTTCCAAACCATTTATAAGAATATAAGTTTTAACTTATTCCGGTAGATATTTTACCGTTACGGCGACTTTATCATTCCGATGGCTCGGGAGCGAGTAAAAACGACTTGAAAGTGTCACTTCAATCAACCGCTCGTCTTGAATTGTGAAGACAGAAATATCAATATTAAAGCCATGTAGTATACGTAGGATATTCCCTTGTCAGGTGTGCTTTGTCAAATTTGAATTCGATCAAGTCCAGAATTTTTGAGAGATTTTTAAAATTTAACCGTTTCGAGCGGCATAGTCGCACGCTAAAAAATGTTGAAATTCAGGACCAAAAAAAGCACTCTGGTAGATGGCTTGCGCAGGTGAGACTACACTTGTTGGAGTAAGCAATCTTTCCTCTACGATTTGATGAAAAAAAATTTTTGGGTAAATGAAATGGTAAATTTTGGGAGGGCTTTAACTACACCCTATTTTCCAAGCGAAGACGACCTTTTGACCTTGACAGGCGGGGAAGTAATGACCAGCGTTTTCAAATAACACGCGCTAATTCCATCTTTTTTAAAACAAGTATCACAATGTTTGGTACTTACTAATTAATAGAGCCTCAAATAAAGTCATCAGCCGAAAACAGGACAGGTTTTCGCTAGCAAATACGCTTTTTGGCCAAGGCAAACTTTGGTTGTTGGTGATTAACATCGGCAAATTTGCATAAATTTGAAACATTTTTCTTTCACAACAAACTCGATTTTCTGCCTTCAGTTTTTTTCAAAAGAGTGGTGAAGAAAACCAATAAAGTGTTACCTAACTATTTATAAAGCAAATCGTACCTTAATGACTCTTTTCTGATGAAGAAAGGTCGAGATTTCTTCTGGCCGCCCGTGACAACCGTCGAACATTTTTGGGCGGTCGCGAAAACGTTGCTGTCACGCAATATACACTGGTCTTAATGCATGGTTCAATTTTACCTGTTACCATCCCCTCCTCGGGCACCCCCGGGGACAAGTCCAACCCTCCGGGCCCGGGGGTGGTGAATTGTTCGAAGCCGTCTTGTCCCGGGAGTAGGGGGGTGGGGCAAATAGAAAATAACTTCTTGTTGTTCTTGTGAAGTATGTCACTTCTCGGCTGACACCGGACCGCGTGAAGACTGCCTATTTCCAGGGAAAATCTCTAGAATTTGTAGGAGACTGGTTAGTGTAGAACAATCTCTCAAAATTAAAATCTGTATTCGAAGGTACATTTATTATAAATTGTTAAACGAATGTGCGTTTGATGCGTACGCGAATGGATGACGTTCGTCACAAACAAAGAAATATTTCTTCAGCGTATTTATATACAAAAAAATATATTAGGACGACTTTAATAGACTCTGTATAAAAGAGATGCACGGATTTATATTAAAGAGGGATGTCAGTCCAGTTTTCTTACGAAACAAGCTAAGAAAAACTCTTTTAAAATGCTGCCACCAATTTGTTCACGGGTGTATGTGCCATATTTAGAATAAAACACGTGTCAAAGAATGTTTCTTTACTCATCAGCCGCATGCCAGTGCGGTTAGAGTTTTTCTCCAGTTTTCCTTTTCAAATATAGTGTTCATGTTTTTATTATTTTATACAGGTAGTGTCTTTCTTTCAATAAACTCTAGAAAATAGTTTAAGTTCTTGTCAAAACGTCTGGTTCTGCTATTGTACGGAAATCAATATCGTGATCCATAAACAACGTATTTGTGGTCGATGAGGAGTCCCGGGGGTGGGGAATTGTCTCTTTCTGCGTGCCCAGGGGTGGGGAATAGACCGCCAAGTGAGAAAAAAATTGCAAATCCCCGGGGGTATGCCCGGGGGGTGGATGGTAACAGGTAGAATTGAACCATGCATAAATTACAAACCAGAGAGGTCCAATCCTGGCTTTTACCGTGCTATTTTGGAGCCACACATACGATCCTCGATTTAAAAGTGTGGACAGTTCACAGAAAGACAAGGCAGCAGAAAAGGCTCGGATGCTATTGAAAGTACTCAACAACTTGCAACATATAGAGGCGGTGAGGAGAGGGGATGAGAGGAAGGGCAGATAAAAGCGACACGATTGATCATCGGACATGTTAAAAGGACTTCCTGAGATGAAAAGCCTGGATTTTTATTATTGCTTTTTTTCTTTGCTATCCTGCAGCAGAATCTGTCCGATGTTTTTTCCTACTCTTGTCTCCTGGAATGTTGTCTGGCTACCATCTCTGGGCATGACTCGTTTTTTGTTTGTTTGTTTTCTTTGTGTGTGTGTTTTTTGGTTGCTGTTGTTTACTCTAATAAGTGCCACTTTTCTAACTAGAAGTGCCTGTGATAAATTTAATGCTGATGGTTTTATTTTTAACCATTCTAAACAAAAAAAAAAAAATCAATTATAGGGGTATGCGGGGCCCCTTTGCCCTAAAAACATTTCTTCATAAACAAACGTAGATATTCCGGTCCATCCCAAGCCTTTTTTTTTTAAAACCTCCGTTTTTAGTGTTGCGAAAACTAGGTAATGAAAAACTGTCTTGCGGGTGTGCTTCAATGGCTTCCACGATACTACCTACGTCAACTACATATATATATAAACGGCTGCTATATAAATAGTCAGCCAAGAACACTGGCGTATGGTTTGAAAATGTCCTTTCTATGAATAAGTAAGTGAATTAACTGTACAAAACAGCTTTCTATCATCTACGTAATCTAGTTACTACCACAAAGTTCCTGTCACACAAAAACTGCGGTATACTAATACACACCTTTGCAACTGTGTTCTCGGATCGATTGCTGTAATTCTCTACTATCTGCCCTACCACATAATTTGCTGCAAATTGGACCTAAATATTTGACGGACCTAAATATTTAACGGATACTTCACTTGGACAGCTGCAGTTTTTCTTACAGGATCTCCAGCGGATTCCAAACCTTTCCCGGTGTCGCGGGAATATTGTTAAACCCAAACGAACTTCATTGACCTCAAAAATGCCTTTAAAAATCAGAAAAAAAAAACAGTTCCGAGCATCGTCAAACGTCAGAATCTGTGCCGAGTTTTCCTGTCTTCGTTACTTTATGTCAAAAGGAATATATCCCTTGGAAGTATTCATCCACCCTAGCTGCCAAATATGTCTCATTGTAACAGGCGGGTATCTTGACAGAATTTTTAATTTGGGCAGTGCATAACTTCGTTTACTCCTCACTTATCTATGGATGTACCCCAAGATGGAGAGATGGGTGTTGCGCCCCAGGTGATAACAAATGTGGACAAATGGTGTATACCATGAGTTATTGCATTATCTCGCTTCAGTAATACCGGCAAGATTTTCGTGCAACGTGTCGCACACCGAGAATACGTTACAAGTTGAGAGTGTTCTCACCTATACACGCAACAAATCTTTATTTTTCGAAAAGTAGAAGCAACTAACTTTCTGCAACATGAACACGCGACGCGGAGGTGATAATAAGCGCAACATCGTTGCGCGAATAGTTGCACGAATGTCTTCCGTATTATTTGGCCTTAGGCAAGATTTTACAACTCCTGGTGGCGGCATGTACAGTTGTATCCAAGCTAAAGACCGAGTACAAAACATTACGTATTTCTTGATGCATCATACGAACGCGCGGGACGTGTGTAGCTTGTGCCGGAAAATCCACGCTTTCGGCACTTCGCGTCAAGCGAGCTAACCTTTTTCGGAAGATTCGTGCCTCCGCGGGTTTTCTTTTTCTTGTCCTTTCTTTTCTTATTTTGAGGCAGAGAAAGAGAGCGAACAGCAAAAAGTATTTTGCGCAAACAGTTGAGAAGGGCTTCAAATTCCCAACGTTAATCAAACTTCAGTTCTTTGGAGAAGAAAATTAATAAAAAGATAGCTTCTTGTAAGAACCTTACCAGATCCCATATCAGAGTGCACAAACCTCACGCTATTTCAGACCAAACTGGTTAAAATCTATACCCTATTTCAGATCAAAAAGGCTCAAGAACCATACCCTTTGGCGCCACACATACCAATATAGCTTATATAAGGGAGTACCCCCCGGGAGGGGCACAAACCTCACCCTATTTCAGACCAAAATGGTCAAAATATATACCCTATTTCAGACCAAAAAGGCTCAAAAACCATACCCTTTGGCGCCACTTCTTCTTATTAAACTCTCGCTAGTTCGAGACCGTACTGAGAGAATATTGCCCCCAGTCTTTGTTGTACGACCTCGGGCAATATTCTCCCAGTACGACCCTCACTCTCAGTTAATAAGAAGTAAGTAACACACTGGACATTCCGCTGGGTTGTCTGAACTAACCCCACAACTTCCGCCAACTATTTCCGAATACCCACACAAAGCCATGGCAGTTCAACTCACGTGCAAGATTTGTGTCGCGAGGCATGTTTGTTACATTACGATTGTGGAAGTATAATGACCGGTAACTTTATTTGGCTCTTTTTTTTCTTTGGTTAAGAGAGATAATTTTACATTCTACAGTACTAATTCTATAAAGACTGGTTTGTATTTTAAAACAATTCATTGCACTAGAGGCAAAGGTTTAGACATCTCTTTTGTTTCTCGTCCATTCCTGCATATTGGAGATTCGCTGTTTACGATAACTGCTGACAGCTGTTTGCATTTTGCCTGGCCATGTGGTTTTGTAATCTAAGACCACTGTGTACTGCATGACTGTACAGCCATCATTTACCCAAAAATGTTCAACGGTTGTCATCAGTTGTTATGGGCGGCTAGCAGAAATCTCGTCATTTTTTCACAAAAAACGGTTATTAAGGTACGATTTGCTTCATAGATAGTTAATGCTTTACTGTTTTTTTTGGGTATTTTTACTTTAGAAACAATGAAGGTAAAAAACGAGTTTTTTGTGAAAAACAAATGTTTCAAATTTATGCAAATTTGCCGATGTTAATCACTGACAACCAAAGTTATTTGCTAGCGAAAACGTGTCCTGTTTGCGGCTGATGACTTTATTTGAGGTTCAATTAATTGGTAAGTGCCAAACATTGTGAAACTTTTCTCTAAAAAATGGAATTAGCGCGTGTTATTTGAAAACGCTGGTCATTACTTCCGCGCCTGTCAAGGTCAAAAGGTCGTCTTCACTTGGAAAATAGGGTGTAGATAAAGCGCTCCCAAAATTTACCATTTCATTTACCCCAAATTTTTTTTTCATCAAATCGTACAGGAAAGATTGCTTTTTCAACAAGTGAAGTCTCACCTGCGAAAGCCATATACCAGAGTGCATTTTTTGGCCCTGAATTTCAACATTTTTTAGCGTGCGACTATGCCGCTCGAAACGGTTAAATTTTAAAAATCTCTCAAAAATTCTGGTTTTGATCGAATTCAAATTTGACAAAGCAAACATGACAAGGGAATATCCTACTTATACTACATGGCTTTGATATTGATATTCCTGTCTTCACAATTCAAGACGAGCAGTTGAATAAAGTGACACTTTCAAGTCGTTTTTACTCGCTCCCGAGCCATCAGAATGATAAAGTCGTCGCATCGGTAAAATATTGACCGAAATAAACTGAAACTTATATTTTTATAAATGGTTTGGGAAGATCTTTATTTTGACAAAGTTTGGCAATTTTCGATTTTTCTATCTTGCATGGTCCTAGGTGAAAGTTACAGAGAGCCGCTCTTAACAGTGACGGGCCTACGTGACTCCTACGCGCGTGTTTCAGGCTTTCTAGTGCTCTCGCCAGTATATCTTAAGGGAACGCCCTCTTTTGGACGATGTTAGGGGCGGTTCCTTGAAAATGTCGTTAAGCAATGGTTGCTGTTTTATAAAATGTCGGCTTTCACAAATATTTTCATGGCTAAGGTAGAAACAGAGATCTTAAATCAAAGCGCTTTAAAACCGCTCGCCTGGAAAAGATTCATTGACGACATCTGCTCCCTCTAGAACACCACAAGAGAAGAGATCACACAGTTCATTGAACAAGCTAACAAACTCCATCAAACTATGAAGTTTTCCGCTGAAGTATCCGAAACAGAAACAAACTTCTTGGACTGTTTACAAAGGCGAACGGTTTAAAACTGAGTCGGTGCTAGATGTACGCACCCGCTTTAAGCCCACCGAAACACTTCAGTACACCCATTTTTCAAACTGCCATTCATCAGGAGTGAAAAGAAGATTCATCAAAGGAGAGGCTCTAAGACTACTTAGAACTAACTCTTCTGAAACATTATTTGAAGAGAGCATCACAAACTTCAAAACACATCTCCTTGAGAGGACACCCAGAGAACTGTATTCAAACAACCCTCTCAGAAGTTACTTTTGAAGATAGAAATCAAGCCCTCCTACAAAAACAAAAACAAAACAAGAAAATCTTGCTCTTTTGTAACGCAACATCACCCAGCAGTGCCTAAAGATAAATTTTCCTTTGGAAAATTTCAATAACATTTGTAGAATTTCATTTTCGTGAAATAATTTTCGTTTTAGGTAATCGTTGCTTCATTAGTGCGGAAAATGTGTGAAATGAAATACAGTATTGTTTTGACATTTTCATGTTATGCACACTCTTTATCGTCTTCAGAAATCATTAACGTCGTTTACGTGTAGGAAATTTCATTTATTGTTACCGAAAAAATATTGGTAAAGTTGTGTTTCGGTTTGGTTATCGGTGTTTGCGCAAGTTGCATTTTAATTTCTTCCAGGTACATGTAGCTCTCTAAAGCAATTGACTGTTGAACTGACTGACTGCCTGACTGACTGACTGACTGACTGACTGACTGACTGACTGTTGAACTGACTGTTTAACTGGCGGTTCCCAGTTAGAATTGACATAGAAGGGGTGGATGTTATTATCTTCGCCGCGATATATGTACTGGAGCCGCATTCTCCTAGCAAAATCTTTGAAGTCTGTTAACAGTTGTTTTCTTAATGCGGTTTCGTTTGTTATTGGCGTGGGTACAAGCTTCAATCCCCGAGAGAGGAGATTAACTTGACCCCCTGTTAATTCAAAATTTGAGAGGTTCTTTTGTATTTCTCTTAAATTCTGTTTTTTAAGCTGTTGTATCTTTATGGCTTTTTTCTTTATTTCTTTGTGTTTTTTTGTTCTCAACTTTGCGCTTTTCTATTATATCCTCCTTTGCTTGCTAGTTTACGCACCCAGAGAGCAGACAGGGATAAGCTTCAACAGTTTTATTGTTCATTTCTTCAAGTTTTCTCATCATTACATTGACTTCTTGTAGTCGTGTCTCTAGATTAGCGGCAATAGTTTTGTCAATAGTAAGCCGGTCGCACATTTGCTAGACTGGGGGCGTGCTGTTAAACTGTCCCGATTTGAGTGTTTGTCTCTTTTAGGTTTACACGATTTGGCTCTGCGCAACTTGTCCTGGTTGCGTTCGATACGGCGATAGTGTAAGAACGTCTGTTCGGCTTCTTTTCTGATCGCTTTTATGTCAGATTTAAACTCTTCGTCGGGGTAAATGTTCGCTTTTGCGTCGTAGCGTAAGTCTTTTGGGCATGTGCCCCTGTCCATGTGTTCTTTCAGTCTCAACACTGATTGTTCCGATTTTTCCATTTTCCTTTTGAGCCGGCGAGATCTCGTCGGGGGCGGTCTATCACGCCCTTGTGTGGAACGATTTGATCAGCACGTCAACAGGACGTATTAAGTTAACAATTTATTTGGCAATTCAGTTTGTGTTTCTGATAAAATCTGCCGTCTACCAGACGTTGAGCGCACTCGCGCGACGCGTTTGGAGCCATAAGCGAAATAAAAACAAAGAAGAGAAAAACAGCACAACACGAAGAAATCTCTAAATGGTGTGACAAAATTGTGTGACAATTAAGGATTGAAGCGCATCATGGGAGCGTTTGAATCACGTGACTTTCTCAAACCACGTGGTCTGTCTGTTGGAACGCCTGGTTGATTTTTCGCAGAAAATTTGTCGAGGAAGACTTTTCGCAGAAAATTTGTTTAGGAAGACTTTTTTCAAAAGTAATTGCATGTTGATAAACCGGAAATCGGCAAAGTCAGCGTGATTTCGATCGCACCAGAGCAAGACGTACGGCGCCAGTGATGCACTGCAAATAGAGCCTTATCAAGAGAATGTGTACTAAGAGTTTAGATATTTACAAATGAATTTGCGTGCAAAGCGACTATCGTAGGGTGGCTCGCAAACATCACGCAGACAAACATTTCACAAGTAATTTTTAATGTAGTGATACTCTATTCACCTCAACAAACGCGCAAAAAGAAGTACTTTTTAGCAGGTAATGACAAGATAAACTTCATTCACAATTAAGCATGCAACAAGAGCTGCAATTAGAAAGTAATTGTAAGCAAAAAGACTTGTTTCGAAATTCACACTAGAAAAGAGCTGCAATTAGAAAGTAATTATACGCAAAAAGACTTGTTTCGAAATTCAAACTGGAAAAAGTTTGTACATTTAATTTTGACCCTGATAACGCGCCATACGAAATAAGGTTACTTTTTCCCACTAGCAACGAAGTTGTTTACGGGGGAGGAAGGTGTTGGTAATTTTTAAAGGAACTTCAGCGAAGACTCTTTGTGAGCCACGTACGTCAACGGAAAATTGAAAGTCTCTTTTGTTGCCTTGGTTTTACTTATTTACTCATTCATTGTTGTCATTGTTGTTTTTTGTTTATTTGTTTTGTCTAGTGGCTTATTGTTGCAGACACAATCGCGTCAAATGCGCCAAAAAGAGAAAAATTGATCTTGCTGATGCCATGAAAAATTGATCTTGCTGATGCCATCCGTGACGCACAAACGTCCGTGCTTAATGTTGATTGAACAGAGCAACAACAAAGACCCGTCAATTACACCAACAAGCACTTTATCATAATTGAAGCTGATAGGGGGCCCTTATGTTTGTAAGGTATTAGTATGGAAGAGTCTAGAGTCTTGCTTCATGAACGTTTGTGATCATGCGTGCGTGCTTAAGTGACGACAGAAAATAGGTAAGTACGGAAACCAGAATTCAAACATGCCAAATATCCGGGTTCATCGAAAAAAAAAACCTGAACATGTGAAGTGCACAATAGAAAATCGTATTACAAGGAATCATCGCCACATGTTTTTGACATTTTGCTATTTTTAAGGAAAATGACGTCACCAAATTTGTATTCGTCTAGTTAAAATGTATAGACGTTTTTTGACAGAAAGTGAATCGTAAAGGAGAGGAGATGACTGAAATATCTCAATTCCATTAGGAAAATCTTTATAATGTAAACTTCCCTCCATTGTGAACTATTTTTGGCAATAAAATGATTGAAATTTGCATCTTATGATTCAAATGAGATATTTCAGTTACACCTTTTTTCAGTAAAGTTCTATCAAAAGCCATTAACACATTTTAATATTTAGCTAGAAAACTTGAATTCAGCGAAAACCAAATACCAACGTTTTGTAATTTAACTTCGAATTCAAATTCAGGATAATTGCTAATTAAGGATCTAAAATTAAGACAAGATTGTGGAAAACAGGTTAAATTTTTTTTGGGCCGAATTGGAGTAGTGCATTCTCTTTGTTGTTCGAAGCGGTGATTTCAGCCAGATATGGATTACTAGAATGGACCTTCAGGGTTTTCATTAAAATAACTGGGTTCACCTGACATATGTTTGCATTGCATCCCGTGTCCAACACAACTAGTGATCTTCGATTAGCAGCTTTTGCACTCGCTGGCTGTCGAGTGGAAAGCTTAGCCCCAGCGACATATATATACAGGGGAATCACCATAAATTGCTTCCAATTTACTTTCAAAGCTAATTAAACGTCTAAAAACTCATGTTTGCGGGAACATTTACTAACTTGCCTTTAGTTTCATTCAGTGTTTTTACATTCTTGGTGAAATCTTCAATTTTACGCTTGAACCCTAAAAGGAAAAAGAGAGCGAAAAAAATCGTGAAATATCAATGCTGCTTTATTTAATAATCCGTGATCATATACTAACGATCTAAAAATAGCTTTCAGGTTTCAAATAAAAAAATAACAAAATAAAAACGGTTTTTTGGCGGTCGTTGTTCTTTTTTTGGTAGTTTTCTTATGTGTTTCAAAGCTTAAGAGGGTCCTTAATATATGCATCCTAATTGTACATGGTTTAATCAGCTATCTTTCCTCCAAAACCAAGGTAAACTAAGCCCTTTTTGCAGTTTATTACTCATCACTTACTTCTGTAAGCTCTCGCTTCTGTTGTCAAGGTAATCATGAGAAGAGCCAGAAGCACACCAAAAGTCTTCATCGTAAACGGTGAAAATAGCATGTCTGGAAACAAGAAACATGGACATCACTATTAAAAAGTTAAACCCATTTCACATTCATCTCTGAACCAAGTAGGCAAATCTGTTTACTCTAATGTGCATAAGAAAGATCTGATACTACCTTATTAAACATTCCTTTAGCAATCCATATGCTCGATACTTTGCTTATTGGATGTGAAATGAACCAAACACGATCCTCTGCTACACGGCTATTCATTGTTTCCTGTATATCAGCTACGAGTTCTTGGATGAGAGGTTCAGATGCAAATAGGATGTCCTAACAGTAAAATCTGGAATATTTTGTTTTTGTTTTGTTTTTTGTTTGTTTGTTTCGTTTTTGCTCAAACTACAATAAAAATTGAACCTCTACCAAATATAATAGTATATATACAAATGATCCCCTAGTTTTGAAACACAGGTTGACAGGTAGGTTTTGCCAGCCAGAGGCAATTCCCAGTTTTGTGGGTTCGCCTTCTATTCTCTGAGCTCCTTAACCTTGAATTGCCATCTTTTAAAGGAGCTACGTCACAGGTGACGCATCTTGAAAAAGTTGGGCCAATTTTCTCAAGTTTGTTATTCGCAATCCGTCGTAATCTCCCTCAGTTTTGGTTTATTATTACTTCTTTGGTGTTCTGCTACCCTAAAAAACTATTCTTTTGAGGTTTCCTTCAATGTGAAAGTAATTTTGTCACATCAGAAAAATGAATGAAAATACCGTGACATAGCTCCTTTAATTTAAATTGCTACATTGTATCGAGCAGGCTTGCAGGTGGGGTAGAGGAAAAATTCACGATCTACAGGCGTTTAATGATATTACAAGTAAACTTACTTTATTCTGAATGAATTTTGTTAAAGAATTGATTTTTAGAAAAATAAGAAAGCTTTTATAGAAATGTGAATTCTGTATTGTCTAGATTTTGGGTCTTTTATGAATCAGCTGGGATATGTATTGTAAGCTTTGTACAAAGACTGACTACTCAGACTACCTTCCTTCACACTGTTCAACACCTTAAAGGCAATTAAAACTTTTTGGTGAGACGAGATATATTCACATGATCACAAAAACGTTTGTAGTCACTGCGTTGTTGTTTTTGGTGTTGTTGTTGGCGGTGGGTGTTTTTATTGCTGAGCATAATAATGGATTAGAAACGCTGAGTAGTTTTGCGGTGATTGAGCGTTTCAACGGAAGAAGAAGAAGAAGAAGAAGAAGAAGACCAAGAAGAAGAAACCAACAACAACAGCAAGAAATAGAAAGAAATAGAAGGGTATGGAGGAGGGGATCGTGATGGGTGAAGAAGAATTCTTTTCTTGGAAACTAAGTCCAGTTCATGATCTTCCAAATAGTGTTGTCAGTGGCTAAAAATCGCATTTCACGACAAATTAAAAACTCAATTTATGCTTCACGTGAATAAGGGATCTAGACGGTCATCCGCAAGCATTCTGGCTCGAATATTTACAAAACTCGGACGTGATCTGTTATTGTAAAAATGATCTATTATTGTAAAAACAAAAAAGAGAATATGTGCCAACTTCACGTTACATAGACAGAACATGTACATCGAGCATTTATGTGAGCGATGTAAATTTTTCTAAGAATGTTTATTCGTATTTCACTTAACATGCCATATATAATTTAAGAGGTCCAAGAACTTTCCACTTATTAAAATTGTCGAGCTACGAAGACTTAAGAAATCGTGATCTACATTTTCTGAAGCTGAGGAGTTTGGCTAAGACGAGGTTGGGCATTTAATACCGAGTAATTGGTGGTAATTGGTCTTCAATAAGAGTAACACGAGTTCAACGCAAATAAGCTTAAAAGATTTGACGTAAATCAAAGAATTTTCATTTAACATAATGATGGTATGTCAGTTCAAAAGTAGTGCGTCATTGATAGAGCCGTCCTGTTTTCGATGTTGTCAATGGCATGTCAAGTTGAGCTCTCTGTGATCGTCTAGTTTCTCTTTCTCTTGTTGAAAGTGATCCATTGCTAATTTCTACTTACAGATCCAAAGCAAAGTCAAAATGTAGGACAGAAAGAATTTATGAAAATCAAATCGGTGTAAAGCTATGAACCACTATTCAAAATTGACTCGGCGCTAATTCTTGGTAACCTCTACTCAGCCTTTCACAACCCTGCTAATTTCCCTTCCTAGCTTTGTTTTGAGTTCATGTAAAGGACCTTCTTTCTTTTGAATGTGTTTAGCTAAGTTAAACTGAACGAAAACTTCAAGTCAAGAGAAATTACTAAAAATCTCCAACGGATATTAACACTTCCTGTTTTCCAATGGGAAATTGTACATGACAATTTCTCAAAAATAGTGTTAGCACTTGTGATTTTGTTGCACGCATGAAGACTTTATCTATCAACTTTCTGATATATAAAACTCTTTGTTTCCTGTTTTTCTTATTGCTTTATTCTGTTTATTTTACAAATCATATGGATTTCATAAATCTTCAAGGAATTAAAACGCAAGCTATTTCAGATACGGAAGATCTGAAATAAAGTTGGTGACCAAATGTCCTTTAGTCCTTTTTAACAATTCTTTTAGATTTCCACCTGTTTTATTGGCTGCCTTCTCGCAAATAATCTCTACAAAGCCGTGTCAAACACATATGTTTACAATTAACTATCTTCAAATATCCTGCAAACATCTGCTCTACATGCAAATAAAGCTGGATTATATCTATCACAAGCAAAGGAAAAAATGCAACCCGACCGCTTGTCTATGGCGGTAAGCCATGATAACATTAAAGACAGAAACAAATGCAACTCGACAGTGCCATGACAATATTAAAGACACTCTAACTTTCCGAGATACCCACTGGATTGTTGTTTCCTTAAAATTTCTTGTAGAAAAGAAAAGAAAAAAATGTTTAGTTGACAATTACTAATTACAAGTAGCTCGATCAAGCATGATTTCTGTTAAATTTAAAGTTTGTGTACTGCTCTGAATTAAAAGCTACTAACCTTATGTCTTTTGTTGAGGTCTTTCTGGCTTGATGCCCTCACAGGAATACAAGGGGTTTTCAGAGACGCTGGCTATATATACTTCTGTATGTACGTTTTTTTTCTAACGTCGTTAACTTTTTAATGGGTGATCGTTGCTTAGTTTTGTACTTGTGACTGAAAGCATCCATATTTGAAGGATTTTCGGAGAACTTGTAAACACTTCCTTTCTTAAACATTTAAGAGAGGATTGAAGTGATTTTTATTTTGTAAGGCTAATATAACAAGAATCAGGACTTGACCTTTTAAGGCCCATATCAGCAGCTTGCTGTTCTTGACTGTTCTCCGTATATTTCCTATGGTGCTAGTTAAGAAATACCACGACATTTTATCTTTGGTGTTCATTTCCTTATTTGACCAGCATGCTTGATCAAGTAGTGACACCGTAAGGCAAAATTACTTGCTTGTCACTATTGGCAGTTAAGGGTTAACTAATCAGTAAAATTTAAAGTGACAAAGAGTTCCTGTTTGTATAGTAACGAAATAAAGTTTGAACTTAAAATATCTTAAGAAACCTTTTTAGACTATGCAGTAGTTTCAATTCTGGTCTGTACGTTACACGTCTCGTTCCGTTGACTCCAAGACTGCTATATACGTTTGATGATATATCAGTGTTTGGAACTTGGCGATAAATTCCCTGCTTTTTCCTGGATAAAGCAACTTATCATCAACATGAGAAGTGTGTCATTCAAATTGACAATGTCTTCCTGTTTTTGAACTAGTCCATGACAGGCCAAGTTTAGTTCAAAAAGCTGTTTTTAGAACAAGTTACCGAAGTTAATAAGATTGTGATCAAATCCTTTACGAACATAGTCTTGGATAGTCAAAAGCTAATTAAACGGGCTAATACTGAGCTTTCATCTCTGGTGTCCGGTAATGATGGTGCGCCATATTTTACTAGCACGGTGAAAATTTCCAATTTGTGAAATATTTTTTAAACAGATTAAATATAATTTGTTAAGTTGCCACTTCTCATGCATGACGTTCGATATTTTTTCTCACATGGCAAGAACTTCCCCTCTGTAGAATACGTTCAAATCAATGTTCAGCGAACAGAAGAAGAGAAAAAGAACAGAAGAAGAGACAAAGCTCAGTTGATGCGTGACACCAGTGATAATAAGAAAAAGTTAATACGCGAGTTAAACACGTTAAGGTGTCATAGTTTGTAAAGGCACAAACGTTTCGGGCATAGCCCTTCTTCAGTGTGCAGGAATATGCGCGTTGCGCCATACAAAAGCCTAATTGAAAAATGCGCACGTAAAGCGCGCGCACAAGAAACGAACAACCAAAGCGCGTGCACGTGAAATGAAAGTATTTAAATAAAACTGAAATTAATATTGAGATGAAAAGAAGCCGGTTTGGTCAATCTTTTTAAGAGGCATTGTCTAGTTGGGTTGAGAAATATTGGACGGCGTGTTATGTAAGACATTGCTTTCTTCCTCTTCTGGTAATGGGGCATTCTAATTAACGGTAACATTAATCTTTGAATTTGATCCAAACTTATCGGAATTTATCACAGATTATAAAGCCTTTATTCGAAATAAACTCTTTATAATCCATTGACCAATTTTTATTCCCATAATCGCGTTATGATAATGTCGATTTTTTCAGCTTTTTCCTGCCAGCAATTCAAATTTACGTATCGTAGTTTTTCCGAACTGTGATAATTTTAATGACATTCTCTCCCTATCTGCCTATCACTCCCATTCACCTTGTTGATTTTACTTAACTTACAAAATGCCTGTTTGACTATCGAGGATAAACTTTTAAAAACAGAGATATGATTTTAGAAATGTGTGAAAGGAAAGAGTATTCGCTGTTGAAAGCATTTTGCAAAGGGCCTAGAATTGACTGTTCGTAATTAAGACATCGAATGCTCTTGCGATGAACTGTTATATATGCTGAGCTTGGAAAGCTCTCCTCGGGATCTATGTGTTCAGACTCAGAGATGTTTTGTTACGGACCAAGGTGCGGTTCTGTCATTTAAGACCATGCAGCAGTTACAATTTTGATTTGGACGTTATACGACTTAAACACAAGCAGGAATACTCACTCCGTTGACGTCCATGAATTTTTATTGACGTTTAATAATATATCAGTGTTTTAAACTTGACTATAGATTCCAGGCTTTTTCCGGTTATAGCCAACATCAATCTTCCTGTTTTTGAAGTAGGCCACAATACGCTAAGTTTGTTGAAAGCCGGTTCAACGTACAAAGGCCGTACATGTTATATAACACAGATCATAAAGGGCAGCTTTAATTTGAAGCCGATGTGAACCTGCAACCAACTGTCGTGTATTAAAAACAGTAAAAAGGATAAAAAAATTAATGGGGGAACCAAAATCCACAAATACAATATACATATTTAAGAAAATCGTTGTAAATACTGCAAGTTGAAAATTCTGACTTATAGCTGAATTTAACCATATGGTATCCTGCGAGTTCTTTTTGTCCAACATATTAACTTTGGCTGCTTTTAAGGTTAACAGTCGAAGCGCTTTCAATAAAGAAATACAGCAACCGTGGTGCATGAAATCCCATTTCCGATCTTACATTAACCGGCTTTCAAACACCTGTAATCCCTTCGTTTGAGTTGTTTTAGGGACTGATGAAGCTGCTTATCACGGCTTATAAAGCCGATGCGAACCTCCAACCAACTAGGGATATTAAACAACAATAAAAACGATACACAAATAAAATATACATTAAAGAAAATTCACCATAAAAATACAGCTCCTTGAGAATCCTGGTTAGAGCATTTTCGTTAAGAAAAATACAGAGACTGCGGTGAACTTTAAACTTTCACCTCTGGTCCCTTTATTGGAATTTGTTTGAGCTCGTGAAAAGAAAATTCTTTGTTTGAATATGTTTAGATAAGTCCCTGTTGAACTAAACGACAGCTTTACAGTTTTAAGTTGCGATGGTACTCTAAATTTCAACGTGAACTTACTAACATTTCCTGTTCTACTGAGTGCTGTTGTAGAATATTTTCGAAACAGTAGTAGCGCCGCTTCGATCCCAATCTTTACTTTGTGAACATGGACAAACTGTTAAATGAAAAATTAGCCTTTTATCCTCTTTTAGCTTTCAAGTGACTTGTTCAGCTCAGAAATCTGGTGACATGAACGGGAGGGAAAAAAATATTTGTAGCCGAGTGCCGAGCCGCAAAGCTGAAAATTTCTTAGCGCAGGTGATAGGTGACAGGCGGTAAACACAGCTAGTGAGTTCACATTTATTATACCTATAGAAATCTTCCCTTTCTGGCGTCTTTAGCTAAGAAATTGGTTGTTACAAACGGCGAAAACATATTTATAAGTAAGCAAGAGTGTTGAACCACAAAAAAACAAAATTAAATTTGGATCGTAGCAACGCTACTAGTGCTTAATGTTGAAAAATCAAACCACATATGGGAAGTCCTTCTCGATTTGAATAATGACACTTTGCTCTGTGTTTTAAAAATATTCCATTAATAGAAAGTTCTTGTTTGTGGATCAGTAAAATGTTGCACATAACCAAACCTCTGGCATCAAGCGAGTGCTTGGACTTTTAATTGAAAAAAAATTGCAGATAAGTATTGCAACGCCATTTTCTAGTTCGCAGACAAGAAAGTCTACATAAATTTATAATTACATTACGCCCCTCAACAGCCCAGTATTAAAATATAAAATGGATTTGAAATTTTTAAGCATTCCAAAACAACATATGGTCATTTAGGCAAACAGCTTTTATTTTTTTAGAAACTGTTTAAGAAAGCAAGGGAAAGTTTTTAGAAAAAAATTGCTTTCAAATACCGTATTAATACTTTGCCCGCTCAAAAGCACAAAACTAAGCTGCCATCACCCAATGGAATATTAACGACCTTGTACGATTTCGTAGATGCAGCAGCAGAGTTGTTTGGTAACTATTTATTCTTGTGAGGGTGTCTAGCCTGAAGGAGCTCAGTAAACGTCTCATGTGAGGTGATAGCCTTTCATCCACAGTGAACAAGAAACTCAGTCACCCTTTAATAAGCCCCAAAAGTGATCAGCATCAAATTTCTCCTCATCATGTCACTGCATTAAAACATATACAGGTCATGAGAATTAGGGAAATGGTCACCAAAGATGAGTTGTCTTGATATTTCGACAAGTTCTCCTAACTAGTACTCAACAAAGTGTATGAAGACCAGTAAGGAGAATTTTAATAATGATGCTGGGGCTTAAAGGGTTAAAATAGTTAGCAGAGATAGCATAGTTGGTCGACCTAGTTTTAGCTATTATAAGACGTAAAATCAAGAATGTTATCCAAACAGTTGTCTGAGAATTGTAATTGCTATTAGAGTGTTTAGTCCAGTCGGCAATTTCTGCTTAACTTTTAACGTCGGTGTATCGAAATGTCTCTGTACAATCAAGCGATCGAGTTTCATTTTCTCCTCCATTTATATGATTGATTTATGTAATTACTTATGTTTTAGAACAGTTAGCGGCATATGTTCATGTCCAAATAAAACTTTGGAGTCTGTGTTTCGTGTACCTTTTTAAAATCAAGGCAAATAATGAAGCTTTTTGAATATCTTAAGAACTATCATGATCGTATTTCCTCGGTGACTTGTTCTAAAGATAACCTCTCTTAAACTTAACTTGGCCTGTCATGGACTAGTTCTAAAACAGGAAGACACTGTCAATCTGAATGACACACTGCTCATATTGGCTAAAAGTTGCTATAACCAGTAAAAAAAAGCAGGGAATTTATTGTTAAGTTTAAGTCACTGATATATCATCAAACGTGCATAAACAGTCTTGAAGTCAACGGGGCGAAAACTTTTTTGGTTGTGTTTACTCCGCTCGTCTAACGTCCAGACCTAAATTATAACTGCTGCATGGTTCAAAAAGGTTTCTCAAGATATTTTAAGTTGAAACGTTATTTGTTTACTTCACAAGCAGGAAGTTTACATCCATTTATATTTAACTTAGTTAACCCTTTAATTTCCGATAGTGACAAGTAAGTAATTCCCCTCACGGTGTCACCACTTGATCAAACATACTTGCCAAATAAAGTAAATGACCACCAAAGATAAAATGTCAAGAGAAGTCAACAGAGCGAAACTTTCCGCTTTGTCTACCTCGTCTAACTTCCAGTCCTAAATTATAACTGCCGCATGGACTAAAAAGGTTTCTCAAGATATATTAAGTTAAAACGTTATTTTTTTACTTCACAAACAGGAATTCTACATTCATTTATATTTCAATTAGTTAACCCTTTAACTTCTGATAGTGACAAGTAAGTAATTCCCCTCACGGTGTCACCACTTGATGAAACATACTTGCCAAATCAAGGAAATGATCACTGTTACGTTCACGTAAATGCGGTAAATAAATATATTTATTCCTACGATCACGTAAATCCCGCTTCTGACACCAAGTTACGATCACGTAAATGCGGATTGAGAACGCTCAGTGTGTTAACCTGAACATCAACATTTTAATGGCGACTCAGAACACCGCGCAAGACCACATGGTCTAGGTTACATAACATGAGAGAATAACTTGCTAATAGCGGACCGGCAATAAACATGACAATATCATAACAATTACCAAAGATAAAATGTCGTGATGTTTAACAAAACTTTCCCAATTAGTACCCTAAGACGTATATGGAGAACAGTGTGTAGAAAGTGCAATTTGTTAGAGAAGCTTTGGAGAATATAAATCTCTTCTTCCCAATCTCTTCTTCTTGTTTTATGTGTTTTAAATGCGCCGCTTAGGAAAGGAAGTGTTTACAAGTTTTTGGAAAGTTCTTTTAAATATGGATACTTTCAGTAACGGAAATAAAACTAAGCAACGATCATCCATAAAACAATTAACGACCTTAGACCATTACTTAGATGCAGAAGCATATATTGCTAGCGCTTTTGCAGAATCTTTTTATTCCTTTGAGGGCATCAAGCGAGAAGGAACGTAGTAAAAGACGTGTTCGAGGTAAGTAGCTATTTAATCACTTGGTACACGAATCTTTAAAATAACAGAGATCATGGTTGATCAACCTAGTTCTAGTTCTTAGAAGGAAACAAAAAAAATTTATCCAAGCAATTATTTCTTTTCTTTTGAACAAGAATTTTTAACAAAATAGTCAATCTACTGGTAACTCTCGTTCAACTTGCTAACAGAGTCGATGTATTAGAATGCGTGTAATATTATCTTGGTGCAGCCCCTAAGAAAGGCTATCGGGTGACATTCTTTTGCCATGCCTGTGATCTATGTAATGTTATCCTCTACGTAGTAGAACAGATGACTTCAGAATTTTTCATGCCGAAGTCAATGTTTGGAAGCTGTGTCTGTATTTGTTAACATCATTTGCGAAAAGGCAGCCAATAACGCATGCGTCGCAGAACTTTGAAAATCTAAACGAATTGTGAAAAGTGATGATGCCTTAAGGAACATTTGGTTACGAATCGTATTTCAGTCTTCCTATCTAAAGTAGCTCTTCAAATTTACATCCCATATTCTTCCGTTAAGAGCATTTCATTCACATTTTGTCCAGTTCCTTGCGATTTTATGTCCTTTCCATCGAAGTGTAATTTAAGGGTTGTAAAAGGAAAATTTACGCAAGGAGTCGTTGAACTTCCGCTATGCGCCAATGCAAGATTGTTTGGTTTAAAAGTTGCTTTTTTCTACCAATAAAGGAAAACCCAAACAAAGAAAACCATGAGTCATTCGTGCTACCAAATTATCACTAACATTGAGCGAAATTGCCATGCATGTGCAATACTTAGAAAGGTTGTACTGGAGAGCAGGAAGTGTTAATATCAAATGGAGATTTGGGAGTGATTTCGCCTTACATTCAGCTTGTTAATTTGTCTTTTAGTTGAACCTGACTGAACACATTCAAAACCAAAATATATGTCCTTTCCATGAACTCAAAACTAATCGAAAAAGGAAATTCGGCGGGGTGCTCCTGAAGATCTGGCCAAGCTAATCCAGATTTGGCATCAATTTTGAATGCTGGTTACAGCTTTACGCCGATTTTATTTTGGCTGCCTTGGAACTGTAAATTGAAATAAGCAGTGTAAACACTTTCAGCAATAAAAAGAGAGACTGTAAGATCTTAGAGAACCAAACTTGACATGCCATGGACTAGTGAAAAACAGGAAGACCCAGTCACTTTGAATGACGCATTAGTGTTGGTCTGACATACCGTCAATCCTAATCAATCCTAGAAACAGCTTATTTTTTGTGTTTCTACCGTGCAGCTCCAATTTCAAAATCAATACTGATGCTTGGTCATCAACCAGAGTATCATTCAAAACAATTAAATTATATCCTATTATTTTTGGTCGAGATTGAAGTAGTTGTTGTATTTTGAAGCAAAAACGACTATTTCTACTTTTTACTGTTGAGACGTCCCATTTGGAATCTGAACAACTCATCCAAGAACTGGTAGCTGATGAAGGAAGCCATGAATAGCCAGGAATATTCTTCGTCTAAATTGCCGTCTACAGAAGATAGCGTTTGGTTAATTTTACAAAAAGCAGAGAATCAAGCATATCAATTCAAAAAGAATGTTTAATGAGGCAGTATCAGATTTTTCATATGCAGTATACGTTCAAGGAGAAAGGTGCAATGCGTTCAACTTGTTAATAGCGACGTTTCCTGTTTCAGACACTGTTTGCGTCGTTTACCATGAAGACTTTTGGTGTTCTTCTGGCTCTTCTGACGATCACCGTGACAACAGAAGCGGGAGCTTACAAAAGTAAGTGATGAGTAATAAGCTATAAACAGTGCTTAGTTTAGCTTGGTTTAGAAGGCAGCTCGGCAGGTTAAACCATGAACAATAGGGATGCATCCTCTAAGGACCAACTTAAGCTTTAAAACACACGCGAAAACTAATTAAAAACGACCAAAAAAATGTTCTATAAAATGAAGCAGGCCTTGCTACAAAATTAGCAAATATGTCTTTTTGCCTTTTAGAGCTCAAGCATAAAATTGAAGATTTCCCGAAGAATGTGAAAACACTGGAAGATGAAGGTAAGTTAGTTGGCGTTAGTGAGTATTTGTTTGCTTAAATTAAGCAAAGGCGTTAAAGTTAAACAGGAAAAACTTATGGTGGCTGGATACATTTGCCGCAGAGGCTAAATTCGTCAATGAGTACAGAAAGAGTTTTACAGCCTTTGGTAGTGAGCCTGTCACCCTGGGCACCCTGAGGGGAAAGGGGTTACAGAAGGGCGGGAACCCAGGATAAGAGAGTGTACTGGGGGGTAGGAAGCGGGATCCCCAAGTGACGCAATGTGAAAGGAGGAACGAAGAGGGAACTTTGTACCCACGTTACCTTGGTGAAGACATACGTTAATGATCGCAAGAGGGAGCTTTTGTCACTTGTAAGTTCAACTATACTCAACTGGTCTAAGTAGAGAGACTTGACAAGTGACCACCACTTGCCTTTCAGGTTGGGGTTGGGTATGGGGCCAATTACCCCACCCTGTAAGCAAATACGTAGGAGAGTAAGTAAGCAAGCAAGCCAGTAGGTTGACAAGGACTTTCAACCTGACGTCCTCCCCTCCCTTACAGCAAAAAAATAGGACTAAGAAAATAAAAAAAGAAACAAAGAAAGCAAACAAAAAGACAGAAAAAGCTGCAGTTTGCCTAGGCCTCTTGAATCTTACAAGTACGTTTTTTCCAGCTCCAGGCAGATCACAATCCTGTTGTTCATTCGCTGAATCTCTTAATCACAAACACCATAATGTAAGAAGACATTAGATAATATGTAAATAAGTGGGGCAATACAATGGGATGTGCACGACTACCTGTTGTCGATACGTGCATTCACAGGTCGCGATCTATATTTGCAGACATTTTGGAGTTCCTTTACCCACTGTCTGTCGCATTCCTTAAGTTGTAGGTGCCATGTAACATAACAACCTGAAGCAACTAATTAACTTAAACCAAAACAGCAAAGTGAAAAAATATATTTTGAGGCTGGGCCTGAAACGTTGCCTATGAATCATCCAAAACAATTAAAGATGAGGCGTTTGGTCCAAATACTAATTTGTTTACTATTTTTGTCTACAGTTCCTGGAAAGCCTTCATCCAATAAACGAACCATGGATGCTGGTGTGAGTCTAGGGCGGTCTGGGTCATTTGGACATAGCAACCTTGAGATGTCGAAAAGAATTTTTGTTGACGAGGCTTGTAAGTTATATCTCTTCTCATGCACTAAGCCAGGAAAGTCAAATTCATTGCAGCTTCCATCTATGAGTTGACCAAACTCTCCATAAATAGCAAAATACTACCACTTGCCTTCCCAGGAAACAGGGGAGGAGGATGGAAGAATAAACAACTTTTGTTGTCAGTGGGTAAACATAACCCAGGGGCGTAACCAGGAACGATCCTGAGGTGCCCGTGACCCAACTCGTGACCCCAAAAATGATAATATTAAAGCAAACCAGCTATTTCGCGAAAAAGCAGTCACACTTTTTGGATTTCCAAGTTGAGTGATTAACCACAGTACAAAATATTAGGCTTTTCGTTCCCATTTTTTCGAGTATGGAAAGTGCTAGTCTGTTTCCATTTGTTTTCCATAGTTCCTTGCCTTCCTAACCCTTGCCAGAACGGTGGAACGTGCATAGGCCACGGACCATGTATCTGCCACTCTAGCTTCAAAGGACACTACTGCGAACAAGGTAACCAGCACTACCCATAAATGGTGGATTGTTTGCTTTATATGCATGTTGTTGTCTACATGTCAACTCGGGTTCAACTTAAGTTTTCCCATAATTAACTAAGCAACACGGGTCCATATCGATCTGTTTTTTTTTTTTAAACAACAAAAGTTACAATCTGTTTGCTTGGAACATTAGGTGCATGCGGCGATGGACATGAACTATTATTGCAGCGGACAAAATCACATTGAAATCACATTGAACATTGAAATTCAGCTTGGCAAAGCTGGCTCGCCCTAGATTCCCTAAATTCTAGAGCAAAAATTTCAACTCATGCTTGTAAACTTCGTATCTTCAGACATGTGATGATACCTAAGTGCAACATTAAATTCTGAATAAAATGTATAATTCCTGGATTTTTTAAAACGACATTCCTCGGTTGAGCAATATAATATGGGTATGACCAGTCTTATTTACTTATTTATTTATTTAGTTAGTTAGTTAGTTAGTTTGTTTGTCTGTTTGTTTATTTGTTATTTATTTAGTTAGTTATTATTCGTTTATTTGTTTATTAATGTTGCAGCTAGCGGGTCTCCAGTCATCGCCCGTTGGTCGAATAACAAATATTACAGTGCCAACGTCCTTCACAAATCAAATCACCAGACCACTGTCATCTTCACAGACGGTGACAAGCTCACTTACAGTAACGGGGACGTTTCAGCAGTACTACCAAATCAAGCACCCAGTAAAGCGAATGTAGCTTTGCACGTCGTGGCTAAGTATAAAGGAAGTAAAAAATACCACACAGGCTTCGTGATTGCTGAATCTGCAGACGGCTACGATGTTCAATTTGATGACGGCGACGAAGACATCTTCTCCTTAAGCCAACTGAGGATCCTTTCAAATCAAGACTCTCCTCATAAGAGTAAGTCAGAAAGATAAGGCTAGATCCAATTAAGTCCCCGACATCTACACAATCTGAGTATGCATCACTGATTTAACTCTTAGGCCCTGTTCAAAAGCCTCCTTTTATTTGTCCTAAAACGCGTCCAAATTTTTTCGTCTACAAAAGCGTTTCGTATGGCTCTTACCAGCTATCAACTCTAATGCGCTTTGCGTTTCAAAGCAAATTTCTTTTTATAAGTTTCCGACTTTTCTCCAAACTAAAACAATCGAAAGTGGAATCAGCTCTTCACCAGTCCATACACCAATGCGTTGTTAAAATTATGTTTCTTCACCTGTCAGCACTAAAAACGATAAGTTTGCAAAAGTGCTCATTTTCCAGAACACAAAAGAAAATCTCCATTTTCGTCAGTGTTTCTGACCATTTTCGTGTACTTATCTCCGAGAGTATTAAAGAACCAAAACTTCGAGGTTAAATAGCATGTCCAAAAATGTGTTCTTTGAGGCCCACAACATGACCTAATGACGTCACATGACGTGGGAATTACGTCATGATTTGTAAACGGCGGTCATCTTGGATCTGCCATCTTGGATTTCTTGAACTTTTCAAAATCTCCGAAAACCACCAATTCGGCCAAACAATAATTAAAACTAAGACAAGAACAATTGAATGATCTAAATGTTAATTTTTAACGTAATGGCTGTCAATATATGGCTCTCATAGCAACATCAGGTTTGGAAAACAAAGACATGTCACACCAAATTGTCCCTAGATAAATGCTAGGAAAAGTAGCAAAATTTGGTGGGTTTTGCTAGTTTATAAGAAAGCTTTAAAAATTCGAAGCCAGAGCGGGTCGAGACAACAAGTCAAGTCAGGACAACTTTAGGCAGGGTAGCTTTAGGCAGGGTAGCCCTATCAGCCGTTGGCTGGTACAAAAGGGGCCCTGTGTAAATTATGACTAGACGGGTCGAGACAAAGACTACGCAAACGTTTAAAATTTCAAGTTAATCTCTGTCAACGTTCTCATGGGCTTGATATCAGGACGGAATTGATTTGCATAAAATACGCAAAAATATATTGATACAGATCTTACGAATGTGAAGGTCTAAAGAAAGGGTTACACTTGGGTTTTAAGTTTAATGACTGAGTTCACGAAATTAATATTGTTTTGAGTTTAAAAGACTTCACGTTATATTATTTTGTGATTTTGGTCCGTGAGTAGTTTTTGCAGTCTAGGTTTGACCGCTGTAAGGTTTCTTAAGGCCCTAGCGTTATTCGGGGTTTCACTTCAATTTTTCGGTTCTATTTATTACAGTGGGCGCCAGAGTGTTTGCACGCTACACAAACGGTAAATACTATCGCGGATTCGTTGAAAGTGTCACCTCCAGTACTGTCCATGTCGAATACGACGATGGAAGCACAATTGAACTAAAGATGAGCGACCCAGCGGCGGTAATACTCGACGAGCTGCCGTGTTACACTGATGTCCTCCCTGGTCAGCGTGTGATAGCCTATTGGCCAGGACAATCCAGATACTACTCTGCCACAGTCAAGTCCAAGATGAGCAGAGGCAGCAATGCATGTTACCAGAAAGATGCTTACAATGTGGTTTTTGATGATGGGGACGAAATAAGGGAGGATTTCAACCAGATTCGACTTATTCCGTAATGAATAACAAGAAACCGGGAAATTTTGAGACAACTACTCGTCTCACTAGGATAGCGATATAATTCTGGTTATCCGTTTCAGTTGCACTGCTTTGCTTTAAGTGTTTATAGCGAGTTAATTAATGTAGGGTATAATGCGTAATTGTAATAAATTCATATGAATTGGAGAGAAAGAGATCATCCCATCTGTTGCAAGTAGGGCCTGAAAAAATCTCAGGTTTGAACAGGAATGGAACGGTTCGAATCCTGTTGAAGCATTATTTCTTCAGATTCTTTGTCAAATAGTTGCAATGATCTCTTTTTGTTCTCATAATAATAGATGGGCTTTTATCATTTTCGGGGATACAACAAGGAAATGTTATCTTCCCTTCATCTTGTTGTAGAAGAAAGAGGGTGTCCAGATCAGTTGTAACACAAAAAAATGCGTTGTAAAACTGGTTCATTTTATTAGTAAGTAGCCAGAATCAGGAAATTACAAGGGATGATATAACCCTGTCATAATACAGTTTTCTGATTTATTTTGTTGGGCTAAAATGCACAATAAAATTTAATATAAGATTCAATTTAAGGGGGGAATATGCGTGAATTGTGAGGAAATAGGATAAGATTTAAGAAAGAAATAAAAGAGGGATTAAATTTTTGTACACAATCCCAGACAGGCCACCCCCACACAAGAGCACCTGGGGTTGTTTGTGGCCTGTTTTGGTATCTGTCCATTAATTATTAACTTTAAAATTTAATTTTAACTCACCTTTAATTCTTAACAATTTTCAATTTTCTTAAAATTCATCAATTTTCCTTCCCCTTCTTCTTCTTTATGTTTAATTTAAAAATCGCGAAAAAATTCTCTCAGATTTAAGGGAACTCGCACTAGCATTATTGGATTGAGTGAAATCTCATGGAGATAATTAAGAAAAAAAAGGCAAAAACGTTTGGGGAAAAAGGTATCCACGTGTAATCCCCCCTTAAGTAGCCACAATTTAGAGTGAAAAAAAAAACACATAAAAACAAAAAACAACAAGAAAAAACAATAAAATGGTGTTGGGTAAATTTGTTTCTGCTCTTTCTTGGTAATGATAAAACAAAGTTGACGTAGCTATGACGGAGAAACCTAGAATGGACGTCTATGTCTCGTGCATTCCTAGTTTTCGAACGTTTGCTTCGGGCCCTGTCAGAAGGTCCCCAGAGGCAGCTCAAAATAGGGAAAATTTGCTGCTGTAATGCTCAGGCTTTGACCATTTCACGTAGTTGATTTGCAGAGTACGGATGTAAATTGTACCAAGATGTAGCCTTTGTGCAGCGATTGTCGTCTAGCAGTAGCCGTCACTGACACCGTTTGCATGAAGTTCCCCTGCGTGCTAGTAACCGAATTAACTCGAACCTCCGCTAACTCGAAAGAAATGTGTTTTCCCTTCAGGTCAAAACTGGTGCTTTTGCATTCACGGGTAAGCTAGAAGAAAAGGTTTAATCAACTTAAAGTTTATATCGAATTTATTTTTACTGTGTAGAGTTAGACGTTACCAAGCTAACACTTCCAGCTAAGTTAATACTGCCAGGATGACCGTAAACACAGCACTGTTCTCTGTAATTTCTGGCTAGATGCCATCTCCGTCATCTCTTTCGTCTCCCTCAAGTCTTTTTAGATTTCTCTCGAAGGTTCGAGCTACATGGAGTCCACGTTATGAATAGGTCCCTGCAGCTGGAGTTCACGCATCCTCGGTGACCAAGGACCAGCTAGTCGGGGAGACGCGATTTTTTCGTTTTTGTTGTGAACTCTCGTCCATGAAAATCTCGCTGCCCCTGGCCGGGTCTCTGAGGATGGAGTTCACGTGACCTCCTTTTGTCTAAATTATAAGATATAACTAAGAAAATATCTGAAATGGAAAGAACGTCTTGAAGTAGGGAAAATGGGCAAGCTTGAGATCCCTTATGTTTAAGAGATTCTTTTTACAACATACAGTCTGAATGTTTTAGAAATTTAAAGGATTAATGGGTTGAAAAAGTTGCTGGTGAGCAAGGCCTTGTTCAGCACGTATAGGATTTATGTCACCGTGCACTTGAAACCTATTAGGGAATTTTTATTTGATCGAAATGTCTCTAATGCATGATAAATGCTAAATGCTGAAAGGCTAAAAAACATTAATCACACCATAACTTAAGTTTTCGTTTCAGCTATCACAGCTTAACTGGACTTCAAGATTTCTCCTGATTCTTTTCTTACCCATTTAGTATGATCTGTTGCAGCTGATATGACCGAATTCCAAATCGCCTTATTTCTGGTAAGGGCGAGGTAGAAACATTTCGCCATAAATCTTCCAACATCGGTATTTAACAATAATTTACCGAAGTGTAGGTAAATAGTGGTGGATATCTACCGTTCTTGACCGACACTGAGGTGAATAATTGTCTCATTATATACCAAAACAGCGGATAGTCAGCACTTCATAGTACTCTTTTCTCAGAGTATATGAATTAATTCCTCCATTCTCGATTTCTATCTCTCACTGAGTTTTCTTCAACCGTTTCATTAGACGGGCCCAGGCCTTGGGGGGCCTGGGCGCCGTGCCGGTCAAACGACCAGAAAAAATCCTCTCCTTTTTACCTCGCAGTTGATATGAGGCAAGTTGAGTCGATTAAAACTTAATTTTCATGGTTTTACAATTATTATCCTCATTGGATATTTCCATATTTTGTCATTAAAATTTGAAGACCCGGCCCGGCGGAGCACAGGAGTTCGGTAAATTTATCCTCGGGCCAAGACATGTTACCCCATTTTCTCATCAACGTTAACCAAGAGCCATGCAATCAGCGTGCGAGAATTCATTCGGCTTTTGGGAAAAGGGACTTTGGACATTACACGAATCTTATACGCCATTTAAAAGCTGAAAACAAATGAAGAAACTCCAGAAGTCTTGATTGCAAATGAACTGGAAAATGGACGGCTCAAAGCAACAAATTAACCCTTTAAGCAATAGTAGTGATCAGCATCAAATTTCTCTTCATCGTATCAGTGCGTTATAACACATAAAGGGCATGAGAATTGGAGAAATGACCACCAAAGATGGTTAGTCTTGATGTCTTAACAAGTTCTCCCAATTAGTAGTCAATGAAATGTATGGAGACCAGTAAGGAGAATTTAAACAATGATGCCGGGGCTTAAAGGGGTTAAGAGGCCGTCTCCCTAAGAGCGTTTCACTCGCTCTTGCACTCAAAAGTAAATTTCCTTCCTATTTCTACCACAAATACTTCAAACCATCTTTACTATTAAAATGCAAGTGGAATTATTTTAGTCCCGTTTCGAGGATTCAAACGATAATGTACCATTAATGAGTAAAATTTGCATCTTTTGGAACTTACAAAATCTAGTAAGAAGTGTGACTTGATATAAAATTAATGAAAAATCGTATCGTAAAGAAAAAGGCTTCGATGGCCAATCTTGATAACCCATGTTTTTTGTGACTAGCTCCTTTCTTTATTCATGCGTGACTAGTTCGTCATGCATTACAAATGTGCATATGAGCACACTTTTCCAGAAAATGTCATCTCTTCTGCACTCGTTGCATGCCAGTGATTACGCCATGGAGCAAAGTGTCGAAAAATAAAGGCACACAAAAAAATTAAATAAAATAAAGCCAGAGACAACGCAGGTACTGGCATAGGGTGAGTCGTGCTGTGCATGCTCATCCAAAACTGAGGCACGCATTTCGGGCCTTCCGTGGACTTCCTGAGGTTTTTTAAAGTCTTTTCTTGATAAGAAAGGAAAGTAAACCACACGTGTGATTGTGAATTTACTTTGTTTTGATTATCAAAATCTAGAACGGGCTAACTTTGTCGAAACATAACATTTAAAAGCAACCCATATATGAAAAGTCTTTGTCGAGTTGAATAATGACACTTCGCTGTCTTTTAAAAGTACCCTTTCAATGGGAAGTTCTTTCGATGGATCAGTAAATATTGCACATCATCAACCCCAGGCATCAAACACGAAAAAAGTGATGCTGAATGTTATCTTCATTGAGCCTGAAATTTTATTCGGAAAAATTATGACTAAGCTCTACTACTAGGTTTTGGAACGTCAAATTTTAATTCACCAACTGGAAGTCTATATGAATTTATAATTGATAGTTACACCATGCATCAACAGTCCTGATGTCCGTCTTCAGAGTTAAATAGAGCCCCTGAAAATAAGTATAATAATAAAATTGCTTTAAATTGTTAAAATTTAAAAAATTGGCATTTCGTCGTTTAGGCAACAGGAATATAGGTCTTTTAAAAATACTGTTAGGTGTTTAAGAAAGGAAGCGTAAGTTCTAGAAAAAATGAAACTCAATAACGATCACTCAGTAAGAAATTTGTAAATGCTTTTGTAAAAGATTATGTAAATGCAGAAGCAATATTGGCAGAATCTTTTTATTCCTATGAGGGTACCGAACTTTTGAAGGAGCTCATTAAAAGTTTTTTGTAAGGTTGGTGTCTTTTCATCGACTGTGAACTTAAAATGTAGCAAAGTCCACCCAGAGATCGTGGTTGATTTACCTATTTTCAGTTCACACGAGACGCAAAGTCAGGAATGTTATTCAAGCAATTGTCATGTTCCATCGAGACATGTGGTATCTTCTGTCCAACTTGCATTAATGTCGCATATCAAAGGCTCCTAGTGTGATCACGTTTGGCACATTCCCTAAAACAACCGATTGAGTTCCACTGTTTCTCCATTTATTTGATATATATTGTAAATACTTATATTTTAGAACAGTAAGTGTTATAAATACATGTCCAAATAAAAGTTTCGAGTCATTGTTTTATATGACTTCGTTAAGATCAATTGCCAGAAGGCACATAAGGAAGCATTTAAATATCTAATGAAATATATACTTTTAAATGCCTTTTCTCCAAAAGGATGTTTGTAAAGATTTTGTTCACAGTCGTATCTTCTTCAGCAAATTGTTCCAAAAAAGAATCTTCATGGACTAGTTCAAAAACAGGAAGATAATGACAATTTGAATGACACACTGATCATATTGGATATATTAAACTGCTTTAATCATAACCTGGAAGTAATTGTCAAGTTTAAGACACTAATATATCATCAAACATTAATAAACATTCTTGGAAGTCAAGTCGGAGGAAGCCTTTTTGCTTGTGTTTACCTCATGGCCATAACCTCCAGACCAAAGTTAGAACTGCTGCAGGGCCTAAAATGACAGAACCGTACCTTGGTCTTGAGAAACGTCCTTCTTCAGAACATATAGATCACAAAGAGAGCTTTCCAAGCTCAACATATGTAACAGTTTATTAATGCAAGATGGCTCGATGTCATAAAAACAATCAATTCTTGGGGCTTTGCGACATTCTCTCACCAGCATGTACCCTTCTCTTTCAAAAATCTCTAAAATAATTTCTCAGTTGTGAAAATTTATCCTAAATAGTCAAAAAGACGTTTTGCACGGATTTTGGCTGGTAGTGAATTTGGTAAATTTGAATGACTGACAGGAAACATCTTAAGCTGAGAAAATTGGTATTATTATAGCGTGATTAGGGAAATAAAAAAACTTGTTAACGGATTCCAAATGTGTATTTGGGGAAAAATTGTTATTCTCTATAAGCGGATACGGGGAAAATATTGTACAAATTCAAGGATGTTACCTTACTTCGAATGCTCTAGTACCAGAAGAGAACGAAAGCAATGTTTTACACAACACGCAATCCAACATTTCTTAAACTATAACCTAACCGGAGAATACCATCTGAAAGGATCAAACATTGATCTGAACTCCTTCAACAGACGGGAG
This sequence comes from Siderastrea radians, assembly GCA_964017195.1. Taxonomy (NCBI): domain Eukaryota; kingdom Metazoa; phylum Cnidaria; class Anthozoa; order Scleractinia; family Rhizangiidae; genus Siderastrea; species Siderastrea radians. The sequence continues at coordinate 9,811,251 of OZ024891.1, read as the reverse complement.
TTTTAACAAAAAATCGTGTTAACAAAAAAATGGCACATCATGCATCAGAAATGAAACGTTAACACATTATATTCACTCTGTTTCAAAAAATATATTTATAATAAGCTAATGGAACTTCTTCAACTTTGTCAGTAAAATATGGCAAACCATCCTACGCCTGGCACCAAACATGGAAAATGCATTAAAATTAGATTTCAGCATTAACGATCTAGTGTCCTAAAGCAAATTTATAGCCGTTGAATCTAGCCTCCATTCAGTCTAAGCTTTTGATTTTAAAAAGGAAGAGCAAGGTTCTTTCACGATATTTCAATTTAAAAGGCTATTCTTTAAGTTCACAAACAGGAAGCTTACGTCAAGTTATAGTTTAATTCAGTAATCAATTCTTAACTTCCACTAGTGACAAGCACGTAATTTTGCCTTACGATATCATACAGGTCATGAGAAGAAAGGAAATGTTTTATTTACCAAAGATAACATGTCTTGAAGCTTAAGAAAATTCTCCGAGTTGGTACTATAAGAACTATACGGAGAACAGAAAATAGATAGTGCGTGCTGATATAGAACTGGGGTGTTAAGTCCTGATTCTCCATCTCCAACTCTGGGAAGTTTTATTTTGTTAGATAAGCTTTAGAAAATAAAAATAACTGAAGAACGGAAGTGTTTACACGCTCTCCCAAACATCGTTCAAATATGGATAATTTCAGCCTCGAGCACAAAAACTAAGCAACGATCACCCATCCAAAACTTGACGACCTTTGATCATTGCGAAGATGCAGAAGTAGATATTGCAAGTGTCTGTAAAGAATTTTTTTATTCTTGTGAGGGTATCAAGCCAGAAGGAGCTCAGTAAAAGACGCGTTTGAGGTTAGTAGCGTAGCTTTTTTATTCACAGCGTACACAAACCTTACAATACCAGTAAAGATCATGACTGATTGAGCAGGTTTAGTTCTTGAAAGGTGTTGTTTCTTTTCTTTTACATTTTTTAAAGAAATAATCGATCCAGTGGGTCCATTCAACGTGCTATCAGAGTTGGTGTATGAAGATTTCTCTAATGTTATCATTGCATATCCCCTTAGACATGCGATGGAGTGAAATTCTTTTTCATGCCTGTGATTAATGTAATCCTTAATTTTTTGTAGAGTACATGACTGCAGAGTGTATTATGTCCAAGTTAATGTTTGACTTCTGTGTTTGACCCTCGGAGTTAAAAGACAGCCAATAACGCAATTGAAAATCTGAAAGAATGGTTAAAAAGGATGTTTCCTTACAGAAGATTTGGAAACGAACGTCATTTCTTCCGTATCTCAAATTATAGCTTTTTACATTTACATCGTGCATTCTTGCGTGAAGAACAATCAATGGCAAAATTCCTTCCCATAAGTGAAGTAAAAGAAACAGAATAAAACACTAAACAGGGGCACCCAACGGTTCGTTTCGGGGAATATCTCTTCGGAAGGCCTTAAATCGCCTGAGATTTTCGGATTTAATTGCAGTGAAAGCTTGAGATTTCTTCGGCGAAACATCACGTCGGACTTTCGCAGCAAGAGGATGTATTAGTTCCTATTGTTTTCGGAGGGAAAAATATGTCGTCTAGAGTACAAAATAAGGTCAGCTAGCATTTTCGGAGAGCCATCAGCAGCTTGGAAATTCGGCGGGTGAGACTCTGTTTACTAAAATTTTCTGCAGCCTAAATTTTGAGCTAAAACATCCGAACAGATCAATCTGTATTAGCTCTGAAACAATCTAAGAAAGCAGAAAATGATATTTCAAGTATTTTGCTAAAAGTTTCTCGTTGGGTGCCCCTGACTAAAAAAAAATAAAAACTGATCAGCGAGTGAATATTATTGAAGAAGTCCTTGTGCGTCCGCTAAGGTGGCAGTGCAAATTCCTGGTTTAAAAAAAATTGGCTTTTTCTACCAACCGAAGAAGGAGGAAACAAATTTAATCACCAAGTGCTTGATAGATAAGTCTTCGTGCTTGCTACAAAATCTTCATTGCTAACATTAAGAGAAACTGCCATATGCATGTACAATACTCAGAAAGGTCGTGCAAGAGAACAGGAACTGTTTATATCAGTTCAAATTGGACTAATTTCTCTGGACGTACAAATTGTGAAGTTGACTTTTAGTTTACCTTAACTGAACACATTCAAAGCAAAGAAGGTATTTTACATGAGCTCAAAACTGATCCGTTCTTAATTCTTTCGGACCTGCATTTCTTTCCTGCATTTCGAAACTGTAAGTTGAAATATTAGCAGTGGAAATCACGGAGAGTGAGTGAGTGAGTGAGAGAGCGAGAGAGAGAGAGAGAGAGAGAGAGAGAGAAAGAGAGAGAGAGAGAGAGAGAGAGACTAGAAGAACTCCGAGAACTAAACTTCACATACCCTCAGGTCTACTTCACAAACAAGAAACAGGAAGACTAAAAAACAGGAAGACTCTGTCAACTTAAATGACACCTTACCCCGGCACTACCATAGCATCAATCATCTAACATTCTGGAAGTCAACGGAGGCTTTCTATTTGTGTTTAACTCAAGTAACGTCAAGACAAAAATATATGATGGTTGCTTGGCTTGAGCCAAAACTCCTCAGCCGCAGTAAACGTAGATCACGACAATAGCGTTTTAAGCTTAGCAAAAAATGAACTTTTTCGTTGTCTTTAGGTGTAGAATTGTGTGGAGGAAATCAGTAAAAGTCTTCGTCGAGGTGAGTAGGTTTTCATCCAAAGCTTAAAGTACATATCCTAGGAGCTTCCAAAAAGAGCGAAAAATACAGATGTCGATAATGCATGATACACACTTATATGAACGTTTTCTTAATATTTTCTAAAAATACTTTTTTTGTGTAAAATCGATCCAAAAGTAGGTTTATTACTTGTAATGCCATTATACAAAAACCTTGAATTTTCCCTGCTTTACCCTGCAAGTCTGGTCAATGCATTTTAGAATTTTAAATGGAACTAAATGGCAATTCAAAGTTGACGAACTCAGGAGAAAAGTAGGCGAGCTCACAAAACTAGGAGTTGTCTCTGGTAAGCGAAATCGGTACTGTCAGTTTCAGAACCAGGGGATCATTCATAAGAATTTAGTTATATCTTATTATTTTTGGTGGAGATTCAACTGGTTTGTTGTATTTGGAAGCAAAAACGCCTATTTCTACTTTTTACTTTCGAGACATTCCACCTTGCATCTGAACCACTCATCCAAGAACTCGTAGCTGATGCAGAAAGCCATAAACAGCCAAAAGCGGAATGTTCTTCTAAATGGCCGTGTAATGAGCTGAAGACCGTGCTTGATTCATTTCCAAGGGCAGAGAATCGGGCATGCGAATTTCAAAACAAATGTTTAATAATGTAGAATTAGATCGCAGTAAATCGAGGAGAAAAGATTTGCCCACCTAGTTCGGAGATGAACATCTACTGTGTTTAACTTTTTAATATTCATATCCATGTTTCCCGTATCCAGAAAAATATTTGCACCGTTTGCCATGAAGAGTTTTGGTGTTCTCCTGGCTCTTCTGACTATCACCGCGGCAAAAGAAGAGGGAGCTTACAGAAGTAAGTGATGCGTAATAAAACTGTAAAAGTGCTTAGGTTATCTAGGTTTAGGAGGCAAGGTGGTGGATTAAACTATGAACAACTTGGGGTGCAAGCTTTTTGTTGTTGTTGTTTTTTTTGAACATGTGGTAAGCCTTCACTAATATTAAAACTCAAGAGGTGCGAATCTCTTATGGGTTTTAATATATTTCGGACTTTATGATCGGGTTTATTATTTATGGGTTAACCATTAGTAAACAGTCACATGAAGGGAAGCTCAAAGCTGAAGGCAATGGATGAACACACAGGGGGGGGGGGGGGAATGGCCAAACGAACGAAAGAAAGCAGCGAATGAACAAACGGACAACATTACGTATGAACGAACAAACCCGACAATCGAACGAGAGAAATGCCAGCCAAACAAACGGAAAATGGACCAATGGCACGAACAAACGCCGGCAAACCCGGCAACCCAACAGATGGCTAAAATACAACTATTCCTCTTTCGAAACAAGAAAAACGGTGCCAGTTTGGTTAAGAATATAAAAAACGTATGTTTGAGCGGCTTAATATAAAAATTAGTAGAAATTGGTTTGATATTGCCAGTGAAAGAAAACCGAATATATCGGTAGATTAGTCGTGTCTTAACTTTTTACGATTATTTTAGTAAGCTTACCAAAACTTAAATTAGATACCGCATAGAATGATAACGAGCAAAATGTTTAGTCTGCTCAGGAGGGCTGTCATTCTCGTCAGGTGTACAGTGAACAGACCTGGTAGAGAGTTTGAAAACGCGCAATATTAAAACTCGCAGAAGGAAAAGTTAACGGACACGACGGGAAGAATTCTAAATCTTCCGCTCTAGGGTAAGAGTGTTTGACCACACGTCTCAAACAGTGGTACCACAGCTGGAACCTATTCACACCCGGAGGGGGCGGAATGTGCGCGCACGAAGTTTGGACGGTTAAAAAGTTTTAAATATGCAAGCTAAAGCCACCAAACTTGGTAATTTTTCCTGAAATTTATCTGGGAGCAATTTGGCAAAGCAACTTGTCGTTCGACAAAATTTGACGTTACCATGGCAAACGTAGTTTGAAAGGCATTTTTCAGAAGTTTAAAATTTCGATCTACCTATAAGGAAAAGTGTTTTTCTTGCGATAATTTTGACATTCTTTGACTATTTTAGTGTTCTTTTATGGACTTTGATTACTTCTCGGTCGATTTTGGTGCTTTTCGGAGGTTCTGGAAAAAATCAAGAACTCCAAGATGCCAAATCCAAGATGGCCGCCGTTTGACATGTGACGCCATCAGATCATGTTGCTTACCTAAAAGGAAACACTTCTGGACGTATTATCTGTCCTCCAAGTTTAAATTCTTGGAGTCAAGGAGAGCGCGGAATCCCCCCACGGTCCCAGAAGACCACAAGAGCCTGGTCTGAATAGGGTTACGGACCCACTTAAGCTTTGAAACACATTAGAAAACTAACCAAAAAAACAAAGAACAACAATCCCGAAAAATCTTATACGAAAGGAAAGGACAAACGCTGTTGTTATTGGAACGCGCGTGGTGCAGAGTTTTTTGGTTTTAGCCCGAGTCTGACAGCCATTTTTAGTTCGTTAATATACGATCACGGATCACTAGACCGGCATTGATTGTAATTTTGATCCTTTAGAGCTTAAGGGAAAAGTTGAAGATTTCACAAAGAATGTAATAGGACTGGATGAAGATGAAGGTACGTTTTTTGACGTTCTCGCAAACCTGAGTTCTTATATGTGTAATTGTCAAAGGCGTTGAAGGTAAACAGGAACCAATTTATGGTGTTTCCTCTTCTGTATACCTATGTCGCTGAAACTAAGCCTTCCACTCGACACGTTTCAGCCTTTGATGATAAGCATGTCACCCAGGGTCTGGAAGGGTATTCTCGGGATCCGGGATTTGACCAAAATACGGTGCGGGATTCGGGAAAACGAAAAATATCTTGACGGGATACGGGATTTGACTGCTACAAGGGAAGCGGGATTCGCCAAAATTTGGGCACGGGATGCGGGATTTTGTTGCCTGTCTGTCGGAAATTTGGGAAATCGTCACGACCCAAATAAACGTGATAGCGGCAAAAGCAAATCAATCAGGCGAGCACAAAATATCAATGAAAAGGGCTAATCTACATCTTAAATTTATTAGCTTTTGCAGAAATTAGTCTTTTTAAATGTATTTTTGGGAAAGAAAAAACGAAATTCGGGATAGCGATTAAAAAAGTGCGGGATGCGGGATTCTCGTGAAAAAGGAGCGGGAATGCGGGATCAGGACCCCCCCCCCCCTTCCAGACCCTGATCACCCTGGGGAAAAGGGGGAAACCTGGGATAACAAATAACGGGAAGTGTACTGGGGGCGGGAAAAGAAGGGTTGGAAGAGGGAGAAATAGGGAAGCGAGAGGTTTGGACCCCTACCCCTCCTCCCCCGCTCTAGACATGTCACCTTGTCGTAGACAAGAAGCTTTCATGCATTAATGATCGCAAGAGCTGAGCTGATAGATTTTATTTATTTATTTATTTATTTATTTATTTATTTATATATTTATTTGTTTTATTTTGCAGCAAACGGGCCTGCAGTTATCGCCCGTTGGACAAATAACAAATATTACAGTGCCAACATTCTTTACAAATCAAATCACCAAACAACTGTCATCTTCACAGACGGCGACAAGCTCACTTACAGCAACGGCGACGTTTCAGCAGTATTCCCAGATAAAGCACCCAATGACGTACAGGTGGCTTACCACGTCGTGGCTAAGTGGAATTGGAGTAAGAAATACCACATAGGTTTCGTGACTGCTAAATCTTCAAACGGCTACGTGGTTACGTTTGACGATGGCGACAAAAATACCTTTTTCTCAAGCCAATTGAGGATCCTTCCTAATCAAGATTCGCCTCATAAGGGTAAGTTGGGAAGATAAGTCTAGATACGCATCCCCGACATATGAGCAGTAGGAATAAACAGCACTTCTTAAACTGCTAGGCCCTGTTCAAAGTCTCTTTGTCCGAAAACGGTTCAAAATACATTTAGTCTACAAAAGGGTACATGTATCGCAGGGCTTTCACCACCTGTCAACGATAATGAGTTTTCCTTTGAAAGAATTTCTTTTCATAAGTTTCCGACTATTGTCCAAGCTAAATTAAAAATTGTTTACCAGCTGGCTGTCAACATATGGCTGCCATGGCAAGATCAGATTTGATAAACAGTGACATACCACCAAATTTGGTGGCTTTTGCTTGTTTATTTTTCCTTTAAGCCAGCAGTTTGAAGTTATTCTCTCTCAACGTTCGTATGAGCCCGGTACGAAAAGGCTACTTACCGCTTTTACAAAATTGGTTTGCGTAAAACACACACAAGAAATATCGAATGCTACGAATGTGAAGCTCCATCAGGAGACGTTGCACTTGACTTTTAAGTTTGGGAACTGAGTTGAAGGTTGAAATTCACAAATTTCACATTGATTTGAATTTAAAAGATTTCACCTTCTATTATTTTGTGATTTGGGTCCGTGAGTATTTTTTGAAGTCTAGGCTGTCCGTTAGGTTTCTTAACTCTTCGGTGGTTGCTTTATACGGTGTTTCACTATAAACTTTCGATTCTTTTTATTACAGAGGGCGCCAGAGTGTTTGCACGCTACACAAATGGTAAATACTATCGCGGATTCGTTGAAAGTGTCACCCCCAGTACCGTCGATATCAGATATGACGATGGGAGCTCCATCACTCTCCCGATGAGAGACCCTTCAGCGGTAATACTCGACAAGCTGCCGTGTTACACTGATGTCCACCCTGGTCAGCGTGTGATAGCCTACTGGCCGGGACAATCCAGATACCACCCTGCTAAAGTCAAGTCCATAATAAGTAGAGGCAGCAATGCATGTTACCAGAAAGATGTTTACAATGTGGCTTTTGACGATGGGGACGAAATAAGGGAGGATTTCAACCACATTCGCCTTATTCCGTCATGAATAACAAGAAACCAGGAGATTTTGAGATAACCACTAGTCTCACTAGGATACCAATATAATTGAGGTTATCCGTTTGGGTTGCATCGCTTTGCTTTGGGGGTCTATAGCAAGCTAATGTGGGGAATAATGTGTGGTTAAAAACTAACGCTCTTATAACATTTCGCACGTAATTTTCTGTTCCATTTTGTTAGGCTGAAACGCAGAAAAGAGTTTGTAAGATCCATTTTTAGTAGCCACAATGCATGACTGAAAAGAAAACATAAAAACGAAAAAAAGGAGACAAGAAAGCAATAAAATGGTGTTGGGTAATTTTGTTCATACTCTTTCTTGATAATAGTAAAACGGGGTTAACGAAGTTATGACGGAGAAGCCTAGAAGTTTACATCTATGTGAAGTTCCCGTGCTTACTTAGTTTTTCACAGTTTTTCTCATGCACGGTGTCAGAAAGTTCCCAGAGTCAGCTTTTAGTCTTAATAGAAGATAAAAGCCTTCGTTGAGCTAATCCATGGCCTTCGACCATTTCACATGCACAGTTGATTTGTAGAAAACGGATTCGAATTGTACCAAGATGTATAAAGCACCTGCGTAGCCACTGTTCCTCTTATGTAGCCTTTGTATAGAGATTGTCTTCTCGCGATCACAGTCACCAACCCCGTTTGCGTGACGTTTCTTCTCTGCGTCATTAGTGACCGAGTTGACTCAAACCCTCGATAACTCGAACTCCCTGCTAACTCGAAGTAACTGCGTTTTCCCTTCGGATCATTTTCTGGGTAATCTTACTGTATCGGTACCATATTTTACAAAGTAAAATGACTTCAAACATTCTCCAACAACAACTATATATTAGAACATCAGAACACGTTTTAATTCCTTCAAGCCGACAAAAACTCGCACTCTGGGAGGTACGATTTTAGAAAAAAAAACTAGTGCTTTTGCCGGAAGAGAATCAACCAAAAGATGATACCGTGTGGCACTAAATTTTTGCGGGAGTTTAATTTTGCGGATTGGCGATTTTTTGTGTTTTTTTGGGAACTAATTTTTGCGATTTGAAAAGACTGGTTTTTCTTGGTGGGAATTAATTTTTGCGATTTTCTCGAAGTCGCGTTCAAATGGAACTAATAACATTTTAATATTTTTTGAGTAAAGGCCGACTAAAAGGAATCGAAATACAAATAAAACAACATGGTATGTCACTCTATTACACTACAATGGATCGAAAATAACTAGGGTACCACTTGATGTATTATCCACCGATAATTCAGTATTTTTGTATATAACTTCTACAGTGGAGTAAATTTTGGGGGCGAAAAAATTCGCGGTAATTTTATTTTGCGGGAACTTATTTTTGCGGATCGCGAAAAAATCCGCAAAAATCGCAAAAATTAGAACCCGCAAAAATTTGGTGCCACACGGTATGTTATGTTTTCGTCCGTGTAGACTTAGAGGTTAGAGGTTTAGGTGACGTGTCAGGCTCCGGGAGCACTGGATGATTCTAAACAAAACACTGCCTTCTCTGATTTCTGGTCGTTGATGCCATCTCCCGATAACTCGAGCTTTTCAGATTTCCCTAAATAAGATTTCAACCGTATGAATAGGCCCCTGCAGCTGGGGGTCACATGACGTCCTTTAGTCTAAATTATGAGACATAACTTGTGAAAGAACGGGTCAAAATTAGCGAAATGGCCCATTTTGACAAGAAACTAGTAACGCTTTGATGCAAGTGAGTGAATGGTTGCAATTGTGATGTTAGATTTCAGTTACACTCTGGAGCTAACTTAGACACTGAAGGGGCCGATTATTTAAACAACTTTTAGACGAGATCTATGCAAACCACGGTCTAAATCGACTTCAATCTGGCCAACCCGAAGATGCACGCGTTCTTTACCATAATTTATGTCACACAGGCATATAGCACAGACTACAAGAACATTTATCTCTTTGAAATGCACGACCTTTGGACTTGTGAAGAGAGATAGAGTTTCATTATTGGTTGACTTAAACTACGGTCTAAGTTAGACTACGTTTAAATAATCGGAGTAATAGGTCAGAAATTTGTAAAAAGCCGCAACTGAAACCAACCACGCAGAAACTGACTATGTGGAACAAATCCAGCCTAGTCCCTAGGCGTTCTCTCTTGCACCGTAGTCTGCGCGAAGTCTGGGAAGGGGTGGGCGAAAATACCCCTGATTTTAGCACAAAAACCCCTGCTTAGATTTTACTAGTTTCAAAGCCTAATATTTTGAAAAGGTGCTCACCGATGTGATAGTATCCAATCATGGAAGTGTCTACAAACGGCGATAAGTTCTTAACTGTGTAGCATAACTATTTTGGTTAGTATGTTATTCTGCTGGTCGTTGCCTTCCGTTCGAATTTCTTTCCTGTACACACTTTTTGTAGACTCGGAGTGGGAGTCCGAGTGTGATGTGGAGCTTTCTACACGTCCTTTGTGTAGCGACGAGAAAGGTATTATGTCATGATCGATTGTAATACACGATCTCTTATAATAAATATTTCAGTGTTGGCATATTTGCAAGGCGGTCTCGGCGAGTCTCTCTCGGTGACGTCACGGCTCACGGTTCAGTTTTGACCAAGCCGAGAACGCCTTGGGACTAGGCTGAAGCAAATCATGAATCCTAACAATGAACCAGTGACTGAGGCTGACTTCATTATTGCTCCAAATGATTTCTCTTGTCTTTTGGGCCCGAAAACTGTGCAGGAAATGGGATTATTTACCATTAATGAAGTCAACTTCAAAGTTCAAGTTAGCACTGATGCCAGTCTGTAGGAAAGTTGGCTGAAGCAAAACTGCTTCTTAACCCAGATGTCCCACCAAGAGCACTACCTTATTAAGCAGAAGCTTGACCGATTGGTCAAATTTAAAGTTGGAGTTCTGGTACCTGTGGAGGAACCTACAGCGTGGGTGAGCCAAATGGCGGTTTTGAAGAAACCAGTTGGATCTGTGAGAATCTGTATTGATTCACCGCCGTTGTACGAAGCTCTTCAACGGGAGCACTATACAAGCTGCCAAAACTAGATGATGTGGTTCCGAAAGTCAACGACGTAGTAGTGTTCATCAAACTTAATTTTAAAGAAGCCTACTAGCAGGTACAACTCGACAAAGGATCCAGTTTGCTCTCGACCATGATCACCCCTTTCGGGCGGTATAGATGGGCCAGACAGCAGCGAAAATTTCCAAAGGAAGCTGAAATCTCGTGGCCTAAATCTGTGATGCAGATGACCTACTGGTGATGGGTAGTGGCAACACAAGAGGAGAAGCTTACCCTTATCATGAACAACACCTCTGAGGCTAGGACTACAGAAAAAGTTGCATGGAAAGAAAAATAAGGCTTCAGAGTCCCGTTAGGGACTCAGATTTTTTTCTTTGTCCCACGCTCGCGCCATGTTGAATATTCCATCTTTTCTTTTTTCTTCTCCGAGCATAAAATTCACCATCTTTCTTTGTTTATCACCCATAGGGCACTTCGGCATTGCTGATCCTGGCAGTCACCACGACCTTAGTAAATATTTGAATGGTCCTTCTCGCTTTGTGTAGGGTTTTTGGTACAGAAATAAATTTATTTCTGAGCTTAAGACCGTGAATACAATTGCCATGTGAAGTCTGAAGGAATACACCTGAACGACGAATTTGCGTATTATTTGTGGTCAATTCAATCAATTAAAAAAGCTATACACTCCGTCAGACGATTTACAGAAAGCATCAAATCACAGGGGTAGTGTGTCGGACTGAAAGGATGGGAGATATAATTTCTGATCGGAATAACGTGGGAGAGGGGGCCAGTTGGTTGGACAAAGTAAGCCGTTTTCTCACATCCATCTTCAGGTGAATGAATTTCTGACGCCACGATTTGTATAAGCTTAATTCGCTACATTGGAATCAACTCGACCGACCTTCCTTACGTCCACGTCGGAATATGCACTAACCTTCCTTGCTTGTTACGGCAACATCGTATACTCATTTTGTTTAAAATATAAAATACACCTACCGATGAACTTGTCCGAAATGTCGGTCATGTAAAACTCTCTACAGCACTGCACGTTGCGATAGGTCTGTCATTTTTACGAGGACGTTCGCGTTGGGCACATGTGAATGACGTCATACAATACAATACATACTTTTGTTATTTTTATATGTGTTTTGATTATTTATATTGTTAATCACCGGTTTATACCAGCTGTTCCTCTGTGTTTAGCTGATCGGTGTATTTATCAGGATAAATAAAGACATTATTACAATATTGCAAATTCCCTACTACTACCCTCGGGGGAATACAAGATCAGGTAAATTTGGGGTAAATTCTCAGGGGTCGGGGCGTGAAGTGCTCGCTGCTCGCCGCAGTTGTATTTTCTAAAAGTGCTCGCTGCTTAAGATACGCCAAAACAAGAACTGCGAGGGCATATATTTACCAAACAACCAAGAAGTAAAAATTTCACAATTTGCAGACGACACAACTATAATAACTAACAACACGGACTCTCTTAAATCGCATCTCCAAACAATTGAATGGTTCGGCACCGTCTCAGGCTTAAAGTTAAATAAGAAAAAGACTAAAGCAATGTGGCTGGGTACAATGAAACAAAGTAACTCGAATATATTAGAATTTAAAAGCACAAAGAACCCTATTAAAGTTCTGGGCACGTTTCTATCGTACAATCAAAATAAAAACATCGAAGAGAACTTTCTTAGCAGGATTCGAAAGATGAAAATTAAATTAAATCTGTGGCTTTCCAGGGATTTGACGCTATACGGAAGATCACTATTAGCTAAAACGTTAGGAGTATCTCAGTTAGTCTATGCAGCGTCCATGCTGACTGTTCCATCTTTAGTAATAAAAAATGTTCAAACAGAGCTTTTTTCATTCTTGTGGAAAAACAAGAAAGACAAGATAAAAAGAACGGTCATGTACCAACCTCTTTCGGAAGGAGGTCTCAATTTTGTAAACTTTTCTGCAGTAGTAAAATCTTTGCGCCTAGCGTGGATAAGTCGGTTATTAAGCAGCACTACCGACTCTTGGAAAGCAATTCCAAATTATTATTTTAATACTTGTGGGGGATTAAAATTCCTTCTCAAATGCAACTATAATGCGGCCTCCATAAATAATGGTTTACCTACTTTCTATCGGGAGCTTTTGCAATATTTCCAAGAGTTTAAAGATAAGACTAAAATATTTTCGTATGGCAAATTCCTGCTATGGAATAACGAGGAAATAACTATTGATAAAAATACGCTTTTCTGGAAATCTTGGTTTAAGAAGAACATCCTCTCTATACAAGATATCCTAAATGCTGATGGAAACTTTCTAACATTCCAACAATTTCAAAATAAGTTCAACATAAAAACAAATTATCTCCACTACTTCCAACTCATAGCAGCTATTCCAACCGACTTGAAGAAGAAAGCCAGGGAATGTGAAGCTCCCTCGCACGAGCTACTAAATACTACTACGATATCTTTGTTTCCTGGAAGCAATCTTGTAGATTTGGCAGACATGCGCTGCAAACACTACTATAAGATACTTAATAAAAACCCCACAGTAGAACCAACTGGCATCAAAACCTGGAAAGTCAATTTTGCCGATACTCATAAAGAATGGAAAAACAAATTTTCTTTTGTATATCAATCAACAAGAGACAACAAGTTAAGACAGTTCTCCTTTAGATTATTGCATAGAATTATAGTAACCAAAAAAGAACTGCATAAATTTCGATTAACCGATGATGCAACCTGTACCTTTTGCCCTAACTCAGATTCAATAGAGCATACTTTTCTGGATTGCTCCGAGACAAAATCTTTTTATTATGAAGCGTTAATGTGGTTTAACCGCGTAAACGAGACCGAAATTGAACTTTCTAACGAGCAAATTACCTTTAATAAAATACCCGACTTTCATCAACTATCAGAATACCCAAGACGCAGACTACACTTATTTGTTATTCTTTTGAAACAATATGTCTACAGTTGTAAGTGTCTTGAGAAAAAACCGATCCAGAAAGAATTCCAAAATAAAATGTTGATGCAATGGCAAATAGAGAAATGTGCTCTTCACTAATTCTGTTTCTCCCTTTCGAAAAATTAATACTTTAAAAAGGAGGGAAGACTACTACTGAATAGAGATTGTAAGTAACTCGTAGGTGCCTTTCGATTGATATCTTGTAATTTTTTTTCTTCCTGTTCTTTATTTTTTTTATTTTTTTTTTATTTTTTTATTTTTTTATTTTTTTACTTGTTCTTTTCTTTTCTTTTATTCCTTATTCAGTATCGTTTTTTCTTCTTAGCTGTATCACGTTTTTTGTATTAGCCAATGTAATGTAAATTGTATATGTAAGTGTGTGCATTAAAAAAAAAAAAAAAAAAAAAAAAAGTGCTCGCTGCTCGCAAGACAAATTTGATCATTGCTCGTGCTCGCAAAAGAAAACACAGCGCTCGCATGCTTGCAAAGACCGTTCGATACCCCTTAATATGACCTATGCTCATCACGAGTCTCCCAGTAGCTCAGTGGATAGAGCGTACGACCGGTGTACGGAAGGTCATGGGTTCGATTCCCATCGGGGACTCAGATTTTTTCTTTGTCCCACGATCGCGACATGTTGAATATTCCATCTTTTCTAAAAATAAGGCTGTACGATGAGAAGTCCGTCCTAAAGCAGACGTAGATCAAATTCGTGGGTCACCTGATAACTAATGAAGGAGTAAAGGCAGGCAAGTCTACAGTCGGAGCTATCCGGCCTCAGCATGTCAGCTCTCACTGAAGCATATATAATGAAGAGGCGCTGTGGAATGATTCATTACATTACAAAGTTCCTCTCAAACCTGGCTGGTGATTGACAACCCATACCAGATATGCTAGTGTCCGTAATCTGTGCGGGGTTCAGGACAACGATGGTGCGACGCAGCATGGAAGCAAGATTGATCTTCCGTCAGAAGACTTTACAACCAAATGGAATGAACATTGACTTTGCATTTCTCTGATTGTTACTTTTTAGCGCGCGCGCGTGTCGTAGATACATTTTTGACTTTCAAAATTAACCAACGCGCGTTACTGCTTAACGGCATTATTTCTCACTGAAGAAGAGACAGCAGTCTCGAAACGTCTGAGGATTTTCCCCCATTTTCTATTTCAAGCGCAGAGACACTAATTTTAATTTAACTCAAGAATAACCCATACCAGAGCTACCAAGAAAAGATGTCGAGTGGAATTGGTGTGATGAATGCGAAGAATCATTCCAGAAAGTGAAACAGAAGATTACAGATACTCTTCTGCTTGTTACTTTGCTTCTAAAAAGGAACTAATCCTGCACGTAGACAGCACCAAAGATGGACCAGGTGCCGCCCTCTTACAAGATGGGAAGCCAATCGAAAATGTATCGAGAGCGCTAACAAGTACCAAAAGAAATTTGGCGCAAATACATGTACACCTTACTCCAAAATGGTGGAAAATACATTATTCTTTTGTCTCCATGTTAATTGGCCCTTGTTGCCTCGTTTTAAGCTAAATATTCCTACGAATTCTGCAGATGGGATCGAGGCAACAAAGGCCAATTTACAATCAGACAAAGGAAATTCTCTATTTAAACAAGAACAGTTCATCAGATCGATCGATCGGTCGGACGGTCTTTGCGAAATTTCTTTTTACGCCCACTTCAATATGGCGGCCGATTTCCAATTTTATCAGAAAAAAAATAAAACAACTGTTTAAACAATGCACAGTCTTCTCTGAGCGGAAGGTGGCTGTGGTCAAAGTCGAAAGCCTTATGTGTAAATCGAAGTTGTATAGAAAAACCAGCTGTAAGAACAAATCTTGTTAGACTCTGCTTTCTCTGTTAGGTTTTCGAAAGCATGTGTCTTTAGCCCGAATCCCTGCTGACACTTATTTAATTATTTTTTTCTATTCAGAAGTGGGTAAGGAGTTACACAAAACCAGTGGCAATGGACACCCTGTCGATGACTTCCAGGCAACTTAAGTCCTACTAAATGGTTTTGTCTCAGTGTCCCTGGCTTATATGAGTCACTTGGGATTTGTAAGAAGATTTTACAATTTTATTAATAAAATTCAGTTTGATTTCGTGAAATACCACCTGTCTCTTTCCACGTTTGCCGAGTCTGACATCGCACTCAATTTACCTGCAAAATTAGCATAGCAAAGCAAAAGACTGTCATGCTTCTTTCACTAAATGATAAATCCTCTACAATCATACAATGCAAGACCCTTGAAATACGAGCCATTTACGGCCATTTTTCCGCTTGTCAGTCGTAAAATAATCATACAGCGTGATTAATGTCTCTCGTAAATCTTTTCTCTTATTAAAACGCCAAGCTTGCCTTACTGGACGTATTCATTAGGCTAAGATCGATCTTCCACCTGCACGAACTCCGAGACCTACATCATCATCCGTAGAAAGATTGAAGATTACAAGCTTTTGAGAGTACGTAACCCAGTATTAGGCATGTTAATACAAACAACAAACAAACTAGCTTGTTTCAGGCGATCTGAAAAGAAGCAATGAAAAATATCTCTTGACGCAAGAACATTGCTAATACTCATCCGCTGTTAGAATTTTAATCTATTCAGAGACTGCACAGAGATACGTATATACGCTTAGCTTTTTAATATGAGTTATAAGATTTGACTGTGGGATTTGAAGGTTAGCTGTTATCGTTACCATGGGGTGAAGGCGTTACTTAAAAACAGCAGTACTTGGATAATTTCTTTAAATTTTGTAAATTTGTAACACCAAGTTAACAAACGCTCAATTCAACTGTTTGTGTAAACTTATGATAATCTAGATGTAAGTCGGTTTCTTATTGTTCTCTACATTTTTTTTTTAGTTTTGCTGCAGGCACGGCCAAAAGCCGCCCTTCAAGTCTTCTGACACCGAAGGTACAATTTTTCCCATTGAAGTGATGGATATGGTTTGTCTTGCATGTTAATTGGGCATTTGTTCATATTGGTATACAAAGTCTAGGGTAACACTTAGAGAAAGGTCCAAAGACAAGCATAGCACTTTTTTAATTCTTAGCACTAGCTTTTTTCTTTATGTTTAGTTCTGTTTAGCTCTTACAAACCACCTTTAGAAACAAGCTGCTGTAGCTAGGGAGGCGGTTTGAAAATAAAGGATTAGCGCAATGAGAGATTTGAAAAACAATCAATCCCGTGGTAAGAAAATTTCAAACTATTTCTTCCGAATTCGTTTAAAATCAGCATTTGAAAGCCGCGTTGCCAATGAGAAACGAACGGAATAAGAACCAGGCAAGGCAATTTTTTGTTGTTTTAATTGGGGGCAAGCTCAGCAATAACTTTTATTACACGTTTCCAAGGCTTTAAGAGTCGTTACTTCAGCTGAAAGGAAGCTTAAATAAATTATTCTATATGCAAGTCATTTTCCTTGGTGAGTATATGTCAACTCTGCAACGATTCAGCCCAACACCGGCCTTACTCTCCGGCTTAATAACTTGTCATAGCAATAAAGTTACAAAATCTTAAGTAAATGTTGGTAAGAAAATTTAACCAAATGATAAATATAATAAGCCTTACAAAAGAAATACTCATTACAATTATGTCGTAAAGTTTTCTGTAGAATTTCTGGCGTCCTGCGGCCTATTTTGCAAAATGTTTGGGAATAAGAATCAAGCAAAGCACAAAATATTTACTGTTGATTTGGAAATGATAGGAGCAAGAAACACAACAACATTTAATTTAACAAGACGCCATTACAGTTTCTGAGCACATGGTTCTTGCAAAGGGCGTGAGGCATCGTGGGTAAAACTACGTCTCTGCGATTCTTCAACATCCCTTCTTCTTTCAGAAAAACGAAAACACAGTTTTCCTAACATGAACAATTTGTTTAAGTCTTACCAGACTTCTAAGGTTACCAGAAGTGATTTTGTCTCTAGGCGAGGACTGCTATTATTTTGTGAAAATATATTTTCGTGAATGAGCTATGAACACTTGATGCACGACAATTTTGTCACTGTCCAACGCATAAATGATCAAAACATCAAACTTTAAGAACTAAAATTTTTCACTACGCCGCAGTCAAATTTTCGGTAGTCTCTATTTGGGGACATAGTTTCTAAATCGGAGTGGTGGTTTGATTTCACTTCTGGGCCTGGTCATACTCAGCGACTGTCCACTATTATCCATGGGCCCAGTCTTGTCCTGAGAACTACTTGGTTGAGTATCCTTCCGTGTTAGTGGTACCTGTGACGGCGCTGTCAATGGTGCTACGTCAGGAATATGCGATACAGTAATAGGAGAGGTACCACGAACTCTCGGTGTGATCTTGGTTGGTCTCATGCATGTGCACACGATTTCTTCGCTACGTGCCTCTGTTAACACCTCTAACCTGATAAGTGTTAGAGCCCAGAATCTCAGGTACTTCACCCAATTTCTAGTTCTCTCCTTCGCTATGCTGAAAGAATACATACTGTCCCACGTCTAGTTCTGTGAGTTGTCGCGCTTTTCGGTTATCAGATCGCTTGACACTGCACTTGCGTGTCTCACTCTTCTCCGCTACAACAGTGTTCTTTGAGCCATTGCTCACAATAGGCAAAAAGCTCCTTGTTCTCCTGTTGAACATCATTTCTGCAGGACTACGACCAGTATCTTGACGTGGAGTGTTTCTTTGCTCCAGTATTCCTTCATAGGAATCGCCACCTTCCTTGTGGGTTTAAACTAGAGGTGATTGCATGATCTTCACGGCAGATTCCGCTTTACCGTGATTGCATTGATGATGAGGTAACGAGAGTAACACCCCAGCAAGTCACAAACCACTGAAACGCCTGGCTGACAAACGGCGGGCCTCCATCTGAGACGATCATTCTTGGTATGCCATACCGGGCAAAATGCTTCTTTAAGAATGTCACAACACATGACAACCAGTACGACAGGAAAGTATACTACTGGATGAGATAAATTCATTTACATGGAAAAATATATTATTCGATCGATAAAAATTCATTTTAATCCTTTCTCACAAAACGAGCGGTCGGTACAACTCGCTTTTAGCAAACATTAACACAAGCTACAAAGAAGTTGCAGCTGTAACTGGCGCAGTAGCTAGACTGAACCGCAGTGCACTCAAGGATTTAAACTAAGAGGGACAGGGTTTCTGGTTGGGCCACGCATACTCATTAAATTGATACAAAGAGCTAGCAAAATCAAATGTAAATACGGTCAATTGCTGCCAATCTCGAGTAGTTCTTCAAGAGTATAAAATAAAGGAATCGAAGCCACCCAGTCCACCCAGAATGCACTGTTTAAAATGAATCATTCATTGGTTAAATGCGAGGACGTTCATCATATTCATTATGATTTCATAAAAATCATTCACATTTGAAGGCAAGGAGCTCTAACTAAAAAACTTAGCTCAATTTGCTTGTTAAAAATGTTGAAATGCATAGCACTGGTTGCAAATTCAAATAGTCAAATTGGATTTCGTATTTCTTTTTCATTTTGGTTTTTGCTTTTGCCGTTGCTTTTGTTTGTTATGTTTGTTTTTGTTTTTAATTTTACATTTTTTTTTCCTAAACGGTCCCTGTGACATATCACTTTTTATTTCATAAACGGTCGATCAAATAGACCAAAGTACTTCAGGGGTGAGATAAGTACATTGTACAACTATAAACAACTATAAACAAGACATATGGAATTTCGATTCCACTATCTCTATTGATGTTATTAGGATAGAGTCTTATATGGATAGCCTCTTTGACCCTACGTGTGTACCAGTGAGGGTCACGATCAATAAACTTCTTTCCAAATAGGAAGATGCCCCGTTTCGTTAGCGTGCTCCGAAACTGCGGAGGTTTGCGTACGAGCAAGCCGTATATCTCTGTCGTGTTCTTTTATCCTGTCTCGCATCGCTCTCCCTGTTTCCCCGATGTATACTTTGCCGCACTGACATGGAATCTTATAGACGACACCGTCTTGTTTAGTTGGTTCAACGGCGTCTTTCGGTCGCACTAAGTGAGAACTAAGAGTTGTGTCTGATTTGAAGACGGTGCGTACACCTTGTTGTTGTAGGCAGCGGCGAAGAATCTCTGATACACCTTTTATGTAGGGTAGAACCGCAGTAGATTTAAATTCCTGCGTAGGTTCTTTGTTGGCTGTTGGTCTTGTCGTCTTTGTAAGCTTTCGTACAAATGAAGAAGGATATCTGTTCGAAACAAGTACCGATGATAAATGTTTCTTTTCTTCAGAGATAGCTGATGGTTTTGATGTGAGGTGTTTGGCTCGGTCGTATAGACACTTAACTATACCACGTTTCACTGACTGAGGAGGGTGTGAATCATAGGCTAGGTATTCGTCAGTGTGGATGGACTTTCTGTAAATAGTGGTGGTGAGAAGACCGTTTAAATCCCTTGAAACTGACGTGTCGAGAAAGGCGATAGTGTTATCTTTCTCGATTTCCATGGTAAAACGAATAGTAGGCTGTTGACTGTTAAGATGTAGTAAAAAGCCGTCTACATAATCTTTACTTAAGACTGTAAAAGTGTCATCTACATATCGCTTCGAGATCTTAGGTTTGTTGGTCGCTGTTGCTAACGCCCGTTCCTCAAACTCTTCCACGTAAAGGTTAGCAATAACTGCGGAGACAGGGCTCCTCATGGCTGCTCCGTCTTTCTGTTCGTAAATCGACCCGTTGTATTGGAAAGACGTGGATCTTAAGACAAAGTTTAAAAGGTCGGCAATAATAATAATAATAATAATAATAATAATAATAATGCAATTATTTATACAGATGGCCTATATCACGCAAGGTGGTTTTCAATAGGGCACTGTGAAAATATAACAAGATAAAATTTAACTAAAAATACTAAAATGCTGATATTGAAATATTAGAAAAGAATTAAGAGGGATTAAACACCTAAGTTCTACTTAAAAGTTGAAGAAAATGAAAAGCTATTTTAAAATTTAAACCTATTATGTAACGATATTCTAAAAGCATTATAAGATAGGTTTCTCATCTCCATAGACAGGGCATTCCAGTCAAGTAAGGCACTATTTAGGGATCTAAGCAGTCCCCAGTTAGTACCTGATTTTATGATTAGAACAGTGTCCTTTGACCAAGTGTTGTAACTGTGACGGTCCGAACCTCGGATGATCATGTTGTTTCTGTTGTCCGAGTTTATTAAATTGTACATATAAAGGCAGCGTTTCATTTGTCTTCTGGTTGTAAGATTCACCCAATTCAGATCTGCAAGTGCTTCAGTTGAAGACGAATGTGGCGCCCTATCCAGGACCATCTTGGCTGCTCTATTTTGGAGAACTTGGATAGAATCCATTAAGACTTTGTTGTTTTTGTCGCCCCATACGATACTTTCATATTCAAGTATTGGGATGACCATTGTTGTGACATAGATCTTTCTTGCATAAACAGGGAGCAGATGCTTAATTCTCTTTAAAAGCCCCAACCTCTTCGCAACTTTGCTTTGTAATTGGTCAATATGATTGTGCCAGGTTAGGTACTGATTTATGGTCACGCCAAGGTATTTGAATTCCGTAACGTTCTCCAGCCGGTCATTATTAGCGTCAAGAGCTATATCATTAAATTGACTCAGTTTCGTACGGTTACCGATGATCATAAACTTCGACTTTGCAACATTTAATGTCAACTTATTGTCGTGTAGCCAGGATGTAATCGCTGTCAGGTCCGCATTTAGCTTTAATTGCAAATCAGTTGGCGAATTCTCATGACAGTAAAATGCCATGCCATCAGCAAACATAGTCATCTTTGAGTGTTTTAGTACAGATTGTGTTACTACTGCGGTACAGTAGAAAGTAATAGTAAGGTCAGCGGAAGTCACCAATCTGCTTGGTGACCTCTCATGCTGCTTGGTAACCGCTCGTGCCCCGCTCGAGTCACCATGCTTGTCTTGTTCACGAGTGTGAACCGTTTAGTTTTTTAATCCGAGTAATACTTCGGTTATCCGTACGTGTAAAGAAGAAGAACTAAGTTGTTATCTCAAGAATAAAGTAATCTTGTGAATAACAACGGTCTTATTGTTTTCGAAACTCCTTCGGATGCTACAAGTGAGACGTTCGGGGGCAGCCACAGATTGAATGTCATTTATATACACTAAGAATAACAACGGACCGAGAATACTACCCAGTGCGGTACCCCCACGGTGATTTTGGCTGGGGGAGACAGTTCATTTTCACACATCGTTTGTTGAGTTCGGCCAGAGAGATATGAGCGGAACCATGCCAGACGTTTTCCTGCCACTCCTAGACCCTTAAGCTTGTTAATAAGGAGGAAGTGGTCAACAGTGTCAAAAGCCTTACGTCAATCCAGGAACACTGCTCCCGTCACGTATCCTTTGTCCATACTCTCCAGGATTTGATCTGTGAAGGTGATTAAGGCGGTAGATGTTGAGCGCTTTTGGCGGAAGCCAAACAGTGATTGTGATAACAGCTTGTTCTCTTCTAAGAAGGAACATAACTGAACACGCGCTGATCTCTCTATAATCTTACTGATGGTTGGTAAGATTGATATCGGTCGATAATTATCCTTTAGTGTCTTATCTCCGCCTTTGAATAATGCAACGACTTTTGCTAACTTCCATACCTCAGGAAATACTCCATCGACGATTGGTTTGTGCGGTCGACAAGACCGGGATTGTTCTCTACTTTGCATAATGCAGCCCTTGCGGCACCTTCGATCGGCACGTTTGTAAATAACGATTCTATGTCAACAGATACCATGACTTCGTTTTCTTGTATTCGCTCATGGCTGATGGTAGACACAAAATGAGAAGAGTTGGCAACTGTGTAGTCTGACTTGCCTGTCAACGGGGACAGGATGTCAGCTAAGTGAGCCGACAAATCGTAAGCAAATTAAAGGTGTTTACACACGATACAATAGGTCTTAATGGTATCTCGGGCTTGTGTATCTTAGGTAGACCATATATCCTAGGTGGCTGTTTGTGCCTAGGTTTGATTTTGATGTAGACAGTTTCTGAAAGATGTCCACTTCGTTTTAAGCTAAGAAGCTTTTCAGTAAGTTTTCGGCTAAGTCGGTCCGTTGGATCTTTATTAAGGAGTTGATATGGACCTGTTTCAAAGAGTGTTTTCACTTTATCATGGTATGTGTCGGTGTTCAAGACTACACTGGCGCGACCTTTGTCCGCTGAGTAGAATCATAACAGAGTCGTCTTGTTTCAAGATCTTAAGGGCTTCTTGCATTTCCTTCGTGATGTTAGGCTTGGGCGGTTCAGCCTGTTGAAGGATGTTGTTAACAGATCTCCTTACGGTGTCTGCTTGTTCTGAGTCAAGCGTTCTTATGGCCGATTCAACTTTGGCGACTATTTCAGTGGCTGGAATGTTAGTTGGTGTTACTGCGAAATTCAACCCTTTCTCTAGTAATGATACCTCAACATCGCTGAGGGGCCGTGACGATAAGTTAAAAACCCATTTAGTTTTGTCGACTCGAGGTGTTTGGTCAACATCAGGTGTTTTAGAAACAGAAGCCTGTTTCTCTTATACAAGTTTCAGAAACTTGCGTTGTTGCCGATCTTTTGTGGCAGTAAATTACTCTTTGGGTATTAACTCTGATCTTTTCAAGTATTTCACTGGCCTCGTCTGCCACGAGGCCAGACTACATAAAAGGTGTATCAGAGGTTCTTCGTCGCTGCCTACAACAACAAGGTGTACGCACCGTCTTCAAATCAGACACAACTCTTAGTTCTCACTTAGTGCGACCGAAAGACGCCCTTGAACCAACTAAACAAGACGGTGTCGTCTATAAGATTCCATGTCAGTGCGGCAAAGTATACATCGGGGAAACAGGGAGAGCGATGCGAGACAGGTTAAAAGAACACGACAGAGATATACAGCTTGCTCGTACGCAAACCTCCGTAGTTTCGGAGCACGCTAACGAAACGGGGCATCTTCCTATTTGGAAAGAAGTTTATTGATCGTGACCCTCACTGGTACACACGTAGGGTCAAAGAGGCTATCCATATTAGACTCTATCCTAATAACATCAATAGAGATAGTGGAATCGAAATTCCTGAAGCTTGGATACCTACGATCAAAAAGCACAACAGCCGATCAACCACAAAGCGGACCTGTAAGGGAACAACATCTAATAGTCATAATAATAATTGGGATCGAAATGCACCAATAGCAGCGAACCAACATGCTACAAATAGCGACAGGTAAACAATCGACCTCATCGCCTGATGAAGACTAGCAGTATTGCAGTCGAAACGTCGCGATCAACAACTCAAAGCGATTCCATCGTGAGACAAACGAATTAACGTTCATCTTGCCTAGACATAACTACTTTTGCACATTAGGTATCAATTGTTACTACCTGTGAGGTTAGCCGACCAAATGTCTTATTGGACATATCAGAATTGGCAGCAGAAACAAATGGATTACGCCAATACATTTCATTTCGTTAGATATCTAGGAAAAAGTTGCAAAGAAGATGATGGGATTTATGTTAATCAATGGCTTAAAAAGAAAAATGAACTTTAAACAAACTTGGGAAACTAATAAAAGCAATATTAAAATTTATACTGTCTGTTATGTGTGGTATGTACGTATAAGTGAGTGACGAAGTTAAAGTATGTAAGTATCAAAACGTTTCCCCAAGAAACAAATTTTTGTTCATGAGAGTTGAATTTGATTGCCTCCAATATATTCACGTTTTCATTCTTTGCTTTCCACTCACTAGAAATGAGCGACAACGTCACCCTCCCCCCTCCAGACAACCCAACGGCTGATCCTCTAGGTCGCACGCAGGTGCAAATATGGCTTGAGGTATCTCTTGCCATCTTAATTTGCCTGGTGGCATTCACAGGTAGGGACTAACATATCATGCTAGGATCCTTCAATGTTATTATAATGCTAGGTGTCCAGTGGCAATAGACCTGCATATGTAATCTAAGAGTCTTGGGTTGAAGGACCAAACAAGTCCTTCTAATTCTGCCAGCATATCTAATCGCAGTGATTCGGCGATCCAAAGTTCATCTCTTTGGCCACACGAACGGTAAGCAACAATCTAGAGCTACCTAATGTGTAAATCTCATTTACAGGAAACATATTGGTAATCCTTGCCATTCACTACGACCAGAGGCTTAACACCATCACCAACATGTTGATCGAGAACCTGGCATTCACCGACATCTTCATGGCGTCCCTTCACATGCCCTTCTGGATCATCAGTCTTCGCTATGGACGTTGGGTGATGGGTCACGTGGCATGCCAGATGGTTGGCTTGACTCAGATGATGTTCGGGATATGTTCCCTATTCACTATGACCGGGATTGCCTTTAACAGATACTTCAACGTAGTCAGGCGCAATCTCTACCTGAAGTACTTCTCAACCAAGAAGACGACTTATATCATAATTATTACGTCCTGGCTAGGTACGCTGGCCTTCACCACGCCGCAGCTCTACGGCTGGGGAGAGATCGACTACCACGTGCTCTTCTCAGACTGCACGTGCGTATGGGGCCTTCCAGACATCTCTTACATCATATTCCTTTGCGGTGCGACAAGTCTCGCTGTTACTACCGTCATATCGTGGTGTTATTACACCATTTACAAAACCGTCAAAGCCAGCGCAGAAAGGATGCAGGAGCATGCAGATACGAGTAACGTGAAAAGCGATGCAGTTGGCAACAAAAGCGAGAGAAGCGAGAGGAAAGTCCTCAGGACCTCGTTTGTGGTCGTCTGCGTTTACATGACGTGTTGGGTGCCTCTGTGTATTGTTGGATTCATTGAAGTTTTTGGGTCCTCGAGTCCACGATGGGCTCATTTATTTGCCTACTACCTTGTATCCTGCAGCAGCCTGACAAACCCTTTTATATATGGCATCATGAATCCGCAGTTCCAATATACCTTCAAGAAGATGCTTCGGATAGGAAGCAACAACGTGCAGCCGATATCGAGCGTTAGCCGAGTTAAGAGAAACGAAAACGAAACGAAGTCTACTCCATTAGACAGGGGGCCCAAGACATAGACAAACGTGAAGCTGAAGACGCGTCTTATGCGCCTGTGCAGCCCTCTTCGAGAAAAAGGGGTTAATCATAGTTCTAAAAACACTGAAGGAAAAGAATCACATTTGCCTAGCTAAATACTGCCTTCGGCTAGTTACAAAAGGCTATAGCAAAGAGAAGCGTGAATGATATGCACGTGAATGCTTCTCAATGAATGTATGCATGTGTCCAATCGACATTAATGCGCCTAGATACGGCCAGCTGGCGTGTTTAAACGTCACAGAACAATCAGTAAACATGCTTGCAAACCGTTAATAAGAAACAGAAATAGACTTTATTCTCGCCCACTTTTCAACAAGCTCTCTTGTGTTGGCAATCTGATGTCTGACGTACAAACGTTTGTCAATTTTGTGGTGTTTTCAACCAATTGAATTACGCGACTTCTTCATGTGATTATTTCGTTGGCTGTGGTCCCACGACAAGTAGCGCGTCACCAGACACACTACCTGAAAGGTCAAAGACGGACACTGTAAACTTCGTGTCCCGGTTTTAAGAAATCTTCATAAAGCCATTGAGGAGCAGCCATCATTGTCATCCCCTCTAACAATAACAATAGCAGATCTGAATTAGCAAGCTTTGAATAATGGTAGCGAACCGATAACAGCTTTTGAAATAAAGAAAACTTGACAGGTTTTCTATTTTAACCGACTAACTTCTTACTCTGGGTGCCAGAGAGGTTTCACGCGCGCACGACCACGCACGAACGTAGTGTTTCACTCTGCTCCGCGAAAGTAGGCGAAAGAAACCTCTGGTTACCAGGGTAACTTTTCCAGACCAGTTGGCTATTTATAAGCGTAGAAGACTGAGGAATTGAAGTCAGGGCTACCATGAAGCAAATCCTGAAAGCCTTCAAAGGCATACTCGGAACCTTAGGATTTCAATGGGGTCTTCAATTATGGCGTCCAAATTATAACAGTGCCATTAACCGGGAGGGCAATCTTTGCAGGGCTAAGTTCTTTATTCTCAGAGGGTCGCTGTTTGGGATTCGGACGTCTGTTTATGGACCTTTTAAAGGGTAAATGGATTCTAGTTGAATAATTGTGGCAATGATTTTAGGAAAAGTAGTTTTATTTCGGGAATTTACGAGACGTTTTTGCTTTTTCAGCTGGCGGTTTTAATTTCCTGTCCACTATGACATTTATGTCCCTCCCAAAACAAAAGCAATTACTGGTCTTTTTTTTAAGTTGTTGAACCTGTCTGTTTTTCATCACATTTAGACCCCAATAAAGCAATAAACTAAGGCTACTGACACTCTCCAAACAGGTATATTCCACCACAATACGATCCATTGGGTCCTCTTGTTATCATAACAACGAAAAAGCACGTATAAAATCTAGTTATCTTCTGAGTTTGATATCAATAACAATGGGATGAAAACCAGCTGTGTTAGCTAATTGGACGGAAAAACAGAAATTGCACAAGAAAATCAAATAGTACGCTCAGTACGCGTCATGTTCAGGCAGCCCCAGAAATTATGGATCAAAGGCTTTGATATATGATCCAACGTTTCATCCATTTGATGCAGGTATTCCTTTTTTTTTTGTCATTTTTTGTGCCTCCTAAAGGACAAGGCAGAGGATTTACCATTTAATAATACACCAAACTCCCTGCCGGATGGTGTGGCATGAAGAGTAAGCACCCTAGAGATGCGAACAAGTCGATCTTAGGAATATTTTTCACGGAAAGCCAAAAATGAATCGAGCGCGACGTCCTACATACATACATAAACTCTACTTTTTTCTCTAATTTGAGAGTAGCTACAAAGCCAATATTTCTGAGAAAAGAATACCAAAATATACTATAAAAAATACTCAAAAATCAAATATATCAAAAGAGTTATCTACAAAATTTACATTGTATTTGTATAATATATATTTAGGCCTACATGTCAAGGTTACCTAAAATTCTCTAAAAGTCAGCAAAATTGCTAGTCCTTACAGAGTCTCGCAGTAATTTCCATTGTTTAGCAGCATGGTAAAGGCCATAAGTAGTAGTTCTAGGTACAGGGAGTGTCAGAATATAGTTACCGCGTAAATTATAGGAAGTATCACGGAGAGTGAATATATTTCTCATATAGATAGGACACTTGGTCCTCCAGACGTCCTAGACCGGAAAGCTTCAGGAAAAGCCAAGGATTTTGAGAACGACTGTAAACACTCCCACGCTATGGAGACAAATTTCAAATCACAGCATCTAGAAAAAAAAACATTCCTAAGCATACGTCGCAGTTATAACACTTGCTTGTCAGTTAAACGTTCGCCCCAAGAGGGATCACCCCACGAGTCAACCCTTTTACTCTCTGGAGCTGCACAAGTTTTAAACTGAACAACACTTTCAAATTTAGCTTTAAAAGATGTTGCAAAACTTAAAACAGCATCACCAGAAAGCGCTATTAACCCTTATTAATATCAACTTCTCTATTCTCCTAAATGGCTTCAATACATTTCTTTTGGTATAAGTTGGGAGAATTTGTTTAACAATCTTGATATTTTTCTTCGGTGATCATTTCCTTCAATCTTATCAGACATGACCTATATGTTTAAAACTTTAGTGTCTCTGTAAGAAGAAATTAGAGTGGTCACTATCGGCGGCTAAAGAGCTAAAGAGCTTTTATTTTAATGATCACTCTTCAGGACTTGATCCACAGACTCCCTGACGACAGCTTGTACAGCATAACAAACCAGTCGCATCATAGAATTTTTGTCTGAGGCTCAAGAGTTAGAAACAACTTGTACAGCATTGTAAGCAACGCCACAGGAAAATACTGCTCAATAACATTTATTTCACTGATCCCACTTTAGGATTTTATCCATAGACTCGAAACTTAGAGCCACCTTTCACAGCACAATAAACAATACCATAGGAACGTACTACTCAAAAACGTTTATTTCAATGGTTCCACTGCAGGATTTCAACCACAGACTCAAAAGAATGGCTTGTATAACACATTAAATAGGTCACATTATTAGACTTTATCCTGAGAATCAGAAGTTAGAACCACCTCGTATAGCATAATAAGCAGAACCACAGGAAAGTACTGCTCAGCAGCTTTCATTTGAATGGTCACACTTTAGGATTTCATCCACAGACTTAAAAGTTAGAACCACCTTGTACAGCATAATAAACAGCACCACAGGAAAGTACTGCTCAGCAGCTTTCATTTGAATGGTCACACTTTAGGATTTCATCCACAGACTCAAACGTTAGAACCACCTTGTACAGCATAATAAACAGTCCCCCAGGAAAGTACTGCTCAGTAGCTTTCATTTGAATGGTCAAATTTGAGGATTTCATTCTCAGGCTCAAAAAGTTAGAATCACGTTGTGCTGCCTAATAAAAAGCACCACAGGAAAGTACCGCTCAGTAGCTTTCATTTGAATGGTCACACCTCAAGATTAAACTCGGAGACTTAAAAGTTAGGACCACCTTGTGCTACATAATAAGCAGCACCACAAGGAAGTATTGTTCGGTAACTTTCAAGTGAATGGTGAAGTCACTGTTTAGACTATCGTGCATCCAGAGACTCAAAAATTAGAAAAACATTGTACGGCACAATAGAGTACTGCTCAATAGCTTTCATCTGGGTTGTGATGCTTAGGATTTCCTTCACAGACTTAAAAGAAAGAAGCATCTTGTACAACATTTTTTTAAAACAATTTTTTAAAACAATTTTTTAAGACAATTTTTTTTAATTTAAACTAGTGAGCAGCACTCTGCGAACTTGTAGTTGTAAAACGTGTTTATTCTCCTATTTTTATTTTTCATCTAACTATCGTAGACTTCTTCAGGGAGTTTTACAAACAAATGCTAAATGCCTGTATTTAAGCAATAATAGCGGCTATTTCAAGAAACACGGACCGCAAAGGTGCTGCCGGATTGACGAAAAGGAACAGGCAAAGCTGTGAAATATTTACACAAGGCGTGATAGTTATTTGGGGACCACGGGGCTACCAAATAACTCTCACGCCTTGCGTAAATATTTCACAGCTTCGCCTGTTTCTTTTTTCGTCAATCCGGCCGCACCTTTGCGGTCCGTGTTTCTCGAAATAGCTGCTATTATTGCTTAAATACAGGCATTTAGCATTTGTTTGTAAAACTCCCTGAAGAAGTCTACGATAGTTAGACGAAACGCGTAGGAGAATAAACAAGTTTTACAACTACAAGTTCGCAGAGTGTTGCTCACTAGTTTAAATTTAAAAATTGTAGAAAGAAGCATCTTGTACAACATAAACAACAACCCAGGAAAGTACTGTTCACTCTCCAGGATTCAACCCACAGACTTAAAAGTACAGCACAACGAGACGCACCAAGGGAGAGTACTGCTCGCTGAGTAGCTTCTGCTCTAGACTTGCTCCAAGTCTCTCGTTCTGAATCTGATTATGGAAGGCGCACGGAGGCGCGCGCGTGGACCACGCCCGTGAATCAAAGTGGCGGCTGGTGCTGTAGACTTCACTGACTTGCATCGCGCGCATGAAGAAAATTATCTCGCGCTGTACACGAACGCACGTATCATCCCTTATTTCCACACGGTAATCGTTGTTTTCGTCATCATTGTAAAATACGAACGACTTGGAGCAAGTCCTACTTCAACTCTAAATCATGCCAATTTAGGATTTCATCCAAAGACTCAAATGTTTGAGGCATATGACACGACAAATGTTTCGCTTCGGGTGTGAAAAGACTAAAAGGGAACCAACTTATTTTCAACTTACATATTCCACCCCCTCAAGTGAAATAAGGAAAGAGTCTCAGCAGATTTGGAGGGGGGTGGTCTAGTTTAGAATTCTTTCCAGGTACTGATTAGAAAGTTTGGCAGAGTCGAGCATTAAATTCCTTGACGTATTTAATTTTTGTCTTCGTGAACTTTGTTTTTACGTCACGTGACATACGTTTTCTATTTTAAGAAAACGAATTCCCATTAAGTTTACCTTGTATCAATGACTTGAGGCAAAAGGTTTCGGGAACTAATTGGGGTTTTGAGAATTTAGGTACTTTCTTTAAACTATGACGTTTTAATTTTGGAGAGGGACTGCGACTAGAGAAAAACAGTAAATAGTTACGTAACAATTAACTTTTTCAGAAAACCCCGTTTAATTTAAACTATCTTTTCACAATTTGGAGATTTTGGAAGAAAGATGGGTAGTTATAACGTTGATTATCATGTTGTAATCGAACTATCGCTAATTTTGCATAAATTAGGGCGTGACCGACCATGTGACCGCAGCAAACACACTAATTTATCCAAAAAGTTGATTTGTCTCTTATTACACAATTATAAGCCATTTTGTCTTGAATAACAAGGCTACTACAAAAATGTCGAAAAAAGGTGATATTTTCATGAGGAGCTATTCTTTAATCCACCTGAGCCTAATTTCAACAGTTACTTAATATTCCAGTATCAATTAATCATATCGTTCGTTGTGTGTGCAGACATATTTAACTTTTGATGTATACTTACGCTAATGAGAGTCGAAAAATGATAAGAAGCAAGACTTTATCCTTACGGTTGCGGCCGAGCATTTGGCAGGGAACAGTCAAAGCAAAAGTATTTTTTTAACAACTTTTTCCTTTCTAATACGAAATGTTAATGTTAACAAACACTCCGCGGGAGGAGATCGGGCGATAAACCAAACGTGCTTGTGGTGATCACAGACGGAAAGACGAACAGCGGTAGCAAAGCTTATCCCACTGTCCTAGCACCACTTATTGTAAGTGTGTGGAAATGTCTGACCTTTCATCATCTATAGACCAGGGGAAAGAGCATGCACTTTGTATATCTGCGACTTACTCCAACACTTAGTCAGGCCTTTATTTTAAGCGTGGTTCACTAGTTGGAACGTCACTGAACAATGCACATAGCTCAGGTGTGAGGACGAAGCCGAAATTGGGTTATTTAGGCGTAGAAAAGTTGCTAACAAACAGCTACCCTAGTGTTTCTCCAAATCTTGTTTTGTTTCTGCTAGCTTTCCTGGTTAATAGGCAATGGCTAACGCCTTGGGCGTTCAACCTAAGCAGCGGTGGTATTTTTTTTTCTGTTTCCACCCAGATGTATAAATGGTCCCAGCGAACCATTGAGGAAACTTCAGTTAACAATTTTTTCCTTTTTGGGGGTGGGGGGGGGGGAGTGTCCGTGGATAAGAGTGCGATGGAGTTGTAAGACAAACAAACACTAAACTCATCTTTTCATACTTTGCACAACTTGGTTATCGACATTTAGCTGTAAGAGAAATCCGTCAACTCAACCTGTTGACTCTTAAAATAAACCATTTCTTATCCATTCCTTATTCATATCTTTTAGAGCAAAAAGGTGAAATTGATCGCCGTTGGATTGGGTTCAGGTATCGATTATAGTGGACTACAAGAGATTGCCAATGGCAAACCGGCGAATGTCATCAACGTTGACAAGTGTGAGGACCTCTTCGTAAGACTGAACAGCGTGCTCCAAGCTTCGAGTGAAGCTGAATAAGCGTGTGAGAAGCATAAATAAATTTTTTATGGGTTTTAAGCGGGATTTGTTGGTTAAAAAACGTTCATAATACAAAGTTGCGTAGGTAGATGTGCTGCATAAGATTGAACAGCGTGCTCCAAGCTTCGTGTGAAGCTGAATAAGAGCGTGAGAAGCATAAATATATTTTTTATGGGTTTTAAACGGGATTTGTTGGTTAAAAAACGTTCATAATACAAAGTTGCGTAGGTAGATGTGCTGCATAAGATTGAACCAGCCATGAGCAACGACTTAATAAATCTAATGTCCGTATGTATTTAAACAAGGGTGAATGTTACACAAATGAAGTCTTAATTAGTTGTTGTTGTTGTTGCTGTTTTTGTCTTTGTTTTTGTTTTTTTGTGTTTTTTACTCTTAGCGCATGGACATCCTAACCGTGAATAATGGTCACTGAGTTGGCTTTGAAAGCAACTGGGCAGGGAATTTTCCCCATTTGCAGTGCGTCAGGGTGTTTTAATCTAATGTAGCCTCGTATAAAACGGTTTTCAGGCAATAGGCTAACGTAATCCTTATGTTAGGAAGCCATATTGACGGCCAAAGGCTTTTAAGTTTTCTATTATTTAAGGCTTGAGGTGAGAGCGTGTGTGGGGTGAGGGGGGGGGGAGTTTTCAGAAGTTTAAGATGATTGAATGCTGATTGACGAGAGTTACTGCTTTAGTGATGCTAATCATGTTGTTTCCTTTTCAAAACAGATTGAAGTTGACAAACAAGAAGTGTGCTTTAAAGAAAACCACGAGACAGAAAAACTATACGTTATTTAGATGAGTCATTTTCCACTGACGCAATTTCAATAAGGCCATATTTAAGGGATCTAGGCGTGTCTCATTACTTTTATTACTATGCTTCGTTATCGCAGTAATAGAGGGTCCCGACAGCGATGGGGTTGGAGGGATTTATCTAATCCGCAGCTCACATTCGTGTCAAACGGATCCCATTTCCCAACTCTAGTTTTCCCAAACTTCTGTTCCTAATTACCTTTTTTCTCACTCATAGCAGTAAGTTTCTATCCCAGTGCCTGACAATTTATTGTGCACAGTGCAACTAAGATAGACAGCCTTTGGAACCCTTCAGTAGGCTCTCGTGGTTCAAAAAGGGACAGTATACAAATGCGTTACCCCGCTTTTTGAAAAACAAGTCGGTGTTTTCTTATTTTATGTTATAATAAAGTTTCGATATAACGCGTGCTCTAATTGGTTGAAACAGCGTGCTTTATCAGAGTACAGATGCACGGAGTAGCCCGTGACGCCATTCTGCTCGCGCTGGCAAGCTCTGAAAAAACTTGATTTCGTGCAATTAAAAGCCAGTTTCTTTACAAATGTGAGCAAAGCTTTATTATAAAACAAATAAAAAGCCAAAACCGTGCTTTGTTCTGTGTGATAAAGCACTCAAGGAAGTGACGAGAGCACTCAAGAAGTAGGGAGAAGCGCTCGCCTGCGGCTCGTGTTCACCCTACACTTCTTTCGTGCTCTCGTCACTTCCTTGCGTGCTTTATCACAGAACAAAGCACGGTTTTGGCTTTTTTATTTGCTAATTATAGAATGCAAAAACATCGTTGTTGCCGCCTCTGTATAAGATATAACATTTAAACTGAGAAGCTTGAAGCAGTAGGTGCTAATTTTTTGTCAAACCACCCACCAAAATTGAGAAATACTTAGAAAACTAAGACCAGCCATTAACAACTGTAATGGGCCGGCGGCCTGTCACAGGGACGGCTGAAGTCACTGTTAATAACGGAACGAAATCTGAACTGATGAAAAAACATGGTGAGATTTCGCTTCTTTTGGCTAAGTTTTACCACAGCTCTCAGTGGTCCCAATTTTGAAGTGTTCTGCCGTTACTTTAGGAACTTTGCGACAGCCACCCGTTTATAGTCCTTTGCGAAGTTATACAGAATGTCAACAAAGAAAAAACATAGGCACGCA
The DNA here is from genome assembly GCA_964017195.1 of Siderastrea radians. NCBI lineage: Eukaryota > Metazoa > Cnidaria > Anthozoa > Scleractinia > Rhizangiidae > Siderastrea > Siderastrea radians. Next base: position 9,777,263 of record OZ024891.1, on the reverse strand, counting down.
ATGCGCGCAGAGCCAATGACGTTTTTTTTCACAATATGGTGAAATTTATCCTGACAACCTATGGGACTTTACACCTCCGGTAATTCCCACCCTAACCCCTCAGCCCTCCCCCCCCCCCCCCCCACCACCACCAAAAAGATCTTGTGGTTATCCACTATAAAACCTGGTAATGATTCAGCAGCGTGACTACGCGGAGTAAAAAAAACCGAAGAAAGCTCTTTGTTTCACGGTTCTTCAAAGAACACAGACAGAAACAAGTAAACTTAAACTCACCGTCGAAATATATTGCATACATAATTTAGGCAAAGGTCAGTGGAAAGATAACAATTTTACTTCAGAAATAAATGCAAGTTGCAGTTGAACCTTTTAATTTCTTACTTCTACCGGCGAATATCCAATACTTTTCAGTGCTCATAAGCGGTCAACTTTCTAAAGGGTGCCGTTTTGACGCTCTGCGTGATTTGTGTGACACGCGACTCGCTTTACTTTGTTTAATTTGTAAGGTTTCAGACGTTTCCTCTCAAACCTGGCTCGTGATTGACAACCCATATATACCAAAGCTACCAAGAAAAGTTGTCGAGTGGAATTGGTCTGATGAATGTGAATAATCATTCCAGAAAGTGAAACAGAAGATTAAAGGGGCTCCTCTGCTCGCTTACTTTGACCCTAACAAGAAACTAGTCCTGCACGTAGACAGCACCAAAGATGGACTAGGTGCCGCCCTCTTACAAGATGGGAAGCCAATCGAAAAGGAAGAAGACATTAGTAGTAGTATCTGGTCTGGAACGCTTAGACCAGTACACATATGGTAGAAACGTTGTTGTCGTAAAAAGGATCACAAGCCACTGGCTTAGGGTCAACGCCCTACAGGGAGAATCAGATGAGAGAATCAAGGAAGTAAATGAGACAACTACAAAAGATGAAAGCGCTGACTTCTCACTCTGGGTACCAGAAGGGTTTCACGCGCGCGCGCGACTACGCAAGAATTAAGTGTCTCACGTTGCCTCACGAAAGCGGGCGAGAGAAACAGTCTGATTACCAGGGCAACTGTTCCCGACCAGTTAACTATTTATAAGCGTAGAAGACCGAGGAGTTGAAGCCAGGACTAACACGAAACACATCCTACAAGCCTTCAAAGGCAGACGTTTCGCGAGGTCGCCACTTGAACCCGGCGAAACGACGTCTGAGCAACGATTGCAGAAATTCCATATTGATGACGTGCACTACCCAGATCTTGGTAGTTCCTTTTGATTGGTTGAAAGAAAATTCCCTTGCGGCACAACCAATCAGAAGCACCACTACTGCACTACTGTTTTCTCAGGCTCAGAATGGTATATTCCAATTTTTCTTTAACTGTAACTATGAAATATAATGTAAATAGTTTAGTTAGTCATTTAGTTTTTAGATAATTTCGTTTAAATCATGTAATTTATTATATTAGAGAGGATTTTTGAAGTTTGTAGAGCGCTTTTGATCATATGTGAATGTAAAAAGCGCTATAGAAGTATTGAACATTATTAAATAGCCTGGGAAAATCACATACTAATTTGGCGACACAAAATATAAATGACTAATCAATAGTGCGGTTAACCGAGTGAGCAATCTTTGTGATTTGTGGGGCTAAGTTCTTTATTCTCAGACGTTCGCTGTTTGGGTCAGTTCGTACGACTGTTTGTGAACCTTAAAAACAGGTTCTAGTTGAATAATTGTGGCAATAATGTCAGGAAAAGTAGTTTTATTTCGGAGAGGAGGAGGTTCTAATTTCCTGTGCACGATGACATTTATGTCCCTCTCAAAACAAAAGCAATTACTATTCGTTTTTGTAGTTGTTGAACTTCTATGTTTTTCATCACATTTAGATCCCAATAAAAAATTAACAAAGGCTACTGATTCCCTTCAAACAGGTATATTCCACCGCAAGACGATCCATTAGGTCCTCTGGTTATCATTACAACGAAAAAGCACGTATAAAATCTAGCTATCTTCTGAGTTTGATAATAATAACAATGGGATGAAAACCAGCTGTGTTAGCTAATTGGACAGAAAAAACAAAAGTCGTACGAGAAAATCAAATAGTACGCTCAGTACGCGTCATGCTCAGACAGCCTCAGAAATTATGGACCAACGGTTTTGATGATTCAAGATTTCATCCATTTGATGCAGGTATTTCTTTTTTTCATTTCCTTTTGTGCCCCCCTAAAGGACAAGGCAAATGATTTAACATTAAATAATACATCAAACTCCCTGCCGGATGGTGTGATATGAAGTGTAAGCACCCAAGAAATGTCCACCAGTCGATCTTAGGAATATTTTTCACGGAGAGCCAAAAATGAATCGAGCGCGAAGTCCTACACACATACATAACATACATACACAAACTTTATTTTTTCTCTAATTTAAGAGTAGCTAGAAAGCTAATATTTCCGAGAAAATAAAAACAAAATACACTACAAAAATGCTCAAAAATCAAATATATCAAGAGAGTTATATGCAAAATTTGCAAAATTTACATTCTATTTGTATAATTTACATATTTAGGTCTGGATGTCAAGGTTAGCTAAAATTCTCTAAAAGTCAGCAAAATTGCTAGTCCTTACAGGGTCTGGCAGTAAGTTCCATTGTTTAGTAGCATGGTAAGAAAATCAATGAAGGCCTTAAATAGTAGTTCTACGGTACAGAACGTGTCAGAACTATATGATATAGTTACCGCGTAAATTATAGGAAGTATCACGGAGACTGAACATATTCCTCATATAGATAGGACACTTGGTCCTCCAGACGTCCTAGACCGGAAAGCTTTAGGAAAAGCCAAGGATTTTGAGAACGACTGTGAGCACTCCCGCACTATGGAGACGATAAATTTAAAGTCACAGCATCTACAAAACAAACCTTCTAGAGGATACGTCGCAGTTATAACACTTGCTTGTTGGTTAAACGTTCGCCCCAAGAGGGATCACTCCACGAGTTAACCCTTTTACTCTCTAGAGCTGCACAAGTTTCAAACTGAACGTTTTCAAATTTTGCTTTAAAAGATATTGCAAGACATAAAAAACAGTATCACCAGAAAGTACTGTTAACCATTCAAGCCTTAACATCAACTTGCCTATTCTCCTTAATGGCTTCAATACATTTCTTTTGGTACAAGTTGGGAGAATTTGTTCAACAATCTTGACATTTTTCTTCGGTGATCATTTCCTTCAATTTCATGACCTATATGTTTAAACATTCAGTATCTCTGTAAGAAGAAATTAGACAATGGTCACTATCTGCGCTTAAAGTGCTAAAGAGCTTTTGATCTACAGACACCCTGACGACATCTTGTACAGCATAGCGAGCCGATCACAACATAGGATTTTGTTCGGAGGCTCAGGAGTTAGAAACAACTTGTACAGCATAGAAAGCAACGCCACAGGAAAATACTGCTCACTAATATTTATTTCAATGATCCCACTTTAGGATTTTATCCATACACTCGAAACTTAGACCCAACTTGTACAGCATAATAAACAGTACCACAGGAAAGTATTGTTCAATAGCTTTCATTTCAATGGTTCAACCTCAGAATTTCAACCACAGACTCAAAAGAATCGCTTGTATAACACAATAAAGAGGTCGCATCAATGGACTTTATCCTGAGAATCAGAAGTTAGAATCACCTTGTACAGCTTCAAGAATAAACAGCAACACAGGAAAGTACTGCTCAACACTGTTTCAATGGTCAAACTTGAGGATTTCATTCTCAGGCTCAAAAAGTTAGAATCACGTAGTGCAGCGTAATAGACAGCACCACAGGAAAGTACCGCTCAGTAGCTTTCACTTGAATGGTCACACCTCAAGATTAAACTCGAAGACTTAAAAGTTAGGACCACCTTGTGCTACATAATAAGCAGCGCCACAAGGAAGTAATGTTCGGTAACTTTCAAGTGAATGGTGATGTCACTGTTTAGACTGTCGTGCATCCACAGACTCAAAAGTTAGAAAAACGTTGTACAGCACAACAAACACATAAAGTACTGCTCAATAGCTTTCATTTGAATGGTCACGCTTTAGGATTTCGTTAACAACACCTCGGAAAGTACTGTTCACTCTCCAGGACTCAACCTACAAACTTAAAAGTACACCAAGGGAGAGTACTGCTTGCTGAGTAGCTTCAGCTCTAGACTTGGGCCAAGTCGCCTGTTCTGATCATGGAAGGTGCGCGCGTGGACCACGCGCGTGAATCAAAATGGCAGCTGGTACTGTAGACTTCACTGACTGGCATAGTGTGCATGAAGAAAATTATCGCGCGCTGTACACGAACGCACGTATCATCCCTTATTTCCACACGTTAATCATTGTTTTCGTCACCATTGTAAAATACGAACGACTTGGAGCGAGTCCTACTCCAACTCCGAATCATGCCACTTTAGGATTTCATCCACAGACTCAAATGTTTAAAGCACATGACACGACAAATGTTTCGCAGCGGGGGTGAAAGGACTAAAAGGGAACCAACTTATTTTCAACTTATATATTCCACCCCTAATTTCAACAGTTACTAAGTATTCCAGTATCAATTAATCCTATCGTTCGTTTTTTGTGCCGACATATTCAATTTTCGATGTATATTTATGCTAATGAGAGTCGATAAATGGCAAGAAGCAAGATTTTATCCTTATGGTTGCGGCCGAGCATTTGTCAGGGAACAGTCAAAGCAAACCAGTTTTTTATCTTTTTTTTCTGTCTCTAATACGAAATCTTAACGTTAAGAAAACTTTACGTTCCAACTACCATAACGTTGTCGTAAATATAAATAAGCAAAATTAATATTCATATCCCAAAAGAACAAATTTACGAAATTTCGAGAAAGACTGCCGTAAATTATCAAAATTACAATCATTTATTTAAACTGCGTTTCTTAAATCAAATTTAATTTCTTTTCTCAGTCCTTCTAGCATAAATAATTATGACTAGAGAATACTTCATAAATTTTATTTGCTGTGGAGAAGTCTGGGGTTTAGACGTAAGCTTAATCAAATTGTCCAACAAATTGTCCTACAATTCGTGTGAAAAATGCGGTTATGGTTTGGTAATTGTCTGAACAGAAAATGATATATTGAAACATTCGTCTCCAATTTCAAAAAAAGAGCACCGTTTATTGGCTTTTAGACCCCACTAACTTGTTAAAGACATTTTGATTAACATCTTTTAGGCTTTTTTTATTAGGAAAGTTGCAAAACCAAGTTGTAGACTGTCATTCAAAAAAGATTAAAAATGATAAAATGAAAGGGCCTCTCTGAAGCGCAGCGATTAATGCTCTTAAAAAATGGTACTTATTTGCATTTATGAACTACACAAATGATGAGCAAATTGAATAAAAGATATCTAACTTACGAGAGAGGTCATTTTCCTTTATGAGTAGAAAGCTATCTTGTGGACACAAACTTGTCGGAGCAAATCCTGTTAGATTACTTTCTTTCAGTTTTCGACAGCATGTGTTTTAGTAAAGCAAATTTTCAGAAACCGTTTCGACAGCCCGATTCGTGCTGACACTTTTTTAATTAACAATTTGGGAGTGGGTAACGAGTTACACAAAACTACAGGGAGACTTCTAGACTAGACACCGCTATACACTCGCCCCTGTCGATGACTCCGTCCCGGCTACGAAATGGTTTTGTCTTGGTGTCTCTGGATAAAATGAGTCAACTAGGATTTGTTAGAAGATTTGAAAATTTAATAAATTTCAGTTTGATTTCTTGAAATACCACTTGTCTCTTTCCGTGTTTGCTGAGTCTGACATACGATAAATTTACCTGCAAAATAAGCATAGCAGACGGACTGTCATACTTCTTTAATTGAATGATAAATCCTGTACAAACGTTCAATGCAAGACCCTTGAATTGCGATCCATTTACGGCCCTTCTTTCCGCGAGTCAATGGTAAAAGTAATCATGCAGCGTAATTAATGTCTCTCGTAAATCTTTCCTCTTATTAAAATGCCAAGCTTGCCTACAATGAACGCAAGCGATTTAGTTTATTCGTTAGATTGATCTTTCACCTACACGAACTGCGAGACCCAAATCAAATAGAAGAATTACATCGTCCGTATAAGGATTGAAGATTGGCTGCTTTTGCCAGTAAGTAGCTCAGTTTTAGGCATGTTAAAAAAGAGAGAGAGAGAGAGACAAACTACTTGTTTCAGGCGATCAGAAAAGGAGTGAACATTGCTTATATCATCCGCTGTTAGAATTTTAATATATCAAGAGACTGTACATAGATCCGCATAGATTTAACATGACTTATAAGATTTGACTGTGGGATTTGAAGGTTAGCTGTTATCGTCAGTTTAATTACCATGCGGTTAAGACGTTGCTTAGAAACAACTTACTGGGGTGATTATTTGTAACACCGAGTTAACAAACGTGCAATTCAACTGTTTACGTAAACTTATGATAATCTAGATATGAGGTGGCTTCTCAGTTTTCTCTAGATCTTTTTGGTTTCACCGCAGGCACAGCCAAAAGTTGCTCTTCAACTCTTCTGAAACCGAAGGTACAGTTTTTCGCATTGAATGAGGGGTATGGTTTGTCTTGGGCATTTGTTCTTAATTATTGGTACATGTGTAGAAAGTCTAGGGTACCGCTTGACGAGCTTAACACGTTTTTCTTGGCACTTTTTTTTATTTCTGTTTAGTTCTGTTTAGCTCTCACAACCCACCTTTAAAAACAAGCTGCTGTATCTGGGGAGGCGATTTGAAAAATAAAGGACTACCGGAATGAAAGAGATTTTAAAAACAATCAACCCCTAGTGCCGGTTTCTCTAGCTTCCCGAAGCCATTTCGGGACTGAATCACTACTCAGATGTGTAATAGTCTTTCGAGCCCGAATTGTCTTCGGGTTTCGGTCTTCGTGCCCCAACCTGAAACGTTTCTGGACGGAGGTTTGACAAAAAAACAAGGGCTCCTGGTGAGAAAAATTCAAGCTATCTTCGATCGAATTCGTCGAAAACCCGCATTTGAAAGCCGCGTTGCCAATAAGAAACGAACAGAATAAGAACCAACCCTTCGTGAAAAATGGACTAGATGGCAAGCCAAAAATTTTAGCTTTTATGTTTCAATTTTGGGGCACGTTTCAACTATAACTTTTATTACACGTTTCCAAGGTTTTAAGGCTCATTACTTTAGCTGAAAGGAAGCTTAACTAGATTATACCACATGCAACCAAGTTTCCTTGGTGAGTATACGTCAACTCTGCAACGATTCAGCCTAACGCCGGCCTTACTCTCCGGCCTAATGAGTTGTTATAGCAATAAAGGTGCAAAATCTTAAGTAAATCTTGGTAAGAACATTTAACCAAATGATAAATATAATAAGCCATACACAAGAAATGCAAAGCACTCGTTACAGTATTGTAAAGTTTTCTATAAAATTTCTGGCGTCCACCGGCCTTATTTGTAATTAATACGTTCGGGAATAGGAATCGAGCAACGTACAAACTTTTTACAAAATCTCGTGAGAAAGGAGCCAAATGACCAGACGGAAAAAATTCTTTTTTTCACCGTGTAAAAGCTGAAGGCTTGAAATTAGGCCTTGATGCTGCTCATCAAAAGCATACGTTTTGTGTCAAGCTATTGATTCAAATTTGCATATAGTGTCGTGAAAATACAGGTAATTGCAGGTATGACGCAAATAGAAGTGTAAGGTTTACTTGCTACTTTGGTAGTTTCACTGTGATAGTAAGTTTTATTTACAAGATAAAATACTAATGTTTGACACTGTAGCGAATGGCGTTGAGTAAAATGTTCCTCTTTTCAGCTGAAAGTACGTACATGGTACGCTACGCTTCTCGCCAGGGCAAAAAGACTGTTAATTTTTTCATCACTTATTAGACTTTTTCTATTTGCCATGCTTAAGTTGTTACCTTTATTGACTAACAAATTTCTTAACAATTTAGATGTAGATGACCTTTAACAACGTACGAAAGCAAACTTGGGTTATCTAGTTTTTTATCGACTTATCAAGACAGGTTTCTGGTTTTGTCCGGCTCGGAGGCCGTATAATTACCTTTTACCGTTCCTAGTTTACCACACCCGAACAATCGTTTTTAATTCATTTCAACAAGACTCCTACTCAATTATACTGTAACGCACTAAGAGAACTGACAGTTGTGCAGATCTAGACAAGAACAAACAAAGATCGTTTGTCAGGCCTAAAGTACCGACAAGAAAGTAGCCATCATACTCGTTGCCTTCCCGAAAGAAACTTCGAATTTGAAAAAAAAAAGAGTAAAGAAATCTCATTTTGTTTTCAAAGCAACGCAAAACGACTAGTACAACAGGAAAGTATACTACTGGATGAGATAAATTCATTTACACAGAAAAATATATAATTCGATCGATAAAATTAATTTGATTGGAATCTAGAGATTTTATCCTTTCTCACAGAATGAGTCAGTAGAACTCGCTTTTAGAGAACATTAACATGATACTACAAAGAAATTGCAGCTTTAACTATCTACTGGTACAAAAGCTAGACTGAACCGCAGTGCACCCAAGGATTTTAACTAAGAAGGACAGGGTTTCTGGTTGTGCCACGGATATTCATTAGCTAGCAAAATCAAATGTAAATACAGTCAACTGCTGCCAAACTCGAGAAGCTTTCCAGAAATACAAAGTAAAGGAATTGAAGCCAACCAGAATGAACTGTTCAAAATGAATCATTGGTTAACTGTTCATTGTGATTGCATAAAAATCATTCACATTTGAAGGCAAGCAGTTCCAAATGTGCTTGTTGAAAATGTTGAAATACAAAAACGCTGGTTGCAAGTTCAAATAGTTAAATTGGATTTCCTATTTCTTTTTTGTGCTGGTTTTTGCTTTTGCCTTTGCTTTTGTTTGTTTCTTTGTTTCTTTTATTTTTTGTTTTTTTTATTTTACAATTTTTTTTTTTGCTAGACTGTCCCTGTCCAATATCACTTTTTATTTCATAGTCGGTAGATCAAAGAGACCAAAGTACTTCAGGGGTGAGACACGTACATTGTACAACTATAAACAAGACATAACTACTGTTTAAACAGAGTTCATTGTGATTGACAGTCGGCTTTTGTACATCCGATCTCATTTGCCACTACCTGCCTAACAGCCTAACAAACGCCTTGTTGCACATATCAGAATTGGCAGCGGAAACAAATGGATTACGCCAATACATTTCGCTTCGTTAGAGATGTTAAAAAATATACAAAGAAGATGATGGGATTTATGTCAATCAATGCTTTAAAAAGGAAAATGAACTTTAATCAAACTTGAGAAACTAATATAAGCAATATTAAAATTTATACTATTGTTTGTGGTACGTACATATAAGTGAATGACGGGGTTTAAGTAGATAAATATCAAAATGGTTCTCCAAGAAACGAAATCTTTGGTCGTGAGAGTTGAATTTGATTGCCTCTAATTTGTTCAAGTTTGTAATCTTTGCTTTCCACTAGAAATGAGCGAGAACGTCACCCTCCCCTCTCCAGACAACCCAACGGCTGATCCTCTAGGCCGCCCGCAGGTGCAAATATGGTTTGAAGTATCTCTTGCTATCTTAATTTGCCTGGTGGCATTCACAGGTAGGGATCAACATATCATGCTAGGATGCGTAACTGTTGTTATAATGCTTATGGACCTGCATACGTAATCTAAAAGTCTTGGGTTCAAGAACACTTCAAGCCCGTCGTTCTGCCTGCAAATCTAACCACACTTCTTCATTTAAGATTACACAATTAGGCGCGACACTTTTTCTTTGCCCACTGAAGTGAAAGTGAGTATTCCGGAGAACGTTTGAGGGAAACACGACAAAAATACTAGCATTATATAATACGATCTAGCAACATATGCGCGGGGAGTAGTTTCTGTAATACTCCATAACCCTTAAGCTTCAGATGAGGTGATCGCACAAGTGCTAATCCAGTATGCTCATATCAAACGTAAAGATGACGTTCTATTATAATGTTTGGGGCTATGGGAATCCCAGGGGAAAATGCAGGGCTCCAGTGCTCCAAAACGAAAAAGGCCCTCCAGGGCTGCATCGCCTCTCTCCAGGGTTCTCTTTACCCAGAATTGATATTTTGGACCGATAAAGGTCAGGGGTTCCGGTCTTCACAGCAAACATTTTGGGCTCCAGGGCACCAAAAGACAGCTCCTTTGGGATCCTGGTTTTGCAATCGAAGACTACAAAAAGACTCATTTAGTCTCAGTCTTCTACAGTAGATATCACCCGTATTTGGCAATGATTTGTCATTTCCTCTTTCATCTTTTTTCACATTCATCACCAATTCCTTTGACTCTTTTCTTGTAAAATTGTACGTTCGAAAATGGCTTCACATGTGGCGACTTAGCTGGCGCATGTTTGGTGACATACTCCGAAAAATTTACGTTATTCCCATTGGAAAGAACCAAAAGCTATAAAAACTCGCCAAGCTGGACAAAGCAAAAGTGCCTAGTGCTTTCAGCAATTTAGAGAAAGAATGTGTGTAAAACTTCGAGTTATTCCTATTTTGCAACATCTGGAATACGTCCTTTCAGAACGCATCCAAACTAAAAAGCTACCCAGGACCCTTAATGCAGACGTCTCTATTTACTCTCTTCATATGACCTTCTCACACTGTTTTATCATATTTGTAATGCCAAAACGTTTTGGCCAGATGTGTTCAATAAAGACCTTTGTTATCATCATCATCATCATCATTAGCTACTGCAGCAACAGCAGCAGCTGTATCATCATCATTGTCATCATCATCATTATCATCATCATCATCACCACCACCACCACCACCACCACCACCATCATCATCATCATCATCATCATCATCATCATCATCATCATCATTGTTATTATTATTATTATTATTATTATTATGAGGGAGGCAATAGAGAAGTCTGCGCGTAGGTAACAACCGTGAGCTACCTAATGTGTAAACCTTATTCACAGGAAACATATTGGTCGTCCTGGCCATTCACTACGACCAGAGGCTTAACACCGTCACCAACATGCTGATCGAGAACCTGGCATTCACCGACATCTTCATGGCGTCCCTTCACATGCCCTTCTGGATCATCAGCCTTCGTTATGGACGGTGGGTGCTGGGTCACGTGGCATGCCAGATGGTTGGCTTGACTCAGCTGTTATTTGGGATATGTTCTTTATTCACCATGACCGGGATTGCCTTTAACCGATATTTCAACATAGTCAGGCGCAATCTCTACCTGAAGTACTTTTCAACTAAAAAGACCACTTACATCATAATTATTGCATCATGGCTAGGTACGCTGGCCTTCACCACGCCGCAGCTCTACGGCTGGGGAAAGATCGACTACCACGTGCTCTTCTCAGACTGCACGTGCGTATGGGACCTTCCAGACGTCTCTTACATCATATTCCTTTGCGCTGGGACAATTTTCGCCGCTGCTACCGTCATATCGTGGTGTTATTACACCATTTACAAAACCGTCAAAGCCAGCGCGGAAAGGATGCTGGAGCATGCAGCTACGAGTAACGTGAAAAGCAACGCAGTTGGCAACAAAAGCGAGAGAAGCGAGAGGAAAGTTCTCAAGACCTCGTTCGTGGTCGTCTGCGTTTACATGACGTGTTGGACGCCTCTGTCTGTTATTGGATTCATTGAAGTTTTTGGGTCCTCGAGTCCACGATGGGCTCATTTATTTGCTTACTACTTTGTGTTCTGCAGCAGCCTGACAAACCCTTTCATATACGGCATCATGAACCCGCAGTTCCAATATACCTTCAAGAAGATGCTTCGGATAGGAAGCGACAACGTGCTTCCGATGTCGAGCGCTAGCCGAGTTAAGGGAAACGAATGCGGAACGAAGACTACCCCATTAGACAGCGTGCAGCTGATTGAAGAAATGCCAAGTACAACCATTCAGTCGGTTCCAGTTTTTCGGGCCCAAGACATAGACAAACGTGAAGCTGAAGACACGTCTAGTGCACCTATGCAGCCCTCTTCGAAAAAAGGGGGTCAGGCATGGTCCTAAAAACACTGAAGGAAAAAATCACATTTTCCTCACATTTTCCTAGCTAAATGCTGCCTTTCGCTAGTTACGAAAGACTATAGCAAAGAGAAACATGAATGAGGCATGTGAATGCCTTTTTGAATCTGCGTGTCGAATCGACACACAGTTGGCGTGTTGTCACAAAACGAGTCAGTAAACATGGTTGCAAAATGTAAGTGAGAAATAGAAATAGACTCTATTCTCACCAACGGTTAGCCTTTTCAACAAGCTTTCTTGTGTTGGCCATCTCATGTTTGACGTTTTTTTTTTTTAATGCAACCTTTATTACAACACAGACACATTACTTACAATACTATTACAAGCTTACTACAATAGAAATTACTTACACTACATACGATACTATTGCTTACAGTACTGCTTATAATGAGTTTACTAACCCTACACCTGCGGATTTTTTTTTTAGAGTTCACAGTTTTTTCTTTTCTTTACTTTTTTTTAAATTTACGTTAACACGCTACAAATTAACATTGCATTACTTACATACATTTACATACATACATACATACATACATACATGCATACATACATACTTACATACATTTATGCATTGTTTACAATACTACATACACTATGCTACTTTCCTACGTAAGTTACTTACAACAATACTAACATGCATTGATGTGACGCTTACAGGCCAAACTGGTTATTTACATCACCTACCTAATCTATAAACGTATTCAACCTTATTTGTAAAGATTCTGTAAGATGGATGGACACGTTTCATGCGACATTCATAGATGTGTTGCTTTGCTAAGATTATAAGATGATTGATTAGTAGAATGCCTTCCTTCCTTTGCCATATTCCAAAAAGTATATTAGTGCTTGAAAGTTCCTCCAGATCTATATTTATTTTTTACACCAACTAATGAAGTCCAGCCAGAAACTCTTTGTATAGGGACATGTAACAGGGGCGTAGCCAGGATTTTTCCAGAGGTACGCACAATTTGCCAACCCGTCCCCCCCCCCCCACCCCACTCAAGTCCTAACTTTTTTTCAGCAGCCTTTATTAAATTTTCTTTTCATCACTATGGCGAAGTTACGTTTTAAGTATAAGCTTTCTTACTTGATATGAGAAGACAACTAAGTCGTAAAATTCTTTGTAAGTTACCTTTTTGGGATCATTGAAGCGTTCCGATCTCCTATCATAATAGAGCGAACATGCTGGCGGTATCTCAGAGTTTTATTCACAAACAAGAGGTCACAAATGAGTGATTTTTTTTACTGCTGTGTGCCACGTTGTTATTAACCGGCATTGTTTGCCTTCCAAAAGCACCTTCATAGACGTAATTGTGCCCTAGTTGAGTTTCATTTAGGTCTACGCTTCTTACAAATCTACAAAAAAAACCAAATCGAAATCCTGAGACCATGTAAAATTAATATAAGAGTGGATAGCTTTCATAAGAAGATATAATGGTTTTCGGTTACAAGCACAGGGCTTAACGTTTGTCTTTCTTCCCAGCTGCAAACTCAGAAATGATCCCACTTAAGTCTATTTCCTTCAGTGTTTATGTACATGTATAACGGATAGTGAGGTCAACCGCGCAACCGACATAGCGCTCCGAAGTGGCGTCGTGATCCTCTTCATGCTACTGAAACTTTGCTCTGCAACAGACGTTGACACAGGATACGTAAAAAGCGTCAGTCTTGACCGCTACATAAATTCCAGGGAAAAGTTCTGGGTTGGCAAAGTCCAGTGTTTCTACCAAGGTCTGGGGAATGCCACCTTCAACCAACAACCGCCTTTGACACCACCTAGTCACTTCTCGTTTGAATTCATCAAGGGACACATGCATGTCTTCGCCATAGTGCTTATACATCAGTCTTCCACATCCTTTTAAAGCAGGTCTTGAAGATTTCCTGAAATTTGAATCTGATATTTAAGATAAATGTAACACAAATATAAAATGGAAATGTAACGGTATCATCACGAGAACAAGCAACTACCTGACATTAGATGTTGTGCTTGAAATAAGCCTGGTAAGGGTTTCACTGATGACAGCTCCGGCGTTGACTTCCGATATAAGATGATCCAGAAATGGAAAGTAAACTGCTCTCTTCCAATTGGCGGAAGGAGTATCCGCCTCGACGTTTTCACAGTATTGCTGCTGGAGGGATGCTCGGATTTTTGTTGCATAAAGCAGCAATGTCTGTTGCTTTGTCTAGCAACGCATCCCAGACAGAATCGTCATTCCTCTCCACCTGAAGGACTGATGGACAGACGTTTGCTTCCTTGGACGCTTGCACCAGGTCCAGTTGAGCGGTTTAAATGAAATGAGCATCTTGAAATTCTAACTATGAGAAACACATGGCAAAGTGCAATTATAACACACAATTTGAACTCGTATGGCTCTTCGGTTTCTTCATGCTGCTCTGTCATTCTGTCAGTGCTGATGGCAAAGTAATAATCTGTAATTTTTTGGGGTCATGGTAAACCTAGCAAATCAAGAGTCTCATGCGAACACAGGCCGATCCAAGGCTATAAAACGAGGTGACCACAACGCGTTCACTCCTTACCATCCCGCTTACTTTCTTCTCGCTAATTGTGCGGCCTATTTGGACCATTCGGTCGATAATGCGAGAGGATTAATTTCCAGCCACTTTGCTGCGCCTCAACAAATTTTTTGCAGCACATGATTCGCTGTGTCTTAATGATTGATTCCAAATGTGGTGCCCTTAAGCCACCGTTTTCCACATCACATATCAAGGCTGAGCGTTTAACTTTATCCTTTCCTTTTCAAATAAAATTAAATAAAATTTTGTTTGCTTCCTTGATGCTGTCTTTGTGTGCGTAAACCAAGCCAGCCCTATACCTGAAGATCGGAACGACAAATGTTTTTATGATTTGTATTCGACCAAGCACTGTTAGGTTTCTCCAATTCCAAAACAGCAGCTTTTCTCTGATAGATTTCAAAATTTCATCAAAATTCAGCGTTTTCCAAAGGGCTTGATCGTACGTAAAATGAACACCTAAAATCCTGATAGCCCGTTTAATAGTGATATTTCCGTCGGCGGAGACGTATGAACTTTTGTCACTTGTGTGCTGCTTTCAACCAACTATTATTTCGTCACCTGCTAAAATGGCATCAGTTGAAGAACTGGGATTTGGGCAAAATTTGGGCTGGGAAATGGAATTTGGAACCCTCCTTCAGAAAAGCGTATGCCAGTTTACAATAGCCTTTGACCATCGGACATTTCTCGGTCAGTATGCAACGAAAAGAACGCTTAACAGATGTTTGCAGTAAAAATTGCTTCAAAACTGAGTTTTTTAAAATAATATTTCCATGTTTATGGAAGCTGATCGGGTAAAAACAAGTGAAACTTTTTGTCGACCTTTTTGAAAAATTACCACCTGTAACCATCACTAGCTGTATATAGACCTTCTCGTGCTCAAAGTGACAGAGTCTGCATGCCACCGATAGGCTTAGCAAACCACCCACGGACATGGACAAAACAATGACATTCCTTAATTATCCGATCAATGACATTCCATCGTTCTCTAATTTTTGTCCGCAAAGTAAGTTCCCACACTCCCAGGTACCTATAGGGACTATAGGGAGGATAATGAAAGCACAGGAAGTTCGACTGTACTCGTTCTTCTTTTCTGGCCTTTCGAAGACATTGTGTAATAAGTCAAGGCTTTAGTATGAGCAAAACGAAAACACTTCTGTTTTTTTGTGCTTCCACTTCTCTTTATATGTATCGAATAGTTTTGACTTACGGTTTACTGTATGCTTATCCTCGACCCGATCCATCACTGGCGAAAAGTTAAGCCTTCGATGCGACTCATTATACAAAGACACGTACACCATATTTATGTTGAGACATCTCATCGCAAGAGAGGATGCACTCTTGCCCAAGTATATGCTATGATGGATGGTGATATTTTTGGCGGGGTGCTTCATGGTTGTTACGTTAAAGGGGTAATACCAAATTCCGCAAAAATAGACTATTAAATAGGTAATGCGTATCGTTATGTATGTGGACGTAGTACAGTATGTAACGTATGTGGAAAAAGTTTTTCAAAACGCAAAAGAATTGTCAAAAACCATCTCAATTCCAAACTCTGAAATGCATTGTAAGCTATTGTAGCTCCATAATTTGTCCAAAGGAAGTTTTCCGTCGACGAAGATTAATTCTTTCGACGGAAACTACAATAAAAGGATTTGTACGAAGTTCTCTCACTATACAACAAGGTACCAAAGATAATCCGAGGTGTACTATGTGGAAGGAATTCATTTCGAATAATCGCCCCTTTACCTGGAAAAGCTTTGGTAATCTAAATAGAAAAAGAAAACCAAACCTTCAGATATTTTCTTCTGTCCTTTGTAGCGTCGAAAGCTTCTGAAAGCGGTCCTCTGGTTGGACAATTTCTCGGCTAACGGTAGATTGCTTCATACCACGTTCTCAGATTGAAAAAAAAAACGGTGGCTGTCCCACAAAACGTATCCACACGCGTTTCAATCCTTTTTTGGTTTTATACTGTAACGAGACTTAGGATTTTATTTAAAGTAACGTGCTCAGTATTCTTAGTTGCAAAACTAGTTTTCAGTTACGCCACATGCACTAATACATATATTGTTAAGTGAGAGCTATGCAAACCTTGATGTTTTCATCTTGTGCTATTTTATTGGCTTGCATGTTGCTTTAATGTTTACGATTAGGAACAGTTCTCATTCCCCTCCCCTCCTCCTCTTTATAACTCTACCCCAATTTCACACAAGGCCCTTTCTTAAGACATCAAAACTTCTTTTAATGCGGTTTTTATCATTCCATACCATAAAAATGCGACATTCGAATTTCTAGCATAGTCACAGATACATGTACATTCTTTTCTCCCAACATTCTTCGGTAAAACGTCAAATAAAAGTTGTTGAACTATTCAAAAATAAGGCGTGATGTTCACATCACCCCTATGCATGTGGCAGCTCTGTTTCATCAATTGATATTGCAGATAACATTATTATAACCTGAGAAAACAGCCGACGTTTCACGAGGTCGCCACTTGAGCCCTCGCAAAACGACGTCAGAGTAAAGAGCGCAGAAACTCCATACTGATGACGTACACTACCCAGATCTCAGTAACGAGCGCAGAAATTCCATACTGATGACGTATCACTACCCAGATCTTGGTAGTGCCTCCGATTGGTTGGAATTTTCTTTCAACCAATCAGAACCACTACCAAGATCTGCGTAGTCACATGTGATCAGTATGGAATTTCTGCGCTCGTTACTCAGGCATCGTTTTGTAAGGGCTCAAGTGGCGACCTCGCAAAACATCGGCTGTTTTCTCAGGCCAATGATATTATGCATCACTGTACCTTATAATTGTGCATGATTGCCAGCAGAGATTAAAATTACAAAATTTTCTTGCAGGCATTGGCCAAGTTTATTGATGAAAAAACATGGGGCTTACCTTTTGCAGATTTTGTGATTGCTGACCTTCCTATTGAACATGAAAATAGTGTAAAACTTAGGAATGAGTTGAGATAAAGGCAAATCAATTTAAGAACATTCAATGAATTGGTCACTCAAAACATGGTAAATCAATCTTGACAATCACATTTTCGTAGGTCACTGATTTTCCAATCTGACCCTTCTTTCTCCTGTTTCTTCTGTAACTTTGTAATCAGCTTTCTCAAGTATTGAGCATTTCCAACGAGTCTATAGTCAACGGGAAGTTCAAGGCCTTTACCTTGGCCTGCGATAAATCTGCTGCCAATACATTCCGCCTCAATTTGCCCATGCTGTGACAAAAACTTATGAAAAATCTTGGATAGTTCGACTGGTACGTGTCCAACAATCTTCTCACCTTTATTCCTTACGGCCACTGCATATCTGTCATGGTCATTCTCCGGTTCCATCTCGCAGTCCATAACTTATCCATTATACACCGTTGCATCTACAATATAAGCATGGTACCCACGCACGCTTGCCTGAACATAGAATTTGTATTAATCTGCCATTTATAGTTTGATTTGTGCAAAAAGCTGACTTTCCCCAAGAGAAATTCGGGCTAGATTTCAGAATACCCGGCCACTTAATATTTGTCTTCAAAACCTGCTACCGCAGTCCTGCAGTCATCAAAATTTACATACAGCATTAGTCTTCAAAAGCTGCTACCGCAGTCCTGCAGTCATCGATTTACATACAGCCTTCGTATTCAAAAGATGCTCCCGTAGTCCTGCAGTCATCAAAATTTACATACAGCATTAGTCTTCAAAAGCTGCTACCGCAGTCCTTCAGTCTCGCAGTCCTCGAAATTAACAGGAAGTTTAAGCGAAGCCAAAAAGATTAAAGCGAACCAAAAGAGGGAAATGTGTTTGTTTCTCGTTCTTTAAGTGTACTACGCAAAAGAGATTGATTATTTGGGTTTTCACTCAGATCACATATTGAATGCTTTCGCGTCCCAAACTTAAATAAATATTACATGTACGCTTCAGTAATCATGGCTTTCGCGCACGAAATTGAATAAATATTTCATTAAAGCAGTGAAGCAAAACAAAAAGAAAGAAATGCGTTCCCTAAAACTTTTTGGTTCACTGTTATGTGACAAATAAAGTGCTTTTGGCCTTCGGAGAACCGTCCTTGGATGAATAACATCGCGCGTAACTTTTCGCGTTCCGCGAACTTTAGTAAATAACATCGCACTCCGGCTCGGCATAGCTGCTACGTGGTTCACGGCAAACCGAAATGTATTTAGTCTTCGCTCTCTTAGCGTGAAAAGCCAAACAAAAGAAACTTGTTTCTTTTCATCGTGTGACAAGAAATTACTTCTTGTTTCCTTGTTCCTCCAACTTATCCGTTAACTTGCAACAACACCGTTTATGGCGAAGCCGATATTTACCTTCCGATATCAACAACAGCACTGTCTCAATTACACATTGCTTCAAAACTTTATTCAGATAATCCCTTTGACCGAGAACTAGTACCACTACCACCTTCCAAGTGCTTAACAATATCAGTCTCCCCGTTTTCAAAGTACACAAACCTTTTCATCTAAGATACAATTCAAGTCTACATTTTGCAATCACGTCACCATTGATTAAAAATCAAACGAAAACGATTAAACGAAACAGCTCTTCAATCTTTCAAACAAAACTTGTAAACTACAACAAGCGAAAAAAAGGATGCACAACTTGCACACATCGTATAGCTATCGTCCGTAACAATACTATCCTCTAACTCTGATTTGGAGTATAAATTTTTTTTACAGCTTCCAAAAACTTCTCAAATAAGTCCTCGTCTCTATTCATATAGCGCCACATGAACTCCGCTAAATAAGATGAAAATTGGTGTTTTCTAACACCAAACGGGGGCAACTTTGCCTTAGCTTGACGCCAGTGGCCTTCCATTTTGTTTGTGCTGTGGCCAGCAGCGTTCACAAACTCCTTGGAGTGGTTTACGGTTAAATGGGTGTATCCATATTTCTCCAAATTGCAGTACGCTTTCCAGCAGTCTGAAATGATGGTTGTTCCTGGTTCAATCCACTGTTGAATGATGGGTAATAAAGTCGCCTCATCTCTTTTCTCCACGGCTACGAGGAAACATTTTCGACTGTCATTCTCGATCCCACCGAATACCCACTGTCCTTCAACACGATGACCGCGATGGTACTTTCTTTTTCCAAACTTGCTCTCGTCTATTTGAACTGTCTTGCCTTTACCTCCTATCCTCTCGCTGTTTTCAAATAAGGTAATCTCACATACTTCCCGACAAAAACTGTCCCAATCCACTCCTGTGCTTGATGCCAGTCCAAGTTCATGCCTGATTTGTGCCTGATCAAGATCCTGACACCACCAATACGTAAATTTTAAGATCTCCTCCATCGTCATGTTACTATGCTCGAACCAGCTTCCTTTTCTTACTGAAATCTCCACCTTGTGCCTTTTGTTGTTAACCTGCCTTCTACATTCCCATCTAAAACCATCTGACCGGTCGTCGCACTTTACGAGTTTCATATCTTCACCGCATAAGGAACACAATCGCGCCTTGGCTAGCAAACCTTCCACCATCAACCATTGAATGAGAACTTCCTTATCGTGCAGCCGAGCGATCAAGTCATCATACCGCCACTTTCTGTGTTCACGTTCGCGCCCATAACTGCCTTTTGCCAATCCGCATTGGGTTTCTTGTTCTTTTTTAGGGGCTTCCGCTGGCGTTTGTGTACTTGCACTGGTTAGGTGATTTCTTTTCAAACCAATAGCAACTTGTGTTCCCTTTTCATCCATCTTTTCGCTCGAAACTGCACATAACGCACTGTACTGAAAACGACGCTTGTAATCTTATGTTATTTTCGTAGCTGTTTCATTTTCAGTTGATCTCAATTACAATTATTCACAACCAATTATTATCTCTTTTCTTTCTTCATTTCGTTTTACCAATTACAAAAACGTAACAAATTCACAAGGATCAAAACACAATAGCTCCCTAACAAAGAAAAATCATTTTAAAAGGTGCGCCTGGCCTACCATTGGTCAAAATAGGAAATGCCGGCTTCTCAGATACTAACTACGCTAGCCTTTTCCAAGAACGTAACAAATTCACAAGAATCAAAGCACACAGAAGGACAATTATTGATTAGCTAGCCTGTATTTTCGGTTTCATTAGCCTGGCACCGCATTCACTTTTAATATCACTCGCTCAAGTTTTATTTCCAAACCAACTTTCCACCAACATTTAACCATTTGTAAAGTTATTTTCTCACATTAAGGTAATTTTCAACACCCGGTCATTTTCAATAGACTGAATGAAATACTAATTTCCAATTACCAAAGGTTAATAGCTCCCTGACAAAGACAAATCATTTTAAAAGGTGCGCCTGGCCTACCATTGGTCAAAATAGGAAATGCCGGCTTCTCAGATACTAACTACGGTAGCCTTTTATTCAAATACCTTGACTTTCCCTGTTCACTTGTGATCTTTCATTCCGCTCGCCAGAGGCTACTCCGTTATACTGTTGGCAAGATGTATGCTTTGTCGAAACTCAACAAACAACACGAGCAGACCTGGGTTAATCTGCAGAAACGACTAAACGAGGTGCAATTTCCCTACCGGAAATTATTTTCAACCACTGAAATTTACGACTTCGTTAAAAACAAAGCTGTGTCAGTAGGAAGTTGCGAAGGATACTTCGTTCCTTCCATTTTTACTACAACCGCGTACTTGCTGGCATGTAACCAAGCACGAGTGCAAACACTGACCCACAATCAGCCGCTGAACATTTTCACTATCTTTGTTGGATACCCAGGAACAGGTAAATCCTTGTATTCAAATTTCATCGCTTTTCAGGTGTCGTTTTGGCCAAAATCATCATATATCACAGTCATACCGTTAAATACTCAATATCGACGGTTTTAAATTCATCTTCACAGGCAAATCATCAGCCATTCAGCACGTAGCACAAGACCCCTTAGAACATTTAGAATTCACTTCTTCTATTATCAGCAAAACGACATCGTCCGGATTGGTGAAATTGCTTGCAAATCACAACAAAGGAATTATCCTCTCCCCTGAGGTCTTCGACATCCTAAATAAACTGATGAAGTCAGACGAAGACAACGCGACTGGAGACGTCCAACTCCTATGTAAATTGTTCTCTGGTGAGCGATGCTCGTATCACTATTCCACCGAGGAGAGTAGAGTCATCCCACCAAACACACCATTCAGCATCCTGGGATCCACACAGTTACTGAACGCCGCAAAACTGATCGCGAAAATGGATCATGGTCATGGTTTGGTCGACAGAATGTTATTTGCTGTTCCACTGGCCTTCAGACCAACGCTGACAGAAATGGAGACAGCGGCTGACCACCTGTCCACTGAGGTTGTTGACAACTTCGATGAGTGTTTTAAAAATATCTACGAGAATGACCGGCAAGTTCTGTTCACCTTCCACCAAGACGCACAACAACTCCTTAGAGACAATATTGACCAGTTTGTTGCTGAGGTGAACGATGCCATCCGCGAGGGAAAAGTTCCCCCAAAATCTAAAATGCCAGAGCTCATTCCAAGAGTTGCTACAGCATTACATGTCTTCAACCACACCATGGGAGAAATACTCGCGGGTGTTCCAGCCTCCCCACCACCTACTCAAATCGCCAAATCAACACTGGAGAATGCGACCGACTTAGTCCTTCACCTAGAAAGTCAAAAGGCAATTCTCTGTCACGTAAGTTAATATCAATTACTTTGGTTATTGCTTACCTGGCCGGGTATTCTGAAATCGCTCCGAAATTCGAGATGGAAGCTTCACTTTCCCTCACTCGCAATGCCCTTTGGGTAATTTTCAAGAAAACCGCTGTACACCAAAACAGTCATTGTCTATAGGACACTAGACGTACAAGGTGTTATGGGATACAATACTGCACGGGCGGGAAAAAGAATTGACTTTTGTGTTCCTCTTCTGGTTGGAATTTTGATGAGTTGTGGAAGATAGATCGTACTTTATTCGATTCCGTTTTAGAAAATCAATAGAGTTGAAGGATGGCAGACTGTACGACATTACGTCAACATTGGAAAAGACAGTTAAACTGAGCAGCGCCACAGTTAAATGCAAACACTGCGACAGATCGTTCAAAGGTCAACAATATCTGGACAGCCATGTACAATTCAAGCACCCAGCCTCTGCCGCACAGAACTCGAACAGTATCAGCTCAGCATCTAGAGATACATCGACCATTTTTGTAAACATCAACTACCACTCAGGTGAAACAAACACGCAGAGAATGGCTGAGAGTCAACAGCTTGAGTATGTGCCACGTGAATCGGCTGGTGTTGGGCAAGGTCAAACTCAAAGGCGAAGCAACAATCGAAAGGGAAGTAACAAGCGAAAGCCCTACACTGTCGATTTCAAAAAGAAAACACTAGATCTTTTGGATTCACTGAAATGATCAAAAAATAAGTACAACACAGTTGCAAAGCAACAAGGAGTCAACAGATCGCTGGTGTTTAAGTGGGAAAAAACCGAAGCAAAATTCTTGCAGAACTGACTCTGAACAAGACGAAGAAGAACACAGGTGGCGCAAGGCCAAGGAGACAAAGGAGGAGGATTGCTGGGAACAGATCCCAACGCACTGATAAATATCCTCTGGCTTCCAATCTTTTACTTGCCGAGTTTAAACTACGGAGAGCAGCAGGAAGCAAAGAGTCCAAACTTTGGTTTAAAAAAAGAATGAAATCGAAAATCTAAGCATGCTATGGCGCAAAAGAAGCTGTAAAATTTAAGGAAGCAGCAATTGGTTCCAGAGATTCAAGAAAAGACACAACATAGTACTGAGGAGAAGGACCAACAAGAATAACGTCTGTACAGATGATGGCTGGAATACGATCCAGAAATTCCACAGGGATTTGAGGAATGCCTTGAAAACACAAAGGAGAAGAAACAAGTCCTCTACAGTTGACCCAAAGTATGGAAGATGGATGCCTAAAAATAGATACAATGTCGACCAGGTTCCCATCCCATTTGTAAATGAGCAAGATAAAACCTACGACACATTGGGTGCTAAGCAAGTGTGGGTGTCACAACCATCGTCTGGCTTAGGTAAACGACAGGCTACCCTACAACTTTGTATCAAGGCTGATGGGGAACAAAATGTGAAGTCAGCTCTTATCTTCAGAGGAAAAGGGCGTGTGGCCAATGAGGAGAAAGAAAAGTATGACAAGAGGGTTGATGTGTATTTCCAGCAAAATGCCTGGATGAATGAAGAAATCAACATGCAGTGGGTCCAGGCCACACTTATTCCAAGAATTGAGAATAACAAAGAAGAAAAAGTTCTATTTGCAGACAATGTCGGCTTCCAACAAAGTCGGCAATTCCATGAAACATTCAGAAATCAGATCAACACTACAGTTTACATGCTGCCTGAAAACCACACAGACAAAATCCGGCCCATTGATGCAGGATGTGGTCGGATGATGAAAGTTAAAATTGGTGCAGCAATGGAAACATGGCTGGAAGAGGAGAACAATCTCGATAAATGGCAGGATAGACGTTCAGCAAAGGACAGAAGGATCTTGCTGACCCAATGGACTGGGGAGTCGTGGAGTGAGTTAAGTAATGATCAGACCTTTTTGAAGAGATTGTTTGAGAAAACTAGCTGTTTGCTAACAGCAGATGGCTCTGATGATGTAAAGATCTCACCCCAAGGTTTGGAAAATTATCAGATTTAAATGGATCTGATAATTGGACTGGAAATTTACAGAAACTGGAAGCTGACATTTTGCTCTCTCAGTTTGTTTGTAGGATTGGGGAACAGTCAATAGTTACATGGAAAGAAGGAGGGGGAGCTGGTGCATTTTGAATTTGCTTGACTTTTGCTGAGTTTCGAGTTGTTTATCACCAGAACTGATATCCCTCCCCCAATGTAATATTATTGCCTTGATTAATGCAGTTAAGGTTAGTTCCATCCATCCATTAATTAAAATGTTGTGCTTGCACATTGATTTCATCTGTTGGTAGTCTATGTAGTATTTAATTCTTAGAAACAATTTTAAGAACACCTTAAGAACATTTTCAGGCTGATTTTGCAGAAAACACCCGATATATAAGAACAAAATCAGCCTGAACCCCCAAAACACGTGTTCTTTTTATGCGGGTTTTTTTACTGTATCTTGATTTAATACCATTTGTACTTCTTGATATGCATAGTTCATTGCCGTTCATGTTAACCTTGTGGAACTGCATGTGTTGAAAAATTGAAAATTAACCCGTGTAATTAGTGAAGTTTCTAACAAAGTAAAAGTTGACTTACAGCCTTGCCATGAAACGCTAATGACGTAAATTTGTCATGACGCTAATTTGTTTAATAAATTGTGCAGATGCTTTAACCCTTTAAGCCCCACTAGTCAGCACAAATTTTCTCCCCAGAGAATCAATACACTTGTTCATACCCATGAAAAGGTTGTGAAAATAAAAATAAAGGAAGTGATCACGCAAGAGAAATTGTCTTGAATATTAAACGAATTCTCTAAACTATTCATAGGCTACAGGAAACGTTTTGTGACCGGAAGGAGAATTTGTATATTGGCACCAGGGCTTAAAAAATCTAAAAAAAATCCGCCGTCCAGCTCTCAATGTAATCGAAATGTAATACCCCGCGTAGATGACGGTTTCTTTGGCGGTCAAAACCGCGAGACTATAAGGCATGTTGATTCCGGAAAGATTGGTCGGTGATTTGAAGGAATAAATTAAACAACTGAACAAAGAACTCGAGAGAGATGAAGGATTTTGTCTGGCACTTGTACTTTTACAAATAAGTAAATAAATAATCGAAAATAAATAAGTAACCATAGAGAATCCGCTACGGGAGTGACCCCAATGAGTCCCTTACAGAGATTAGTTTCGTAGTTTACATTAAAAAAATACAAGGTTTGAAACTTTCAAGCCGTGACTTGACAATTATTTTATATGACTCGCATGGCTCGCATGCCTCGCACGTTGACTCGCATGACTCGCATGCCTCGCTGGCTCGCATGTTGTGCACACTCATTTCAAAGACGTGCGTTTCTCGAAAGCCCTGAAACTTTCCCGGCTGATTTCGGACAAGATAATTGTCATAATTCACACTGTAGCTTGTAAACAAAGGAGTTTCTAAGCAAGAAATTTAGCTAGACCTCATCGATCGAATGATTATCGATCGGCTCATCGATCGGCTGATCATACAGACAGGACTACTTCGCCGCTGATCATCGGCGAGTTTTATAGTTCTTCCTTACACAGACAGGACTAATTCGCCGATGATCATCGGCGAGTTTTGAAGTTCTTCTTTATTCAGACAGGAGTACCTCGCCGCTGATCATCGGCGATTTTTGGAGTTCTCCATTAAACAGACACCTTCACTTCGCCATTGATCAACGGCGGAATATTTATTTCTCCATATTACAGACAACTTCACTTCGCCGATGATCAACAGCGAGATATTGAGTCCTTCATTATACAGACGGTTTCACTTCGCCGATGATCAACGGCGAGATAATAATTTTTTCGATGTCTACTTTATGCAGACGGTTTCACTTCGCCAGGGGCGGATTTTGGGGTGGGCCGAGGGGGCCGCCCCCCCCCCCCCCCCTTTTGTCCGGGAATTTTTTTTTTTTTTGTAAACAACGTCTGTCGGATGGTACTTCGTGCTTTGTTACTTTACATATATTTTCTGCGGCCCCTGATGATCGCCCCTGTCACAAGTGCAACTATGCAACGTAGCAACTCGTCACTGCACATTGTAAAGAGTGGTTTTGGAAGCACCATGAGAGAAGATCACCTCAACGCACTGTTGCTGCTCTTTATTCACAAGGACATAGCTCTGGATTATGATGCAATTATTGATGACTATGCCAAGCGCAACCAGAGAAGGATGACATTTATCAATCCCCTGCAATGAATGTTCTTGTGATTGTTCTTAAAGTCATGTTCTTGGGATACATTTCGTTTGTTCAAATTTTTTGATAAATCCTCTTAGAATCTGTGTCCGAAGCCTGCATTTTTAGTCGCAAATGACCAATGGTCGGTCTCAAAGAAACTAGATTTGTCAATTTTTCAGGGAGAAAATGTTGCCGCCTTTGCCGGAAGGTTGTGCTCTCGCCGCAATTGCTACGGCCCCTGCTAGCATCATAAAGTGTTAACTATTTCTTTGACCACAACAACACTTGTTTTACTGAATATTTCAGCATTACGTGTTCAATTTGTAATCCAGGCATTTGCTGAATTTAAGCGTCCAGAATACACAAGATTGCATCTCAGAGAACTTCAATTTCAAAACTTTTCCCGGGGGAGCATGCCCCCGGACCTCCCTAGAATGTCGCGCCGTTGGCAGTCCAGATGTGGCTATCGCCCCCACATTGACACTATACTATATCTCTCGGCCCCCTCTATCACAAAATTCTCCGTCCGCCCCTGTTCGCCGATGATCAATGGCGAGATATTGCGTCCTTCAGTTATACAGAAGGTTTCACTTCGCCGATGACCAACGGCGAGATATTGAGTCCTTCATTATACAGACGGTTTCTGTTCGCCGACAATCAACGGCGAGATATTGCGTCCTTCATTATACAGACGTTTTCACTTCGCCGATGATCAACGGCGAGATTTCCAATCTGTATTATTTTAAGAATATTTAATCAAACTGATTGCGCCATTCACATGAAAAAAGCCGTTCTAT
The DNA here is from genome assembly GCA_964017195.1 of Siderastrea radians. Lineage (NCBI taxonomy): Eukaryota > Metazoa > Cnidaria > Anthozoa > Scleractinia > Rhizangiidae > Siderastrea > Siderastrea radians. Next base: position 9,750,060 of record OZ024891.1, on the reverse strand, counting down.
ATATTGAAACAATCGTATAATATGTGAATGTCTGTACTCCCTCCTAAGCATACGTCGTAGTTATAACACTTGCTTGTCAGTTAAACGGTCGCCCAAAGAGGGATCACTCCACGAGTCACCACTTTTACTCTCTAGAGCTGCACAAGTTTCAAACTGAACAACATTTTCAAATTTTGCTTTAAAAGATATTGCAAAATATAAAACAGTATCACCAAAAAGTACTGCTAACCTTTCAAGCCTTAATATCAACGTGCCTGTTCTCCGAAATGGCTTCAATACATTTCTTTTGGTATAAGTTGGGAGAATTTGCTTAAAAATCTAGACATTTTTCTTCGGTGATCATCTTCTTCAATCTCATGACCTATATGGTCTACATGTTTAAACAATTAGCGTCTCTGTAAGAAGAAATTAGAGAATGGACACAATCGGCGCTGAAAGAGCTTAAGAGCCAGTCCACGAGAGGTTCAAAGATTTTTGGAAATGGTCAGAAACAGCCCTATTTTAAACTTTGCCTGCTGAAAGCTAGTCATGAGCAAGTAATCAAATCGACATTATTTTGTCTTCTAATACTAATGTGGTCACGTGACAGGCAATTTAAGTTTGACCCCCTGGCAGCAATTTTAGCTCAAAAAATTCTCCAAAATTTACCAACTTTGCATGTCTCTTGTCAAAACAAACATCAGCCAATCATAAATCAAACGATGTTTCTTTACTAAACTGACCTTCTTCTTCATAAAGATAATAATATTTCTTTCAGACTCTTCTTATCAGCTGAACAATAATCTTCAACAGAGAGTGTGGTTTGACAGATTTGAAAAAGGGACAATTCTACCAAATTTCAAAGGAATTTTTTTCTATGTAGTAGACAAGATCTATGGTTGATCTGCATTTCTCAAAGCAGCCAAAGGATTGTACTTAAACATTAACGAAAAATCTTTGCTGGTAATTCATTTTTAATATTCAACATAGCTTATGCAAAATTGACATTTTCCTAAAATAGACATATCTGTTGAGGGACAAAAGGGTCGCGTTAAATCACCTTTTAACACTCAAAAAATACATGAAACCTGTAAAAATGTAGAACACAGGCTAACAAAGTATACGGTTATTGTTTGAATTACTTCACTGTTGCAGATTTTTCACATAAACGTTTTGCAGCTATTGAAGTCGTTCCTTCCCCACCCCTCTCCCGATAAATTTTAAGGTGAGTCAGGTGTGTATTATTAAATTTCCAGCAGAAGCTTATATTTCAAGCTATTCGAATAGATTCATGATTTATGATTGGCTGATGTTTGTTTTGACAAGAAACATGCAAAGTTGGTAAATTTTGGAAAATAATTTGAGCTAAAATTGCCGCCAGGGGGTCAAACTTAAATTGCCTGTCACGTGACCACATTAGTATTAGAAGACAAAATAATGTCGATTTGATTACTTGCTCATGACTAGCTGTCAGCAGGCAAAGTTTGAGACAGGGTTGTTTCTGACCATTTCCAAAAATCTTTGAACCTCTCGTGGACTGGCTCTTAAGAGCTTTTATTTTAAGGGGGCAATATACGCAGATGCCAACATTTTAGCCTTTTTTCTTGATTATCTCCGTGAGATTGCATTCAATCCAAAAATGCTATCACATAGGATCATAGTTCGAGTTCCCATAAATCTGAGAGAATTTGTTCGCGATTTTTAAAGTAAAGAAAGAGAAGGGGGAGGAAAATCGATGAATTTAAAGAAAATTGAAAACTGTTAAGAATAAAAGGTGAGTTAAAATCAAAATTTAAAGTCCTGTTTAAAGTTAATAATTAATAGACGGACAACAAAACAGTCCACAAACAACCCCAGGTGGTCTCTATTTTTTTTTTTTTTAATGAAACTTTATTACAACACCGACACACTACGTACAATACTAAAGCAAGCCTACTACAAAAAACAAAAAACAAAAACAAAAACAAATTATACTAGATACAATACTATTGCTTGCGCCGCTACTTATTATGCGAAAACTAACACTACACATAATTACTTACACTACAACTGTAAGACTACACACACACACAACACACGCACTCATAGTTGGGCAAGGAATCGTGTTCTCTAGGCTTAGACTATTGTTATTACTACTGGCACTACATGTCACAATCTTGTTATAGAAATGACAATAATTTAAAGTAATAAATACAGTATGTTGCCCAGTTTTCGTACGGGCCCAGTTTTCGTACAAAAAGAACTTTATTTGATTATTTTCGTCGGTCATTTAAATCTTCGTCAACCGAAGAATTCCAAAAGTAAAAGGAACATTTCAGCTATAAATTGCCTGTTTTGCCGGGCTATTTCACGAAGAAGCAGGTCAGTGCGGCAATTTCTTTCGAGGTGAGTAAAAGTTTAGCGGCTAATATTTGCACTTTTCACTGCACAGTAAAGGTATTGTAGATGAACAAACAGCCCGCTTTGTTGATAATTTTGCAAGGAACTTCGTGATTTTTGGACATATGATAGATAAAAGATGAAAGTGAATGAAAAAAATGCCAGCTAAAAGTTAACGGCTCCTGAATTTTAGCGGTGAGAATCTTCGGATACATTTCGACCTACTGTGCCAGTTTTCGTACACTTAGCTGCGCCTTTCTCAAAACCTATTTTAAAATAAGTTAAAGAACTGAATTTTAAACTTAACTGTTCGAAAACTAATAAGTCGCAAGTGCAGCAAAGATTACACAACAATCCTTGCAAAGAACGATACACTACATGTATTTGTTGTGGTATAACAGCGACGCTTTACATCCAGGTCATGCAAAGTTCACGAATATTTAATAAACTTAATCCCACGCAAACAATCTAAATTGTCAAATAATTAAGATGTCTTTGCATAGAATGTTGACATACACCTCGAAATATCGCTAGTTTACCGCTTTTACCGATTGTTTTCACTCCGTAGCGATTCTAATAAATATTTACAAAAGTAGTTAAGAAAAGCAAGCGTAAGCGGAAACGGAAGTAAAGCGTTTACTATTCTAAAGGCGTAAGCGTTAACGGAGGGAAAACGTGGAATCTTATGCAGGCCGTTTCTTAACAGTTGTAATACGCAGAATAGTAACTTGTCAACTACCTTTACCAAGGTAGTAAATGACGTACGAGACAGTGGATTGAGCGTAAGAAAAGCCGCCCAAAAGTGAGGGACAAAAACATCAACACTGCAGGATCGATTAAACATCCACCCCCCGAATAACCATTTGCTTTGTACACCAAATGATTGGTCGCTAGGCCGATATTTATTCACAAATCGAAGAGAAAACACGATAAGCACTCAGCAGGGTGGCTGACACATCAGTTTGCGTCGAGCGTTTTCGTGGAGAAATGTTGCTTTGTCGATGTACGAAAACTGGGCCAGGTGTACGAAGACTGGGCAACTTAGGCGTTTTGGGAAAAATGGCATAATTTTGAACATACGTCCATCAAGCGGGCAATCGTTTTTTATATTGAATGTAATTAAATGGGGTATCTTTAAAAGAAATTTCATAAATTTTCGTCACACAGACGAAAAGATATAGCGATTTCAAACTAAAGTGTACGAAAACTGGGCAACACACTGTAGCTATAGAAAAGTAGGTTGGTTGAAAAATCAGATCTATTAAGATTAAAATGGAAATTGGATGTGATGTTCTTGGGAAAGGAGCTTGTTCCATTTCTTATAATGGTAGAGAGTTTATTCCTCTCTTTGGCGATCCGATGCTCCATTTCAAAAACTGCTTTCACTTTGGTTAAGAACACAGCTCTAGATGGGAACACACCCTTTAGCTTGCAATCATAAATATACTGTTTTGAAAGTAGAATGAGATGATTGTTTAAAGGGAGCGTGTAAATAGTTTCCCAATCAATATTGCTTGTTTCCGAGGCATATTGATTTTCAAGTTTCTTTTTTGCTGTTGGTGGTCTAGATATTTTTGAGATGAGAAGATTATAAATCTTCTTCGAGGATAATTCTTCTTGAGCGAAAATATTAAACGGTGTCGTTTTGTTTGCTGCCTGAGTCACATTGCTGCTCATTTCTTTTTTCCATTCCGGTGGAAGGGAATGATAAAGACATTTTAAATAAAATAAGTCAAGCACGTTTAACAGAGATTCGGTTATGTGCCGCTTGATGCAAATAAACTCACATAAATCTCCGACTTTACAAAGTCCTGCAGAGAATAGTTTCCTACTGAATACAGATTTGTTGTCAATACATATAAACCTATTGTTCCAAATCGGCTGGTTGAATATTTCGTCCAGAGAAGAAGGATTGGAGTTTTTCAAGAGAGACCAAGCTATCAAGCATTCCTTGTAGTACTTTGGTAAATCTATAGGTAATTTTGAGTATTCGAAGTTGCAATAAAATAAGAGTCTACCTCCAACTTTATTGACGTAGTGGTTTAGAATGCACTTCCAAGAGCGTAGTGAGTTATCAAGAAATTTTTGGATGCACATGATTCTTTGTGCTTCAATCATGGATTCGATATGAGGCATCTTTAAGCCTCCTTCATTAATATCATTTATCAGGGTAGCACGTTTCACTTTGTCTTTACCTTTCCAAATAAAGTTAAATAAAATTTGATTTATATCTTTGATAAATTTCTTGTTCGAGCAGATGAGACTCATACGATATAGAATTTTTGGAATAGCAAAGGTTTTAATTACCTGTACTTTACCTAGTAGTGTGAGACCTCTCCAGCTCCAACTGTTTAGTGTCTTTTTTAAGGATTTAACGATGGAGTCCAAGTTTAATCTTTGGAAAAGCGCATAATCATAGGTGAAATGTATCCCCAAGATTTTGACTGCTTTAGGGATGTGTTCCACACTTAATTCCTCTGCAGTGACTCTCGAAGAACCGAGATTCATAACTTCTGTCTTTTGTTTGTTCATTTTCAAGCCGGAGTACACACCAAATGTGTGTAAAGTATTGGAAAGCTGATAAAAAGATTCCTTGTCTTTAAGAAAGACCGTTAAATCATCCGCAAAGATGACCAATTTCAATTCTTGGTTGTCAATTTTGATTCCTCCTATCTTTATAGCATTTCTGATATTGATGGCTAGTGTTTCTAGTACAAGAATAAAGAGATAAGGAGAGAGAGGATCACCTTGACGAACCCCTCGGGAGAGTTTGAAGGGCTGGGTTGCGAAGCCGTTGTTCATGACACTGCTAGATATATCCGAGTAAAAAGTAGTAATCCAGGCAATAAAAGATGGTCCGAAGTTGAATTTCTCGAGGGTTTTTTTGAGATAATTCCAACTGACAGAATCAAAAGCTTTCTCAAAGTCAATTGCTACTAATAGGGAGCTTATGTCCTTTGAAGCTGTTAGAGAAATAATATCGTCAATCGTACGTACTGCATCAAAAATTGTTCTTCCTTTGACGTAAGCATTCTGGTTGTGGTGTATAATTTCTGGTAACACCTTTTCCAGTCTCTTAGCAATTGCTTTAGTTCCAATTTTAACGTCAACATTAATTAGAGAAATTGGTCTCCAGTTTTTTATTTGCCGTCGATCTCGATCTTTTTTCTCTATGAGGACAATAACTGCTTCCTTTTGTGAGGATGAAAGCTCTCCATGTTTGTAGGAATAATTTAGGCTTTTTACTAACATCTCACCAAGAACGGGCCAGAAGCTCCTGTAGAATTCGATAGTGAGACCATCGTTTCCAGGTGTCTTATTATTTTGAAAAGTTGATAATATATTATAACACTCGGCAACAGACAGTTCACCTTCACAAAGCTGTTGCATTTCTGGAGATAGTCTTGGTATGCTTTCGGAATCCAGGAAAGGACAAGACTGGTTGATTTCCGATTGATTTGTCTCGCTGTAAAGGTCTGAGTAGAAAGAATACAACTCATCCATGATCTTTTTAGGATTTGTCGTTACATTACCATCAGCGAATTCGACTTTCCTGATCGTGCTTTTTCTCTTGTTATTTCTTTCAAGGTTTAGAAAGTACTTATTATTTTTCTCCCTTTTTCATACCAGGATGCACGTGAACGAGCGATCGCCCCTCTAGTTATGTATTCATATTCCTTTTCATACTCAATCTTCAAATTTTCAAGTTCATTTGGTTTGCTATAGTTGGAATTTCAGCTACTTTTTCCTCCGCTAGTTTCAATTTGTTCTCGATCATAATCATTCTTTCCCTGCGTTGCTTTGCTTTTACCTTGCTATACTGAATAGTCTCTTTCCGTATGTTATATTTTATCCAGTCCCACTGAACTCTAACGTCTTGATTATAACTAATCTCGGTAAGCCAAAAAGGAATTCGGTCTGTTATTAATTTTAAATATACTTCATCATCCAAAAGGCTATTATTAAACTTCCAAAAAGAGGGACCGTGACTTGTGTCACTTATACTATCAATGTCTAGTGTTATTGCGGAGTGATCAGTTTTAATTGCAGTTATAATGTCTGCCGTATTTGTGTCATCCTGTAGGGAGTCGCTAATTAACCAGAAATCTAGTCTTCTTTGGATTAATGGATTTTTCTGTCTCCAGGTGAAACGTTTTTTGGTCGGATTTCTTACTCTCCAAATGTCAGTCAAGTCATATTTCGATATGATGTCTCTTAACAGAATTCTTTACGGAAGGTTTCCCTCCTGAGCAGTCCAAGTTGAGTTCAAAAGTAACATTGAAGTCCCCACCTAGTATGATCTGATAATCTGATTGCGACATTTTCTCTTCTATGAGACATGCAATTTTATCAAAAAATTGGATCTGTTCACACGGCTTTGTAGGTGAATAAATATTAACCAGCAAAAAAGGGGAATCTTGGATCAAGGCATCTAGGATTGCAAAAGTTCCCATTTCATCTCTTTGCACTGATTTAATTAGAAAATCCAAACCCTCTCTAATCAAAATAAGAGTACCTTTGCTATGCGAGGTTCCATGAGCAAAGAACAAGTCTCCTCTCCACTGTTTCCTCCATTGGTTCTCTAACTCCTCCATGCTATCAGTTTCCTGAAGAAAATAGATATCTGCATTTTGTTTTCCTAGCCAATTAAATATGCATTTTCTTTTTTCAAAGGTGCGAATACCTCTAACGTTCAGGGAAAGCAGTTTAAATTGGAGATTATTACCCTCCATCGAGAGAAGTAAAAAAGTGCCTAAAAAGAACATCACATCGAGATCCATTCCCGTGATTTCATGACAACTATAGATCGTTTTCACATGACGTCACGGCGGCCATATTGGTGGATAAAACAATGAAACAGCGGCCATGTTGGTGTACCAAGAAAATCCTGTGGGGATTGAAAACTTTTTTCATGTAAAAACCTTCCTTTGTTCCAAGAAATTTGCATAGCTACTGACCACGTGAGTGAAAACGATCTATTGGTGCTGCCGTACAACCTACACGCTTGATTTTGAATGACAATGATAGGTAATTTATGCCCAAAATTGCTGCACTTGTCAAGCATCCAACTACAATTATCAATTAACACAACGAAGAACATTCACACAAAAGAACAAATAAAGATTTTAAGAAAGCAGCCAGCAAAAACTGTTAAAATAACGCTGCTTATAGTCTAGGTCTTACAACGGTTAGCAAAATTTGCATAACGCGGGCCTCCGAAAATACAAAAAATATTCGACTGGATTCAAAGTCCAAAGGCATGATTTCATCAATAAATAATCTTAACGTCTAAATATGCAGACATACTGATTAAACAGAAGGTAAAGATTTGATTAGTAACTAATATTTACGCCTAAAGTAAGTAGATATAAGCTTAAGGAGAAATTAGAACACCATCAATGTAAAGTTTGTCTGGCTCCGCTCTGCTGAAAAACGCGGTCTTCCCGTCTTTTTTCGCCGCTTTGAATTTATTGATCAATTTCGTCCTTGCTTCAACAATAGATTTGGGCAAATCTGCAGATATTCCAAGTCCCGTTCCTTTTAGCCTCCCCGCTTTTGAGAAAACCTCCTCCCTTTCCGGATATCGGAGAAATCTCGTGATCATCTGCCGAGGTTTCGTCTGGTCGGAGTCGTATTTCCCGATCCTATGCACACGCTGTAATTCGATACTTTCGGCATCATCAATGGTGGTCTTGCGTGGGGGTGGACTGTCAGGGGGTGTGTAAAAAAATTAATCCCTCTTTTATTTTTTTCCTGATCTTATCATATTTCCTCAAAATTCACGTACATTGCCTCCTTAATGGTCACCAGGATCCACAGACTCCCTGACGACAGCTTGTACAGCACAACAAACCAATCACATCATAGGATTTTGTTCAACATTTTTGAACAGCATAGCAAGTAACCTCAAGAAAATACTGCTTAATAACGTTCATTTCAATGTTCCCACTTTAGAATTTCATCCACAAACTCAAAACTCAGAACCACTTTTTACAGCATAATAACCAGCACCACAGAACGTACTACTCAAAAACTTTCATTTCAGTAGTTCAACCTCAGGATTTCAACCACAGACTCAGGCAAAAGAATCGCTTGTACACAATAAACAGGTCACATCAATGGACTTCATCCTGAAATCAAAAGCTGGAATCACCTTGTGCAGCGTAATAAACAGCACCACGGAAAGTACTACTCAAAAACTTCTATATCAATGGTTCCACTTCAGGATTTCAACCACAGACGCAAAGAGATATGTCCAGGTTTGCACGCAGCTGTGAAAATTACAATTTTTGCCAAACATTGGAAAAATCGTCGAGTCGATGTAAACCTGTCAAAGAGGGCATCGACAAGGTCTGCGATTTCTGCGAAAACTGCAAAAAATTGCGATTATTGTAAAATCTGCGAAAAATTGGAAAAATCGTCGAGTTGATGTAAACCTGTCAAAGAGGGCCCCGACAAGGTCTGCGATTTCTGCGAAAACTGCGAAAATTGCGATTATTGTAAAATCTGCGAAAAATTGGAAAAATCGTTAAGTCGATGTAAACCTGTCAAAGAGGGCCCCAACAAGGTCTGCGATTTCTGTAAAAACTACGGAAATTGTGATTATTGTAAAATCTGCGAAAAATTGGAAAAATCGTCGAGTTGATGTAAACCTGTTGAAGAGGGCCCCGACAAGGTCTGCGATTTCTGTGAAAACTACGGAAATTGTGATTATTGTAAAATCTGCGAAAAATTGGACAAATCGTCGAGTCGATGTAAACCTGTCGAAGAAGGCCCCGACAAGGTCTGCAATTTTTGCGAAACCTGCGATTTTTGCGATTATTGTAAAATCTGTGAAAAATTGGAACAATTGTCGAGTCGATGTAAACCTGTTGAAGAGGGCCCCGACAAGGTCTGCGATTTCTGCGAAAACTGCGAAAATTGCGATTATTGTAAAATCTGCAAAAAATTGGACAAATCGTCGAGTCGATGTAAACCTGTCAAAGAGGGCCCCGACAAGGTCTGCGATTTCTGTGAAAACTACGGAAATTGTGATTATTGTAAAATCTGCAAAAAATTGGAACAATCGTCGAGTCGATGTAAACCTGTCAAAGAGGGCCCCGACAAGGTCTGCGATTTCTGTGAAAACTACGGAAATTGTGATTATTGTAAAATCTGCGAAAAATTGGACAAATCGTCGAGTCGATGTAAACCTGTTGAAGAGGGCCCCGACAAGGTCTGCAATTTTTGCGAAAACTGCGATTTTTGCGATTATTGTAAAATCTGTGAAAAATTGGAAAAATTGTCGAGTCGATGTAAACCTGTTGAAGAGGGCCCCGACAAGGTCTGCGATTTTTGAGATTATTGTAAATTCTACGAAAAATTGGAAAATCGTCGAGTCGATGTAAACCTGTCAAAGAGGGCCCCGACAAGGTCTGTGATTTTTGCGAAAACTGGGAGAATTGGTATTATTGTAAAATCTGCGAAAAATTGGAAAAATCGTCGAGTCGATGTAAACCTGTCAAAGAGGGCTCCAACAAGGTCTGCGATTTCTGAGAAAACTGCGAGAATTGCGATTATTGTAAAATCTGCGAAAAATTGGAAAATTCGTCGAGTCAGTAAAAGCCTGTGGAAGAAGGGGTTGAGAGGGCCCGGACAGGAACCGCGATTTTTGCGAAAACTGCGAAAATTGCGAATATTGTAAAATCTGCAAAAAATTGGAAGATTCGTCGAGTCAGTGCAAAGATGTCAAACAGGGGGTTAAGAGGGCTCCAATGAGAGCTACGATTTTTACAAAAACTGAAAAAAATGCAAATACTGAAAGTAGTGTAAAGATTGGGATAGAGGGCCCAAACACAACTGTGGAATCCACTTATATGACAAGTGATGTTATACACAATACAAAGTGGAATCATTTTATGGTACAGTAACCATGCGCAGTTGTTAATCAAGTGAATTATCATGACTAGTAGTATAGTAAGCTTACTGTAAGAACATAGCTTACTATCGATGGTAATTAGTTAGGCAAGTTACAAAACCAGTAGCATTAAAGGTAAATAAATATGGGTTTACTCACAAATCCACGTGTTGTTGTGGTTAAGCTGAAGGCAACAAAATGTTGTTTCAGACTGTTACACTTTTGTCCTTCGTGTGATGTTTTACGTGGTCATGGAAGCTTATGACCAAGATCAGACATTAATTCCTGTGATGCTGCATCAGTGAAAATTAAAATTATATGAAGGAAAGATAGTCGGTAGAATGAAATAATATTGTCGTGGAAGTTTTAGATGAAATCTTGCTCAATATCCTTGACCCCAAGCAGCAATGACTTGTAATTTACAGCACTCAATATGTGTGAAGGGCCTTTGGTCAAATCCAGCTGATAATTATTGTCTCGCATTCCCTAAGAAGATAATTTCCAGCTGTTAATTATTGTCCCGCATTCCCTAGGAAGATTATCATTTCCATGTGAATGTTTATGATGTAAATGTTTGAATTGAAGGCCACTCAGCAGAAAAAAGCATCTTTGAATTATGGAAGGACGGGTAGAAATCAAAAGCACGTCTTTCACATTTCCAGCCGTGAAAAAGTATGGGTAGTACAGAATTTCTCAGCTCCCGAATGTAAACTACCGGTGCAATTGACGTGTTTGAATTGAAGGCCATTCAGCAGAAAAAAAAAACATCCTTGAATTGTGGAAGTACTTGTACAGACCTCTTTCACATTTCCAGACTGAAAAAGCATGGGTAGAACAGAATTTCTCAGCTCCCAGCTTGTCGATGAAGAATCATAGATTCTAGCAAACATATAGCAGTGATGAAACATTTCTTTTCGCTTGTTTTCCTGTTTATGATCCCTAAAGACTATCACAAAGGACTGAAGTTGTTTCCTGTTCCTTTTGATGGCTTTTGTTACACTTGAAATGGCTAAACTTTTGCTACTGATGAGTTTAAGCAAGCTAGAGTAGCGAAGACTTCAGTATAAATCTGCCAGGCCGCACCCCCAGAGAACGAGGGATGTTTTCATAAAGCTTGGGATATTCATAATTCACGTTACATCTCGCGCTTGGAGTTTAAAGAACGAGGGATATTCATATATGCCTGGTAAAACTCGCGCTGGGAACTTAAAGAACGAGGGATATTCATAGATTTATGTTTTATCTCGCGTTGTGTGCTTATAAGAACAAGGAATGTACATAGATTGATGTTACATCTGCTGGATTAGTTAACTCATAACATAGGGGGCAAAATTACTGATTGCTGACTGGTTGAGAAAGAGGGCATTTTTTCTTAATTTTCTTTCCAACGAGGGCAAAATTACTGACTCCTGATTGGCCAAACGCCAAAAATATTCGCATTTGATTGGCTGAGGGCGAGAGCGTGCCATTTGCATTTTGTAAGTGCCTTGAAACAAAAAGCAGATTTTGAATTGGATTTTGAGTTATTCAACACAAGAATATCGTTTTAGAGTTTAAATCTAACCGAGTTGGTTAGCAAAAATGGTATGGAAATCGGGTGATAGCTCGAAGAGAAATTCCAGAAGGTGAACCTGAATGTTTTACGGGAAACAGCAAACAATTATTGTTTTAAAACTACCGAAAGCGAGCGAGAGGTCGCTTCGCAACTCAGGTAAGGAAATTTACTTGGTTTGAGTTTTGAGTGTGAGTTTGTCAATGAACTAGAATTGTAATTATCTCAAAAGATAAACATAAGCATAAAAGACAGTTTTTTTGTTTTGGACGCTGATGAGTAACAGTTTAATAAACTGCTTGTGTGGAGAATTGAGAATTCTGAGGGCCGGCTGCAGATTGTGTTTCGACGTGCATGAAAAGTTTTCAGAAAATTTTGCCCTCTGGGTTATAAACAACTAATCGCATTGAGTCCTCGTAGAAGTAAGGATAAATTTTCACTTGTATTTTCAAAGTTTTCACAAATTTCACAATATTGTGAAAACTTTGAAAATACGCGTGAAAATTTATCCTTAATTCTACTTGGCTTCATGCGACTACATATACTAATACTATTTCATTGCTCTCGTGTGTCTACGTTTTAAATTTGACACTGATCAGTAGAAATTGAGATTGCAGAATACTGAGAAGAGTAAACTTGCCGATCTTTCGATCCGAAGCGTACACGTTGCGTTGTCAACATGCAACAAATGGCTCGTCAACTCTCTTTGGTATATATGTTTTCAATCGATAGAAATAAGTTTTATAGTGAGTGAAAGCGATGTAAGAATAGGCTGAGAGTTAACAAATTCCTTCGTTAACCTTCGAAAGTTCTTGATTTTGGATGGCATCATGACATGCGTACCGGTGACAGTTTCAAATTACACGCGCCAGTTGTTTTGAGGTTATGCAAATTTGTGATGTGAAGTCAATTTGTGTAGTCCATCGGTTTTATTAGTGAACTGAAGGTTAAATATATATAGCTTGTTTGCTTACAATCGGTTTACTTTATTGAAGCGAACATAAGATAAGATATGTCGCTAGCTGAAAGAAACCTCAGAGACATTCACTGTTTATGGCGAACTGAAAGCGACTGAAGTGACGTAAGATACCGTAAGTCGCTCACTACGGAATTATGAAACTCACAAACTCGTACGCTCAAAGATATTTGCATAAACGAAACCAGAAACACATCAAATCTTTCTGTCTCGGTGTCATGGTAAAGCACCGAAGTGCAGTTGCTAAACCGTGAAAACCGCTCCGCGAGATTGATCGGTTTCTCGCAGGATAATCTTTCCTAATAACAGAACTCGTTGGCGTAGGCCAAAATCGTTGGCCTTGCGATTTTTCGCAATTTTCGCAAAATTTGCAGCTCGCTTGCGACTTATGCGCCTATCAATGTAAACCCCGTGGGAGGGGGGGGAGTGCGGGCAAGGGGTGGGGATTTGACAAGGAAGTAAAAATTTTGGTCAATTGCCCAAGGGTGGGGAAGCATACGTTCACCAAATGTAGTTAAAAATCCCCACCCAGGGGCAAAATACCAAATAAAAGACGAGCTGTGCTCATACGTTTAATAACTGGTGACTTAAACTTGGTATGAAGCTCACAAACTTGATTTGGCTAAACTACAGAATGTAGGGCCACTTACACACATCTTCAAACGAGCTGGCTCGTTTGCTCACTGCTGAGCCAAACGAGCCACCACATACATAGGGGCACCCAACGAGAAAATTTTATCAAAATAATTGAAATATCATTTTCTACTTTCTCAGATTGTTTCTGAGCTTTTTAAAGGCATATTTGTGTAAGCTAATACAGATTGATCTGTTCAGATTTTTTAGCTGAAAGTTTAGGCCGCAGGAAAATTTAAGGAAACAGTATCCTACAGTTTCCGAGCTGCTGATCATGGCTGTCCGAAAATGATAGCTGCCCTTATTTTGCACTCTAAACGACATATTTGTCCCTACGAAAACAACAGGAACTAACAAGTCCTCCTGTTACGAAAGTCCGACGTGATGTTTTGCAAAAGAAATCTCTAGCTTTCACTGCAATTAAATCAGAAAATCTCAGGCTATGTTAGGCCTTGCGAACAGATATTCCCCGAAATGAACCGTTGGGTGCCCCTGATACATACACCAGTATACACCCAACACTTAACGCTCAAATAATTCATTTGTCGTTTTTTTTTCCACTGCCGAGCCAAACGAGCCACCACATTCACACACCCAACACTTAGCGCTCAAATAATTCATTTCTCGTTCTTTTCATCCACTGCCGAGCCAAACGAGCCACCAAACCTAAATGCCTTCAAAAATGGCCCTGTATCCTGTAGTTGCTCCCTTGATTTAACCTCTCCCTTACAAGAAAACGTGTGTGATGTACATCATCATGCCTGTAAGAGTATTTAATAGACAATGAAAACGAATTTACGAATTTAAACTTGAACTTTTTAATGGAACTTTTAATGTGACGATAGATCACTATCCCCATAAAAGGTGCTCTACACTCGAGACTATGAATCTTTCACACTTGATTTCAAGAGACAACTGGACTTTTCAAAGCCAAGAAAGAAGATGCCATGTAACCACACTTAATCTTGGTCCCAGTTTCTCTGTCGAAAAAATCAAATGCCCCGACCCCCGAGCAAAGGTACTCGATCAAACCTCCCACTGAGGGGATGGACTTCGCCGTCAAATCCCAACCCTTGCCCGCACCCCCCTCCCCCCCACGGGGTTTACATTGATAGGTGCAGTATATCATTAACAAGACTAACAACTGCGAAAAATCGCAAGTGAACGCAAAAAATCGTCGACCTTGCGATTTTTGCGATTTTTCGCAAGCACACGAAAAATCGCCAATTTCGCAGCTGCCTGCAAACCTGGACATAAGTGGACGAAAAAGAACGGCTTGTATAACACATTAAATAGATCACATTATTGGACTTCCCCTTGAAAATCAGAAGCTAGAATCTTCTTGTACAGCACAATAAACAGCAACAAAGGAAAGTACTGCTCAGTAGTTTTCATTTGAATGGACACACCTCACGATTAAACTCAAAGACTTAAAAGTTAGGACCACCTTGTGCTACATAATAAGCAGTACCGCGCGCGCGCTCAGGTAAATTAAGGCATGGGCCCCAATTTTTCACTCAAAAAAGGGAGGGGGGAGGTCTATCTTTGAAAGCTTTTGCAGTAAAAAGCTGAAACCTTGCCAGATACATACAATGATTGTTTGTGTTAATTTGGTTCTTTTTAAATTATGGAAATTTGTCACGTGACCTTACACGGCCAGAAAGTACTAAACAATCTTTAAGCAAAAATAGCAACACTTTTTGTTGTGAGTTATTAAACCAGACTGGTATAGGACAATATTTGATGTAAGCATCTACAAAACTGTGCTTGGCAACTTTTGAATTTGTGAATAATTTAGAAAATAAACGGTTCTTCCGATTAGTGCCCAGTCCCCCAGGGGATTTTTATCCCTACTCCACGACTTTGCTTTTATTTATCTTAAAAAGGCCAAGCGCAGAAGTAATATATTAAAGTGCCTTAATATTATGGAACTGGTAAATAAATTAAGGACACAAGAAAGAGTGTTGCCATTTTAAGAAAAAGCTTTTTCAGACGATGGAAGTCACGTGACCTAATTTGCATACTTTAAAAATGCGAAATTGCCACAAACTAGCATTGTAAGTATCTGGCAAAGTTTCATTTGTCTATGTCCAAAGCGTTTAGAGATAGACTACCCCCCTCACTTTTTAAGAGAAAAATTGAGGGCCCATACCTTAATTCACTTGAACGCAGGAAAGTATTGTTCGGTAACTTTCAAGTGAATGGTGAAGTCACTGTTTAGACTGCCGTGCGTCCAGGGACTCAAAAGTTAGGAAAACATTGTACAGCACAATAAACAGCACCACATAAAGTACTGCTCGATAGCTTTCATTTGAATGGTCACACTTTAGGATTTTGTTCAACAACACCTCGGAAAGTACTGTTCACTCTCCAGGATTCAACCAACAAACTTAAAAGTACAGCACAACTAGACGCACCAAGGGAGAGTACTGCTCACTGAGTAGCTTCAGCTCTAGACTTGCGCCACGTCGCTGGTTCTGATCATGGAAGGTGCCCGCGTGGAACACGCGCGTGAATCAAAAAGGCGGCTGGTGCTGTAGACTTCACTGACTTGCATCGCGCGCATGAAGAAATATCTCGCGCTGTACACGAACGCACGTATCATCCCTTATTTCCACACGGTAGTCATCATTGTTAAATACAAACGACTTGGAGCAAGTCTGCTTCAACTCTGAATCATGACACTTTAGGATTTCATCCACAGACTCAAATGTTTGAAACACATGACACGAGAAATGTTCCGCTCCGAGTGTGAAAGGAGTGAAAGGAAACCGACGTATTTTCAACTTATATATTCCACCCCTAATTTCAATAGTTACTCAATATTCCAGTACCAGTTAATCATATCGTTCGTTGTATGTGCGGACATATTTAATTTTCGATGTATACTTATGCTAATGAGAGTCAACAAATGATAAGAAGCAAGATTTTATCCTTACGCCGGGATGCGGCCGAGCATTTGTCAGGGAACAGCCAAAGCAAAAGCTTTTTTATAACTTTTTCCTTTCTAATACGAAATGTTAATGTTAACAAAAACTTAACGCTTCAACTAAAATAACATTGTCGTAAATATAAATAAGCAAAATTAACACATATCCCAAAAGAACAAATTTATGAAATTTCAGAAAGACTGCCGTAAATTATAAAAATTACAATCATTTATTTAAACCGCGTTCCTTAAATCAAATTTAATTCCTTTTCTCAGTGCTACAATTAGTGTGAAAAATGCGGAATATACACTTTTGGTTTGGTAATTGTCTGAACAGAAAATGATATATTGAAACATTCGTTTCCAATTTTAACAAAAAGAGCACTTGGCTTTTAGACCCCTCTAACTTGTTAAAGACATTTTGATTAACATCTTTTAGGCTTTCTTTTATCAGGAAAATTGCAAAACCAAGTTGTAGACTGTCTTTTAAAAAAGATTACAAACGATTAAATAAAAGGGCCTCCCTGAAGCCAAGCGATTAATGCTGTTATCGGGTTGAATTAAATAAAAAAAGGTACTTATTTGCATTTATCAACTACACAAGTGATGAGCAAATTGAATAAAATATGTCTAACTTGCGAGAGAGGTCATTTCCCTTTGTGAGCAGAAAGCTATCTTGTGGACACAACATCTCGGCCTTTGTTTCTACGGAATTGTAAATAGAAACTTGTAGGAACAAATCTTGTTAGATTACTTTCTTTTAGTTTTCGACAGCATGTGTTTTTAGTAAAGCAAAGTTTGAGAAGCCGTTTCGAAAGCCCGATTCGCGCTGACACTTTTTTAATTAACAATGTGGGGTGGGTAACGAGATACACAAAACTAGTGGGAGACTTCTAGACTAGACACCGCTATACACTCGCCCCTACTCCTAGGCAACTTAAGTCCCGGCTACGAAATGGTTTTGTCTCGGTGTCTCTGGCTTAAATGAGTCAATTGGGATTTGTAAGAAGATTTGACAATTCAATAAATTTCAGTTTGATGTTCTTGAAATACCACCTGTCTCTTTCCGTGTTTGCTGAGTCTCACATCGCATTTAATTTACCTGCACAATAAGCATAGCAAGCACTGGACTGTCATACTTCTTTCATTGGATGATAAATCCTCTACAATCATCCAATGCAAGACCCTTGAAATGCGATCCATTTGCGGGCCTTTTTTGCGAGTCAATCTTAAAAGAAATCACGCAGCGTAATTAATGTCTCTCGTAAATCTCTCCTCTTATTAAAACGCTAAGCTTGCCTTTACTGAACACAAACGATTCAGTTTATTCATCAGATCGATCTTTCACCTGCACGAACGAGACCTACATCAAAAAGAAGAATATCAAGACGAAGACGAATCACACCATCCGTAGAAAGATTGAAGACAAGAAAGATTGAAGATTCCCTGCTTTTGCCAGTAAGTAGCTCAGTATTAGGCACGTAAAAAAAACAACAACAACAACAGCAACAATCAAACAAACTAGATTGTTTCAGGGGATCAGAAAAGGAGGAATGAAAAATAACGCTTGACGCAAGAACAGTGCCAAAACTCATCCGCTGTTAGAATTTTATTCTATCCAGAGACTGTACATAGATCCGCATAGATTGAACATGACTTATGAGATTTGACTGTGGGATTTGAAGGTTAGCTGTTATCGCAGTCAGCTTAACTGATTACCATGCGGTTAAGACGTTGCTTAAACACAACTTACTGGGATGATTTCTTTAAAAGAGATTTGTAACACCAAGTTAACAAATGCGAAATTCAACTGTTTACGTAAACGTGCGATAATCTAGATCTGAGTTGGTTTCTCATTTTTCTCTAGATCTTTTTGGTTTCACTGCGGGCCCAGCCAAAAGTTGCCCGGCAAGTCTTCTGACACCGAAGCGACGGTTGTTCGCATTGAAGTGAGTATGGTTTGTCTTGGGCATTTGCTCATATTGGTACATGTATAGAAAGTCTAGGGTACCACTTGACAAGCTTAACATGTTTTTCTTAGCACTTTTTTTAGTTTAATTCTGCTTAGTTCTGTTTAGCTCTTACAAACCGCCTTTTAGAAACAAGCTGCTGTATCTGGGGAGGCGGTTTGAAAAACAACGGATTACCGGAATAAAAGAGATTTTAAAAACAATCAACCCCTAGTGCGGGTTTCTCTAGCCTCCCGAAGACATTTCGGGCCTGCTTCACACTACTCTGATGTGTAATAGTCTTTCGGGCCCGAATTGTCTTCAGGTTTCGGTCTTCGTGCCCCAACGTGAAACGTTTCTGGTCGGAGGTTTGACAAAAACAAAAAAAAACAAAAAAAACAAGGGCTCCTGGTGAGAAGAATTCAAGCTATCTTCGATCGAATTCGACGAAAACCCGCATTTGAAAGCCGCGTTGCCAATGAGAAACGAACAGAATAAGAACCAACTCTTCGTGAGAAATGGACGAGATCGCAAGCCAAAAATATTAGCTTTTTTGTTTTAATTTTGGGGCACGCTTCAACTATAACTTTCATTACACTTTTCCAAGGCTTTAAGGGTCATTACTTTAGCTGAAAGGAAGCTTAAATAGATTATACCAAATGCAAGTAATTTTCCTTGGTGAGTATACGTCAACTTTTCAACGATTCAGCCTAACGTCGGCCTTAATCTCCGGCCTAATGAGTTGTTATAGCAATAAAGGTGCAAAATCTTAAGTAAATCTTGGTAAGAATATTTAACCAAATGATAAATATAATAAGCCGTACACAAGAAATCCAAAGTATTCATTACAATATTGTAAAGTTTTCTACAAAATTTCTGGCATCCACCTGCTTAATTTCTAATTAAAAAGGAATCGATCAAAGTACAAACTTTTTACTAAATCTCGTGAGAAAGAAGCCAAGTGACCAGCCGGAACTAATTTCTTTTTTCACGGTGTAAGTGCTGAAGGTTTAAAATTAGGTCTTGAAGTTTTTTATCAAAAGCATACGTCTTGTGTCAAGCAAGTGATTCAAATTTGCATATCGTGTCTTGAAAATACAGGTAATTGCAGGTCTGACGCAAATAAAAGAATAAGGTTTACTTGTTACTTTCGTTGTCATTTTTATTTACAAAATAAAATACTAACGTTTGACACTGTAGTGCATGGCGTAGAGCAAAACGTTTGTCTTTTCACCTAACAGTATTACATGGTATGGTATGCTTCATGCCAGAGTAAAATTTTTTCATCATTTATTAGTCTGTTTCCATTTGCCATGTTTAAGTTGTTTAGCTTTATTGATTAACAAATTTTAACAATTTAGGTCTAAATGGCCTTTAAAAACGTACGAAAACAAACTTGGGTTACCTAGTCTTTTATCGACTTATCAAGAGGTTTCTGGTTTTGTCCGGCCCGGAGGCCATATAATTACCTTTTACCGTTCTTAGTTAACCACGCCGGAACAATCGTTTTTTATTCATTTAAACAAGATCCCTACTAAATTATGCTGTAATTTTATATAACGCGCTGAGAGAACTGACAGTTGTGTATATCTGGACAAGAGCAAACAAAGATCGTTTGTCAGGCCTGAAGCACCGACAAGAAAACAGGCATCACAACTGTTGCCTTTCCAAAAGAAAGCTCGAATTTGAAAAAAAAAGAAAGAAAGGAAAGAAATCTCATTTTGTTTTCAAAGCAACGAGAAACAACCAGTACAACAGGAAAGTATACCACTGAATGAGATAAGTTCTTCGATCGATAAAATCTATTTGAATGCAACCTAGTGATTTTATCCTTTCTCACAAAATGAGTCAGTAGAACTCTCTCTTGGAGAACATTAACACAATACTACAAAGAAGTTACACGGCTTTAACTGTCTACTCGTGCAATAGCTAGACTGAACCACAGTGCACTCTAGGATTTTAACTAAGAGGGACAGGGTTTCTGGTTATAGTCCTCGGATACTCATTAGCTTGGTACAAAGAGCTAGCAAAATCAATTGTAAATACAGTCAGTTGCTGCCAAACTCGAGAAGGTCTTCAAGACTGCAAAATAAAGGAATTGAAGCCACCCAGATTGAACTGTTGAAAATGAATCATTAGATAACAGTTCATTGTGATTGCATAAAAATCATTCACATTTGAAGGCAAAAAGCTCTAAATCAGAAAATGCAGCTTAATTTCCTTGTTGAAAATGTTGAAATACAATAACACTGGTTGCAAGTTCAAATAGTCAAATTGGATTTCGTATTTTTTTTTTGTGCTGGTTTGCTGTGTTTTTCCTTTGCCTTTGCTTTTGTTTCTGTCGTTTTTTGTTTTCTAATTTTACATTTTTTTTGCTGAAGAGTCCCTGTCCAATATCACTTTTTATTTCATAGTCGGTATAGATCAAAGAGACCAAAGTACTTCAGGGGTGAGACAAGTACATTGTTCAACTATAAACAAGACGTAGCTACTGTTTATACAGAGTTCCTTGTGATTGACGGTCGGCTTTTGTACATCCGATCTCAATTGCCACTACCTGTGAGGCTAGCCTAACAAACGCCTTATTGCACATATCAGAATTGGGAGCGGGAACAAATGGATGACGCCAATACATTTTATCTCGTTAGATATGTTGAAAAATATACAAAGAATATGATGGGATTTATGCCAATCAGTGGCTTAAAAAGAAAAATGAACTTTAATCAAACTTGAGAAATAATATAAGCAATATTTTAATTTATAGTTATCTATTATTTGTGGTACGTACATATAAGTGAGTGACGAGGTTTAAGTAGATAAGTATCAAAACGTTTCTCTAAGAAACGAAATCCTTGGTCTTGAGAGTTGAATTTGATTGCCTCCAATTTGCTCAAGTTTGTAATCTTTGCTTTCCACTAGAAATGAGCGAGAACGTCACCCTCCCCTCTCTGGACAACCCAACGGCTGATCCTCTAGGCCGCACGCAGGTGCAAATATGGTTTGAAGTATCTCTTGCTATCTTAATTTGCCTGGTGGCATTCACAGGTAGGGATTAACATACCATGCTAGGATGCTTAACTGTTATTATAATGCTTATGAACCTGCATACGTAATCCAAAAGTCTTGGGTTCAAGAACTGCCTTCAAGCCTGTCGTTCTGCCTGCATATCTAACCATCTGCATATCTATCTTCGTTTAAGATTGCACAGTGCACGACACTCTCTTTTCGTCCAGGTGAATGAAAGTATTCCGGAGAACATTTGAGGGAAAGACGGCAAAAATACTAGCAAAGCTATAATACGATCTAGCAATATATGTGCGGGGAGTAGTTTCTGTAATTCTCTACAACACTTTAGCTTCAGGTGAGGAGATTTTACAAGTGCTAATCCAGTATGCTCATTGCAAACTTAAAGATGACGTTTTATTATGATGTTTGGGGCTGCAGGAATCCAGGGGCAATATGCAGGGCTCCAGTGCTTCAAAAGGAAAAACATCGGGTTTCTAGGGCTGCATCACTTCACTCCTAGGTTCCGTTTAGCCAGAATTGATATTTGGACCGAGAAATTTCAGGGGCTCCGGTCTTCACAGCAAATATTTGGGCTCCAGGGCTCCAGAGACAGACAATTTCCTCTTTCAATGTTTTTCACCTGCATAACCAATTCGTTTGACGCTTCCTTTAAAAGTGTACGTTCGAAAAATGGCTTGACATGTGACGACTTTGCTGGCGTATGTTTGGGGACCTATTCCGAAAAACTTACGTTATTCCCATTAGAAAGACCCAAAAACTATTTATCCGAACTGGACAAAGCAAAATTGCCGAGCGCTCTCAGCATTTTAGAGGAAGAATGTGTATTCCAGATGTTCCTATTTTGGAACATCTGGAATACGTCCTGACAGAACGCACCCAAACTAAAAAGCTACCCAGGACCCTTAGTGCAGACGTCTCTATTTACTCCCTTCTAAGGCCTTCTCACACTGTTTAACCATATTTGTAATTTCAACACGTTTTTGGCCAGATTTGTTCAATAAAGACCTTTGTTATCATTATCATCCTCATCATCATCATCATCCTCATCATCATCATCATCATCATCCTCATCATCATCATTATCATCACCATCATCATTATCATCATCATCATCATTATTATTATTGTTATTACGAGGAAGGAAATCGAGACGTCTTCGCGTAGGTAACAACCTAAAGCTACCTAATGTGTAAACCTTATTCACAGGAAACATGCTGGTCGTCCTGGCCATTCACTACGACCAGAGGCTTAATACCATCACCAACATGTTGATCGAGAACCTGGCATTCACCGACATCTTCATGGCGTCCCTTCACATGCCCTTCTGGATCATCAGTCTTCGCTATGGACGCTGGGTGCTGGGTGACGTGGTTTGCCAGATGGTTGGCTTGACTCAGCTGTTATTTGGGATATGTTCATTATTCACTATGACTGGGATTGCCTTTAACAGATACTTCAACATAGTCAGGCGCAATCTCTACCTGAAGTACTTCTCAACCAAACAGACCACTTACATCATAATTATTGCGTCATGGCTAGGTACACTGGCCTTCACCACGCCGCAACTCTACGGCTGGGGAAAGATCGACTACCACGTGCTCTTCCAGGACTGCACTTGCGTATGGGACCTTCCAGACGTCTCTTACATCATATTCCTTTGCGCTGGGACAATTTTGACCGCTGCTACCGTCATATCGTGGTGTTATTACACCATTTACAAAACCGTCAAAGCCAGCGCAGAAAGGATGCTGGAGCATGCAGCTACGAGTAACGTGAAAAGCAATGCAGTTGGCAACAAAAGCGAGAGAAGCGAGAGGAAAGTCCTCAAGACCTCGTTCGTGGTCGTCTGCGTTTACATGACGTGTTGGACGCCTCTGTCTGTTATTGGATTCATTGAAGTTTTTGGGTCCTCGAGTCCACGATGGGCTCATTTATTTGCCTACTACTTT
The DNA here is from genome assembly GCA_964017195.1 of Siderastrea radians. Lineage (NCBI taxonomy): Eukaryota > Metazoa > Cnidaria > Anthozoa > Scleractinia > Rhizangiidae > Siderastrea > Siderastrea radians. The sequence goes on along the minus strand of OZ024891.1, from coordinate 9,726,790 downwards.
GTGTTCTGCAGCAGCCTGACAAACCCTTTCATATATGGCATCATGAACCCGCAGTTCCAATATACCTTCAAGAAGATGCTTCGGATAGGAGGCAACAACGTGCTCCCGATGTCGAGCGCTAGCCGAGTTAAGGGAAACGAAGACGGAACGAAGACTACCCCATTAGACAGCGTGCAGCTTATTGAAGAAATGCCAAGCACAACAATTCAGTCGGTTCCAGTTATTCGGGCCCAAGCCATAGACAAACGTGAAGCTGAAGACGCGTCTAATGCACCTACGCAGCCCTCTTCGAAAAAAAGGAGTCAGGCCTGGTCCTAAAGCACTGAAGGAAAAAATCACATTTTCCTCACACGTTCCTAGCTAAATGCTCCCTTCCGCTAGTTACAAAAGACTATAGCAAAGAGAAACATGAATGAGGCACGTGAATGCCTTTTTGAATCTATGTGTCGAATCGACACTAATATGCCTATAAACGGCCAGCTGGCGTGTTTAAACGTCACAAAACGAGTCAGTAAACATGTTTGTAAAATGTAAGTGAGAAACAGAAATAGACCCTATTCTCGCCAACGGTTAACCTTTTCAACAAGCTTTCTTGTGTTGGCCATCTCATGTTTGACGTATGAACGTTTGTCAATTGTGTGCTGCTTTCAACCAACTGAACTATGCGTCTTCTTCACGTGATTATTTCGTCAGCTGCTAAAATGGCGTCAGTTGAAGAACTGGGATTTGGGCAAAATTTGGGCTGGGAAATGGGATTTGGAACCCTCCTTCAGGACCCTCGTTGAAGAAAAGCGTATGCCAGTTTACAATAGCCTTTGACCATCGGACATTTCTCGGTCAGTATGCAACGAGAAGAACGCTTAACAGACGTTTGCAGTAAAAATCGCTTCAAAACTGAGTTTTTTAAGATAATATTTCCATGTTTATGGAAGCTCATCGTGTAAAAACAAGTGAGACTTCTTGTCGACCTTTTTGAAAAATTATCACCTGTAACCATCACTAGCTGTATATAGACCTTCTCGTGCTCAAAGTGACAAAGTCTGCTTGCCACCGATAGGCTTAGCAAACCACCCACCGGCATGAATAAAACAATGACATTCCTTAATTATCTGATCAATGACATTCCATCGTTCTCTAATTTTTGTCCGCAAAGTAAGTTCCTACACTTGCATGTACATATAGGGAATATAGGGAGGATAATGCAAACACAGGAAGTTCGACTGCACTCGTTCTTCTTTTCTGGCCTTTCGGAGACACTGTGTAATAAGTCAAAGCTTTAACATGAGCAAAAGGAAAACACTTTTTTGTGCTTCCACTCAGTTCTCTTTATATATAGCGAATAGTTTTTACTTACGGTTTATACGTATCCTCCGATCCATCGCTGGCGAAAAGTTAAGCCTTCGATGCGACCCATCATACAAAGACACATACACCATATGTATGTTGAGACATCTCATCGCAAGAGAGAATCAACTCTTGCCCAAGTATAAGCGGTGATGGATTTTTTGCGGGGTGATTTATGGTTGTTACGTTAAAGGGGTCACCAAATTCCGCAAAAATAGAATATATAGGTCATGCGTATCGTTATGTATGTGGATGTAGTATAGTACGTAATGTATGTTAAAAAGTTTTTAAAACGCAAAAAAATCGCCAAAAACCATCTCAATTCCAAACTCTGAAATGCATTGTAAGCTATTGTAGCTCCAAAATTTGTCCAAAGGAAGTTTTCCGTCGACGAAGAGTAATTCTTTGGACGGAAACTACAATAAAAGGATTTGTACGAAGTTCTCTCACTATACTACAAGGTACCAAAGATAACCCGAAGTGTACTATCTGGAAGGAATTCATTTCGAATAATCGCCCCTTTACCTGGAAAACGCTTTAGTAATCTAAATAGAAACAGAAAACCAAACCTTCAGATATTTTTTTGTCCTTTGTCGCGTGTAAAGCTTCAGAAAGCGGTCCTCTGGTTGGACAATTTCTCGCTAGGTAGATTGCTTCATACCACGTTCTGAGGTTGAAAAGCAAAAAATGTCTGCAGTCCCACAACACGTATTCACACGCGTTTCAATTCTTTTTTGGTTTTATACTGTAACGAGACTTAGGATTTTATTTAAAGTAACGTGCTCAGTATTCTTAGTTACAAAACTAGTTTTCAGTTACGCCACATGCACTAATACATATATAGTTAAGTGAGAGCTACAATGTATGCAAACCTTGATGTTTTCATCTTGTGCTATTTTATTGGCTTGCATGTTGCTTTAATGTTTACGATTAGGAACAATTCTCATTCCCCTTTCCCTCCTCCTCTCAATAACACTCCCCCCATTTTACAGGTTCTTTCTTTTAAAGACGACAAAACTTCTTTTAATGCGGTTTTTATCACTCCATACCATAAAAATGCGACATTCGAATTTCTAGCATAGTCACGGATACATGTACATTGTTTTCTCCAAAGATTCTTCGGTAAAAGGTCAAATAAAAGTTGTTGAACTATTCAAAAATAACGCGTTATGTGCACATCACCCCTTTGCATGTGGCAGCTCCGTTTCATCAACTGATACTGTAGATATTATGCGTCACTAAGCACTTAATGACTGACCCCAAGGGAAACAGTAAGTTTTGTTTCCCCGAGACCCTCAATGTTTCCCAGGCAGTTTCCCAAGTTTTGTTATACCTCCCAACTCAAAACTACAGAAAACTAGAACAAATTAAGTTACTTAAGTTTACATACGTGAGCAAGGAGTTGAGATCCGTCTTGTTTAGTTCTTCAAAGCTTTGTGGTAACTTTTGTTCCTTACAGAACTCTTATAAGGTTTTAACAGCATTTTGTGATGCCTTGTTTGTGGATTTAGAACTTTTACTCCGTATCAATTTCTTCCTCTGTTCGGACTTGAAAGCGTTTCGCGGCCATGACGGAGAAAAAATTATATTCTTGACGCGGCTGGACACAAATTTGCCGCGGATTCAAGACGCACGACCTGATCACGTGCGAGTCGAAAGTTCAGGTTGTTGTTTCCCTTGGGAGTTAGTGAGTTTTGTTTGCCCTAGGGAGTTAGACTGTTTTGACCCATGCCACGTGACACGTTCTTGTTCAATCAAAAAAGCCGTTTGGGTTGGGAGGTATAACAATGTACAGTCAACTCTCTTTATAACGGACACCATCGGGACCAAGATTTGGTAAGGCCGTAATAGCGGGAGTTGTTTCCAGTAATTTCTTATTCTCCGGGACTTCATCCGCTGTCCGTAATAACGGGGTATCCGTAACAGCGAGGTGCAGTCCTCAAGGCGAGAATTTACTGTAATTGTGCATGATTGCCAGAAGAGATTAAAATTACAAAATTTTCTTGCAGGCATTGGCCAAGTTTGTTGATGGAAAACACGGGGTTTACCTTTTGCAGATTTTGTGATTGCTGATCTTCCTAATGATTGAACATGAAAATAGTGTAAAACTTAGGAATGAGTTGAGATAAAGACAAACATTCAATGTCATTCTATGTTGCTGGACATTATAGTAGTTATACACAAACTCTGAAACTCAAAACGCAGCTATTATTGCTGTTTGTACTTCTATGGACAAAAATTACAGGTGCCACCAACAGACCGTGAAAAAACAGAACTTGGAAAAGTAGATAAAAGACTACCAACTGTAGCAAACGAATGTGGCCTTTTGGCAACTTAAAACTTCCCAGTGCAATCAATGATGGGATGGGCATCAAAGTTTAAAGTTCAGTTGTTATTCAAAGGTGAAGCTATATGTGCCAAGGTAAGGTAGGTGAAGTCACACACGGCCAGAACTCAACCCAGTTTCTGTAGCATGAAGCAACTGAGAGTATACCTATTCCCCCCTGGATGGGATGCTAGTCCATCGGAGGGTTAACCCCAGCAGTATGTCGCTGGTTCCCATTTATATACCTGGGTGGAGAGAGACAATGTGGGGTAAAGTTTCTTGTCTAAGAAAACAACACGATGACGGAGACTGGGCCTCGAACCACCAACCTTTGGATCTAAAGGTCCAAGCACTAACCACTACACCACCACGCCCCCACTATAACACAAACAACAATAATAATGACAACAATGACAATGATAAAATAAAGGTAAAATCATTACAGCACAAATTCCCTTCAGATACATACAATCCATGTTACAATAGAAACTTCAAACTTCAAACTTGGTCTTTGCACTATTGGCATGAATAATTTCTGACTTTTAGTACTAGTACAAGCCAAATATTATCAGGCAGTATGAACTGGTGAACGAGCATTTTAAAAATATGTTGGGTCTGTATGTTTCACGCTATTTCATTCTGAGTCATCAAATTTGATTTTCTGTCCTTTGAACTCAACCTTTAGAGTTTCTTGTAATCTCTTCTTTTTCATGGCTTCCCAGGATGGATGCAAAGTCTCATTATTGCTCTTCTGTTTAAGAGAACTTTTTATGTTAGCCATACTTGTCTGTTTCTTACGTTCTTTACTTTCTTTAGACTTAATTTCTGTTTTGTTGTTCCTTAAATGTTTCGCATTCTTTCCATGCATTTTCTCCCACATTTGTTGTCTAGCACGTTGTCCCTTACGGTTTCTTTTTCCTTTTTTATCACCAGGCTTTCCTTTTTCTTTGCCTTGTTTGTTTCTAGCTTTTGTTCCTCTCTCTCCTTTAAGGCCAGACATGCTTTGAACAAAACAAGACTCTAACCCCCTGGGTTTGAGCTCTGGGGAAGACGTACCATCGACGTCATCATCAAAGTCGCTTTCACTGAGATCTGAACTTGGTAAAAAGCCATCATCTCCATCATTTTCTTGTACAAGTAGGTCAGACCCAAGACTGCAACTTAAGATAGTTTTTCCTTCTCTGGACTCTGGTACTTGCCCCTCTTCATCACTGCTTCTGCTATCTTCATCACCTATATTAAGCTCTGACTCCCCAGTGATGGTCATTGGAGCTCTTACCTTTACATCTGCAGGCTTTTGTTGCTCTTTTCGTATTGGTACCTCTGCATGATCATCACTACTCTCATCATCTTCTTCAGTTTTCTTTCGCTTACCAGATACAGAATGACCAGTTGTTTTAGTTGCAATTTTTTGCTTGACAACCCTTTGTTGCTGTTTTAGTCCTGGCATCTCCACATCATTGCCACCTGTTCCAGCAGCAACAGAATCCTCGACACTGGCATCAAATCCTTTTACAAATTTCTGAAGTTTAGTTGAGTTTATTATCCTGTCTAAAGCTCTCTTCTGTAGACCCATAGCTTCCCTATGGTCATCACCGACCATGTTTTCCTGGTCATCTTCATCCTCTATGCTAGCAATTCTGCGTGCAACTTCATCCACCCGGGCGTCTTTTAAAAACTCTAGCTCCTTTTCTAACCTTTCGATCTTTCTTTGGTTTTTCTTTATTTGTGTTTCAGTCCCTTTCTTGTTAGCTAACTGTCGGAGTCTTCGAACAAGTCGCTGTGTTTCAAACAGCTTCGCACGTTTTATCTCGCGTTTTAAGCCGCTGATTTCCTTCGCCATGGCTCCTTCCGGCATATTTTGAATCCTAATATCATGAAAAGTTTTCCATAACAGATGCACAACCAAGAGTGAGCTCCAAAAACAACTTTTTGGACGAAAATTTATGAACGAACAAACCTCACTCCATCCGCCATGTTGTCTTCAAACTCGTGGCCAGGGCAACTCGGAAAACGGGCAATACCATCATCCTCAGCGAATCACATTGTATTTCAAGATGGCGGATGGAATGGTTCATTTTGTGTTCTCTATTCTTTCAATAATTCTCCTTATTTCACCAGAAACGGTATGGTGTTGTCCAATAGTTTAGTTATTAATGTGTGGGGCTTTCGATAGAGACCTTGGATAGAGCATCTTCGTGATTAGTTGGCAGAAAGTTTGTCGTTTTGCATAAAAAATTGATCTAACTCAAAATAATTATTAATTTTGGTTTAAGGTTTGTGGTATGGATACTCGTGGAGATGAGTTAGTTTTCACTGTAGAGCACTGCCTGACGGAAGGTAACTGAAGATTAATTTAATTTAAAAAGTATATATATTTGACTTAGTTAAATAGTTTTTACAGGTACGTGTAAGCTTACACTTAGGTTGAAATGAATGAACTAAATTAGGCAAGTACTTGTGAACATAAGCTTACATCACCACAGATAGATTGTCTTGTTTACTGTTGATCCCAGAGATTCTTTGGAAGGCAGTCTCTGTTACAGTGGGTCTCAGAGTACCTTTTCAAGGAAGCTGGCAAGATTTTGGACCCCTCAGATGCAATCAATCAGAAAATCTTGGTTGTTGGAATCTGACCTTCCATGGGGATGGAAGGTCATGGGAGGTGGGGGGAGGGGGGGTGCTTGTAAAAAATGTAATCTCCCAATCAGCCTTTTCCATGCACCATTTGTGGTTTCACTTTGCAGTTGACTTCGATGTCCCCAGGTAATCCTCCTTCTTTCCTTCTTGGAAAAACAGGACTCCCTTTACTATTTGCATCACTTACTTTGAACAGGAAAGGTACACCTGTATTATCTGAGGATATAAGAGGGTTTATTCATGCATGTTCAACACTACCGATCTTGAGTCACTTGCAGTTAGCAAATATGTCATTATGTGGTTGGTCACATTTTATACTGCAGAGTGATGTTAACAATGCATAAAATGGGCTAATTTTCAAGACATCTGGGGTCAGTAGTAGGCCAACTGGAGTATTTTTATTTATTTATTTATTTTTATTTATTTATTTATTTATTTATTTATGGATTGAAATGCACCAATCACTATCTACAGTCTTCACAGCCAATAACATCACGGCTTAACTGACAGACCAATCAGGACAATGACCAGAGACTTATAACATCTACTGACGATTCATAGTTCACTTGACTCTGATGATGACTTCTGCTCAGGTTGTTGAAACATCAGTCAATGTCATCACAAGCAGTCCCTCTCTCCGGACTACACTCACCCGGACGATCATAATTTACCGACTTATGATTTTTTTTTGTCTTTGTACAAGAAATGAATAAAAAGTAAAGAGAAATGACGTTTTTGAAGTGCAACTTTTCACACAACTTTCTAAATCCTTTTTCTTGTTATTTTCCAGAAACAGATGTATTTTTTAAACCAAGGCAAGTTTGTATTAGTAATGACGCTCTTTCTGCTTATTTTCCAAGGACCTTTGATAACTGAGTGAATCTGCCCTTGTACTCTATAAGCTCACTACCATATCGCATGGTTGGAAATTTTTGCAGGTGCTTTTTTTTGGCAGAGTTTTTTATGATCAGCAATATAGGTCATGCAAAAACCTTTTTCACAAGAATTTACTCCGTATATGTAAATTACTTCAAACAAATTTATGACTTTGGCCATAAGTAAAATTAATGTAAAAGCAACCCTTGTGGCAGTAACTTTGCAGTTTGTAGAATTCAGGTGCTAAATTAAAATGCCAATGACTTTTAACTGGAATCTCAAAATGTTACTTTGTAATTTCCACCAGAAAAATCACTCTTTATTAAGTCACAAAACTACATCCTGCAAAATCGCAAAATTATTTAAATGACACAAAATTCCTAGCTATGTAGTACATGTACATGTATGTAGGCACCTTCCCATCTGCCAGGTTCTGACTTGGGCTCTTCCATAATTTACTTTTAATTTACCTAACATGAGAAGATACAGTAATCAAATATCTTAAACTGTTACATTTTTTAATAACCACTTGAAATGCCTGGTGGCTTAAATTGCACCTAACCCCAAAATATTTTTTTTTGATAAAATAAATCTTTGCACCTGTTCGAAACACATTGCACCTTTTTGAAATCCCCCTCAGTCTCGACTTTTTACAGGCTGTAAAAGTTACGAAATCTAGCCATCATCTGTAACTGTTACACGACCGAGCTAGTGAGGGGTATTAATTGGTCTATTCCCCTTGTGACATCACAAACTGATTTGCATCTCCTTGACTCTTTGTAAACATGCATGCAAAAGCAGTTTGTGACATCACATGGGGAATAGACCCATGCCCCTTCTGACTCGGCCATGCAACAAACGATGTTTAGTTTTGTGTAAGTTTTGAAGCCCATAAAAAAGTCAAAAACTGCTAATAACGGCTTAATATTTTTGAAATAGGTGCAAAGTTTAATATTGGCAGAAATATATTTTGGGGTTAGATGCTCTTTAAATAACAAGAGAAAGTAAGATAAGTAACAGAAAGAAAAAGTTCTTTACAGTGTACTTGGTAACTGGTTTCAAAGTTATTCTGCTTTTTTATTCATGTTTCCTGTCTCTGTGGATTTTTCTCTTTAATTTGTACCTTCTTGCAGGTTATGCCTTCAATTTGTCACCATAGTGCCATTCCATAATTTCTGACCGATTAGTGGTCATATTTCCTGAATGAATCCTGGGTTTCTGTCTACTTTTTTGTGTTCAATTAGTTGTCTGACAGGCAAGCCATCTGTTGACAAAATGACTGTGAACAAATTAAAATGAAAATTGGGTGCATCTACCTGACCAAGGTGCTTATTATCAATTTTCTGTCATAGGGGAACCATCTACGTCAAAAGCCTTAAGAGTGGTACTGCAACATTTTCACAAAGAGAACCACTTTCACTAGATGATGTAGATAATCTGAAGGTATGGTATCATTGACATACATGTGCCACGTACAATTATAAAATATTTAATATAGTACCCACGCTCTCATTGGTCGATAGATGTGTTTAGATAAGAGTATGTAAACACGGTTGTGACGTCACACTTTCTGTGTTTCCTGGCACAATTTGAAAACATTTCAAAGCTTATGCAAGACTCGTAAAGTAATTTCAAGTACAAATATTAAGAAAATGGAGACAAAGTTGCAAAATTTAAATTTTGACTGAAAAACACAACTCGGCGAAACTCGGCATAACTTTATCACTGAGTGAAATAATGAAAAAAATCTTGCGTAAAGTCTTTGCCACGCTTTGACAAATTTGTGTATTTGTAACCGACGGCAAAATTTACCAGACTCTTGAAAAAGTACCAAAACGAATCAATCGGCAAAAGTTTTATCTGGCAAATTCATTGAATCGAGCAATTGGCTTCACAATCGCCTTCAAAACACGCACAGCAAACTTGTTTTAACGAAAGTAAACTTTGGAAGCAAATTTGTATAAAACTGACCTTTATTTCATTCCAAGAATTGCTCAAATCCACTGAATTACTTCTCTGAGTTCGTGGAAAGTCATTTTCATTCCTTTGGCTTTGTACAGATGGTAAATCAGCAACTCAGATTCTCGCCATTCAAAAATATTCGCTGTCAGACTATAACAAATAATCTCTTCTTTTTCCGTCACAAGGTTTCTGAGAAGTTCGGTCAATTACAAGTCAAACTTTACAGATTACCGATTGTGTCCTCCATGAATATTTCCAGAATTGCTGTAGTTTTGTCACTTAAGAACCGGCAAGGCACAACAGACTCGCAAAATTTATCCACGGCTCCAGACAGAATTGCGTTTAAGAGGATTTTTTCCGTGTTTACATAGCCTCATCTGCAATAGAGGACTTTATCCGTGTTTACATAGCCTCATCTAAACATGAGAGGGACATTTCGTCTAATTTTTGCCGAGCTTTTTGGTATTTTTCTGCAAGATTTACAAGGATTCAAAGCTGAAATTGCTTTCATACGCAGCACTCGCTGGTGCTTGCCATAAATTTCAACTTGATTTCCACCTTTATAATGCGAATTTTGATTGGTTCATGTGTTGTCAGATGCACATTTTGATTGGCTAGTAGGAAATATGATTGTCCAGAGCGTGTAATCAGAAAATCTATTTCAGTCAAGAAGTAAGTAAACAAAATTTTCCTTCATTTGTCGAATTCTTTTTGAGAAACATTTTATAAAAGCAATAGAGGACTTTTTTCTGTGTTTACATAGCCTCATCTAAACACGAGGGGGGTTGGGAGAATTCTCGAAAGTTATGCATAACTTTCTCAAATTCTCCCAACCCCCCTCATGTTTAGATGAGGCTATGTAAACATGGAGAAAGTTCTCTATTGCTTTAATGTTACATGTGATATGTTCAATGGGAGGAGAGAATTCCTTGGAGGGTAGCATAAACAGCATTTTCAGGAATTTGTGACTTCTTATAACAACTGCTTTTTTTCACTCTTTATGCAAGCACGTTGTGTTACCAGCATGATGTACATGTATGAATGGTACACTTTTAAACTACATGTTTATTGTAGTAATCTTTATTTGTTCAAAACGTTTCTTTGAGATCGCAAGTATTGTTTCCATTCAGACTTGCAGAATAATTTCTGGGAATGGGTGTGGTCTCTCGGGCCAGTGAAAGGAGTCATTTATGTAGATAGACTGCAAAAATGTTTTTCCTTTCTGACTAAGTTGCCATGTTGCTCAGACAAAACCAAAGTGTACAGCTGTAGTTGGATATGGCATGTGCTCAAGGTAGACATTTATTCATCTGCAAAAAGTCTATTTGGCATTGGATTCGTCGGATTTCAGTGTGCTAGATTTGGTCAGCCATTATCCAGTGTCCAGCTATTTGTTGTAATAATTATAATAAAATACGGACCCCTTGCAAAAGAATTCACAGTACAGTATCAGCCCTGTCAAAATGTGCTGGCAGCCGGCAATTTTGCCGTCTACTGGAAATCATTTGCCACTTGTTTCACGGTGGAGTTCCCAAGGAACCTCCGTCCTAGCAGACAGAAAGACCCTGTCCTTGATGCCCACTTCTTCTGCTATGTTGCCCATGGGGGCACGTTGGTGTAGTGGGTTAACAAGTTGGACTTCAGTTCTGAAGGTCGGTGGTTTGATGTCCAGTCCCTCCCATCGTGTTGTTTCCTTAGCCAAAAAACTTTACCCCCACATTCTCTCTCTCAGCCCAGGTGTATAAATGGGTACCAGCGACATACTGCTGGGGGTATCCCTGCAATGGACTAGCATCCCATCCAGGGGGAAGTAGCAATACTCACAGTTGCTACGTGCTACAGAAACTGGGATAAGCTCCCGCCGTGTGGGCCTCGTTGGCCTTCAGTTAAATTAGATTTCCAATTACTTCAGCAGGCAAATGGACATGTACTCTTGTAAGCCAGTCAAATTAATTTTAATAACCTTGACAAATGAAGGGCCCAGTGGAAAAAGGGCGTAAGTGATGATTTGAGGTTAAAATCGAAATTGCTCCTATTTAGCTGAACATTGGCACACAGGCTGGTTTTCATGTGAGGAACGCTGTTGTGCACTTATTTCTTGACCTGAGATCTAAAATTTGAAGAATTAGCGTATTACTTTTGCGTGAAAAGTTTTGTTGAACTGAACTCGCTCAAGTGATGAGTGAAAGATTTCTTTTGTTCTCTGCCTGAACTAAAACAAAGGAATTCAACCTAGAATCCGCGGTCCTGTTGTTTTCTTTGTGTCAGTTTTAAGCAAAAGTAATACGCTAATTCTTCAAATTTTAGATCTCAGGTCAAGAAATAAGTGCGCAACAGCATTCCTCACATGAAAACCAGCCTGTGTGCCAATGTTCAGCTAAATAGGAGCAATTTCGATTTTAACCTCAAATCATCACTTACGCCCTTTTTCCACCAGGCCCTTCAATTGTAACTCCTAACTTTTGATTTTATTAGGATTTAGCCTCAAGGAATGGTTACTACAGGATACGGTTACAACTCAAAGCTGCAGATGGTACAGAGGACAGTAGTGTTACTACCTTTGTAAAGGCTGTGAGTGTAACTTCACTGAAATGTAACTCTTGAAGTTTACTGCAAATTCAAAGTCAAATTGATTTTCTACATGATTTTTATGTGGAAAATCTATTGGAAAAAAGCACATTGACAGTTTTAAATAATGTAACCTTCATACAATGTACATTTTCAGTGCATTTAGTTACAGTGTACCATATGCTTGTTCTTGTGATAGCATTAATTGCTAGTGAAACCCAGACTTTTTAAACTGTCTGGTTTTGGATTGGCCACTCTGTGTCTACTTCATCTTCTGTTGTCCTTGGATTTTGGCTTGAAAATGCATAACATAACACTAACATTGTGCCCCTATTTATTTTTATTCCTTTGCCAGTGTGCACTCTTTACATCAAAACTTACAGAAACAATAACACTATCATTGGATAGTGCAGGTAATGTAATTGGTTGTGGTCTTCTTATTGTGCTACCACTTATCCAGTTTTCTACCATTGGAATGTAATATTCTACCACTGTCCATTTTTCTCTTTTCACTTGTATGGCGAAAAATGGTCAGCGTGCCCATGACTACCCTTGGGAATGAAAAAAACCAAACAATACTGGTAATTTAATTTTAAAGCAAACCAGCTATCCACCAGAAAACCAATGCTTTTTGGATTTGATAGTTCAGTGATTGACTACTGTACAAAATAATAGGCTTTCAATGGCCATTTGTCCTAATGTAAGACCCAAAACTGGCCATCTGTGGGGGGGGGGGGTAGCAGGGGGGGTAGCAGGGGGGGTGAGTGTATGGATAGTTTCTGGAACAACACATTACATTTGCTCAATAGATAAGGTTGTATCCTAGTTTAAGTTATGCAGTTGTAGTAAAACAAATTCTGTAGCATGAAATCCAGAGTTACAGCCAAACAAACAAAGTTACAGGCTTGTGGAATCAACTTGTCATGGCAAATAAATCTTGTGATTGATTGTGTGGATTCTTGCAGGTCACTTATATGGTGTTGGATTAATTGTACCTGATGGAGGCTGTCATGCAAAAACACTCAACTGGGTTGGTATTCTTCTCATCGGCTTGTTACTATAAGGAGTGTTCATAGCATTTTTAACAAAAATATTGTGTTTGATGAAATCCAACCATGGATTATTAATAAATTATTTATACATGTAGAATCCATATATCCAGATGAAACTGTTCTTCAAAACTAATCCTGATTTGAGATTCAGGACACACTTTATAATCTGAGTGTGTTTTGGAAATGATCTGGGATCACAATTTAGCCAATTTCTCCTCCCTTCCCCACCCCCACAAACTACAGCTGTACACTCTTGTAAGTTCCCCATACATTGAAATGAGTAGCATTTTGTTTGTTGCTGAATTCATTACAAACAGCAACATAATAAAATAGAATTTGTGCTCTTTTTTTGTCATTATTATTTCTAGGATGCAGCAACCCTTCCTTCTCAATTCAATACAACAGTTTCAGTCATGCTTCAAGGAACTGGACAGCTGTGAGTTAATTTAATTTAACTAATGCAAGAAAGTGTAGCATGTCTGTTAAGTGATCAGACCATCACCCCCCCCCCCCTCCCCACAGTCACACACACCTTAAGACTGTTTACCAGCCCCCTTTTTTCCCATGATGTTGCCAAGATCAAGCGCTTCTATAATTTAGAACGTCACCATCTTATTTTTGTATTACAAGCAAAATCTGAATGTCTAAGATTGGGGTTGGGGGAGGGGGGGGGCAAATCAAGATTCCTACCCACCACCCCTTTTAGTGATCTACAATAAAATGCTCAGGTGTGGTCAAATGCTTTAACAAAAACGTGATTACCGGTACTTGACAAGCCCTTCGTGTCTGTTTGTTGCAGTCCAGACACACAGACGTACATACAAAAACTGGAAAAGGAGAAACGAGATAAGGCCGCAGGACAGACTCAGGACAACAGATCATTCCTGGCAAAATATGTGAGTGTATTCTGTACTATTCTGACCTTTAATGAATTTAGCCTGTAGCAGTTAATTATAGATTGGGAGAGTTTCTTTTCCTTAGTCCAAACAAAGTATGGTCATGAATATACAGTACATGTAGGGTAAAGTGTAGTTTATTCCCAAGAAATGCACTGTATAGACTGTTTCTATGTGATAAATTTCTGAGTGCTCTAACAAAGTGCAATCCACAACAACAAAGTTTTTGCCACTTACTGTATGTCATAGCGTCATAGCTTTATCAAAAAAGTTTATTGAACATAACAAAAAAGCCTTAGGGGTATTAAACTTGGCCGCCGTTCCCCACCTGACCTCCAAAGTAAAAACATCTTCAGCTTCACTCAAGACACAAGCCAACCCAAGTTAAACCAGATGTCCAGGGCCAGTCACCAAGAAAAAAAATATTGGGTGTTGCTAGTTCTGATTTGGCACCGAATGGTCAGAAATACTTTTCTCAACCCACAGAATTTTTCTATTGTGATTTTTTTGTTGCAGTGGATGTACATTGTGCCCATTGTGATATTCATGATGTTAACATCACAGCAGCCAGAGCAACAAGGAGAAGGATCCAGTCAATAAAGTCTTCAAGAGCACCACAGGAAACATAAACACAGCCGGGCCCCCTGTGCTCTCAAAATCCAACAAGTGACAAGGACAGTACTGGGGAAAGAATGGAGTCGTCATACATGATGACACATGTAGCAGCTGTGAAGGAGACTAGCAAGAATGAAGTGGGATGACAGAATAAAACACTGTGCACACAAGCCCCAACCCCCCCCCCCCTTCCCATGTCCAAGGTTCTCAGTACATTTCCAAGTATTTGTAGATGGCTAAATGTAAAATGATTACTAGTCAAGCACGTGATATTTTTCACATATTAAAACGTCTTGCTAAATTACAGTTTCTGACTTATGTTAATCAACAAATTTAGAATTCAGATGAGCAACAACTCCAAGGATCATGTAATGCGTCTCAGTCTTTAACTGCATTTATTTACAGCTGTGCTAAAATCAGTACTAAAGAATAAAAAATTTTTGTCCTCTGATATTTATTTTAACTAACAGTCCACTCAAAGAGTATTTCCCTTCACTTCAAACATTCTTATTTCAGTTTGTTTACAAACAGAACAGAATGACTTGTATATCAAGTCAACTATGACTTGTATAGTTTACTAACTCCGCTTGATCTAGCATCACATAGCTATTTATTTTTGCTACTAAATGAAAACCAAAGTCCATGTGTTGTAATTTCCTACCTATCTCAACTCATCCTTGGAAACCCAGGAGCAGATCGTCTGGAGGATAGGACAAAATTGGTTAAGCAAAACAGGTCTGTCACAAGGTTTTGAAGTGGGTGGTTTTATTTTTTGGAGTAGGCAGCTCATTTTGCTAATAATCTAAAGATTCATTACCACACTCCAGCAGAGTAGCCAGCTGAGATCATGAAGTAGGTGGTGATTTTCACCTACAGCTGGCTAGTTTTGACAACCCTGCAAAAGTAAACATTTTGAAAACAAACTTTTGCTCTTACTGGTTTCATGCATCTTTGTCCCAAATGTCTGCCACTAGGCATTATCTTAACCTAGTCTGCTACAGCGTGCTTGCTTTCTTCCACTTTTGTTTTCAGCCAGTAAGAAATGCCCACTAGCAGGTCAAAAAGGAGCCAATAAACCAGAAGCTGTTGTAGAATCTTGACCATTCTTATTCTTTAAGTTTATGGTTTCTGATTGTCTTTTTGATATTATTTTTCAACCTTGAATTAAGTAATCTATTACTTTGGGACCTCAATCACGTGGCCTCTTTTATAGTGTTGCAATCACCTAGTGGGTTTTAGGACAAAGATTTCAAAGAACATGCCCAAAACATTACAAATACCAATAAATGGTTCATATCCTTTGACAAGGATACAAAAACAAAGACTACACCAAGATGGTATTTCACCCTTTTAATCACCAATTCATCTATTTCAAAGGCAATAATGATATCAGTTGTAGTGCAGGATAAAATAACAAAATAGTTGTTACTATGGAAAATCCTAAATACTATTTAATTAATGAAAACATAACAAATAACCACAATTAAAACTAAAGACTTCACCAAGATAATGCCTAAAGTGCACCTAACCCCAAAATATTTTTTTTCGCTAAAATAACTCTGCACCTGTTCGAAAAGCATTACACCTTTTTTATGAAATCCCCCTGTCTTGACTTTTTATAGGCAGTAAAAGTTACGAAATCTAGCCATCATCTGTTACAAGACCGAGCTAGTGAGGGGCTTGGGTCTATTCCTGATTTGACATCACAAACTGATTTGCATCTCCTTAAGTCTTTGTAAACAAGCATTCGTAGCAGTTTGTGACGTCAAATCAGGAATAGACCCATGCCCCTTCTGACTCGGTCATGTGACAAATGATGCTTAGTTTTTCGTAAGTTTTGAAGCCCGTAAAAAAGTCAAAAACTGCAAATAATGGCGAAATGTTCTTAAAAGTTTTATATTAGCGTAATTAACCCTTTCAATCACCAGGTCATCTACCAGTATTTCAAAGGCAATAATGATATTAGTTGTAGCGCAGGATTGATATTAGTTGTAGCGCAGGATTGATATTAGTTGTAGCGCAGGATAAATAAGTTAACAAATAATTGCTATTGTGGAAAATCCTACCCGCTATTAATTAATAAACCAAAAATGGTTCATACATGTATCCTTTGACAAAGACACGAAAACAAAGGCTACACCAAGACATTTTTATTTAACTATTTACTTACCGGTAACCCTTTTAATCACCAGGCCATCTATTTCAAAGGTAATAACGATATTAGCTGTAGCGTTCGAAAAAAAAGTTAACAAAAAATTGTTGCTAGATGGAAAATCCTAACTACTATCGTATTGATTTTGAATGCAATTTCTCCTGCGACAGTGTAAAACTGGTATCTCCAATCTTTTGAGCATCCTTGAAATGAACCAGCACCCAAATGTTAAAATGCGAGAATTGTTGATACGTCGTAATAATATTATATATCAATATCAATAATCCTAATATAAAATTTGATTGAGGATCTGAACTGAGACCTGCTATGTACAGTAAAGAGCATCTTGTATCACACTACATTAAAAATTGTAACTTTTTCACTACATATACTTGAATCCTTATTTTTAGACAGTGAGTGGCTACAATTTCCTAGACTTGAGTCAATCCCTATCTTTCGACAATCAATGGCTACAATCTCCTACATACTCAAGTTGTTTGCTTACAGGGCTGTCGATAAGAGCTGGGGCCAGGGATTTTCCCTGACTACTGCAAGCTACTTTGAAACTCAAACAAGGCATTGCTTCCAATTCAACTGTTTTCCCCGTAGCTACATGTACATAAATTATACACTGTCCATTTCTCCAAGCTACATTGTGCTTAAAAAGCTAGTGATAACCCTGTTAAGCTTCCACATAAACATGTGGTTTGTCACCAGTAAACTACTTGTTGTGCATTCAAGCTCATTCTTTTGAAACTGATTAATAAATTTATTAAATACATGTTCCACAATAATTTGATTGAGTTACTGTTAGTTGTTGTAAGTAAGGGTAAGGAACTCTTCTTTTCGCCTGAAGTACTCATTGAAGCGAGTTATTCCATACCTGAGTAAACCAACAAATGTGGAATGTTAGTGTTAGTGCAAAATAAAATTTGGGGTGAATACCAGTATTTGAAAACTAGAAAATGAGTAACGAGAATTATCTTTAAATCTGTCTCGAACAAATATATTTTTTTAAAGATATAACAAAATCTCTATAACAGTTTATAACGCGTCAAAGTTATTATTAATATTTTTTATATTGCCGCCTGCTATCCCTCATCCTGCAGAACTTTGTGGTGACAGTCTCTTCTGTCACCGGCCCTCACTCCACCCCATTAGACAACCAAGACACATCACATTTGAAGAACTGACAGTAAGCTGTGATATTATTTACAGTATATTACCAGTACATGCACTGTAAACTTACCCTAAGAAGTCAAAGTCGATAGCTGAGAAATGTGCTTGAACTAAAGCCCACAAAGACCAGTAGAAATGAGCTGCCTGTAAGAACAATAAACCTTAAATCAGCACGAGATATTCATCTCATTTCTCAAACTCATTGATAATTCATGAAGACAAAACAAAGGAAATCACTAGCATGACAGTGGTTTGGATACCGGATCTTAATTAGCATGAATTAAAATGTTGCAAACTTCTGCTTTAAATTTCTCCAAGAATTATGAATGGTTTGAGAAGCTGTATTATATATAAAACTCGTAAGACTGTTTCATTAGGTGTCCAAACACCTCGAGGTCGGTTAAAAAACTCACCTGCACCTCATTTTTTCAACCCATTTCTCGGTGTTTGGACATCCTGATGAAAGACTTGCTCGTGTTTGAAATAAAATTAAATTACATACAGCTGGGAAACTGGGAAAAAATCCTAAATTTCACATTCTTGTGTAAGACATTAGTTAACCCTTTAAGCCCTGACATAAAAATGCATATTCTCCTTACCATCTCCATACATTTCTCACGGAATGAGTAAGGAGAATTTGTCTAAATATCAAGAGTTCTTGTCCTTGGTACTAATCAATTCCTTTATTCTTATCACTTATCACGTTTGAACAAGTAGTCTGTGATAATGTAAAGAGAAATTTCATTTTCATCACTGTTAGGGCTCAAAGGGTTAAAACATACACAGAACCTCAAGTGAGTTGGTTAGAAGCTTTTTTTGAATCCTCGTACTATAGAATTTCACACACACAGGGTGTACACTGCATGACTTGAAAAGTGGATTAACTTTGTTTTGTAGTTAAATTTCCATTGACAAAGATTGTAAACAACAATCTTCACTGTATTTTGCAAAAATGAACCATTGACATACAGTGTACGTAACATGTTTTGTCCAAAACATGTCTGAAGTTTAAAAGAAAACTTACCAGTGCAAAATGATTGGCTTGCACATACAGCTTTTCAATTTCTGCCTCAGAAATGTTAGGATTCACTTCACCTTAGAAATACAAATTTCAAACAATCAACACTTTACCATCTGGAAATTTCAAAAACTACAAGAAATGGAAGTTAACTGTGTAGAGTACCTCTTAGTTTGGCTGCCTCCTCAAGATAAACAGCAATCCACTTCAACTGATGATCTCGTTTGGGATACAAATTATAGTCTACCTCATCCACACCTGATTAGTGAACAAAAATAAGATCACATTATTTAAGCCAAACATGATTATAATATATTAGTACAATGCTAAATTTTGGTGTGCTCCCATTGGTCTAAATCAATCGTGTGATGTACACTGTAATAGTGTCTCTTCTCAGTGGGTGCCTATCAGTGCATAGTGCCCATTTTTGGCAATTTTTGCTCAAAAGTTAGTGTTGTACAATGAAAACAATAGAGTCCTTCTGTCTCAGGCCCTATGTGTGATAGGTTCCCTCGGAAATGTGGATGTTCAAACTTCATACTATAAGCCCTCAAACTACGTTTTCGGGCTAATATTTGTTGCGAACATCAAATTTCCTTGGGCAACCTATCACACGATAGTGCCTTCAACAGAAGAACTAACAGTCTACCAGCTCATATTATAGGAGGAGGAGTTGTGCAAAATAGGTGGCAAAATTTGTTTTAGTAGGTACATATCATTTCTCAATTAATTATAATTATTGAAGGGCTGGGTGGGAAAGGGTGTAAGTGATGATTAGCGATTTGAAATTCAAACCGCTCCAAATTAGCTCTACTTTGGCATACAAGCTGGTTATCATTCGTTCACCTACTGCTACTACTACTGTTATCTACTACATGTAGTACCACTAACCACTACTACTGCCAATGTCTTTGTTTTCACTTCTTATGTTACACGGAGACATTTAGCCTTTCTGGCTACTATAAAATTCGTGTTAAAGTTCATGTATGTACGTATGTACCACCACTTCACTGACAACTATGACTACAACTACCACCACAACTACGACTACCACAGACGTACATTGTACAACTACCACTTTGACTACAAATACCCCTTCAACTAGGACTACGGCCATACTAACACCACCTGAGAGCTGACATCAGAAAATAAGCCTGTTACTTTCCTAAAAAAAAAAACAAAAAAACTGAAATCACTCAAGTGAAGCACGAATGATGTCTTTCGTTTTAGTTCGAACAGAGAACAAAAGAAATCATTCGTGCTTCACTCAAGTTAGTGCAGCAGTATTTGAAGAAAAGTTATAGGCTTATTATTTGAATTTAAGCTTTCGGGTTAAGAAAAGGAATTCTGTCTCTTACATGATTACTAGCATGTATGCCAAAGCAGATCTAAACAATTTGGATTTGGAGAAATTTGGATTTCAAGGCCTAATTATCACTTACCCCCTTTTCCACTAAGCCCTTCAATTATTCCACTAGATATCTTGTTGTACCTGAACCCCTAACATGGTGATGCTTGCTTTTGTTGGCTACTGTCTCGTACATGTACAACGGGATTGCGTGGAATATAAAATACAGTAATTTATTGTGAATTATAAGGAGCAGGGTCTTAAAAATTGAGCTGATACTCAACTGAACAATTGTTTCCTTTCCAAACAGTTCTACAAAACACAAGTAAATAGGCCTTGATCATTAACTACTTTTGCAAATTAAAGATTAAAATTTAAGTAAATACCTGCATATTCACAGAAGTGATTTCCAATGTCATGTGGTAGGAAGTTCATACTGGCATACTCGTAGTCAATGCTTAGAACAATGTCTACATTAAAGTAAAAGCCATCATTAACACCACTGCACTAGTAATAATTATTGTATATAATATTAATTATTGCTTTGCACGGTATAGTTATCTTGCTAAAAAATCAACTTATTACAAGAAATATTTTGCAGCATCAAATGACTGTTTGCATTTTTCTTTGTGATTCTGTACATAAAATTGCAAATATTTGATGATGCAGAAAGAGCAATCAAAGACATTTATTTTATGGGTAGAATTGATAATTTAAGTCTCTAAGACTTGCCACCCAAGACACAGAACATGAGTGGCAAATTGCAAATTGCAAACATAAATTATTTTACGCAAATTTTTCGCAAAGAACACTTTTATAATTTATACATGTAGATGTTCATAATATAAAGGTCAGAAAACACCAAGGCAGGGATAATCCCTCCAACAAGTCATGCATGGTACATACACTGAACAAAGAACTCATCCTGAGGACTAGTCAGAGAAGTCCCTGCAATGTTTACACAAGACAAGGGACAGTCCTAATTTGGTTTTTGATTGGTTGATTAGTAAACATTTTTTTGGATGCAGGGACTTGTCATACAAACAGTCCACATGAGAGGACAAGCACAAATGAAACTGGTTTGACTTCACAGGACAAGTGGCAGGAACTTGGTCCCCGCAACTAGTTTTTGACCAAAATGAATAGTTCAGAAGAAGAGATTTGTTCACAAAGACAAATCACAACAACTAGTCCCCTCATATGTGCTGACATCAACCTTCAGATGTTTGCAATCCAGATACATCTGTTGTCTGGAGTTTTTAGTGACCAATTGTCATCAAAAATTTAATTATGTCAAAAGAATGATATTAGTTTATTATCCTTCAAACATTTAATACAGTCACATTAAACAACCATCAAGAGCTATGTTCAACAAAAACCACAAATTATTCTGTTCTCTATTTCTACTCTGTAAACAAGTACATGTATATACTGTTCTCAAACTCATTAATAATTCATAAAGAGAAAACAAAGGAAATCACTGCCATGACGGTGGTTTGGATACCAGATCTTAAGTAGCATAATAGCACTTTTGCTTTGGATTTCTCCAATAATTATGAACAGTTTGAGAAGCCATAATTATCAAAAACTCGAAAGAGTGTTTCATCAGGAATCCAAACACCTCAAGATCGGTTAAAAAAACTCAGCTGTGCCTCGTTTTTCAACCCAATTCTTGCTGTTTGGATATCCAAATGAAACACCTTTTCTTGTGCTTGATATATTACGTAGAAAGCCAAAAAAAATTAAAGAATTGTAGTTAACATGTAACAAATGCGCTTGATGTACATTAACTAAAAAAATGTTCTGCAAGCTTCGTATCCACATTGTGTTGCTCTACATGTATATTTACAAAAACCTCATGCACATTGGCTTTGGCCACAAATCAAATCTTATTCCATAAGTTTTAGTGCGGCACTTGAATTGTTTAAAATTTTGGAACATTCATTATATAACTTGTATTTCTAATCTTTCTAATGACTCACCTTTAGTTTTATCATATACAATATTTTTACAAAGCATATCGTTGTGGCACAACACCACTGGACAGTTATGTCGTAGCAAAACACTCTTGAGGGTTTCAATCTCTTCTTTTAGTTTAGCTTTGCTGGGAGCTTGCTTTTCAAACCTTATGAGACAAAAACAAAAATGAGTTTTAAGAAAAACTTACCCTAGGTTTCACTGCAAGCTTTAGTATAGATTGATACTGGCCAACTGACTGACAGACATTCTTACCGACTCTAGAGGTGACTATGGGGGGGGGAGTCTCCATACTTCCTTTTAATCCCGCTTCCCACTCTTTTTTTGTTGGCTCCCACCTCACCACACTTTTTTGAAAGCAAAATATTATGCAGTGTTGTGTAATTTTTTCTATTTCTGCTGACTTCCGCCACACTAGGAATCTTGCTTCCCACCAGCTCTTTTCCGACCCACTTCTAAGAGTTAGCCAAAACGTCTTAGTACCATCAAAAAGTACCAGTCAGGGATAAACATTAACTTTCTTCAACATTTGGGCAGGGTGTATGGTCTGGAATTCTGTGGTTGCCGCAGTTGGATTACGCAGAGTTTTGCACTTATGAACAAAATAAAGAAAGCAGCAATAGGCTTTTTAGTATGTAGAAATTGAATTGTTTTAGGGTAGGTATCACGAATTACAAGAAAAGGGAACAACATTTAGGTAAGAAGCTGTGAATGAGATACAGGATTTCACTACAATTAAGTTAATGATACATGTGATTAAGGAAATACTGGTTTCAACAACTGGGATCTGAGATTGAAGTTTTAGTTTATTTTATTTATTTATTTATTTTTTTTTTTTTGAGAAATGTTAAAAAAAAACATTAGGCTGGTAGGATCAAAGAAAAAGCGGTTCAGAAAGGATGGATTGAAGAATCCAGGGGTTTCAATAAAATTTGAAGTAGGCAGCTCGTCTGAATAGAGTAACCAACTGTATCAACTAGGAGTTTGAAACAATCTTCCTTTAATTACTTTAATTTAGGGCAAAAAGTAGCCGACTTTTCTGAGCGAAATAGCCGACGCTTTTCGTCGGCTGTCGGTACTTATTGAAAGCACTGAGAATCCTGCAGGGCACCTTGTTTCACAATGGGTGGATACTCTGAAGAGAGGAGAAGTGGCATGTTGATCAACCACTGACATTATCAACCCTGAAAGTTTTCCTGGAATGTATGGTTGGCTCTTACGCTCTCCACCCCTCCATTACATTGCCTTACAGAATTTCTGCACAGCCCCGTAGATTAATTATGCATTGAGCTACTTTCATATTTTTCCTTAAACAAAGAGCAGTCATGAGAAGAGTTGAGTCAGAAAATGAATGCATGGTTAATGTATGGCACTGTGCAGAAATTTTACCTCCCCTAGTAATCAACAGTAGCAACCCCCCACCCCCGCTCCATAAGAAGCAAACGCGTCCCCCGTCTCACCTGTCGTTCTTTACCGGGTCTTCGAATTTTTCCGGCAGGAGATTTAAGTATTTCATCATACCAGAGAACAACATCGGTTCCGCTTTATGTCGCGATTTCTCGTGGTCAATTTTAATGGCGTGAAGTTGAGCCATGTGCCGAGCACAAAGAGAACTAATATGAGGATCTGCGATCGTGTCCGTATCGAGAACATGGCCAGCTAAAAATCCATAAGCGAGTCCATTTTCCAGCGTGCCATAAACTGGAGGTCCGTAGCCCTTGGAATGCAATATCTGGAAGGTTTCGAGCTCTTTCTCTCGATCTATAAAGAGCTCAGTTTTATTACCGTAGAGTCGGAAGAGAATCATTTCATTGGGCGCCAGGCCCGGCATGTTGCAGCCGATTAGCTTGTTGCTGATTCCTTCGGAAAATTCCCTAAATTTAACTTTCTGCAGGTCCCATTCCGGTCTGATCTGTTTCAGGATTGGCTTGATGCTTTCGACGGTGTTCTCCAGCTCTAGCCGGTGCTTGAAATGAGGAATTTCCATTGTAAGAAGCTAAGAATATAATACGCAATCTACCGGCTACAAAATCTCGCACTTGTCGAGGAAGAAGTGGTTTTACCACTTGAATGGGGAGCCGCTGACCGGTAACGAACCCACGGCTTCCTCACGTGCACAGAAGGACAGAAGAAGACGAATTTTTCCCACCTTACAGTAAAGATTGGCGGCGATTGGCGGCAAAGTTTAAACCAAAACTGAGGGGAAGATATTTTAATATCTGTAACAAACCATTTGACTCTCTCAGGTATTCACTGAAAAATAATAATATTGACAATGGTGTCGCCATCATTCAATCCTCGATTCGACCCAGAAACTAGGGGGAACTGGGTACGATGCTTGAAATTTAAAATCATAGACGATCATCAGAATATTTCGCAGTGAACCAAAATAAACCTAAAGGATTGTATATCTGCTGTGTTTAGACTGAAGACTGTGTTTAGACTGAAGTTAAGTGTACAGTATGCTTGTAAAAAAAATTGCTTTTAGGAAAGCTTGTTCAGGTTTGGACCCGGCGGGTACTCCCTTCTAGGGCTATACTGGTACTTGCCGCTGAACAGGGTATGATGGTTTTTGGCCTCTCTGTCTGATCCTGGGTGTATAATTTTACCCAAGTCTGTCTTTCTGTCTGTCGCGAGTCTGCCATTTGTCCTGAACAGGGACCTAAAATGGAAGGTGTTGTCCTCCAAAACGGGGTTTTAGGGCTTCTTTTTGTCCTAAACAAGGTCTGCGTTTTAGAGCCTCAGCAGCACCTCTACACCCAAACATGGGTCAAGTATCCCCCCGGTTTTGGTTTGTATGTCTTACCATGTTAATCCAATGCGGGGCACAAACAAAAGTTCTTTTATTATCCGGATTTAATTTCAAGCACCTTCCATTCGCATTCGGGTTTGGGCCTTAAAAAAGGGTATCAATTTTCGATTTTGTATCCTTGATTATGGTTTTCAAGCAGTGCAGTCTGGGTTGAATAGGGTATCATTTATCTGGAAACTAAGCAGCCGTATGAGACCAGAATAGGAATTGACACTCGCCGAGGCTGGGCTAGATATTTTTGGGATTCCAGCCAAGGATACACGCTTGTAAACTACAGCTGAACATTGTCCAAGTGTAGTGTGAGGAATTCGGAGTCGCAGTTTTACACTGACACACCCCAGCCCCAAAGAGTGCCTCCTCCTTGAGGGATATGATCATGATCGAACAAACTCTTGCCAAAACAAGTTGTGCGGCTTTTGAATGTTTACGGTACCGAGAAACATTTTATCAACCCATTTTTAGATATGTTTCATTATAATTAACAAATTTTGAAAGCATCGTTTCCAAGAAAAAAAACTACGGGAAAAAGTTTGTTTCTGAAGTTCGTTAAAGAACCTTGAAATCTCAGGAGTATTTCAGAGGTTAATGTTCTTTTTCGCATGTTTTTACCTCGCAATTTTCGGGCCTGACTATTCTGTATCGGCTTGCGGCCACAGCGAAATTGAAATAACAACGTTCAGTCTGGTTCGCTTACCACGACGACGTCACTTTGAATGTTTTATCTTCTCAGCTCCGTGTAGATTCTTGTGCTAGGGGTAACCCCCTTGGAATTTTTTGTGTTAGTCACTTTTCTGGAGCCTCGTTTACAGGCCTTTAGGGGTTTATCAAAGTCAAGCTCTCGCCGGGTGACATCACAATTAGCAAACCCTGGACAGCCCAAAAGCCTAAACCTATGTAGCCGCACATATAAACCAGTAAAGGTTCGTGCTTCGACGTTTTCTACAGTTTTTTTTTTTTCATATTTTCAGAATCAGCTGCTTCAACGCCTCCCTGTCTCAGGGGGCCAATTTCGGTATTACCTGACCATAAGAGGCCTACTCCAGGGCCTGCTTTGATTCTTTTATCTTTGGAAACGATCTACCGAGCTTAGAAACAAGTTTTGCTGTGAAAAATCTCTCGATGACCTACGAGGATACCCGAATGAGGATATCCGAAGATTCACGAAGATGGCAGGGTCCTTACTTACGGTGATTAGTATCATCACCTCTCCGTACCAAAACGATATACATATTGTAGTGAACTGGGCTTTTGTAGGACAGATCAGTAATAGCCATTAATCAGCGATGTCTAAGGTATTTTCTTTGTGAAAGGAGCGATAACTCTTTTGTCAACAATTACCCACCTGTGAGGCCATCGATCAGTACTTGTTGACTATTACAAGAAAAGCGATGCTCTTTAACGCAATAATTCTGGGCAATAATTGAACTGAAAACACTTTGAATCGGCCCTAATATTCTATTATCTTGACACATAAGTTCGCCTGTCGTCGTTTTTTTTCCCCTAGCCTTCACAAGTAGTTCAACTTTCTAGAGGGAAAATAATACATTTACTTTCAGGAAAAATCCAGTTTATTCAGGCAGGAATCAGCTAGAGAGCTTCGATTTTGCCTGCTAATTTTTTGCCTGAAAAGTTAGCAGCAGAGGAAAACAAGCACCAGACATTCAATGTTTGCCACACGTACGTAGAAGGCATATTCCAAGAGAAGGAGAGCAGAAAATCGTTCATGAAAACTTCATAAAGCTCCCCGTATACAACCTGTACATGAAAGCAAAACGCACAATGTATTTATGCGTGCCTCTTAGTAGGTGGTCGAACTATGTCAGGAAATTGTGAAATTTGCAATATTTGGAAGTTTTTCCTTTCCTGCAGCAGTTGCTAATGTCAAAGCCGAAAAATTATACGTGTCACATTTGATATATGTCTAACAGAGGACCCAAGTAGCGAATACACCTTTGTTTTTCCATACGTAAGAAGATAGTAAAGAATACTTCCGAAGGGTCGAAATGCGGCGATTCGATTGGTCCGCGAGCAACACCTCCCGCCAAATTAATAACCCAGTGTTGACTAAAAGCTCAGCAGTTGACAGTTTGCCTCCCGGGGCGCTAATTTATTCTCTGAGGCGAGCTGTAAACAAAACGCAATATTTCTCAGAGCGGGAGACGAGGTTTTGAATCGCCCTGTCGCGTTCTCAGCGCGTATGTTGCCCGTTTCGAGGCAATTTGCAGCTAAAAGGCCTTTTTGATGGCGGCCTGTGATCGATGGATTTATCACGCGACTCTGCGCCTTGGCAAAACACAAAGGTTGCCCGTCGAGCTTTAGGTGGGCGGCGAAGCCCGGAAATGATATCGTATTCCCATAAAATGTACCCCCATTGGTGAAGTGTTTTGCGCGTGTCGCGACAGTGACTCGCGAGTCACGCGATGTCGCGTGGACTCGCGAACTGACTGGTTCGCGCTTTACAGTAACATAGCGTCCCAGAAAAGCAAGTTCTTCTTTTGCCCGTTTGAACTCAAACTTTGATCATCCTTTTAATACACAAAGCTCATATTTTTGGTATGGGAGAAGCCTTTGTATGAGAGGGAAGTTAAAACACACACACGGGATAGAAAACGTACTGCAGTCTGCAGTGTGGCATGTTCTCAAATTAGTTCAGCGAGAAAGTACAAGAAACTCTCAGGGCCAAGTTGGCAGGCGACAAGTTGAGTATTCTCGCGGCTGCCTTCACTGCCCTATTTCAGCTTGAATATTTTTTACAATCTCAGCCCCTGGGGAAGGTTGTCGCAAGAAATCACGGATGCAAACCTCGCATTTGTCGAGTCATTTTAAGACTGATTGTGAGACTCAGCCAGCTTCCAAAAGAGGGGACTTCTCAGTGGATCGGCGCAGACTAATGAATTGCAGTCTACGGCAGGATCGGCCTGTTTGTTCCTCGACTACCTTTCCCTGATTTTGAAGCAAACGCCGAAAAGTCAGCTGAGTTTTGTTGCGTAAAACTCGATCAGCAGCTATTTGAAAGGAAACTTTTTCTGGTTGTCATGAGTCGTAGTAATAACTGGAGAGTAGTGTCCTTTTCATATCTTCCTAGCTCTTCTGGTATCTCTTGCTTCAAACGCATAACACGCGCATGAAATTGTATTTCTTTTTCTGTAAAAAAGAGTAGGATCAGTAATTAATAAAGAGAACCTAAATGCGTTTTACGGAAAAAGAAACATCAAGATCAATTTTTTTTTGGAATTGGAAATATATTGGAAGTCAACCCTTTGAAATATCTGAGATGCCTCACGGGTAAATTCTATCTTATACCTTGTAAAAGACATAAGATTTAATTATTAGTATCACTACACTTGTCGCGGAAATAACCGGGCCTCATTTAACTTACTACAAGAGAGCATGTCTACCTTTCATTTCATGTTCTCTTACGTGATATACTTAGCATTAACAACATAAAAGAGTTGAAAAATAACAAAGTGAATTCTATAATTGAGTTTATTTTATTGATTGGAAGTACGTTCTTAGCTCAAGGTAAAATTTTTTCTAAATTCAGCAGTGAAATCATCTTTCAACACTTGCAACAGCACGTGCATAAGGGAAAATGAGATAAACCAAATATCAATATGCGTCACACGTATTGTACGCTGTATACGTTGAACAGTTGAGTGTGGCGGCGGCCAACAGAAACTTCAAATTCTAAGTAACGAAACTTGTTCTGACTTCTTTTTTTCTCTCAATAAAGCTGAAAGAAGTAAAATAGTACAACAGTAACCTCACTCAAGAAATGCTGTGTTTTTAAAAGCAAAGGCAAGGCAAGAACACTTGTGGTGTTCTACGGCTTTTATTTCACAAATAGCGAGATAATATTAGCACGTGTTTGCCAGGCCTAGCAATCCTCTTCAACAACTTTGAAAGACACTGTAAAATCAAAAGAGCTTGGATCAACGACAAACAACTGAACAGTAACAAAGTGAAATATGAATAGAGCATTTAGCTTCTTATTTTAGCGATACCTATTTTTAAAGTAACATGTATTTCTTAATTGGTCGCAGTTATGAGACATTGCATAACTCAAAGAGCGAACGTAAGGTGTTTCACTAGTTTACATTGTTATTGAGCCAAAAAGAAGAAAATACGACCAATTGTTTTGAATTTTTCTCATTACAGGGTTAAAGTTCATTCCCGGCTCTCGGCACCCGCCAATTTTCCATGTCTCAAAATTTCATTTCATTTTAAAATATGCGTCAATCTTTACGAGAACTGAGGAAAATGTGGGAAAAGAATAGTAAAATGTAATCTACGTTTTAAGTGGTATAGTAAGCCGTAATTTGAAGAAATTGTTCCATTAATTATATGTCACTCCTCTGTCGAAAAATACCGGGTGGGCTGCCTAAGGCAAGTCCATGAACAACCTTAAAATGTTCCTCGGACCGCAAGCCGTGGACCTTCATATGTTTCCTCAATGAACTCGGATGTGTATAACTTTTGTCACAGCCAACGTATTTACACCGATACGGTTTTTCCAGAGTGTGAACGTGAATGTGTTTTCGACGATCGCTAGAGTTCGCGAATCGCTTATCACAGCCTTTGAATTCACACGCGAACGGCCTCTCGCCCGTGTGCGTCCGAACGTGGATTTTTAAATTCTCTGCGCGCGCAAAACTCTTTCTACATCCAGGTTGGCTGCAAGTGAAGGGCTTCTCCCCTGTATGAACTCTGATGTGGTTGATGAGTTTGTACTTTGCTTTAAAGGGCATTCCGTTTCTTATGCATTCTTTCCAACAACACACGAACCCCACGGGTGTGGCGGTCACCAGATGAACATCCGTGATATGTGTTACTAGATCTTCGATTCTGTAAAATCCCATCCCACAGACATGATTCACCATTTTCTCCAACTGAATCCACTGGCAAATTAACACGGGTGAACGCGCTGGTGGGCTTTTTGCGTCGTAACCCGACAAGCGTGAATCCTCATTGTCTCGCGCTCCACGAATACTGCTCGAAATTTGAGGTTCGCTTCGCGTGGAGTACACGAGAGACGGCGGCAATTCTGGCGTGAATCTCTCCACGCGCGAGAGATACCCTTCGCTCGGAGAATACACTTCTCTGCCGTAAAGTTTTCCATGTGAGTCCAAATTGACCTTACAGTGCTTGTGAAAGACTATGTTTATCCCATTGTGAGTGTTTGAGGGTATACCAGGGATGACAATGTCTTGTTGCGCTCTAGTCCCTGTCCCATTAGAGTTCTGATCTTGAGGCACGGAGCTCGTTGAAAAGACTTGAACGAGATCGCTATTAGGCGGCGAATTTCTTACCTCTTTTGACCTTCTGCTTTCCTCCTGAGTGCGCTCGTTTTCGTGCTCATCTTCGTCCGAGTCTTCTTCTTCTCCGTCAGACATGCTTGTTTTCCAATCTGCCCGATAAGCCGGGAACGAGAAATATTCACTCTTCGTTTCTTCGTGTGGACTTGCGTTGGCAGAACGTTCACTGTAGTCTGTCCGCGTACCGCTTAAATCTTGTTCGCTGCCGCTTCCACTGTGAAGCGATTCCACAGAGCTTGTTCTTTCTATGATATTTCCATCGGTGTGTACCTCGTAATAATTTCGAAAGATAACCCTAGACTCCGCCGTCTGAGCCAGGCTGGTATAGTCAAACGCTGATTGATTCTCAAGCGGTTCAGCTTTGACGACAATCGACGGCCGAAAATGAACCATCTCTTCGCTTCCCATCTTGAGAAATCTTAGAAATGTCCACTGCTTCACAAAGTGGAGCCGTCGTGATTTTAAAAGACGGAAACAACAGGTCTGTTCCCTAGACGCGCGCTACGCGGTTCTGATATGTTGTCATTTGCGTCCGGCTTGTACGTTACAACAGGAAGCTCGCGCATGCTCTGTGCCGTCTCTCTAGGTGTCTCATTCATCACATAGTATTTTTGCCCCCACCGTCAGGGCACCCCACCGCGTGCTTTCAATCTTTGCGGCTGTCTCAATAAAAATTGTATTCAAACAATTTTGTTCGCAGCAAGCCACCGTAAGAAAGGTTGACACCCTTGAGAACATCTGGGTCACATGAAATTAGTGTTCCTTTCCACAGGCGTTCCAAACTCCCTAGTGCTAGCAATCTCGGTGAAGATGATTGCGCGAGATCTGCGGAAATGAGGATTGATACCGCAATCGTTTTTGTTTGGGGAGTCGAGGACCTGGGCGGCGAAAATAACAGATTAGTGTCATAGAAGTCTAATGTAATGAGTGCGTTTAGGAAAAATCGTTTGAAATTAAAATAAAACGGAAAGGGATGGAAATTTGGTTACAGCGCACTTGTTTTCCAATTTGGTCGGTTTTTGTGCGACACACTGAGTTCCCTCGCTATGAGCTTTGCGTTCATTGAGAAAGACCGCCCTCCAGGAATACCAGAAGTTTATCTCCCACAGAAAACACACGGAAATTATTTCAGTGCCTAGCACGCAGGACACTGAGTCAAATATCCAGAATTAGAAATTCTCCCATCGAATCATTGTCTCTGCCAGATGCCTCAAGGCTCTGCTTAGATTCGGACAGACTGGTTTTGGTGTCAATTGAGCAACTTCTGGCGCCACTGCAGACAGAAATCCATTGCGTGACGGTGGTGCGCGACCTTGACAAAGAGAAGACGATAATATGCATTGGCTCCCAAGAGGGACAGAAAGTCAATAATCGAGGTTTGTGTACGTCATTGGAACTGTAGCTAGCTCGCGTGGTCGTGTCGTGCGTGC
Organism: Siderastrea radians; assembly: GCA_964017195.1. Taxonomy (NCBI): domain Eukaryota; kingdom Metazoa; phylum Cnidaria; class Anthozoa; order Scleractinia; family Rhizangiidae; genus Siderastrea; species Siderastrea radians. Next base: position 9,695,280 of record OZ024891.1, on the reverse strand, counting down.
CACGCGTCCACGCGAATCGTACATGTACATTTCAACTGAATTTGCTCTCCTTCAAACCATTTCTTTGTTTGTAGTTGTTAATCCTAAAGAAAAAGGCAAAGAAAAAGCTTTGGATCCTGACGTTTTTCTGCGCGGAATAAACGTGTTTCAAAATCACTGATTTAGACGGATTTTCTGTCAATAGTGATGCAATCTACTTACCATCGCGTTTCGGTACTAAACTGATACGATTTGCAAAGATATTTACCATCTGGCTAAGATCTTACGTTAAAAATCTTGTTTTATGAACGCATGGGCATTCTGCCCTGATATAGAAAACAACAACCGAGCAAAACACGATGCATTTTTAATATTGGAGCTTAATCCTAAAAAAATAAATAAAACTGAATTCCTTTCGAAGTATTCAATGGGCGTATTACAACATAAACGACTTACCGTACTTGCTTCGGATGATTCTATTGAAGTTAGTTGGTAATCAGTTTGAGAGACGAGGCGATCTTCATGTGGTTTACAATCGGCCATATTCGACAAATTATTTTTATGTGGGGGTGAGTCGCGAATCGACCAAGTTAAGAATAGAATTCTCGATTTCACACACATGGGTAATTTGTGAGCGGAGATTTATGAGAAATTACTGTCATACAATTGAGGATATAATTTATCTCTTTTGCGCTGAAGTGTGATTTATTAAAAAATTGGCGAGTAAAATAAAGAAATTTACATGTATCTTAAGACGTACTCACGCCACTCGACGACAACTCGTAACAAAGGATTTTCAGTCTGTCACAACCGAGTCAGTGCTGTCTCAATATTATACAAATCACTTTTATTTCCGTTCACTCAATGATACGTTCAAGAGTAAAAGGAAAAGAATACTTTCCGCAGTAGCCTAAAATATAAAATTACAGCTTACCTTTGAGAGGTGTTTCAATATATGAAACAAAAGGCAATGGGATGACTCGAGTTGTATCTTACGTCAATCCATAGAAGCGGTCGTTTCACCGAACAATGCAGCGAACTCAATAAATTGAGAAGGCTGATGATGCGTTCAAAAAGGCCAATATAAAACGTACCCTGTACGCCAATTTTTACAGCTCAGACACTCATTGAATTAAAACTGGATGCAAAATAATAGTCAAAAAATAGAAGTGACTCGATCAAATCTGACGAAGACTACATGATTGAGCCATGTCTCAATCTTAGCCGACAGATTAAAAGCGAGGTTTATCCGAGTTTTAAAAAGAAACCTCTTACGTAATAGATGTACTTTTTCATGAAAAGCTTGTTCGAGATCCCGTTAACTGGGGTGTTCAGCTTCGAAACTAGATTGATCTCAACGTGAACGGAGCAGACGTTTCCCGGCAATATGTCTTTGACAATCCGGCCACAGGTAAAATTCAAACACTGTGCAAAAAAACTGATACTCTCTTTCTAATTGCGACACTCCATTTTTATCTAGAATTACACTGGTATTTAAATATGACCTTGAAGATGGAATACAGCTTTGCTAGATCTTTTCAAATTGATTTATTTGGATTACACAGTTTCATCAGTACAGGGTCATAAAACATAAAAGGAGTTTTAGTATCTGTATGAAAGTCCAGCCCTTGATAGCACAATATAGCTCAAATGCCCTCCAGGCAGAATTAGAATAAAATAAAACATGTAATTTCATGATTAATTGCATGTAGGCTGGGTCAAGGTCGTAGCTCTTGTAGCATCTGAACATAATTGGTGAAAACATGCTTGCTCCTGGCAGCCCCTAGCCTTAATTAAATGTTCCATGACCCAGTGTTGTCTTGCAATCTGGTGACACAAAAAAGCGATGTAAAGTCAGTTAAGTGGCACAAAAATTAAATGAACAAACGACTGTCTGAAAGTTTGTTGAAGATGCATTATCAAAAGCATGCAGTAAACTAGAAATAAATTTCGACTATTTCTAAGGAGTTAGTCATGTAAAACAATGCCTCCAATGTATACAGATCTCATTAGCGTCAAGGTTTCATTTGTAAAAGAACGTGCACTACAAACACATTAATCTTAACACGAATGAACCGACCACTACATTGTCTAAAAAGCTCTGAGCAGGGCACACAGTTTTGAAAAAACCTCATAAACAACTGTGCTTAAGGACACAATTAGAGAGAAGTTCAATCGTATAACACCGCCGTCAGATTGGTATAATCTTTATATTTCTATAGACCTTTCCATAGAGCTATCCTCCTGTTTGTACCTTTATCACTAAGTAACAACGAAGTAATAAAAGTGTTATGGTTTTTCACATATCTAACGCAAGATTGTTATTTATTGCTAAACGATCCATACAAGCTTACACGTTTTAAGACGCACAAACTTTAACTAAGGGCTTAAAAGGTGACTTACCTTTTGTCTTGAGACATTACTGCAAAGTTCTCGGTAATAATTCTCTGCTTTTATCTCGTGACATTATCTAGTCTTACACCTTATTTAATCCCTTACTAAAAACTAGCACATTTTCGTGAATTTGTCCTCTGTATTCCACGCTGAACACCTTGCCGCCTTCGAGAAAATAAATTACTCTTTAGACAAGATAAGTCTGCCACGATTAAATTCGTTGTGGGTGGCGAAACTACAGAGAGCAAATTCAATGGAACAACAACATGGTCTCGCTAATCCGTTTATTCTTTTCCGTTTTTTAATAAACTTAAGTTTAAAGATTTGCACCCCATGCAAAGAGCAAATGTAGCATTTTTTAATTTTGTACATGAGGCCAAAAAGTACCAAAAAACTATTACGGAGACGTAAAAGTAAGAACAACGACGACAAATGTATTAATCGACTGCTCTGAGTATTCAATAATCGCAATCCTGATGTTTTTTGGCCCGTGATGTACTTTTCTCCCCTCTTTACATGCGAAGAAAATTACCAGGTTTAACTTGTACTTGTCTAAGAATAGCTCTCATGCAAGGCAACAAACAGCGCTAAAAATAACAGGAACGACAACACAGGTGTTTAGCCCAAATTGTTTCATTCGTGCCACTGAAAAGTTGACCATGAAGTCTTCTCAAGTTGATAGCCGCTTTAACGTAGCGTTTATTTCTGTATAGCAATGCTTCAAAAGATCTACTGGTTTATTTCGAGATCTACCCAATAAACCTGAGACTTTGTAGCTTAATGATCGACGCGTAGTTAAACTGAATTTAGCACAAAACTATTGCCACTGAAAAATTGGCCTCGATATATTTATCTTCTAGCTGGGTTGATGTCCGTCTCAACACAATGTGTAAATCGACTGCAGAGAGAGGTATTTGCAGTTAAACGAGAGGAACACATTATAATTCACTTCAAAACTATCTCATTTAGCGGTGCACAACTGAAGATTCGCCTAAGATAATTTTACATTTGGCCAGCTTGTGTACATGTATGCTTTGCTAGGGAGTTTGAAATGCGCGGATGTCTTTGTACTACAAACACTTAGTGAATACAAACTTTTCTCTTGCGACGAAAAGAGCTAATTTCATATCATGTTCCTTTTAAACTATTAGTCATTGCAAGACCTCAGCCTGGCATTTTATTTGCCTTCATTTCTTCGGCCGTTTACATGTATGTGAGAAAATATTCACCTATTACCTAAGATAGTGCAAGCAAATGGTGTATTACAGATTTTTATTTCTAGGCTGCTACTGCTGATAAAATATTGTGAGATTTAAAAAGACACGCCTTTTAGCTCAAATTTGAGAGCGTTAAACACAACCTTCTTTGACTACAAGCAAATTAACCTTGATTCAGTCTCGCTGTCCTATTGCGTCAATTGCTTTCGTAGGGTAGGGAAATGAGTAGAAGGTCTTTAATCCCTTTTTTTTATTATTTGTCCATACACACAACGGATCTCAAGACGTTCATACAAATCTCATCCAGTACCTTATCTTCTCTTATCCTTGCAGAGTCTTATCCGGAATGCCCGATCTAAAGTTTAATAAAACTGAAGGTATTAAAACTTATTGCTTCTAATACATTGACAATTTTCTTTGGAAACTTTTAACAAATGTTGTCTTTGATTAGCCAAAGGAACGCTGAACTTTACTTCAGTTTTTGGTTAGTATGAGTTATTCAAAAAAATGCAATTTTCTTGTACAGCACTGAAAACCACGAAAATATACACCGGCACGCTCCTGAGAGTTCGGTGGACATAAAGCCAATAAGGTCGAGACTCGGGGCTCGCTATTTTCGTACAAATGCAGATTCTTTAGATTTATAATTTGTTGACTGCAAGGTGAAGCGCAAAATCACTGAGCGTGGAGTCATTAATTTTAATCCCTTCACTGGAACTAACAGTCAAGGTAAAACTAAACATCTCTGTTTTTTTCCCTTTGTACTCACTAAATGTTTCATGTAATTAATTGCTCTGAACACAATATCACCAGTTTCATAATTGGTTGCGTTTTATTATGTTTACAAATGACTGAAATTCTGGAAAGGTTTAAAGAACGGAGGGAAGATTAGAAACATATGGGTAAGAACGCTTGGAATATGAAATAAAACAAATCTCGATGTTCGGAGGAAGGTCTTCTGTAAACTCTTTTATATTTACATGGAATTGTAATTTCGAAATGGTAGTCTTTCGGAGAGTACTGTAGGGGTAAAAACGTGCAGGAACAGCTGACAAAAAAAAAACTGTCAGAGCAAGACAAGAACTGAAGCAATAAAGAAACAAATCACGATTCATATCCTGACGATAACATGCAGAATTTCATGGTCGTTCGTTTTCTATGTCTTGTTGTTTGTTCAATGAACTGATCCTTTGATCAACTGAGCAAGGGTAAAACGAGGGACATTTTCACAATCTTAAAATGGGAATAACACATTATAAATTCTATAATTATAACAACTATAAATTATATAATGTCCTTTTCAAGAAAAGACCACAGAAAGCAGCACAAGCTTAAATCACATTGATATATACTATTGCAACTGTAACAGCTCATTAGTAAACAAGACGTAGGATTTTGTTTGATTCTTCAATGCCACAAAATGAGTTAAGTTCAACTCTGAAGAGGGCGCGATTGCTTTTCAAACTCAAGAACATGGCTAATGAAGAATATTCTTTTGAAAGACAGAACTATCGTCGACGGGATCGTCAATTTGTTGGAACACAGTCCGTGAAATCCCGTCTTCCTCTTTCTCCTTTTCAGCCGTGTCGCTAGATTTTTTTCTTATCAAATGTATAGAGGCACAGGCTCTCAACAACATCCAACAATGGATAGAGGTAAACGAAATGGAAACCAGCAATTTCTCAGGAGTATAGCTTGTTCAAACCAATTGCGACTACAACAGTCATATAACGTGAAAACTTGGAACTAGTAGTAAAGTCGATCCAATAAAAGTACCAACAAATATGACTTAGATTGTAGTTAAGACTGGCCATAATTTCGTTTGAGGTGAAGTAAAGATTATTCCACTTCGCACAAGACCATTGTCTCATTTCAGATTACCTCACCAATATCTGTTTCAATTTTCTTGTCTTTTCTTTGTCTGTAGAGTAGAAAACTACAGATGTTTCCTTGGAAATTTCCGCAAAGCAAAAGATAGATGTTTATATGGCACAATCGATACTTAGTTTCCAATAGCCGATCTGCACTGATAAACAGGTTGTTACGAAGGACAAAGGAAACGTTTCAGTAATCTGAAAACCGCGTTTGCTTAACGCCAGTTAGGGGATTATTGGTCACATGCAAAAAAATCAGTTTACCGTAGCTTAATGATACTCTACGTCTTTCATAGCCAAGTTACGAGAACTGATATATAAAAGGAAGAGAACATATTTTCCTGTTAAACGCTACAGCGTCCGCCATGTTGAGCTCTCAAATTTTGCGTCCATAAAAAATACAAAAGTAACCATTTTGGCAGTTATGTCGTTATTTTTGACCCTTTTATCATATGCCTTGCGTATAATCGTACCTGTAAATGCTCCTTTATTCTGTAGGGGTGAAAAAGGTAGAGAAGCAATCATTTTCGTGACATTTTATCAAAACACACTGAGATGTGACGCCAAAAATTTCAAATCGCATTATCCTCTAAACAAAGCATTATTTCAACGTTGAACTGAACCCTGAGCTACGAACTAAACTTCTCACGAAGATTAATGGCTAATCCAGCTTTATATCACTGATCAAGGAGTAAGAATTAGTATTAAAGACATTATTGAGAGTGAATATATGAAATAATCATATACGGAACTGCAGATAAAATAAGAAATGATGACTCTCGCAGTTAAAGATATCAACTTTAGCGGTTGATAAAAGAACAACCTGAAAAAAAAGTTCAGGCCTGAACGTTCCCGTTCAAGTCTAAATTTCTTCAAGTTGTTCTTTTATCAACTGCTTAAATAAAGTTGTTATTTTTAACTGCGAGGGCCATCATCATTTCTTTAAAACAATATTGTAATAAAAATGTCTTCATTGTTTAATCGTTGTTGTTTTTTTTTCGTGTAACCTTAGCTTTCTCTAATTTTACCAAAAAACAGCTCTACTAACAGATGAGGTAAGATTTTAGCCTTTCCAGTCGCAGCAGAGGATGTTTATTAGAAATAAAAAAGCAGGAAATATTTCTTTGTATTTTTTTGTATAAGAGTTACTTTGGTGTACGAAAACAGCCTTGGAATGAAAACGAGGTTCTTCCTTGCCGATTACGCATGCGTTTTAGTTGCACCTGTTATACTGCACCTCCCCACCAACAATCTAAATCCCAAATTCCCTTTCCGAACGAAACACGCAAGTTGAATTCTTACTTAAAATCTCAATTTTTATTCTAAAATCGCATTCTAACGAGTAAAAGTAAGTACTGTGGAAAATTTTCCATTTTAATGTACAATGTAGGAAACTGCACAGTGTAGGAAACTGCACCGTTATTCACGTTACTCGAGAACTGAATGCGGAAGTTCAAAGAATTTAACAAAAGAAAACAACGAAATGTGTTTTGTACGTGGTCTACAGTCATGCAAAAATTTCTAAATTCCACATGTCACAGCAAGTTCATAGATACATATTATTTCACATTGCAACGATACAATAACACGCTTTATTCTCCCCGTGACCTGTTGTTATTTATCATACATTCAGGTAGAAATCGCCCTCAATTTTAAGTTTGTTTGTTTGTTTTATAGTTAGACAATGCGATGCATGAAACCGCATGGTAGATTTTCACCTGGTTCAGTTGTTATGATCAATTTAAATCAAACCGTCAAAGAACACTTCAGAGAACCTTTTCCTTTTCGCCTGGAATTGTATTGTCCATTTGGACAAAACAACACCAGCATACATAAAAAATGAACGATTTTCTTGTGGAAAGTAATTGATCGATTCCGTCCCAATTCACATCAAACAACGAAAATACAAAATACTACATTGTTTTACTACATGTACACAGCATCGAAGCCATCTCCAAATATAAGGCCGATTGTGTAGCTAGAATTGCGAGAGCTATAATAAGGGGTTGGAATAGAATACGAACAGACCCCCTTAACTTTCAGCGAACTCATGCGAAAGTCACTTGCACCTCGAGTTTTCGTGCAGCAAACGCGACTTTCGTACGCACTCGCGCGTGTCTGAGGTTTGCTGGTCTATCCCTAAAATAAGTCCAGGTCGAATTAACTTAGTCGCAAGTTGTTGCAAGTTGGGAATGAGTGTACAAACAGATTCGTCGAAGTAAACGCGAGATAGACCCAATTTGCCAAAAACGTCGTTTCAAGGCAGTGTTGGTGGCGTAACCAAAGAATACAATGCTTAGAAGAACTTTTTTGACTGGCGTTGGGTGGCTCTCAAGTCATCTTCAAACGAGGTGAAAAGTTAACTGAAGAAGGGAGCTGGCGTCGACTTGCGACTCGGTTTGGCCGGTAAGGTCAAAAGGGATACTGCTTGTACTCTACTATAGAGTATTTCAAATCTGAGTCTTAAACTGGCCAAACTTTGGCACAGTCAGCAAATCTTGGTTTATGTATCTTGGTCGTGAATCTCAGCCTGTCGGAATCCCTCATTGAAGAGTATCTTTGTTATTACCCTAAACAATCCTCCTAGCTTTTCTTGGTGCGTCTAAAGGCTCCTTTTTGTGCAATATCTTAAGCTGAAAGTTCTGATCCAGCAATTTGATAATTAAAGCAAGGCTCCCGCACTGATTCTGAACGGTCTACACCTCAAAAAACTTAAATATACATGTAAACTTACACATAAGTACAGTTGGTTTAGTTCTCCTTCTAGTGGTTGGTTCGATGCATTTGGTCACACTTTAGGGTTTCCTTTACACAATGAATGTAGTTTTGGGAGTTAAACGGCCTAAGCGTAAGAGTTGAAAAATAGCAGCCATTAATATTTTTAACTAAAAGCTATCGATAGTTTTAATTAACTTACTCGATTAAAAAGAACATTCACCGATAAACGCATTGTATAACTGACTGACTGATGAATTTGCTAATGTTTTTTTTTTAGTTTCTGTTTTAGCCTCAAGAAAGAAAAGCAACCACCGCAAATATATAAATAACAAAAAAAAAACAAACCAGTTAGTCACAATTATACAAACTGCTGGAAGTAAGGGAAATATTTTGAAAAACATGAAAACATTTCCTTTTTCTTCATTGTTGAGAGCTAGTTGCTTAGTCAAAACGAGCAAGTATAAATTTTAGCTCAGCACGTGTAGTCAATCATTTTCGTCAACAAAGAACATTAGATCAGGGAAAGAATAAACTTTAGAACCTTTTGTAAATGGGCTGGTGGTCGGCTATTTTAATTAAATGTCTCAGGGTCAACCGAGTTGAAAGTCCTCAGTTGCAGGAAAAAATTATTCACGCCTCATTGAGAATTGTCAGGTATATTACGAATTATTAAAAACTGGACTAGGTATATTGGATTTCTAGCATTTTGATTGGCTGAACGGAGCTAGGCTATCAGCTCATATACCTGCTGCGACAAATATGGTCAATGAACACTCAACAACAAAGTGAGCTGAAAGTTTTTTCCTCGCGAGCAACCTGACGAGAAAAATGGACGAGGAAAATCACTTGGCAGCAAATTTAAATTAAGCAGAAATTTCAACATCGTCACCAACAAGCATCACCAACAGCGTCGTCTAACACAAGTCAAAATTGTTTGAAGAAACTGTGCAGAAATAGAAATTTAAGCATTAAGCGTCGTGTTTTCTACAACTAATTTCATCGTCACGTCGATCATTGAAATATTTGAACACGGTAGGTTTTATCAGGAAAGCTTTCCACTTCAAAATATCAAGACAAGACATAAAATAAAACACAGTGAAATGGGGCAGGAGCATTTAATAAAAACTATCACACATTCATGGCGAGTCGGTGCGAAAATCATGAAGCAGTCTGAACAAGTACTAAAAAAATACAGCGGCAAACTACCAAGAAGGAAGGAAGGGCGAGATTTTTTTCGCCTTTAACACGCACAATTGACACTGGTTTACCTGCACTCGTTGTAGCTCTGTGTTCATACAGGTCCAAATGCTCAGATAGAAATCGGATGCCATGTAAACGGAGTTGAATCGCTTTTCCAGTTGTTTGAATGTTGTTTTTAAGCTTACCATTCCGTCCGCAACCTCTAAACCGAGAACAACTGCATTTTGCACTTTGCATTTAACAAACTATGATGGTGACTTCTAATGTTCCTCACTACAGTAATCTTGCCTCTGAGCTGCATGGAAATTACCTCTTCAAGTTCAAATTTGTTCTGTCTTCAGTTCGATGAAACACGCACATGATGGCTCCGTTGTGCGAACAGATTACAAACTTGTTCAGTTTCAACTCCAGCAGCTAATATGGTGAAATTGTACAGCTTCAATCCGCTTTGAACGATGATAACAACAATGTTTCAGGAAAACTCAAACATGTACCATATTTCAAAGCCAATTATTAGAAGATTTCTTTCCAAAACTTGTGCTACTTTGTTCAGTCACTTTCGAGCAGTTTTCATTGATTCATTCAGCTTTGCAATGAAACGCTGCAACACTTCGCAAGGTTTTGGCGCCTTTTTCGTTCAGTCATGTGAGCGATTCTTGTTCCGTTTAAATTTCTTTTCTCATTTTTCCGTTCTTTCTTGACTTTTTTTAATAGTGGTTAAGTTTTTAATAAAACAATTATTCTACTCGGGCTTGCTGGATATCAAATGATTATAACCAACTCGGCGCTACGCGCCTCGTTGGTTATCTATCATTCGATATCCAGCGCGCCCTCGTAGAATAATTGTTAAATGTACATTTCGATAACATGAGTGAATATACGTCTTCCGCAAATGGCTAATGACATGTCGCCATGAGTTTGGAAAAAGAGACAGCGGCAACAGTCACAAATGGGCAGTTATTTCGGTCATCGAAAGACCGGCTTCTGTATACACTCAAACTTGGTTTCTCATTGTTCGCGGACTGAATGTCAATTTGGCCAAAGATGACAAAATTCGTCAAATCCAGATACCCTATCAACTTAATTGTTAATGAATAATTCTCGACGTTAATCGGCCACCATCAGCTTTCTGAACACTTATGGTATGAGAACGTAAATTTTGTCGTTTGCCAAAATCTTACCAAAATCTTGTCGTTTTATAAACATGAAAACGTAAAAAAGTTGTCTGAGGAAAAGAAAAACGCAAATGTCCGCCATCTTGAAGTGGGTGTAAAAAGAAAATTAGCCCGGAGAGGAGGGAGTAGTCCGTCATGTAAGCTAGACAGGTATGTGCGGCGCCTAAGGGTATGGCTTTCCGAGCCGTTTTGATCTGAAATCGTTTAGGTTTCGACCATTTTGGTCTGAAATAGGGTATGGTGTGTGCGTTCTGGTCTGAAACTGGTTTTAAGAAGAAGCTACTTATTCCTTATTAGTAGCCCTTGAGAACTGCATTTGGATTAATATCGGTCTGAAAAAGGTCATATCGAATTTTTGAGTCAGCTTTGAAACAGGGTAGGTAGGGAAAATCACATATTTTGGTTTGAAATTAGGTTAGATTTTCAAGAAGTGCGCCACACACACCCATCCAAATTTTCGGGCAGTACCCCCTCAGGTAAAAACGCCAACTGTAACCATAGAAATGAAAGCTGCGAAGTAGTACATTTACGCGGTGTTTTTGTTCTTCCAGGTTTTCCGCTGGTGAAATGAAATTATGGATTTTTTAAACTAAAATCGTGAGGGCGCAAATTAGTTAAGACGATTTCCGCTCAACGTTCGAGCAGTAAGTGCAAAAATTAAGTTACCAAAAAAATACTTGCAGCACTGTCACATTTTGAGAACAGATAAGAAGAACTTATCGTTACTTTTGCTCCCAAGCTGACCCCGCGAGAGAAAATTGGATTTGAAGTTATCAATATTTCAATTAAAAAGACGCTTCATGTCAGTTCAAAACAAAATGGCGCCCGTTTTTAGCATACTTTTACGAGATTTGAAATTAATTTTCTTGAGAATGCTTGAGAATTTCATCGCGGGGTCACTTGGGCAAGTGAACTAGAGTGAGATGTTTCAAATAGCATTTAAAATGTTACCGTGCTATGAGTAGTTTTTTGGTAAATATTTTTTGCACTTATTGCTCGAACGTTGAGCGGAATCCGTCTTAAATTCATTCCATAGGTCGTGTTATTTCAGACGGTTAATACAGTCTGTCAAAAAAGGTGATCTTATTGTGAAATTACACCTAACATCATTTCACTGAGTCACTTAACAATTCGATAAAGTAAATTGAGGGAAATAAACTTTCAATTAATCAAGGGGTTAAGGCATTGGGAGGAGTCTAGGGGAGCAGGGATGGCGCAGTGGTGAGAGCACTCGCCTTCCACCAATGTGGCCCTGGTTCGATTCCCGGTCCTGGTGTCATATTTGGGTTGAGTTTGTTGTTGGTTCTCGTCCTTGCTCCGAGGGTTTTTCTCCGGGATCTCCGGTTTTCCTCCCTCCATAAAAACCAACATTTCCAAATTCCAATTCCACCTGCTTGTAAAGCGCATTTGAATATGTCCATATAGAAAATGCGTTATATAAGTTCTAATTTATATATTTATAAATTATATGTTATTTCAGACGGATAATCCCCGATGTTAAATACATAACAAGATCTTGTCATGAACCTAAACGACAACAGCGTTTTAGTCTTTACGAAATTCAGCAAAGAAAACCGGAAGAAAATTAACTTTTTATTGAAAGGGTCAAGGTTGCCCAGTTTTTTAAGGGTGATTAGTTCGGGCTGCCTAATTCATAAGGACATTTTAAAAATGAAATTAAACCGTCAAAGCGTTTTAATCGTTTAGCTTTTCAACAAAGAGAATTAACGAAAATAAACTTTTAATTAAAGGATCTAGCTTCTAGCTCTGAGGTTATGTTATTTCAGACAGGTATTTCAGGCTGTCAAACACAGACAGGTTTTGTAATAGAGCGAAGTCGCAATCGTCTTTCCTGGGCCAAATAGATCAAAGGAGGATAAAGCTAATCACAGGTTTTAGAATTAGCTTTACTTTCGAGTTAGCTTAAAACTGTTGGAAATGTTTTCGTCCAACTTTGGACATTGACTGTACTTCTAAATTTTTTAAAAAGAGAATGAACAACCGGACTCTGGAATGGCGGTTTTACTCCAACCTTAAGACTTGTCATAACGGTGGTGTTTGCACGTGAGGAAATTAAACTTTAAAGGTTGATTATTGAAACGAATTAAAGTTGGGACAGAGTTTAACAAAACACCGGCTTCGCCCCTGATTCAAAATTTGATTAAACTGTTAAACCCGAAAGTGTTAGCATCAATTACCGTAAACAACGTTTAGACGGCATGTAACACAAACTTAAAAGACTGGCAACTTAGATTAACCTTGCTGTAAGTAGTTTAAGACCTACTTTAAATACGGCTCATAAACCAGGTTTAACTATAAGACCTCGCTTAACCCCTTGCTTGTTCAAACATTCAAGTGATGAGAATAAAGGAAGTGATCACCAAGGATGATATGTCTTGATATTTAGACAAATTCTCCTTACTAGTTCCATAAGAAATGTATAGAGAAAAGTAAGGAGAATATGCATTTTCATACCAGGGCTTAAGGGGTTAAATAATCGCCTCTAGAACTTCCGGCAGAAACGGAGGTCTTTCTTTAATACTTTTGTATTTAGCACTGTCTGAGAGTCCATGCTTTATTTAGCGGATTTAATATATTGCTTGATAAACGCTGAATCCAATTTAAAGCAGAGCGCCATCTTATCCTATCTTGGGTATTATCGTCTCCGAGAACCTAAGCGACAGTTTTAAAGCCTGAGGCGCCAAAACAGCGCTGGAAAATAATGCACGGCGAAGAAAAATCGTTTGATTCATTTCAGCTATTGTTTTGTGACCTTTTACAGGTGCGTTACTCAAACGAGATCAGGGATCAGAACAGTGCCTGCTTTTGTCTAATTCTGCAGCTTTAAAAGAAAACGTCATTTGAACGTTGAGAAACGCACTTGCTCAGTGTTGCTCATTATTCCAGAAAAATGATCTCACTACTGAATCCAGCCAACATGAGACAGCCTACGTACAAAGCTTGTCGAGTCGGTAATCCATTTAATAGGGAGCTTAAGCAACCACGACGGCAACGCCAAGGAAAACGTCGCTTTAAAAATGAATTCCAGATATTTCAAACTTCTTCGTGGTAGTTTCAACTCGTTCAATCTGTCTAATGTAGCCGAACAATCCGGGAGCTGACTCTGTAAGGACGGCGTTACAGTTCAGGTAAAAAAAAGAAAATTCACTGTCGTGTGTTCACGTTCTACATAAAACATTGAATTTGGTCATTTCACGTTGTTGTTTTGCAGAGGACGGCAAAGAAATGTACCAAAATCTGTATCGCACGTGCAGAGTCATTGTTTTGCTAATTAAACCTTTTGTTTTGTGACGTTCTCGTCAGCCGTCGCCGTCTTGTTTGCTTAAGTTCCCTAATATAATCCCATGGATGCACGTTTTTCCAAGTAAAACAACTCCCAGTTCGCTTTTGTGATCTCACGACCACCCCGAAGGCACACCGCTTGTAAAAGCGGTGCAGTGAATTGACAGGAAAAACAACTTGGCCGTTTTCTACTTTTCATTTTCTAAATGATCGATTCCAAAAATTCCGCCGAAAAAGAAAAAAGTCACTGAAGCCCCCGTTACCGTTTCATCATTTCCCTTTTAAAAATAATTTTCACGTATTAAGGTTTACAGTAACATTAAAACTCAGTCTTTTTGGTGTATCTACATGTGATGTATGCAATCTACACGCTATTCTTGCATCCTTTGTGTGTCACTTCTAATTGCTTCTAATCCGACTAGCATCACACTAGTAAAGCCACGATATTACTTTTGTCAGTGTCACTTTCTAACACTTCCGCAGAGAAAAAACAAGATACCTGAAGTAAATTTTCTGTTACGAACACTGAACAGCCAACTTTCTCGAATATGCAGTGACCCACTTAGAAAAGGGACCATTTAAGTTTACAGTAACCTCGTGGCCTCTCCAACATGCCAAAGACCAGGCCCCCTCCTGTGTATCTACATGTATTTACTTCACGAGACATGTACAGTACACGCAATCTTTTCCCTATCTCTTAAGTGGCCTGCCATACGAAGCATATCGTATGTTGCAGCAGTGAAAAGAGATTAATTAATTCGTGTTTTAGATTTAGTAGCTGCTTCTTTTACAAACATTTAAGAAATTTTCCCTGCAGTACACTGCGGAGCTATTGCATCTTTTGCGTACCTACAACCGAGTATGATATTGGATTGTGGTTACATTATGTTTGGTCTCCCTTTGTTCAGTGTTGCAAATGTTTTTAATTGTTCGTGAGCAAACTTTAGTTGAAACAACAAAACCCAGTATGTATAATACCCCCACCTCCGGCAAAATTGAAAGAAACAAAAATCACAAAATTCATACACTGCAAAATACTGAGATCAGTGAAAACAAACAATACTGTCAAAGTGCTGCTTTTAAAATAGCTTTGCAAGTTTAATTCCATCGTCAACCCTTTACTTAGAAACTTCCTCTTGATTTCATCCACAGACTCAAAGGTCAGAACCACTTGTACAGCTTTCTAAAGAGCCCCACGCAATGGGTTTCTTTTAAATCGTAAAACTTGAGGATTTTGTCCACGGTCTCAAACTGACTACCTTGTACAAGAGTAATAAGAAACAGTTAAGTCAAAGCCCCCTGTACGGACACCCACAGATATCTCGTTATTACGGACAGGTTTTTTTTTCTACCTATGCATTTTCTCAAAATTACCCCGCCTAAATAGTAAATACGGACACCTTTCCTGTCGGCTATCCGTAGAAACGACGTCGTTTGACCTTACCGCAGGACGGAACCGCTCAATAGCTTTTATTCGAATGTCACAATTAGCATTCAATCTTTGGACCGTCATTACACAAGGAAAAAATATAGGGCCGGCAGACTGCTGCAAACACCTGCGGTCTCGAAACGAATACGAGTGGAGCAACTCTGAATAGGGTGAATGTCACGATGCAGGCGTGCGAGACTGGCACGCGAGAATCCACGCTTCAAGAAACCATTTACACTCCGGTCAGTATAAAACACAGTCTGCAGACTGCGGACTGCGGACCGGACTGGGTATAAAACGCCGACTGAGTATAAAATGCGGACTGAGTTTAAAAATTGCTGTACTGTCCTAAAAAAATTTTCAAATGCTACTTTTTCAGTTTTCTCCAGCGCTTTCGAGTTGAGTGTTTTTTATTTACAATATTTCGTTCAGTAATTTAAAATATGGCTTTGAAAATTCTGAAAATTACTTCCAAATCAGACAGCAACAAGGAGCTTTGAATTTAAAGGAGGGAGATTAAGTTTAAACACAGTTTTTGTACAGAGAGGTTGAGAGTGGGATTGTCACACGGCTTAGGTAAGATAAATTACACATTCCAGCTTGGAAGTTCTGGAGTTGCACGTTCAGTTGAAATCAGCTAGAGTACTTTTGAAGCCGACAGCGACTTGCTTACCTGATGTCACGCAACAGAGAAACATTTGTGGAAACCCGACGAATAAAATTTGTCAACTTCGACTTACCTCATCCCTTTTCAAGAAGAACAAAAAACTGCTAAACAAAGCCGTAGAATTATTAAATCTGCTAAAGACAGTTTGTCGAAGACCAAATCTTGCTTCCCCGGCCGTTTAAGCAGGTTTCTGAGTCGAACACTATTAAAACAAATGGACTGGCGGACTACGGACTGAGTATAATTTGCAACGTTTACGTTTGTTAGCGTTCGACTCAGACCTGCTTAAAAAAGCTTAAACAGCCGGGGAAGCAAGATTTGGTCTTCGACAACTCAAAAGCGCTCAAGAAAACTGAAAAAGTAGCATTTTTGATATTTATCAGTCAGTACAGCAATTTTTAAACTCGGTCCTCATTTTATATTCGGTCTGCGTTTTATACCCAGTCCGTGTTTTATACCCAGTCCGGTCCGCAGTCCGCAGTCCGTAGTCCGCAGTCCGCAGTCCGCAGTCCGCAGTCCATCGTTTATACTGACCGCTTTACACCCCTCTTTTCTCTCTCAGGGATTTAAGATGAAAAAAATGAAGATAAAACGATTACAGTTTGTACACCGAAGCTTTCTGTTACCAATTCAGTAAGGTACGGCTCCCTTCAATACTCGGAAGAGGCTAACTCTTAATATGAGGACCGCCGAAAGCAAGTACTATACTGACACGAGCGACATGAGCGCTGACGCGGGAACTTGATCATCGGCCCGATCACTGTATGCCCTTGGCAAAAACTCTTGTTAAACGACCCTAATCCCAGTAAGCACAGACTATTCTAGGAATTTCTCAGAAAGTGAAAAAAAGGCAGTCAGCCAAACATAGCCGTATTAAAACAAATTCAGAAATGACATTCAACACGAAAGCGGTCACGAACTCGAACACACACGAAAACTATCTAAAAAAGGGAGATCAAATGACTTCATAGTTTTTTATTTTATTTTATCCCTTCTAAGACTAAAAGAAACAGTAGAGGGGCTTGAACAGTTTTTTTACGTAACGAAAGTACATTTCGCAAGAGTCGGAAGCCCTTTTGTCTAAAGCAGCCATTTTGAGCCACCATCTTGGCTATTTAAGTTTGTGAGAGCCTGAGCACTAGCTTTTAGTCCTTCCGCAGATCCAAAGGCGCCAGAATCAAACTATGCCGGCAGGAAAATGCGCCAAACGTAGTTCAAACGTAGTTTTGAACGTTGATTGAGTCACCCCTGAGATTATATTTTGTCAATCGTTTAAACATTTTATATCCCTGTAATAAGTCGAGGTGAGACGTTTCATCAGGGTTACTACTGCTATGAAAAACGTTATTGTAACGTTGTTAAGTCGTTCAAGCGGTTGTGTTTCCAGTTCGGGAAACAAAATTTATCTTATGTTTCGCTTCACGCAGTGTAAATATTTCTGTCTTAAACGGAAACGTCGTTTGAGTGTTGTTTGAGTCATTTTAAAAGCGATTTTCTTTTATTTTCAGACACATTTTTCTGCTACAAGGATCAGTAAAACTAACAAAAATTTTAAATAAATAGGGCCAGTTGCCATTAATTTACTTCACCCATACAACACAGCTACGATTTAGTATAGCTGTTTTTTAACTTAGAAAAATGCCATGACCGTGTTGACTAGTTGGTACACTTGTTTCATGGCCAGAATGTGCGCTGCTTTCCTTATTTTCATGAGAGGTTTCTTATCAACCTTCATTCCCTTCAACCGGATGATTAAAAACAATTTTGATTTTGCAAGTAGCACTGCAAGAAGCACAGAGAAAATATATTCGAACAAAAGTGCCCACCAAGGCAATCGCCACGCATGCGTTAAACGTATCGACACTTTCAGGATGTTTCCGTACCACAAGTTAGAGCCCTAACGATCCAAGACAAATAAAAGAGCAACCGCATCCATATTACTAACGTGCACGCCTCACGGCGGCACATATAATAAAATTGGAACGATACAGAGAAGATTAGCATGGCCCCTGGCGCAAGGATGACACGCATAATCGTGAAGCGTTCCAAATTTTTTTTTCATTCTAGTCACAACTCAACTTATTTTTAACTATGCACTGCTGTTTTGTTCGTTTGTTTGAAAAAATTCAGATCTCGGCCATTATTTTACCTATTTTACTTTTTTTTTCCAGCAACATAAACTTAAGCACAAACGCATGCAAAATGATAACGAACAGGCTGTTTTTTTAGCTTAACGATAAGCACAAAGAAAATAAACTTGCTCATTTACTAATGTACATGGTTATAGTTATGTGTAAATTGAGTTTTTCCCAAGAGAGGACAACATGATGAGAAGGAACACATAATCTTTTTTACTTCATATGTTTGTGCCAGTGCTTATACTTATGTCATTGCTATCCTCATCAGTTGATGCGTTTGCTTTCAAGAGTTTCCCGGTTGTGGTTATGTGTATGCTGCAGCCTTAAACTCTTTTTTTAAGAAGAGTCGTCACTCTAGGCTGAAACATGTTTAGTCTCATAATAATAATAATAATAATAATAATAATAATAATAATAATAATAATAATAATAATAATAATAATAATAATAATGATGATGATGATGATGATGATGATTTATATAGCGCTGTTTCTACAGGGTATCCGACAGCGCTTTACAATATTTAAAATTAAATAATAGAATTGACAATTTTTACAATTAAACAAAATAATAATAACAATAATAATAATAATAATAATAATTGTATGATGCAGTGTCAATTAAAAACACGCCTAAAAAGAAAGGTCTTCAGCTTTGTTTGATTAGTCAAGGACTTGCAGCTCCTCATACATCAAGAAAGAAACATGTTTCAGCTATGAAAAGTGTTCACATTTGGCAGGCATTATGCGAATCATGATCGAAAGTTATTATCATGATCGAACCTTATTCTAAGCATGGTTGAAACTACCTCGCGAGGTAGTTTCGAACTAGACCAGGCGAAACATTCTAAACATGGTGGCCGAAAGCAGGGAGGAAGCCGTCGCCGAAAGATCCTAAACAGGAGCTACAATGAGACACAATATATTTAGTTCAATCATGGCCTGAAGAAGGCATACAATGGCAGTTAAACAGCGATGAAACAGAACCTCGCTGGAAATGGAACATTTAAAACAAAGATAGCACAAATGCTTTCCATTTGCTAAGCTCCTTCCCCTCTGAAGTACCTGGTCTGTGATTAAACCGCAGAATGAATGCAACAATATAAACTTCCAGCTCCACGTTTTAGTGTTTGAAGTGTAAGGCCCGGTTCAAACGTCGAACTTTACATGTGCCGAACCAGCCTAGTACCCAGGCGCTCTCCTCCCGCTCACTCGACTCGACTTGGTGCGAAATGTTGTGACGTGGCGGTAATGCCATTCGGTGACGTCACAAAATTTCGCGCCAAGTCTGGTGAGCAAGAAAAGAACGCCTGGGTACTAGGCTGGTGCCAAACCTTATGCAAATGAGCAAAAGCTATTCGTGTTTGAAATGGACATCTTACATGAACAATGTGAAAGTAAGTATGTTTAGGGGAAACGAGTTTACTCTAAATATGTTTCGGTGCTAGTGTGAACGCATCTTAAGAGTGGTACTTAGCTGTCGCCATTTTGTCGAGAAAGAAGAAAGCAGCAAAATTGGCCATGGCGAATGTCTCTCCATGTATCGGAGAATACGTGCAACGGCTGAAATTCAATTTTGAAATTGAAAAACAAGTTTCTATGGTGACAGGTTCAGAGAACAAATTTCAGCAGAGATGGTGCAAAATTCTCCCAGCACTATAAGAAGTGGCTTCTCACACAACTTTAATCTCCTCCTCTTTCTTTAATCCATAATCAATTTTTGCTTAAGTATAGTTTTTTTCCGGGTTCTTCCCCTATTTTTTTTTTATCCTGCTCTCCGTCTACTTTGCCTTAAATTTGTTCTCCCCCCTTTTTTCTTTTATTTATTTATTTATCTATTTATTTATTTATTTATTTATTTATTTATTTTTATTTATGTTTTAGTCATGTGAACCTGTGTAAATGTGAACTGTTACAATAAAGTGTTAAAAAAAAAAGAAATTGGCCATGGCGGTAGTGGGAAGGTATGGTAAAAAATTCAGCAAAAATCACAAGCGACACCCACAGGAGCGTGAAGAAGAGAAAAAAGACACTAGATGGACATGAGAGACTAGGGGACCCAAACTCCTGCAACACCTTTCAAGAGAGACTAGCCTGCTCTCGGCTGTCAAGCCTAAACTTGAAAGCGATGTTTTCGCCCCGAAAACGGAAAAAACTGTTTTCTGTCATGCACATTATCATTTTCGAATAGGTTTTTCCATCCACACTTCAACGCTGGCTTGGCCCCAGAAACGCTAAATGCATGGTGAAGGACGCAGAATTCGCGGCTTGGTTTCTAACTGAATCACCTTGATTTCCTAAGCAAGCAAACAATGAAAGCCGACTTTCAAATTTCGCATGTAATTTGTCAAATACACCTCCCATACACGGGATATTGCTGTCCTGAGCGCCTATATATTGTGCAAGTCTTCCAATGAAAAGAGATCAGAAATTTGCATTCGCGAACAGTTCGTCACACGGATGGTTCGATGTGGTGGGGAGATTGAAACTGGCGATTTTGATAAGGTAAAGAACGCGAATGTTGGAATTTCATGGTATGTATTTGTTTTTACAATGTAAAGACATTGGTCTCCAAGAGTCAGTTATGCAGACAATTAAGGTGCTCTAACTTTTGGGTCTGTTGATGAACTCCTATGATGTTACCATTCAAATGAAACCTCTTCAACAGTACTTTCACATGTTACTATTTAATACAAAGTATGTTACAATATAAATTCTGGAATTTGTCTTGAATTTTGATTTTAAGCACTCTTGGGAGTAAAAGAGTTAAAGAATTTTGGAGAGAGGTGACAAAATTCGAGATTTACAGCAAATAAATGACTTTAAATCGGTCACGTGACAGCCAACAGCGTGTTACCTTTCGCTTTGCTTATTAAGTGTTAGGGACAAATAATCAAGGACGCTTATTCTCGTTTAAAACGCTTCAAATCACCCCAAAAGGCCATTAAATAGCAAGTATTGTTGTATAGCTGGAATTTTTCCTCTAATAGCGCGCGCTCTCATTGGTCAGTTCGGGATCACATGACATCTAACAATGAAACTGTTTCCCGCCAAAAGTCTGCAACATTGCAAAGTCTATTACCGAAGACCGCTGTTGAACGTGAACAGAACGTGATAGAAGGTGGTGTGATCATAGCGTTTGACTAGCGCGTTTTTCAAAGTTCTGTATTGCAATGGCGAATCCTTCACGCTTTGCTGATTTGTCGCGACAAGAAATTGCCGGCCTTGTCTTCTAATCTCTTCGTTGTGCTATATAACAAATCACTTGATGACTGGTCCCTCGGGAAACCAGCTAATTTTGTTTCTCTCGAATCTCAATTTTTCCCTCGGCTCCGCCTCGGGAAACGTTGAGATTCTCGGGAAACAAAATTAACTGTTTCCCTCGGGACCAGTCATTAAGTGTTAAATATAACACAAAAACAAGGTGAGCCATTTATTATTGTGAATTATTTTGCATTTATGGCAATGAAAGCGTATTTTTCATGCAAACTCTTATATTTTGCCGAGGTCATAATATATGCAAAATGGAACAGGTTTTAAAATATGTGCGCTCCTCTCATAGTGAGCTTGGGTTACCTGTGGTCACGCGCGCGTAAACAGGGCAACATTTTGATTTTCTCACCCAGGCCCGACCGCGCGCCCTTTCCTCTTGCCGGCGCCATATTTGAATGATTTCAGCATGTTGTGGATACTCCTGACTGACTTGTGGCCCAGGCACTGACTGAACATTCCTCTAACTGTCGCCGAAAGGTATTAAAGTTAACTATCCTATTCCTTAGAATAGAAAATTTATAAGAAACGAAAATTTTCAATGAGAAAATCGTTCGTATAATTGGCATTCATGTGCGTGATATTTGTGTCGCACAAGCCTATGAAGTCTTATGCTTTCAATATTTTTGCATTAGAATAATCACTAAACCTTAACCAAAAATTCATCACTGAAGAGAAGGGGGCTAAACTTTACAATACCCGGCCACTTTCGAGCACCACAAATCCACTGCTCCCCTGGTCCCTCAGTCATTGACTTATACATGTAACGTAGTTGAACAAGTGCTCCCGCAGTCCTGCAGTCCTGTAGGCGATGAATAACTTAGATTAAATGAGATGAACTAGTGCTCCCGCAGTCCTGCAGTACCATAGTCGATGAGTAACTAAATTAAACGACTTGAACGGCCTTACAGGTGTTACAAGCAGGGAAATGAACTTTGGTCTAATCGTCCTGGCCGCCTAAGGGATAAGGGTAGGTTTAGTGTTAGGGGAAGGTTAGGGTTAGGGGGGTTGGCACTGATGGACAGTGATTAGGGTTAAGCACTGACTCGAAGTGGTTAGCCTTCAATTGTTGTTATGGGTTAGGGTTAGGGGTAAGTTAGGTTAAGGGTGTTAGCACTGATGAACAGTGATTAGGGTTAAGCACAGACTTGAAGTGGTTAGCTTTCAATTGATGGTATGGTAACACCATATTATATTGGCAACGAAGAGTGATTAGGGTTAAGCACGGACTTGAAGTTGTTGGCGTTTATTTCTTATGATGGCCCGTCGTTGACTACAGGACTGTAGGACTGCGGGAGCACTAGTTCAACTCATTTAATATAAGTTAGTCATCGACTACAGGACTGCAGGACTGGGGGAGCACTAGTTCAACTCATTTAATATAAGTTAGTCATCGACTGCAGGACTGTGGGAGCACTGGTTCAACTCATTCAATATTAGTTACTCTTTGACTGCAGGACTGCGGGAGTATTAGTTCAACTCCCTTAATTTAAGTTTTTCATCGACTACGGGACTGCTGGACTGCGGGAGCACCAGTTCAACTTATTTAATATAAGTTACTCATCGACTACGGGACTGCGGGAATGCGGGAGCACAAGTTCAACTACATGTACATTTAAGTCCATGACTGAGGGACCACGGGAGCAGTAGATTTGTGCATTGAAAAGTGGCCAGGTATTGTAAAATCGCTCTGAGAAGGGGTTAAAATGTATGAGGACACAAAGTTAGGTGAAGAAAGATACTAGAAAACTTTATATTCACGCTTCCAGAACTTCATGGCCTATTCAATTTGTGTATCAGGGCCATTGACAAAACCAGGATCGAACCAGACCTGACCAGATCGGATCGGATCGGACTCACAAAACCCGGATCGGATAGGGACGGACTCACCAAACCTGGATCGGGTCGAATTCTATTAAAGAAACTCATATCCACTCATTGAAAGTAGACGCATTTCAAATTCCCATTAAAGATGACGAAGAGAGATCAAGAAAGTGATTGCCATGATTGCACTGTTTTTGCTCTTTCTTCTGCATTTTGTCGTGAAGACTTTTTGTTTATTGTTATGGTTTTACATTCTGTGAACTGCTTCATTACTTCAACTACTGCATTATGAAGAGGAAACTTCAATAGCGTGTGCTAGCTAGTATGTACAATTAAGTCAGTACCGAATTGAACATAAAGTAACAATGATATCAAGATATATAACTTGTGTCTTTCTCATTCTTTACTTGGAACTTGAACCATGTACATATGATTACAAGGTTTTTAGAATGTAACCATAGCTACCTCACAGAGGGTAATAAAACGGAACTTAAAGCTCCTAGAATGGCGGTCTGGCAAGGATACCTGCTTTCATTTTTTGTCCAGATTCTAGAATGGTGGAATATGAGATCTGTGCCAACAATTATGATATCCTGATTCAAACAATGGTTTAGTGTTCGCGGTAAGCCCGCATGACGAAAATTGTGTCAAGTTTGAGCAAAAGGTTTCATTTCACATCATCAAAACTGAAAAAAAATGTGACCTACTAAGGTAATAAGAATAGCAATTACCGGTACTTTAGACCTATTTAACAATGCAAGCTATCACTGTATAAGAAAACAATCCATTTGCTTTCTAATTCTAACATTAATGTAGGTTTGATTATTGATTTTGTTCCAGGTTTTCTGGAAAATCCCTTTCAAGTAATGACAGTATACTCAAAGTTTCTTTTCAAGTGACAGCCATGTTCATTCGGAAGCATTATAATTTCATTTCCATATTCACGATCAAAGTGTCTAATCAAATTATATTAGCTTTGCAAGCTTTTGCATGCAAAAAGTTTCAAAGACATTACAGTGAACACAGCTATTCATCCACATTGTATAAAAGAATAAGTTAGCCTTTTTCTGTTTCATTTTAACAATGTGATTTATCATAAACCAAATACACAGTTCATGATCTGCAAAATTTCATTAGTTGTTACATGACAAAACAGGGTCTCAAACTGAAATTTTTTGTCCTTACTAATCTTATTTTTGTCACTGATTTTTGGAAGGGCGTAAATTGTTCAGTCATATGACCAATTTCTTCAATTTCTTTGGGATAGAAAACCTTACCGACAGATAGTTTACAGGTTGATTCATTAATAGCTAAAATTGCAAGTAAAGGACGGCAAAGACGCGATCATTGTTACTTTAGGCTCTATTCCTCTTTGTCTTTCCACTTGGATCTCTCTCTCTAGAAAAAAGTGATCGTTTAATGAAGTAGTTTAAATGCATAACAGTAAACAGTCAGTCTTAACCACAGAATGGAGAAGGAAAAAGCAAAAACAGTGCAATGGCAATCACTTTCTTGATCTCCCTTCGTCATCTTGATCCAGAGATACCACTTGACCATTTTTTAATGGGAATTTGAAATGCGCCTACTTTCAATGAGTAGATATGGGTTTGTTTAATAGAATTCGACCCAATCCAGGTTTTGTGAGTCCGGTCCGATCCAATCCGGGTTTTGTCAGTCCGATCCGATCTGAGCCGGTCCGATCCAGGTCTTGTCCGTGTATCAGCGGCCATTCCTCAATGCCCCAAAGGAGCCCCGTACGAAAATTTATGGCCTGACACAAGCGAAATTCCAGCCAGACAAATGTCCCGCTAAACAGAGAGAATTGAGCGAGAAAAAACTCAGCGAAAATTAGGCTGACACGAGCGGGAAAAATGAACGAGAATGGAACGAGACATTTGTACCGCCGCGAAATTGGAGCGCCTTTATGAGCGGTAATCTGGCGAGATTCAGGCCCGATTCACGGTAGGAAAAATCCCGCTGGCGAGCGAGACGACAACAGCGGTTTTAGTGGTTCGAGTAGCTCTATATCTCTATATATAACTAGTACAACGAACAACAATTTCAAAATACATGTGTTAGGTTTATTTTGTAACCTTTGTACACAATAAAATTGCATTAGTGGTGTAAGACGCTGAACTAGCACACGTTGTAATAAAGGTAAGACCCACAACATTTTTTATAGCTAGGCAAAGGTTAACCTGGAATTGATATTTTTACGGTACGGAGCTCGAAGGAAACTACAATTATTTCTCATGATCAATGTCGAACTCGGCAGTATAAAATGTAGATAATCATGTGCCACTGATAATTATAATTTTCAAGGACACTTTGCTCACCTCAGTATTAATTGTGGTCAGTTCTTCCATATTCTTTCCCTTGTGGAAAAATGGACTTCAATACAATTCGAGAGTAACTTCAATTTGCAGCAATTTGCAGCAGATCAAAGAACCTAAATTTATCGTGGCGAACATTATCCTTTGGAGCCAATCCGACCGATCAGACATTTACAAAACGGCTTCAGATCTTCGCTCCAGGAAAGCGAAACATTAAAATCGTTTCCCAACTGAACTGCATAAGTACTTCACGCTAAAACTGTCCGCGCTTTTCTACGTTGTAAGTCAAATTACCAACGGTCGAGAATGTTTTCACCTCAATTTTGTAATGCGATCGGGCAGGAAAAGAGAAAACAATCGTTTCACAAAAGTTGGCCAATTACTTTACGCCTCAGCTGTCCCAAGGGAACTTTGCGATAAAATCCGACGCATGCCTGTCACGAAATGTGGAGTAATGGTGCTTTATTCGCCGAAACTGTTCAGAATCTTCGAATCTTCCACTTGGAAAAATATTTTTTCAGTGCATTGTCATAAAATAAAACACACATATAACGGATAGCCGTTGGCACAAAAACGGACCTTAATATGAAACCAGTGAGACTGAATCGTTCCGGATCAGTCGGATAACTACAAAATCTAAGCTTAAATCGTGGTGAGTTTTGGCTCGTGTTCAGTCTGTTATATGTTGTATTGAGAAAGATATAATGAAATAATGAATCCTAATTAATTTACGGTTTGACTTCGTAAACAAAACACATTAGATGTTGGGCTTTTGTTACGTTTCTCACTAATTCAGGCTAGAGTTAGGCTTAAATAAGACTTTGTCAAGCCAGACATTTTCGTACGGGAAGCACTCAGACCAGATAATTTATATAATCAACAAATTTCTCTTTATCTTTGTCTCGTTGATTCTGGCCGCATTCTCGCTCATAATACAGCCAGACAAATGTCTCGTTGAGTTTTACGTAGCTTTTCAATAATGATAAGTTCAGTCTCGCCCTGTCACGTTCAAATCTAGCCAAATTCCCGCTCGGACAGTGGCAAGACAAATGTCTCGTTCTCGTTGCAAAGCGAGACAAATTTCGTGTCTCGCTTTGTCCCGTTCCATTCTCGCCGCGAAAAAGGCTTTCTGGCCAGAATCAGGCTGGATTCTTGCCGTGTCTGGCTGTAAATTTTCGTACGGGAAGCTAGTTTACCTTGGGCTTCAATGTTACGGTCCTAAAACTGCAAAACCCCGAGGGCCAGGGTTCCGTGGTATTACACCAGGACTCCAAGGACCTGGAATTAGCAATTTTGGTGTGGCTCTAAGCAGAGCAAATCTTTGGGCTCCATTACTGTTCCATGGCAAAAAGTTCAGGGCTCCAAATACTCTCCCCCCCCCTCCACCCTTTCTTTTTGGGACCCTGATCCTTAGGGGGTATCCTTGAAACTCACTGGCATTTGTCAGCCTTGACAAATACATGTTAAATCCCTAAGGTTAGGGTTAAAAAAAATGATGGTAGCTCCCCACATCTCTGGGGAAAAGAACAAGTGTTTCTATAAACTTGCCTCCAAAATGATCAGAGGATCAGTTTCAAAGAACAACGTTTATAAACTAACTTGCATGTAAAAGTAAAGTGCACAGAAATATACATGAGGTAAAGGGGAAAAAACCCATAATTTGGTTACATTTAAAGGTTCTTGACAGGTCTAAAAATGCAGACTCCCCTTTTAGATTGACAGTTGCAACAAGTTAATGCCTCTTGATAGTTTTGCTCTTACAAAATTAATAATTATATATGAGCATGTTTTAAGCATGTACATGTCCTCCAATCACTTATTCCCATTTTATTTTGGCCCAGAAAAGCTCCTGCAGTCATTTTTGCATAATCTGATCACTCTGTTAATACAGCCAGATTTTTGTTGATGCATGGGTGACTGGATTAACCCAGGGAAGGGGTACTCCCTTATATACATGTATGAGCTAGATGGGTATGGTTTTCAAGCTGTTTTAGTCCAAAATAGGGTATAGATTTTGACTATTTTGGTCTGAAATAGGGTATAGTCTGTGTGATCCTGCCTGGATTGGGTATGGCTTTTAGAAGAAGCTACTT
This sequence comes from Siderastrea radians, assembly GCA_964017195.1. NCBI lineage: Eukaryota > Metazoa > Cnidaria > Anthozoa > Scleractinia > Rhizangiidae > Siderastrea > Siderastrea radians. The sequence goes on along the minus strand of OZ024891.1, from coordinate 9,667,667 downwards.
TTTTCTTATTTTCTTTTCTTGAGAAGTATGTTTTGTTAAAAAAAAATTGAAGCCATTCTCAAATGTCTATACAAACCAAAGCAGTTCCTGGGCAGGTCTGAAATAGGGTATGAAATTTTGGGTCAGGACTGAAATAGGGTAAGGAAAATCACATATTTTGGTCTGAAAGAGGGTAAGGGTTTTTAGGACTGCACCACACCCCTCCCCCCACCTAAATTTGGGGGGTGTACCATTCTTTAACAGGTGTTTTCGTAGCCAGTAGTACTTCAAGATGGATTTTGAATTTAGAGAGGGGCTCCTGTAAAAGTTGTCTCTAAAAAGTTTGTTTATAGACGACCATCTGATAGCCTGTAGCCCTGGGAAAGTTTTGCCTACATGTACAAACTAAAGCACGCTAATGCTAGAATTCTTAAACAATCCCGTGGATTTCCAGGGGAGTTCTCCTAGGGGATGACCACTGATACCAGCATAAGTTTAAGCTTACATTGTATAGTTTTGTGGGAGTAGTGTGAACCTATGTAGTTAACTAGTGTTGTAATTATTTTATGACTAGTTTAAAGTTCTATCTGTTAACAGTTTGAAGGGAGAGTGTGCATAGTAAAGTCTTAGATTCTACATTCACTTTAATAATAATAATAATAATAATAATAATGATGATGATGACGATGATGTGATGATGGTGATGATGATGTCTTTATTTTTTCAATAAAAGATACATATCAAAAGTTACAGCAGATTAAAAACATTAGAAAAATGCAGTCTACAAGAAACTTATTTAACAAACTGTTGTAAGTGCCATGCAAATGTAATGGAATTGCTGGTTATAATGGTTATTATAAGTATGGATAACATTAAATGAGTAAAAAAAGACAGACTATAAATCAGTTACAATATGTTTAAAGTTGTATATTACTTGTTTATATTCTTAAAAAGGTCTTTTGATAAAACTATCTGTAAAATGATCTGTATGTATTTTCGGTGACTGACTACAAGTATGTGATTGTCTAAGCCTTAAAGATGACTCCTTTACCTGGGGTAATAGAGAATATTGACAGCTGTCATGTTTGTTTTGATATTGTTACAGTGTAAGTCAATTTTATGAAAACACCATCAATATTTCATATTTACCAGTATATTCACCAGCTATCAAATGTCATTCACCTGTCAAATAATTCCTAGATGAAAATTAAGACCTTGCATTTGCACCGGTGATGATATATAAGCCATATGGGTCTGTAACCACTGTGAAGGGCATGGTTTTCAGCCAGGCTAGTCTTAGGCTCAGTCTCGAGCCGTGAGTGTCTCGATGCGCCCGCGATTCTTGCCACCTTCACAATAACCAAACCCGTGTGCCCAGCCGTGAAGGTGGCGAGAATCGCGGGCACATCGAGACACTGACGGCTGGAGACTGAGCCTAGGCTAGTCTAGGATAGAGTATGGAAATCAGAGAATTTGGTCTAGAATAGGGTATCATTTATTCCAGGAAATTAATTAAGGACTCACAGACACTGAGCATATCTGGGATAGGGTAGGAGTTTTGGTGGAGGCCAGACGTAACATCTGGTCATTTGACATGTAAGGTCCAGTACTTTCAAATAATATAATTATTTTCTGAAGTGTACTTTAATCAGATGATTTTGTATTATTTTGTTTATCAAACTGAAGATAGAGTTGAGCCTTAGTTTGCTCACTTATGTAGCTCATACAATCGGAAAACAAATGGTCATTTCTGTCATGTATTACAATAAAATCATTATTGGGTAAGCATTTTAATGAGCATTTCAGAGAGTCCAATTTCAGAAATTTCCTGGGGGTGGGGGGCATGCCCCCAGAACCCCTAAAAGTTTGTGTCTTCGGTCTTCAGCAGTCATGTTTGTGCCTACGGTGCTCGTGTCAGCTTGTTTCACCTATGAATTTAGTACTTTAAAATGCTACCGAAACCCTGATTTTGATGTCTGTAGTCTAAAGGGCTGTACAGCAATGCAGGTACCCATGGCCTGGAATAGGGCAAGGGTCTTAGAGTCCCAGTGCCACATCACCTCCCCCCCCCCCCCCACCAAAAAAATATGGGTATACCCCCCAGGTGTACTGGTATTTACACTGAGACTAATTCTATGTACATGCACATGTACATGTATTTCCAGTGTTGAGAGCTCATTGTGATGACTGAAGAAATGCAGCCCAGCCTGTGACCACACATCCAATCCCAGGTACTCTGACACAGTCACCTGGTACCACAGAGAGCTAAGGAGCCAGATGTTTGTTTTGTAGGGAGTGGATGAGTATTAATTTTGTTCTCAATCTCAAGATTTGGACTACAATGCTGGTTGGCTGGTACGTTTCTTTCTTTCTTTTTTTTTTTTTTTCAGTTTAGGCAGATGTAATATTCAAAACCTTAAATTTCATTTTTCAAATTCCAATTCCAAATTTCATTTTCTAAATTCCAATTTCCCAATTTCAAAAATTTCCTGTTTTAAATTTCAAAATTGAATTCTTAGTTCTTTAATTTCCAGTTACTGTTTCCCAGTTCTCGAGTTCCAATCCTTTCAAATACCAAATAAATACCCAATTCTAAATTTCAGATACCAAATGGCAAATACCACACACCAAATGCAAAATGTCAAATTCTAAATGACATCAAATATCAAATCTGTAAAGCCGGTTGCCTAACATCAAAATATGCCAGGTGCCAGAACCCTAACTACCAAATTTCCAAGTTCCAGAATTCTTTTATAATATAGTAAGTAAGAAAGAAAGTTAATTGACATGTCAATATGTTCTAGTGCGATTTGCACTAACTGGGGACACTTACAATACCAAAATTCATTCCCAGTTCTCAATTTCCAGTCGTTGCAAATACCAACTAATACCCAATACTTAACTTCAGATACGAAATGCCAAATACCACATACCAAATGCAAAACATCAAATTCTAAATGACATTAAAAGATCAAATCTGAAAAACCAGTTGCCACATCAAATGCCAAATGCAAGATGCCGGATGCCAGATTCCAGACACTGAACTCTAAATACCAAATTTTCCAATTTCCAGAATTCATTCACAGTAACTGAGTAAGAACAGTTTACACTAATTGGGGACACTTAGAATACCAAAATTTTTAATAATCTTAATTTTCATCTGCTACAGCTAACAGTTTTTTCAAAACCTTGCAGCTGAGCACGGTGAAAAGAAATAATAACAAAAATTGAAGGAATCCTTGCCCAATTAATCACTCTAATTCAATAGATTATCTTTTATAATATTTTCATTATTATCATTTTATCCCTTCCACAAACTAAGTGGATTAGAAAAGGGCAGTTAACACATGACATTTTCTTCAAAACCTTGCAACGTAGCACGGTCTGCAGAAATGATTTTAAAATATTAAACATTCCTTGCTCTATTATTAATCACTTTAACTGAAGATTATCTCTTATCTTTTATTATATTTATATGATTATCCTTTTATCTGCAAAATAAGTGGGTTAAAAATGGGGCAATTTTAAGCAACGAATTCAGCAGATTGTGGGGAAATGGGTGAAAGAAGGGATAAATTATAATTTTATAACGTTCAAATATACACCCCATGCTATAAAGTGTAAAGTATAATACTATAGACAAGTGATAAAATTTCCTTAATTGTGCTAAAAACTGCTCCAAAGCAATTGCAGTATTTTAAAAACCTTTGTTGCTAAAACATATTATTTAAAAATTATATCGTTGGTCTAAGATTGAAAACAGGTAGTTTGGCTAAACTAAGATCCTTCCACAACTCAACAAGAAAAAGGTCCTAGTCATGTCTTTCAGGAATCCTTGTACATTTGTAGGTCTTTAAAGTTAATTAAAGAACCTTAGAAATTCCTTCCACAACATCACAAAGTTCTTGTAAGGAACTGTCGTTCCATCCAAGATCTTGAAAATAACTGAGCGAAAAGATCCTGGTAAAGTCTTTTAGGGGTCCTTGTGAATCTTTAAAGAGTCTTAGTAATAATCTTAAGATCTCTTTGATCCTGACAGGATCTCTGTTACAACTGACCTTGTAGTTCCTTGCAAAGATCTTTGCAGGATTTTGAGAACGCAAGATAATTTTGGAACCAAGGAAAATTGAGCACGACCCTTAAATTCTGAAACCTTGAAATACCCCTGGCCTATGTTCGATGGTCTTCGCAGGTTTTTAAAGATCCTTGAAGATCATCCAGGATTTTTCAGCAGGGTCATTCGCTGTCTGATGGTAGATAGCAAAGAGGAAATCTCATCTAGCCTCTTAAAAATCCTATATAGCTATCAAGTACATTGCGCATATCCGTAAACTGCGATTGTACAACGATCTTAAAAAAATAATATTGTACAAATATGAGTTTCCAGTACGACTGCACCATAAAGTAAACACTGAGTAGGGAGCTGGGATGGCGCAGTGGTGAGAGCACTCGCCTCCCTCTTATGTGGCCTGGGTTCGATTCCCGGACTCGGTGTCACATGTGGGTTGAGTTTGTTGTTGGTTCTCAACCTTGCTCCGTCAGCTTTCAATCTCAGCTTTCAATCTCAGCTTTCAATCTCTTTCAATCTCAACCTCAGCTTTCAATCTCTTTACGTGGCCAATTTACCTTATCAACTCAGTTGATAAATCCAAAATTTTGCTCCGAGAGGTTTTTCTCCGGGTACTCCGATTTTCCCCAGTCCTCAAAAACCAACATTTCTAAATTCCAATTCGATCTGGGCATTGCCCGATTAGTTTTCTAGTGGCAATTATTCCAATTAAAGTTTTTTAAGTTTTTTTTTTAAATCCAGTCATGTGTTAGGTGACGCGATGCTGTAAAACAGGAGCTCGTTCTCTCACTTAACCCTCTCCTTCAATTTTCTCTACATTGTAAGGTTAAATTTTTTTTTTCATATTGCCTTGTCTGGATTCTGTCGGAAGTACATGTAAGCTTCACCTTAAGTCTATTACTTTTGGTACTTCCAAGGAATGGAAGCTACGCAGAAAATGTGCTATTTTTAGGTAAACTGGCTCTCATTTTGTTCATTTTTAGCGACCGGTCTCTAAAATGCCGACCGAGACCTAAACCGATCTTAATAAAATATTTAAATAAATCCAGTGCGGTATTGTCTCACTCTTGCATTGACCGTATGAGATCTAATTACAAGACAACTTTGACTTGTTCAAAATTATATTGTCCTCCTTGAAGTGATCCATGCAAACACGTGGCCACTTTCCACTTTCAACCCATTTGGGCCCGGGAAGTGGTGGGCGAACTCCCATAAAAATTACGGGGTCGGATGGGTAGAAACTGAACGTCAAAACAAGTTAGCGAAATTCGGCTTATTCACGTTTTTCCTGTTAAAGTGTTCTTACCATTTGTAATGAAAAACTGGTAGGGTTGACCGTTGAATAAAGGGGAGTGTTTTTTTTCTTTCCTTTTCTTTTTCTTTTTGTCTCTTTTTTTTTTCAAATCAACATACCAGCTAAAGAGAAATACGCTCGCCATTCACGATTTATCTCTATTCTCTTTGATAGGGTACTTGAACCAGGAGAAATAGAAAACTGGTACAGAATTTCCCGGCGCTCCATTTCCCGATTTTGGGTGGTAAGAACAGAGCTGCAAATAACTGTCGGACATCGGACAATGCCCGACTAAAATTGGCCCATGTCTGTCAAAATCTTAACTTTGGCCGGACATTATGTCCGGACAAATTCTTTTACCAAATAATAAGTAAATAATGATAAAAAGTAATTATTTCAAAAAGACTTCCACTTAAAAACAATAACAAAAAAAAAACATCCGACCACATTTCTGTTTTGTCCGACCAAAATGGAGACTTGACAGACTTGATCGGACATATGTCCTTTCAAGAAAGAAGCATTATTTGCAGCCCTGTAAGAACCCGAAAACAGCAAAATGGGACTCACCCTGTCGGGACTTTTTCATGATTTGAACATTTTCTAGGTCTCAAAGGCTGTGGTCTGTTCTTTTGAAAGAGAAAAAGGCATGTCATACATCTCTTGTACTGCTATGATTAAGGAATCAGATGCCCATAGCAAGTTTCATAACCTCATTGATTTCGATGACCTTCATATTTTTCATTTATTTCAGTGATGTGTGAGGCAAGAAATTAACGCTTCTATTCTGAATTTCTAGGGTGTGAAGACAGGCTGAATTGATGACCATCAACAGCAACAACAACAACAACAACAAAAAGGGTGAGTTTTATTTCTATTCAATTCTTAGCAGCTAATATGTTTTTATTATTTTAAAGCTAGCCCAAGTCTGTGAGCAATCATACGTTATGACTGGGTCCCTGTTACTAGGGAATCAGCTGTTGTATCTCATTGATTAATGTTCGCGCACCCGCATTGGACGAAATACGTCACGTGTATAAAATCGGACGACGAGTATAAGAGTATTTACTAAATACACCCCTTCCGGCGGCTGGTAGATCGGAGGGTAATGCCCGAGGCTGAAAGATTGTCCGGAAAAATGTGCAGTTCGCTTCGAGGAAAACTGTGAAATTTTGAGGACAATCTTTCAGCCAAGGGCATTATCATCCAATATACCAGCAAGCCAGTAAGGGGTTTATTTATTTCTCTCTCCGATTAATTTATACAACGCGCACGCTTTATTGTGGTAAAGAGAAAACATTCAGTGAGGATCACAGCACATTTGCAGCTACATGTAAACAAATCCAAGCTGGTTAGTTTACTCGATTTTATTATACTGTGATTAGATCTGAAAAGATATGACCTGAAAAAGTGACTTCCTTTCTTGTTTTTCTCTCGTTGATAAAATCGGGCGACGGATATCGCCTGATACCCGCCGTCCGATTTTGTACCACGTGACGTGTTATGTCCAATGAGGGCGCACGAAAATTAACGGTGGGCTATAAAAGACGATATTCCCTGTTCGATTTGATATCCGTCGTCCGATTTTATCCACGAGAACATAATGGAGAAAGGAAGTTTCATTTCAGGTCTTTACTTGTGTAAACTCACCAGAGTACAATACAATCTGGTACGCTAATCAACTTACATCTATGTAGCCGCCGTTGTTCCGGGAACATCAGTGGCTTCTTTCTCTTTCTCACCATAAAGCGCACGTGTCATAACAATTAATCGGGGGGGGGAGCTATAAAATAAATGAACCTCATTCTGGTTTGCTGGTGTATGGGAAGATAATGCTCTTGGCTGAAAGACGGTCCTCAAAATTTCACAGTTGCTTCGTTTCTCGGCCAACTGCTCGCTTTTTGGCAAATCTTTCAGCCGCTTGTAGGGATTATTTACTGAGTACTAAGTAAAGACGTCGTCCAAGTGGATAGGCTTTTTTGGTAGAATTTGTTCTCTTTATCGGCGATGAAAAATCTCTCTCGTAGTTCTTCGTAATAAAACAATATGCCAATCAATGTCATCGAGCACGTTCATAGCCAACTCGGCCCCGTGTTTCTTGTTGGCTAAGAACTCATTGTACGACGCAATTAAATGGCGGGGCAACCTCGAGAGGTGATCATATGATGAAATTAGGCGCAACGCCATTTGAAAAATATTTTCTGGATTTCCTCCACTTGATTTAAATTTAATAGCATTTAAGTGTCCATTAGCCTTTTGTGTGCCTGTAACAACACGGAGATAATGTGCACGATATTTTCGTGACTGCTAACACTATTGAAATGCCATGTTTCAAAGAAATGCTTACAACCATTTAACTTCTTTTAAAAAAATTAATTAAAAATCATCTCCTACTTCTATTGTGTCGCATGAGTTGTTTAATCTCAAAAGCTCCACAAAGCGGCATAGTTCTAAAGCTCTGAGATCAAAGCTACGTCTAAACAACATTTAGCCTGTTACTGCCCGCTGGGACTTTCTATTAACCACTTGAAAAGGTCGGCGATTTCTTATTGTTTCTTTTCTAAATGGTTCCGTGAATTCGCATTGATAAAGCGCGGAGGTACGAATCCACACAGCTAAAACGATGGGACGTGATTTCTTATGGTAAATTCACTCTGCCAAGTTCAGTAAAGGGAAACAATTTGTGGTTAAGTTTTGTTGGACTTGCTGTAGCATCTGCACGATGTAGCTTTTCTTCGCACACTTCCCAAATCTTTACTCTTTGATTGCATAAAGCTCAATCCGATAGAAACCTTTCACAGTTTTCTTGCTATGCAAGAATTGAATCTCGACCCTATAGGTCAACTATTAACAGATATAGCCAGTCTGTTTGACAAAAATCATCGCGGATTGAGTGCGGTATAGTCTGCAGACTGATCCACTTTGTAAACCCAAAATAGAACATACCAAAGTTACCTGAACACCAAACTTGAGGTAAACCATCACTCAAAACTCTTGTATTCTGTCGCTTTTACCTGGGGTTAAGTTTTCCTATATTGAAATGTCCAAATGAAACCGACCTTCTTCAGACGACTCGTTAAGATTCGGTTAGTGTGTTGCTACTTAAAGTCCCCAGTGAATCTCGCTTCTTAGTACTTCGAAAATCGTCGAAAATGTAAAATCATGATCAGGATATTTTTGATGATGGTGTACCCCTCTGCGGTGACTACTGGAATCAAAAGCCAAGGTCACAGAGAGACCTTTTTGGTGGGCAACTCAGAATTCGGCTCGCTAGACGAAAATGTAAAGAATAGGATTGATTTACAAAATGTTTTAAACTTTATTAATCGATCAAATGTCTTCCTTCTTATATGTCCGAAAATGTCTTTTTAAAAACAATCAAACGCCCAGCCAAAAATGAGACAAGAATAAGAAGCTTCCATAAATAGAGAGACTAATCTTCTCACAAAAAACGACAACTGTTTAGTCAAAGGATCGTGTCATGAATTGTCATCCGCTTCCTGTGTTTACCTTCCATCTTTCTTTGAGACACTTGAAAACCTGGGGTGATTTAATGGCGACTACACGCAGAATTCGGAGTTGGTTATCCCTGACAATAAACAGTGTTCAAACTAAATTTGTTCACCTTATTTTCCTAGATAGTTTGTTCTCATAAGAAATCAGGTCGAGAATTTAATTGCCTGTTCAGTTCAAACAACCATTCACTGATGTTCACCTCGATGAGTTTTGAGCGCGATCCAAGTTAAGAGATTTTGCTAACAGACTTTGTTTTCCGTTTTGCGTTTGTTCAGGTGACAAAGTGTCACACGTGCTTTAAGCCATCACTGAAAAAATTCATCTCCACCACAAAGAAAACAGAAAATGTCAAACGGGAAATGACAATGGTTGAAACGTTAAGTAAATGCACACCACAAAGTGCAATGTAATCCCGCTTCGTTCAATGTATATAACGAGTAATAACATAATAACATATAGACCAAACGAATCTACATTTACGTTACAGAATCCCAAGAAGTCTAACCCCATTTATTTTGAACTTCCCGCTACTCGAACTGAAAGCAGTTTTCTCTGCCTATCATTTTGGTAAATAACTCACAATAGCTAGAACTTTCGATACCTCGAAAGTTTGACCCTAAAGGCTCTTGAGAGCTTTGGGGATTATCATTTACCAGGTTGCGGTTACCGCAGTAGAAATCAAACTTGTGTCTGAGAAATTCACTTTTGTAATGCCCTAGATGTATTAAGCCTTTACCTCCAAAGAACCCAAAAACAAAGTTAAAGATATACAAAATACTGCTCAATAAGTAGCTTTCATTTGAATTCCGATCCAAGGTTATATACAAAAACTGGGAACCTCATAAATGACCCTAAGCTTTGACGCAAGAAGCAAAAGGCTAAAGCGCCCAATATTTTATTAAGAGGGTCATTAAAATTGCTCAGACACATAAGTTGTCCTGATTCGTGTAACATGTAATTTAATTCATAGCACGTATGCAGCCCTTTACTCAGTAAAAGTAGAAGGTTTCCTGTGTATTCTCGTCATTGGGCTCCTTTAACTTGGGCGCTGGCAATACGAAACGTTGAGGAGACAAAAAGGTTTCCATCGAATGCAAAATGCGCTAGCAAACCAGACCCGCAATACAATTTCAAGGTCTTTTCACTTTCGAGAAAATTGAGGAAAATTCACAAATGTTGTCTCGAAAGATTCTATGAAACAAACAGTAACAATAGAAAGTACTAGTGAAGGGCTTTCGTTTAAATGGTCAGTCTTCAGGATTTCATCCACAGACTCTCGAATGTTACAAAACATTTTTCTGTCTGATTCCGGGGATAAAGGTAGGAATCATTCAGTATGTTTCAGTTAAGAAGATTAGCGTTTTTACAAACTGAATTTGTTATCTATGAAAACTAAAATATTAATATATTGCCTGCAAAACCTTCAAAGATAAATTAGCAATCGCGTGCCATTTTTTCTGAAGTCCGAAGTTGCAATGCATTCCTTTTATGGTGTTCTGAAATAAGGAAGAACGATCTTATTTGCAAAGTTTGTTTGGACTTCGTAGTGTAAGAAACACAAGCTCTCATGAATTCCCTTTAATCTCCCCTAATGAAATTGTATTCACCTTTTTAGTCTGACGTCCACGTAGAAAAACTTCTCTCAATTGATAGTCGTTCATTTATTCCTATATCGTGTAATCAAATTTGCGTTTTGCAACATTATGACTGAAGAATAACTGAAACTCCTACATGTGCAGTTCCGTTTCAAGATGAGGGCATAACTGACACACTGTTTACGATAGATCCTCAGAATTTGTTGCCCATGATGTTCAGATTGAAGATTACAATGAAAAAAACTCTTAGATGATTTTGAATCAACTGCCCAACTGATATAAACGTACGAGATAAAGATCAAAACGATTATATATGATTCCCAAATGTAACAATCATGACATTTACTCTCGATGATCTTGATGTTTTAACGTTCCGCAAAAGTCGAATCTCTTAAACCATTTTTTGTCCCAAGTCATACGAGTTTGTATTCACCTGATCAAAACGTTGCAAGATAGTAAATAATTGCAACAGGATAAAGATTTTAACTGAGCGCGTGTTTGAATACATTTCCATTCCTGAACATGTTACACTGACATGGTATTGACCCCACCTATTAAGTCGCTTTGATCCTTCCTTCTAGAGAAACTTAACAGCTCATCCCTCTTGAAATCTCTGTCAGTGTTAAAAACAAAATCGCATCCGAAGTGTCATGTTAACTTTTAAGGCACCCGGCTATTCTTCTGCCATGCTGTTTTACTTAACAAAAGGTGAAATGGGAAAAGCTTTTGTTTTTCTCAATGGAACGCGCAGGGAATTTCCGCTCCTATTGAGTTCGACCTCCCTGTTCAATGTGCTTCATGTATTCTTTGACACAAACGGACAACGCTGAGCTTTTTGTGACCAAAGAATAACAAAACGTTCTGTGATTCCTTGGGAAAACACACAAAATGATCAACCCTATAGTTTTGTCCATATAACTTTTGATGATTTCTTCCCACAAACGCTAACTCTGTACAATACATGTTGGGTTGTTTCAGAAGGTTCGCATGTACAAGGCGACTTTCTTCATTGTTTCTTTTATTTTTTCAGTTGTTTTCCAATACAGTCTGTTCTTGAACTAATCGACATTATCTTTCTAAGAAGATTAAATCATATTCCTACCCTAGGCACAGTCAAATTCGTGTTCAGACAACTGGAAATGTTTAAAATGCGTACTGTTATCAGCCCTTTTGGCACGGGATTGACTGCAGTGAGACTAAATAAATAAAAAAGGGCAAAGGGCCTATTTTCCCTTTTCAAAATGTACGAAACTAATAAAGTAACGTAATGTGAATAACCAGACTTTATCACGAAGGAAATAGACCAGGATTAAAGCTAGAAGCATCAAGCACACGGAATTTTGTGAAAGTAAATGGGAATTTTATCGCTACTCAGGCAGAGAACCTCTTGTCGCCAAGGAGAGTCTAGTTTTCTTTACAGACTTCGAAGCAAAGAATAGAAATTTGCTTTAGGTCGCGGCATACAGGAATTTAGAGAATGAGGTATCGAAATGTCAAAAAATAATAACCTGAATAAGAATATTCGTTTCTACAAGACTCCCACGCTCTTAAAATAGGGTCTTTTTATACAACCCTGTATCCAAAGTAGCACAAGAGGACATTTAGCTATGTAACGTCTACTGCAGAATCTTAAGAAGGAAATTTGTTGACCAACATTCGATCAGAAAGCTAGTGAGAAAGTCTCGTTGTTTATTTCCCCTTCCAAAGAAATTAACTGAACTAACGTAATAAAGAAATGAAGAGAACTAAAGTAATTCAACGTTTTAAAACCATTTTGCAATGGCTAAAAAACTCAATTTGCGTTTGATCTCGATATAACTTTCTTTCGCTGTAATCCCTGAGAATAAAATGAGCGAGTTGAGTGCTAACTGCAGTAGCTTTATACTCACTCCACACCGCAGGGACTTCACATGGATATTCTCAATCGGTTCATTATTATTTTCATGTATCAAGCCATGACGCCTAACTATTGATAGAATCTCTAACGGTGCTACTGTGTAAAACCTACAGCTCATTATTTTATATACAGACCGTCTGTTACTTCGAAGAAATCAAACCCTGGTATTATAATGTAACAGCGTTCCTCTCGCTGTGTCTCACAACCGGAAGGGCCGACATCAATTGAAAAAGTGTTTTTTGAAGCCTTGCGTCTACAGTGTTTATCCGTAAGCTCCCTAACATGAATACCAGTTTGTGTTGACCTCGCGTTCACTTCTTTCACTCGCTGTACTCGCACAGGTTTGGCCGTTTGAAGAGCTGCTGATCGAAAGATGAAGGTGTTCTGGCGGTGAAGGAGTACTAAGACGGCTTCTATCTGATTCGTGTAGTGGCGGCGGGGAAGGCGAAATGCCATGTAGCTTCATGTGCTTGCGAAGAGAACTCGGGTGTGTGTAGCTTTTGTTACATCCCTGGTATTTGCAGTTGTACGGCTTATCTGACGTATGGACATGAGAGTGCTTTTTTCTATCGCTCGAGTTGGCGAAGCGGCGATCGCAGCCTGGGAACTCGCATACAAACGGCTTTTCGCCTGTGTGAGTTCGTTTGTGAATCTTTAAATTTTCGGACCTGGCGAAGAGTTTACCACAGCCGGGAAAAGGGCAGGGGAATGGTTTTTCACCCGTATGTACGCGGATGTGATTTACCAGCTTGTACTTTGCTTTAAACGGAAGTCCGTTGCGTCCACAGTTTCTCCAAAAGCAAACGTGCAAAGGAGAATCGTTCTGGCTAACATGTTCATCATTTAAGTGCCTTACTATCTCATGGATACTGGTGTACTGCTTGCCACAGATCTTGTTCTTCGGGTAGTTCTGGGGATCAATCCATTCACAGGTCATGATTTTGTTTGGAGGCTGGCTCATGAATTGAGAGAAGTGCACTTGCGCATAATTGAGAGGTCGATGGTGGTCGTAACTGTACGGCGATTGCGAGTACATATCCACGCGTGAATACACATCTGCGCCAGGCGGTGGAAATGCGAAAGCCGGCCTTTGTGGCGTGTCCGGATCAGGAGGCCCGTTCATCGGTGGGTAGAAATTGTGTCGCTTTACATCTGGTCTCGCTTGATGCAGTGTCAGAGGGCTGAAGTTGGAATGAATCGAAGGACCCTGACACTGAGAAAACCGTCCCGGACCTGGTGCCACGGGCTCGTATAGAGAGTGCCCATGGCCATGAGAAATGGAACCAGGGCTTTGCAGATGATCTTGGCGATGGAGGTAATCTCGGCTACTCAGATTCTGAGCAGCACACGCTGCCCTGACTTGACTGGTGTGAGGGGAAAATGCTGGATAGCCACCGGTTTGCGAACTAAACACTGCCTTGGTATCAGCCATTGGCTCGGGAATTCTGTGGGCCAAGTTGAAGGCCGTTCGCGAGATCATACTCGGGCTTGAGTCCACAAAAGGATTTCCAACGTACGGTGAATCTTTGCCGGGTTCGATGAAGTCAGCCACGGTTGGATGGCCAACAGAAGCGCTTTGGCTAAACAGCGCAAGATTGTCCATAACAGCAAGCCCGGGTAAGAGTCGCCAGTGATCTTAGAGCAAATTTATAATGTATTGCTTTTTAGGTGCCAGTGGTTTGTTTGATGAGATTATCCACCGGAGTAGATTGACGGTAAATGATTATTTGCCCAACGCTGTTGACTGGGCTGTCTGCATCTGTGTTTTTGAGTTCGATCACAGCTTGATGCTTACTTTATCAATCGATTGGTCCTTGCATAATTTGTTTTCGAAGCAGATTTACGGGCCAATCATTCAACAGACAGGCTTTCCACACGCATGCTCCGTCACTGATCTTGTAGGCGTCAGTTGTCGTTCACGACTGCTGTGGTCAGGCCTAGATTTGTTGACGTTCGGTAAATTCTCGCGACTAGTCCAATCCAAAGCAAAACACATCAACAGACTCACTAAAATCCATTAGTGTGAATTAGACTCGATTTATTGCTTTTGCTTCTTTTGAGAGCTAACCACACCGCGTCACATCCCGGTGGCGGTCACTCTTACACGCGGGCATGTGGTGTATTGGGTTCATTGACAAGCGTTCTAGGGGGCGCTAAAGCTTTATTCTACCTCACCTTAGGTCATCTTATAATTCAGCTATATAAGATCATCAATTATCTTCCTGCTATTCCATTTTATATCTCTCTAAGCAGCTCTTTCGTTTGTACTGTAAATCTCACAGAACGTAAGAGGATCAGGCTTACAGAGATAACCAGATATCGATCGATTTCATTGCCATTGTACCTTGCTTTATCAAAAGATTGGCAAAAGCTTATTAATTGTTTCCAAATTCAAAGATTGTTGTGTTAGAGTGACGCGCATCTAGCGCATTTATATATAAAATAAATCATTTCTCTTGTTTGTCTTTCTTGTTACGATACGCATGCAAAGCGTCCGTACCAAGTGCTGACAGGCAAGTTAAAGTGACTAATTGGCGCGCCCCGCCCTCATTAAGATCTTATCTGCAGCGTCACGAAAGATCAAATTAGCATTCACTCGGACCACGGACCGCGATTTTGTTTGAATGCAAAATATTTGGAAGGCATTTGGAATACGGCTCGGAACCATAAACCGCGTCCATTCAGAACCCACTCGAGGTATCTTCAGTCGCGGTGGGAAATGTTTGTTTTGCGCTGAGCTAACAACGAAATCAATTTCAAATGTCTTTCTGAGGTCGTGAGGCGTTTTTAAATGCTCCCAGCTATCGAGCTTTACTGCCTTGGAACTAACACAAATATCAGCATTTCACACAAAGCTTTAAGTAAAAGTACCCTTATTTCTGTTTTCGTTTGACGGAAGAATTTTTTCGATCAGTAAGATCCATCATATTAATTGGATGTAGGAATTAAGATTGTCTCACTAAAAAAAAAGATTTAGAAAGTGATGTCAATGTATCGCGACTAAAGGTCAAGATTTTATTGCGTTTTATGCTGTACGAAAAGCCTAAGCAAGCAAATTCCTTGTGTAAATACATTTTTGGCCAATCTGCCAGCCATCTGTCCGTACTTTACCGTTCACTAAATATTAATACTTCCGGACATTTTTTCTTGCCAGACTTTCGACTTCCGGAAATGGTGGGTTACATCAGACATGTGATTTCTTTTGGGATTAGAAATAGCAAACGTTAACAGTATACCAATTTATTTTTGACCAAAATTAGTATCTTTTTCCAAAAGGCAAAGTACTTTCAAGCTGCCCCATGATTGCGTTGTCACAATATTATACTCGTGAATTGACTGCTAGAATTTAGTCACTGTTGTTGAAATCTACCCAGTGCGCTGACACGGATAAATACCCAAAGTTTAATCTCATTGAAGGAGAGATAAATCCGCAGAGAGTTATTAACAGATGCCTTTTGCCAATGCTTTCATTTGTGCACGGAACCTCACATCCCATTTCTGTACATCCAAGGGAAAAAATAATTTCTCGAAATAGATTCGGGACAATAGTAATCCACTTGGAAGAAGTTTTTCTCGTCTTTCAGTTCATTTGGTCAACGACGCTGACAGAAACACTGCGGGAGCGCAGTGGTATTTGATAGATTACTTACATTGTTAATCCTTAGTCTGATAGGAAGAAAAGGCTTTCTCTAAGCCTCTAACACCAAAAGAATTACACTTTAGAACTGATTATACTTTTTTTAAACGCGATATTGGTCCAATGGTGCATTTCCTGGGTGCATTAAATTGTGATGAGCGTTTATTGTACAACTTGTTGAACAATTTGCATTCACCTGTGTACTTGCTCCGTGTGCAGGTTTTTCAATTTTGCACTTAATATTGTTTAACTTCTTATCGATCTCTGCGGGTTGTTTAGCTGTTAAAAGGAATTAGTCATTTCACTCAGCTTACATTGGTGTTTAGATGTTAGCAATAAAACAAACAGCGCGCGATTTCGTGAAGTGCTTGGTGGCGCCATTTCGCAGTTGGAACATTTATGTTCATTAATTTCCAGATGAAAAATTGAGACAACTTCGAATTCAATGGCTTAATAAACCTGTGCGTCCATTAAGGAAAAGCATGATTATCAACATTTATGTATATTGCTGATTCTAATCGATCGTATGTGATAGACATGCCATGGCATACGATTCACCGGCGGTGTTTCTCACTCTGCAGTAGTAGTCAACAAAATACATTCTGGCTGTAAGTTTCTGGATATAAATGCATTCACCTGACCAATTGCAGCCTTGGTCTGTCGTTCTTTTGAATTATGGACCATGTGGGCTACCAGCAAAATCTGTTGATCTATTAAAACATGAAAACCAACCGTAACTGTCCACTCCTTAAACTAAATTGATGACTATTGAACAGTCGCAGGTGACAGTTCTTTAGGACAGTGTCCTATTCACTGAATACGCCGCTAAATGTGCCTCAAATTGCGAAGTTTCAGATTATAAAGAGTTGAAAACAGACACCAGCGACTGGAAAACTCGAGTCATTTTTTTCATCGTAAAATTCTCAGCGTTGTAGTCGTTCAAAGGATTAGCCGGCTGGAAAATTTCAATTTTACAACCAGTTTCCCGCTTTCTAAAGTTATTTTTTCTTGTGTTATTTTTAACTTAGTTTAGTAGACCGCAAGAAAACTGATCACCATATGTCGTTCTTCTAGAACTCAACAAACCATGCATGTAAAAGTTATGTTCTTTGTGTAGCACGTTTTTAATGAAGTCTGTGTAAACCGCAAGCATATCGTCATGGTTGCTTGGAGAGCATAATTAACGCCCATTATAAACTGACGCCCTTTCCTAAATATTCCTGTTTAAAGTTTGCTGAAAGCTATACGCTATTATCTTTCAAGATTCAAGAAAATAATTCTCACGAAAACATGGCTTTTGCCTTTACAAGCCTAGAGTTCATCACGTAGCCGTCTAACGTCAGATTCCGTGGATGAAATTCTGAACCGTGGCTTCTGTACTTGCTTGTGATATTGTTTGTTATGTTGTTCAAGGTGGTTCTAACTTTTAAGTCTGTGGATCAAATCTTAAAATCTGACCATTCAAATGAAAGCGAACGAACAGTGGTTTGCGTGCGGTGATATTTATAACGCTATACAAGGTGGTTCTAACTTTTGAGTCCGTAGACAAAATCCTAAATGTCACCGTTCAATTGAAAGCTAATGAAATAAAGCACTTTCGTGTTTTGCTGTTTGTTTGTTTTCTATATTTTGCAAATCTGGCGAATTTTTTCTTATCTTTTTAACGCTTGGATCCCTCTTAAGAATGAGTTAGCTAAACCAAAGCCAAGGCCAAAAGCACTCGTTCCTTTTGCGCACCTGTGCAGGTGTGAAAAGCTTTTTCCCGCAGTCAACTGCGGTTCTCAGTAGGTTGCATAATTTTACGTGGATACGAAAAGTTGGGCGGTATCTGACTGAATAATTGTGATCGTGTAAAATAGCCTAAAGAAGTATATTTTGTACGTTATCTAAAACTAAACATGGTATTGGTGTTGAATACCACAAACCTATAATCAAATCCATTATATGACAAACGCTTTGTTCTGTTTATCAGAAGTGTCTTGTTTTATGCTTAAGTCCCTTTCAAAGGCTTTTCATAACTATGCTTTATGATCTTTAAATGGACGAAAAACATATGTATAATAAGGCACACCTATAATTAAATCCATGGACGTTGATTGATGTTGTTTACTTATGAATTGGATCGACTAATCGATATCTTTAAGCACTTATTTCACCTTTTTTGAGCAAACTAAAAATAATAACACAACGGTATCAATTTCCTTCTAATTTAAAAATGTTGGGAATTAACTTTTCATATCGTCGGCGAACATTAATATCAAATCGTAGCTCCCGGGTCGCTCATTAAATATTCCAACCAGGTGATCCATTGATTTTGTTGTAACAGTTATGGCAGCACTTACAGTCCGAACGATAAATGAAAACTGTTGATATTTTTTTATTGATTTTAAATGTATCTCCTGCTTTCGGTCTCAGCAGGTAACACGGCAATGCGATTTAGCGCGCGTAGCTTGTCTTAGAACTTGTGTCCATCTTCGTTCTCTGTCACGTACTAGTTGAATGAGGTGAAGTGGGCGTATACAGAGGTTAGATGACATGCAAATAGTATCAAGACACAAATAATTCTACAGTCCTTAATATTATTACGAAAAGTGTCGAAAGCAACAGAGATTTAAAAACGGGTACAAATTTAAAAACCTTAAAAATGTCATTTGATTTTTTTTTTCAGTGAAGAAAAGCAACTGAGGGTTAAACGTTTTTCTTATCCTATGCCAATAACCAAAAAAATACTCAAACACTAGTGAACTGAAACTGCAAATGTTTTGTCACCTTCTGCCAATATTCCACTTAACATAAGGATTGCCCCTTCAATACCATTGCTATTCGGTGTAAGCCAACATTAGGTAGAATAGGGCAAGAAGTTGTATATGTCTGGAGGCGAACGCACAGTAAGTGATTTTTGCCTCGTCATACATGGGAGACAGTAACACGAGGACACTAACTTTTAGCGTAAAGCTCCTTTCCGAAGAGGAAAAATCTTACGTCGAATATCCTGCTTCAACTGCGCCAAACAACAAATTCCTACTCTCTTGGCCTTTCAAATGCAAGTAACAAGCTAGAACTAACGATAAAAGTTGCCATAAACTGTGACTTTGTAAAAAGATAACTCTGCCTTCCAGTGAACAACAGGGCTTTTTGATTCATTAAACTATCCTAGATCCATTGGCCGTTTACAGAAAATTGTGTGCTGAAAAATGACAAAAAGCACGTTCTCGTTTGGGAGTTATTTTGTTTCATTAGCTATTAGACATTGTCAGCTGACAATTAAAGTGTTGTGGGTTTTTTTTTCGCTCAAGCCAAGTTGTTTCTTTCTGTGCTGTGCCCACTCGTTCGCTCGCTCGTTTGTCCGTCCGTCCGTCCCTTCGTTCGTTCGTTCGTTCGTTCGTTCGTTGATTCATTGGTTCCGTCGTTCCTTTTCATCCATCCATCCATCCATCCATCCATCCATCCATCCATCCATCCATCCACCATCCATCAGGGTGACCAGGATGTATTAAAATTGCGTTTAATTCATTTAACTGTGCCTTTAAAATTGGCTACATATTTATCTTCTTCCTGATGTTGTTAAAGCATTGGGTGGACAGACAAAGTTACTTAGACACAATTTAAACAAAGTTTTTTGGGGAAAAAGAAACACTTTTTCTTTTACCTAACCCTTTTTTCCTTTCATGACTTAAGAATCTCCCCATTCCGTTTCGCTAAAAGCATGCAGAATCCGTTTAAAAGAGAAAAGAAAGAAAATTGCTTTGCATTCGGGTGCAAATTGCCAGAAAACTAGCCAGGATTATCAAAAACTACCGTAGGAGGCTCGAGGACTTCTAAAGAATAAATCACAAACAGCGGTGATAAACATTGTGAATAAACGTATTTTGATAAACTTGACGTTTCGTATGCTAGTCAACCTACATTTTCAAAAGTAACCGTTACAGTGTTTGAAAACTGTTTATATAGTTTACAATAAGGGTCTGGAACCGAGATAAAGAAAAGCACTCTTAAAAAGGCAACAGCTTCTCACTGCTAACGTTAACATTCAAAGATGGTTGTAGTTCTTGCTGAATCAGCAAAGTGTCCTTTATTTTACAATGAAAGTCCGTTTTGCCGGACGCTAAAATGTCAAAATGATCCCATTTAATGTTGTGACCAGTGGTTTTCATATGATCAGCTATAGCTAATGTTTGGTCACATTTGGAGAGGGCCTTGAAATGTTCAGTTTCTTCTAAAGAGTTACGAGAATGTCACTCAAAGATTTCGAAGTTGTCCCGGCGAAGATAACCAAGAGAATCGGTGTTGTGGAAGCTCGACGGCATTCGGAGACGGCCCGAATTGGCCCAGAGATTTCCAACTGGATATCTGGAGACTTCCGAAAATCATTAAAGACTTCCCATCAGGGTAGGTGGATCGTAGGGTCGTAACTGTTGCGGATGAGTCTACGTGGTAGGCACAGTTTCAAGTCTGTTGGATACGGCCCTGAGTATTGGGCTTGAATAATTTGAGTTTATAATTTAGGCTATGTGAAGTGGGTCTCTGTAGTGGGTGTCGCAAACCTATTGACGCTCTTCCAGATTTAATCCATGCAATGTAGGACGATAAGTAAAGTAGAACCAAGAATAAGAACCAAAAGAGGAGAAAAAGAAATCAGTCTGTGGCAAACCATGCCTGCTCCAACGACCACCAGATTGACTTTGACAATGCGTTAATTATCGACAAAGCTGATTATCGCCACCTCAAGACCCTTGAGTCTTGGCACACTGCAAAAACTGTTGACACTGACAATAACTCATGCTCGCTCCCCAATCAGTATCGCATTCTTTTAAGCAAACATTAGCATTCACACTTTTACCATTCTTACTTTAAATTCTTTCGCATTTATCATTTCTCTACTTTTTAAATATTCATTTTACATAGTCGCTTTTTTCTTTCCGTTGAAGACAACAGGACGGTTGTCGAAAGCTTTTAGATTTTTAAAAATATTTTTAACCAGAGAACGTTGTATTTTTATTTTTGTCATTATTCCTGGTTACGGATTTTCTTACAGTCTGTTTTCGAAAGAATGATTTTAGAGATAAACTGATTAAATTGATTAAAGGTCTTAATATTTGCTAACGAGGAGTTGCAGATAAGTACATTTTTTTATTTCTATCTCTTCAAGGTTGTGCTTAATCCCAACATTCTTCAGTAGATCTGTAATGTAAAGCCCCATCAATCGTTCAGAATTTTTTTTTATTGGACACTTAGAATATTTATTAAAACAATAAGGAAGGGAATGTTGAGAGGGGGAGGTTAATGAATTTTGGGGAATTTGAGAAAAATTAAGATGTAAATTTTTGCCTTTTAGGTATCTCTCTCTTATTTGTCTCAAATCAAATGCTACATCTTAACTCTTTAAGCCCTGATTAAAATGCAAATTCTCCTTACTGTTTTCCATGCACTTCTTATGGAAACTAGTAAGGAGAATTTGTCTAAATACCAAGACATCTTATCCTTGGTGATCACTTTCTTCATTGTTATCACTTGAACGTTTGAACAAGTGGTGATAATGTAAAAAGAAATTTCATTTTCGACAGTGTTAGGGCTTAAAGGGTTAAATTCAACCGCCTCCTTTCTCCTTCCTCTGAAAATATGAAGTCTTCTTTTATCCACTGAAGGTTTTTAAGTTTCCTGTTATAACTTGGTAAAACTGAGCTCAAAAGACCCCGTAGCTGGTTGGTTGAAATTTGTTTATCTCGGGCTGAGTTAGATAAACAACATTCCTACGTTTGCGTGCATGGACAGGCGAGTTGTAGGAAAAGAGTCAAGGATATCAAAGCTTATTTCTGCGCTGCAGAATTAACTCCTAACATCCTAAATACCCTCGCTCATCCTAGTCATCTAGTAACCTCTTCACATTAGGTGTCCAACTTTGCACGAGTAATTTAATGTGATTATATACAACTCTTGACAACGCCAATCTTAGGGCTTTACCGCTTTATTTCCTTTTTTTTTTTCAATGTTTGTTATTTTTTAAATTGGGGTTGAACTTTTAAGCGTCTGAAAAAAAAATCAAGCTGTTGCCATTCGAAAAAAAAAGCTTCGAAAATTACTTTCCTGTGGTACGGTTTATTAGGTTGTATAACGTGGCCCATAAAATGTGACCCTTGAAATGACAACTAATGAGCAGTGCTTCTTTGTTGTGCCGTCTACTTTGCTGTACAAGGTGGTTTTAACCTTACATTTCGTGGTTCAAACTTAAGTGTTACCAGTCAAATGAAAGCTGTTTAGCAGTACTTTCCTGTGGTGTTGTATATTATGCTGTACAAGGTGGTTTTAAAATTTGAATCTGTGGGTGAAATCCTGAAGTGTGACCATTCAACTCGTTTCCATCACATTTTCGATCGTTTTAAATAGTGTGATTGTAGTGGTAGGGAAAAACGGGTTAAAATATGTGCGTTTTCGAAGGAGAACGTATCAGTATAAACGGGCCTTGAATGGCTTGGACTGCTAGCCCCTGACCTTCAAGATTGCTAAAACAGGAGCGAATATGTACTGATGATGTGGCAAACTTCCTCGCTTGATATTAGAATGCAAGTACAGTGTAGCCCCTATATAACGAAGACCCCTGTATATAAAAGAACGATATTCTTCAGCCCAGTAATAGCAAAAGAGCCCCGATATACCGTACCCCCATGTAACGAAGACCTCGGTACAATGTAACCCCTACATAACGAATATAACGAACAGTATTCTTCGGCCCAATAATAGTAAAATGTATAATAAAAAACCCCGATATAAAGAACACGCGTTCTAACGAGCACATTTTTCCAGTCCCTTGCAACTTCGTTATATCAGGGTCCCTGTGTAAAAATAATATTACTTTACAGTACAGTCAAACCTCTCCTTACCGTCACCACTCTGTTCGCTTATTCCCAAAGGGACCAAAATTCGTATAAAACCCTACCTTTGTCATACGGAAAATCTCAGTTTTATTTCTTTCTCAATGTCACGTTCTATTTCTTAAAAATTCAACCAGCACCTTTCTCCCTTCTCCGTAAAAACTTCATTGATCAACTTGAGGTTAAATGCGTAGTCATTATTCTGTTGAACTTGGAAAAGCGACTGAAGAGTTCGCGAATCTAGTAAGTTAAAATTTGTTCATCTCTACCGGCTAAGTCATACCTACACAGCTTTTAAGATTTTTTAAACTTGCATTAAGATTTAACTCTCCTTTGCGTGCATAGATAGCCGAGTGACTGGAGAAGAGTCAAGAATGTCAAGGATAAAACACCTAATTCAGCGCTACAGAATTAGCTCCTGAAATCCTGAAAACCTTCCCTTATCCTTCAGTTAATGATCTTTTCACCCTAGGAGTCGAGCATGGCACGCGTTATTTAATGTGATTATTTCTTTCGACAACCTTGATGCCAGAGCTTTTCCCTTTTAAGATGGTGGACATCTGAGTGTCTTCTGATAAATTGCTTTCCTGTGGTGCCCATTCAAATGACAGCTGAAGAGCAGTACTCTGCTGTTGTCCTGTTTAGTTTGATGTGTTAGCCATGCAGTCTGTAGGTGAAACCCTTAAGTGTGACCATTTAACTATAAGCTATTGAGTGGGTCCTTCTGGCGGCACAGTTTTATATGCCCTACAGAGTAGATCTAACTTTATCCAGAGCCTGTGGATGAAATCGCTTTTCTGTAGTGTTGTTTATTTGGAATTACGTGGTGGTTTTAACTTGTGAGTCTCTGAGTGAAACCCTAACGTAAGATCACTCAAGTGAAAGCTATTAGCTATTGACTTTTCTGTAGTGCTGTTTATTACGAAGTAAAGGTTGTTCTAACTTGTGAGTTTGTAGATGAAATTCTCAACGTGGCCATTCAATGAAAGCCACTGGGCAGTACTTTCCTGTGGTGTTGTTTATATTATGCTTTACAGGGTAGTTCTTACGTTTGAATCTGTGGATAAAGTTGTGAAGTGTGACCATATTCAAATGAAAGCTATACAGAGCAGTATTTCCTTGTGTTGTTGTTTATTATGCTCTACAAGGTAGTTCTAACTTGTGGGTTTGTCATTGCCTAGTTCCTAGGCCTCTTATGTCGTCGTGGTCAAACCGTTTCGGATCACGTGGTCCGAGCAAAAAAGTGGGCGTTCTTCTCGGATACGTCACCGAAATGGATTGATCGTGAAGACCTGGGAAAAAAGCCGTACAGGAATTACTAGGCAAGGTTTGTCAGTAGAATACTGAAGTGTGACGATCCAAATGAAAGATAGTGAACGTTACTTCCCTGTAGTACTTTACATGATACCGAACAAAGTCTCCGTTTCCATCAATGTTTTCAATCGTTTTATATAGTGTGGTCGATAGGCGAAAACGGATCAAAATGTATGCGAAAAACACACCAGTGTGGACCGGGCGGCAGTGCTTTCAACATTGCTAAGAGCCGCTGATCATGAAATTGTAAACTACCTCACATGATATCATGATATCATGAAAAATTTCCTCCGGTCGTACGCGTGAGTGGAAAGGAATAAATTATGCAAATTAGCAGTAAAAACGAGGAGGGATTGGGGGAGAGGGAGGAAATCGGACTCGCGGCTCAATCTTCTCGCTAAAATTAAGTGAAGAAAGAGACTGCTCGCAGTCCATCACGGTCAGTGCAGTTGGTCCGAAAAAGAAGAAAATTCATGCAAACTCTACCTTTGTGCTAAGGACACTCATCCTTGTACCTGTCCCTATCTAAGGGGTTCGACTGTAGAAAAGCAAGGAAAATGCGTTAACCAGTGCCCTCTTGTCCACTAAGGGGAAACTGTACCGCCAAAATATCGAAATTTTTCCAACTTATTTTCCATGCCGTAATGGAAGAAGAGCTCAGGTCGTCAAAACTGATTCCGTGACAGGCAGTCCCGAAATCAAACTTGCCATTTTATTCAAACTTTGTTTTTTTTTGTTTTTTTTTTTTGTTTTTTCTTGTTTTTTCAGCCGTTATTTCGACTCTCAAGTCTATTTCTATGCTTTCATCACTTCTCACGAATTGCTGTTCCTATCTCAAGATAATTTAGGCAAGCTTCTGGCCATCCTTAAGGAAGTACGATATATCACCCCTGACACTGATGTAATCCTGTAGCTTAAATTTGAGATTCAGTTTTTGAGAATAGCTATATGGATTCCTAAGAATTACTCATGATCTTTTAAACTCTCCCTTGAAATTATCAGTGAAAACGCTTTCAACCAAAAAAGAAAAAAAAGGGACATCTTCCATAATTCCAGATTAATGTTAATACCACGCCTAGACCTATAAAAGAGGATTTAAAGCTAAAAAAATAAACAGTAACTGTTACTCTGTGAAGTAAAGAACATCAGTTGTAGCTAAATCCAATAATTGGCTTATATGCTCCACGTATTTCGTGCCATGGTGCATTAGAACTTCTGATCAAAGTTAGTCTTGTCAAAGCCTTTAATTTATGTTCATTCGCCACCTTCCACCTCTCGAAAAACTCCGCTATCAAACCGAAAGTTTTCAATTATTGTCCAATAATTTAACACTGATTGACAGCAAGAAAATTGGTCCAATAATCTTGACACGTGTTTAAAGAAGTTTCTAGGATAGCTCGAGGGCCGTCCTGTACTGATCTGTGGAATTTCCGTTCAATTCCCATTGTTACGAAAGCCTTCTGCTACCAGTAGTTCAAGATTAGGTTGCCTTCTTTCCGTCGATGACATTAATAAATATGTTTGTTTTTAAGTCCTTTCCTTCCTTCTTCCTTTCTCTTTCTCTCGTTTGCTTCGCATGTATGTGATATTGTTTAACCCGAAATCCAACTTGAATTCATGCGCAAACTCGATGGCCGTTTTTGAACAAAAATATGTACCCAAATGTTTATGATGTCAATAATGGCAGGATTTCTCACCTTTAAATTGATGAAAGCTAAACTTGCTTGAGTCTTATTGTGTTCATGAGAGTCAAGCGATTAAGAACGCCTGAGTACCTTTGATTCTCAGGAATAATGCACATTCCATTTCCCTTTGTCAAACAGCCAGTTCCAAACATCAAATGAGGTAACATTGTTACAAAATCTCTCAGCGGGTCCAGACTGACCGGAGCTGGTGTTTTGAGACCAGGACTGCTTAGTAACAATTTCAGTGGGTGAACAGAGGCAGAGGGCTTGGACCCGAACCCTAACAAGCTTCCTTGGGATAGTGAACCCTTATCATGTTTTGGTTGTATAATGGTGATCACTTGACAAACTGCTAAACAACAAACAAACTTTACTCAAAGAATTATTTTGGAAATTACATAGTCCCACCCGAATGTAGCATAGCTATTCACACTCGTATAACGTCACTGTTCACGCCATCGCCGGTTAGCTTGCAGGAAATTTTTACTTTGACTTCAAGATGATTTCAGTCGATCAGTAAAATGTCGGCTTTTTTGTATCGAAGAAAGTTTTACGCTTGTGCTTTGCTCGTGAATAAACACATTTGAACGATAGCACAATAGAAGAAAGGCAAATTACCCAATGAAATCGAGGCAGAAAGGTGGAATTGTTTATCTCATCCACCTGAGCCTCTTTAATAATGCCCCTTGCCGTCTTTTGCTGAGTTTCGGCTATTTCTCTATTTCCTCTCGGTTCGTTTTGTGAGGTAGAAGTGTATGTGAAAGAGAGAATGCAAATAAAATTATGAATATATGAAATTCATATATTTGAACTGCGGAATGAAGAAATAATCAGGCTTTCTTTTCGCAACTGCATAAGTTGCGTTAATAACTGCGAGGATCTTCTTTACATTTATTTAGAGTGCAAATAGTTCGCACGTGGGATAACAAACGTAATGCATGCCATTGTTTTTAACTGTATATTTCTAGCCTAAGCTCCACCACAAACAACTATTCACGTATGTCCCAAATTGAACAACGTGTGCTCACCTGCACAATATAATTTACTTTTAAACACGCAATAGTAGTACCTTCCGTCTAATTAAAAACAATTCGAAACATTTTTCTGACCGCCAAATTGGACTTAACCTACGGCCTCGTCCATTTTTCTAGTCCTTGGAGTTTTTATCATCTTCTTGTTTTCTAAATGGGAAAGTAGGTAGTTTTATTATCTTCCATTCCTTGGAGTTTTTATCATCGAATTGTTTGCTAAATGGAAAGTGCGTAGTTTTATTATCTACACAGTTATTAAGAGATCAAATCGTTAATCGCACGGGCAATCATACGTTTAAAAATTTATCATTTTTATGCTGATTGAAAATGCCATATACATCTCTTCAGAAATGTTTAACTGCACTCTCCTTTCAAGTGATTGCAAACCTTCCAATTAACTTCAAAATTCCTAGACGTTAATACCGACCCGGTTCCTCAGAGCACGATGGGCAGAAACGACGCAAAATCGTGCATTCTTATAAAGTTTTATCTTTAATCCAATTATTAGGCTCAAATTTGGCAACATAACAGATTTTGTCAAGTTCTACAATCCTTTGTCTTTGGCGTTATTGTTTTGCTATTTTTGGCGGGAAAATGACGTCACAGATTTGGTACAACAATTCTGTTTCAGTCTTTGCTGAAATGTGTCAACGGTGGTTGACAGAACTTGTCCCGGGAAACTTAAAACTGATATCATTATTTAAATTCCTCGTTTCAGTCAAAGGACGCATCATATTGAAATTTTAATTTTCCGAGAATTTAAAAAACTGGATTGCGGGACATGTCGAGATCTGTTATGTTCCCAAATTTGAGCCTAATTGTCTCAAAAATAAACAGCTAAACGACCGTCGCATAATTTTGCATCGTATATATACCCACCGTGCTCTTTAAATCTCTGCGAGTTAAAATTAAAATTCAAAGGTTACAAGAGGGTCGAACATGCCCAGCGTGAATAGGCTGGTAGGTCTTTGGAAATATTCACGAAAATCTTCAAGGGATACTTCGAGTGACCTTCGGCAGTTTAAACAAATGCCTGAGATCATTGACAAGTTTACATGTTCTCAGCCAATGAGAATGGAGTTGTCTTTTTTTCAGTGAATAACAAACCTAAGTTACTGTAAAACAAAAGACACATTTTTTCGACAGTGCGAAAGAAGGCTCTCGAATGTCGCCGACAGATTGAGAGGCCATTCTAGAACCCGTTCTACATGTCTTTAAAATGGCCCATTGAAATTCAGTAACATTTTTCGAAAACTGTCGGCAATGGCAAATTCCTTTATTATTGTTTTACATTCCTTTAGTTTCTGAAGGTAACTTTCTGACTGATCTTGGCTGTTGAAGTTTGCTTCTAATGATGCTTTACTCATCAAAATGTTCCTTGTTTTGCTTTTTTGTTTTTAGTATACAAAACCTCTCATCCTCCGCCATTTCTCTTTCCCAGACAAAAATATGAGATGTATAAAACAATCGACGTTTCTTGAACCTTTGTTTCTTAGCCCCCGAGGCAAAATATGGGGGGTAATACTTGAAACGGAAATATCAGGAATGGTTGTTTCATTAGGTGGTACTATACCGATCTGTCCCTTCGCCGTGCCTGCTTAGAAGAATAAAATTGAAAACAAATGAAAAATGTTGAGTTAACCGTAGGAAACAACCGACCGTGGGGTATCTTTGAAATCTGAGAGGTTTTTACTTTCAGAAACGTTTTGGATATATAAATGTTGGGTGCCTTTTACCAGATCACGGATATGAGGCGTCTGTGAGCAGATGTCTTTTATTCGCCAGTCTCAAGAAACACTTGTTGCCTTCAGGCCAACATCTTTATTTCCTCAAGTTTGTTGAAAAGGACGTCTATTTTTCATCAGTTGTAAGTTCTACTGACAGCTCTGCTCGCTTGCTCAGTTGATATGTTGGAATATCTTTCTCACGCAGATGAAAATGTAATGTCTCTTCAATGGAGCTACTGACTTCTCTGTCCTCACAAGATTTAAAGAACAAAGATTTCCTTTAATTCATCCCTGTAACAGATGTCTATCCCGGATGAGGAATTCATGCTTTTGACAGGTCAGTATATGGTATATTTTGTTTTCATCTCAAATATGCAATGCACTTGACGTATTTCCTGTCGAGTGTATCTTTTAACCTTAATTTGGTTTGGTTTGCGCCGTTCCAGTCCAAGCGACAAACACTAAGTATTTGATCCTAACGTTTGAATTTGTGGCTGGTAATCCTTTAGCGAAATGTTCAAATGTAAGCCACTGGAGCCAATTAGGATTAGAGCCAATTCTATCATGGCAATGATGTGGATTCCAGTACATTCGTTTTGTCCTTCACTTCGCCTTTGGCCTCTTTGAAACCATTCACTTAAAACGTTTGAGCAGTACTTTAGTGCGATACTGTTTTTTATGCTGTACAAGGTGCTTTCAGCTTTTGAGTCTTAAGTCTGTCTTTTCTAAAGGGTGAACATTCAATACTTTCCAGTGGTGCTTTTTCATTGCACTATTCAAGGTGCTTGTTACTTTTGAGCCTGTCGATGAAATTCTAAATTGTGCCAGTTGGAATGGAAACTAATAATCAGTACTTTCCTACTGAATTGTTGTAAAATTTATACTTTTGAGTCTGTGTATTAACTCCCTAGGTGCTTCTATTTGAATGCAACCTTTTGTTATTTCTCAACCGTTCATTACTGAGTATCCGTTTGGTAAAGTTAATGGCAAATGGCTCAGTACCACAATGCACGTGAAGTTAGAAACCTCTTAACTTCACTCGATGTAGTCGTCAATGAAGCAATTACTTAGTATTTAGGAATGGCTAAAGGATTAAGGAAGGAATTGAGAGGATATACAATGACGAGTACATTCGACGAAGAAACGATTGGTGTGTTTGTTGCCATTCCTATAAATTTTCGGGTTATGGAATCTCAGAAATCACATTCTAGAAGTGAAATACAGTGGATTGCTGTAACATCACTTGCCAGTCTACAACACAAAATAGGACGATTTAGGTCAGAAATCAGATGGTTCAGAAATTCTCTTTCCCTTAGTGCAACCGCTTCTTCCGCTCAGGATTCTTATTTTCTAAGTTAGTTGTCCCGGTCGTACCACTAAGTGTTAAACCTTTCACACCTAGACCAAGTTATCGTGAGATGATTTGTCACTCTAACTTTTTAATCTGTTGACAAAATCCTATCGTGTTACCATGCAAATGAAACCTCTTTGGCAGAGCTTTTGCATAGGACTATTTATTTCATAGGTTTTTACGAATTGAAATTTGAAACTTTTGGTGAATTTTTCGCTTTGGCCATTTTAGGAGTGAAAAGGTTAAGATCATGCTGGCTACACACAAAGAAACTTGTCTTAGCCGAGATGATCCCTTCCTTGGATAGAAACGTTACCATGTAGGTCTTGTATACCTTTACCATGACCTGTTAATTCAATAATTCAATTCAAGATTTTGCGATAAGATTATGACAAGGAACTCCCATTGTTGTGGTCTGCTCTCTTAACGTATTTGTGTTTCTGGGGGATAATTTAATTTAGATAACCGCACAATACTCCTTTAGGGTGCGTTTAACGCATTCTGTAAGTTACTGTGATATGACGACAAGGTATGCTTAAATTTGCGTTTCTAACAATTTTTGCTGATTCTGGTCTAGATATGATAGGCACTTCCCATCAATGTTTGTATTTTCTTCCGTTTTCTTGACCGTTGCACGTTTTAACAGGCAACAGACCCTATCTGGGCGATACACAACATGTACCGCAGATGTGCATCGATTAATTGATTAGACCTCCTACGCAGTATTAACCGATTTGTAATCCAAGGCACCTCCCCCACTTTCAGGAAGTGAGAACTATTACATTACAAGTCATAATTTATCACCCATTCATTGTGTCAGCGCATTTACGCTACAAGTGAGTGTTGATCCGAAAATGATGGAATTCAGAAAACAAACAGTCACGCCAGACCTTAAATGACACTGGCCTCCTCTTGGCTTGTAGCTTAGCGCTTTAGAAACAATATTTTTGTAGCCCTTTAAACTCCTATTGGGGGCAGAGTTTAAATTGTACAGATTTCATCAAATGCCCGCATGACCAAAAAAGAACATTCTAGTCAGAAGCTTTCATCTGAATGTTGCCTCGTCCACAGATCCACAGACTGGAAAGTCAAAACTACATCGTACAACATACGAACCACCACAACCACCACAAACATAGACAGGCACATAAACTTTATGCTGGCTCGGAAAATTTTTTCAGTTAACCCTTTAAGCCCTAGTAATGTTGAACAGAAAAATTTCTCTTGACGTTGTAACTATTTGGTCAAGCATTCAAGTGATGAGAATAAAGGAGGTGACCACCAAAGATACGACGCCTAGATATTTAAACAAATTCGTCTTACTAGTATCATAAGAAATATATGTAGAACAGAAAGGAGAATATGCACGTTAATGTTCAGTGCTCAAATGGTTAAAGAGAAAGAAAAAGAAAAAAATCCGTGAATACTGTAGAACAGCTTTCATTTGAAAATCAGACGTCAGGATGTCGATAGGTCCACATTGCACAGCATACGAAAAAGCATCAACGGAAGAGAATGCCTACGAGCTTACGTTTACACTTGAAAATTCAATCCAAAAGAAGCAAATGTTATACCCAGATCGGTGCATAAGTTACTATTTTACTACAGCGAGGAATGGACAGACAATCGGAATGTTTCAGTTGAGGGTTAAAAAAAAACGTTTATAAAAAAGAGAGATAAATTGACCGCAAAAAAGTTTTTCGAAGGGATTGTTAAATAATATCTGTCATTGGAAATCCCAAAAGTGGTCACACCTATTTACCATGAATTATAAACCATTCTTAACTTTGCATGTATACTCTTAATTAAGATGGCACTTATATGTCCCAAAGAATAATTGTTTTAAATCAAGTCGTCAGTTGTCCACCAAAACCAAGTTATTCTGTAAATCGGATCATTTAGTTAAAATGTAACATCCATGGTGTTACCTGCTCTGGATGAGGCGTCTTTGAGTAAATGGCCTAGAACTTGTGAGTTGTAGAGCTTTATAAATTAGAAGTAGAAGTCGATTAGATCGATAGACCATTGTCTTGTTTTGTTTTCTTTCTACCTGTTTTTCTCCATTTCGTTGTTTTTTTCCTTTGTTTCTTTGATTCCTTTAAGCAAAATTCTGTCCTAGTTCTCGAGCAAAGCGATTAAGGTGTCTACAGACATACGTACATACATACAAACATACCTAAACTTTATTTTTTCTCGAATTTGAGAGTAGCTAGAACAGCTAATATTTCCGAGAAAAGAACGACAAAATACACTATAAAAAGTTATCAAAATAGGACTATGTACAATATTTGCAAATAGAAGCTATCAAATAGATCTATCTACAGTATATCAAGAGAGCTATATACAAAATTTTCAAAACTTACATTCTATTTACAGTCTAAAAAACTAAGTACTCCTCAGTTCACTTTTACTAGCTTGACGATTTACACTGGAACCAGGACAATACATTATAATCAACTAATTCAAAGAAAATCTAGAAAATCGAAGTTAGAGAAAATTATAATCAACGAATTTAGAGAAAACAAAGGTGCTTCCCTTGCAGAAGGAGTTTTAAAATCACTTTAGCTTTCACATACTAGAAATGTGGTTAAAAAAAAACTCCAGAGACTAAACAACTATATCGTGATGTATTTACTAATAGCCTTCTCAACTGTAATGAATCTATGTTTTGTAGATAAACGTAATCAATACACACAGTATTTTCTCTTTGGTTAAGAAACAAACGTTTCAATAGCCCATTTTAACCATTGTCTAAGCCCAAAACAGCTGTAACACTTTTACTCCAAATTGCTTTCTCCCGAGCTGTTCTTGAAAGGAACCTGTAGTTCTATTTCTAACGAATAGCACTCTTAGGTCGCCAGCATTCTTACTTTTAAGGTCTGGCTATTTTTGTAGCGTGCTCAATGGTCAAAATAGTCTACACAAAAAGCAGAAGACAAAATAAAACTGACTTTAATTTCGGGGACGCCACAAATCGTTTGTGAGTGAATTACAATGATAGCATCTTTTTATTACAATTTAACTATAAGTCTGTACTTTAATTAGTTTCTTCCGATGTTGTACTTTGTTAAATTGTATGATTTATCTCTTCGTATTGTTATTTAAAGCGCGCATGTAGGTGAACAAATGTTTCTTTGTTTTCACACGGCTCACTTGTTGAATTCCACCCCCTAGCTGCAGAGCCTGACAAAAAGGAATAATTGCACCAATCAAGCCCCTCGCAAACATTCTATACTGCTCACTTTACAGCCACTTGAACAAATCCTTTTACATAAGATGTTTACATTAGTTGAAGATGATAATCAAACCTACAATGACAGATTTATCATCTGCGGTTTGACGCGATGGTTATCAGTATAATAACAGAGAGATTTAGCCACTTCATTGCCCGATACATTGCTATTAAAGCATGCTCCTTCGAGCAACTATTTCCGCGACCCCTTCCCGTTTCGATTCAATCTGTGGTGCGTGAAATATGCTTTCATTTCGTTTAGTTGATAAGTGAGCCCTTTAGAAGTCTGACTATTCTAATGAAGGCAACCAACTAGTTTGTCGCTTCCTGCAGTACTGTTTATTTTTTCGTAGATCCATAAGTAGAATTTTAGAGTTTAGACCCTCTTGGGTGTGGAAAGGATAAATCAGTTGGTCACGAAAGCTTTCCTTGCGACTCTCGATCGTTTTCGTGAGCCGAAATTCACTTTGCTGCGTCCGTTCGGTGGTCGTATTCAAGATGTTTACATGTGGCGTTGTGTGAAGCTCCACCTTCGCAGCATCCATCTTAGTGCTGCCGCAGTTAATCTCAAATCAAGCGTGGTTTCTCGGAGGGAACGCGACAGGGTGCCGAGCCTTTTCAAAAGCTCCAAGACAATGGCGATTTTGAATGCTTCCAGGGTTGTGATTAGCGATTGTACGCCGCAGCGGGGCGTAGAACGATTAAATTTTACGTTTAAAATCGGGCGTGGGATTCTAACCTACTCCTCCGGAACATCGTGCTAGGCAGAAATGCTTGTGCATTTGTTACAAGACAGTTAACTTCTTAACCTATTCTTCCTGCGGTTACAAGACTTTTAATTCACTGGACCATGCTGGTCTTCTATGGAGTCTCTCAACAGCTTTTCAATGCAATCATATCTCCGCTGGTCTAGACAAAAGTTTTTGTTTGGTGCCAACAAAAATTAACCGATCGACGTAGTGAGTTGGGTCACCTTAAAATTATTAAACGTAGTTTGTATTTTTCGCCCTTTGAGAAAATTTAAAATTGACCATCGATTTTTTTAAAAGGAAACACTAACGGGAAAATCTGTTTTTATCCGTCTCGGAGATGAAAATTTTAATAGGTGACTGAGAGAAACCTGTCTGGGTGTTTTCTTGGCAGGAATTAAACGATGGTGATATCACGCAATATATATGGCCTCAAATCTACCCACGAATGTATCATCGTGTTACTATGCGACCACTGGGTGAAATACTGGGTGGGCCAGTGCTAAGCTAACAATTATTTTTCATTCTTTGGATGCCACATAAACTATCTGAAATATATTTTGAAGAAGCCATGAAAATGTGACCATGTCAGCCCAACGAACAACAAAGAAACGAAGAGATGGAAGCTTTCATGCGCCAACATGGCATTTTTTTAACCTTGTTTTTTTTTTCTTCTTCTTCTTCTTTATCTCATGCTTTGGCCGCAAGGTTTTTTTTTTTTGCCTTCAATAAACCATCTAAGAGGTCTCTAATGTGAGTAAGTATACTGGTTTACTTGCCATTTACGCACCGAAAACGTGACAATTGCCACCATCCACGGATAAAGCGACCTGCTTTCAGTATTAGTCGAACTAGTTAAACCATGACAGCGAATCAGTCGCATTTATCACTGCGTCTTCAAAATTCGTCTAGGTCCAGTAATATGCGATAAATTCGTACCCTTTTGTCACATTCGCCACAAGGAGTTTACCTCGATTGTAAGAGGTACGAAGATCCGTGGATAGCTTACCTACAACGGTCCCTAATCATTCGAGTTAGGTAGCCGTTTTCCATCAATTTCGGTTTAAAGGTTTCGTTCGTTCTCGCTTTTCAAGCGTGTCAGTTGTAATCACTTTAATTCCCTTCCAGAATACATTAGTTATGTTCTATAGAAAATACACAACATAGTCTTTGATACTTTGTATCGGGCTTCTAGCCTTCAATTTTTTCCTTGAAATCCAGTTTTATTTTATTTTTATTGGTGCTGAGTGCTGAAATATTGAAGTAGGCGCTTCAATTGACGGATATTTTCAGCGCTAAATAAACTAAAATTTTGATATCTTCGAGGGGGCAGAAATCTCGCTGGGACACTTTTTTTAACTCAGAAATTGCAAGCAAGAAACACAGAATCTTCCAGCTGTTTCTCTCCCACTATAGTCCCTCAAACTAAACTTGGATTTTTATTGAACTGATTTATATTTCTAAGGATTCTAAAACATAAGAACAAAAAACCAAGAACATTAAATCATGTCAACCTTTCGTGGCGAACTCCCTTTCTGTTAAGAGGCATTTACTTGAAACCAAAGAGAAAGGGCCATTGCAGTAATTGCTTTCAACGAACAAATGAATTCTGTCATTGAAAGTTTAAAGGCGATTTTTAGGG
The DNA here is from genome assembly GCA_964017195.1 of Siderastrea radians. Lineage (NCBI taxonomy): Eukaryota > Metazoa > Cnidaria > Anthozoa > Scleractinia > Rhizangiidae > Siderastrea > Siderastrea radians. The sequence goes on along the minus strand of OZ024891.1, from coordinate 9,632,083 downwards.
TAAACTGACAAGACAAGCGCTCTATTAAAAGTTGAATTGCAAGCACGGTACGCCCAATTAATCGAGCTTGAAACTAAAACAGAAGTTTCTATGCTTGAAACACTGCATTTATTTTGAACAAAAATCTGTTCAAACATTTGTCTTTGACGAACTCGATGTTTTAACCACTTTCAGGGGACCTAAATGCCGGAATTGCAACCAGGTTGAATGGTACGCTTTTGAATCTTGGTTATGTTCGTGAATCTGAGATAATTTTTTTCGAGCAATTCTTTACAGAAGGTTCAAGAAAAAGAATAAAAGACGAGGGAAGGCCAAGGTGCCTGTACATGTTTAATTAATACCTACCATCTTTTCACTCATTACCGTCGCTAAACAATCATCACTTTTACGTGAAAAGAAAGATAAGAAATCTTGTTAACACGGAAGCTAGGTAAAAATCTTAAATAGCTATTTTCGCGATAAACGGAATTTTATTTTTACAAGTTACGAAAATAAATTAAAAGTTTTTGTTTTTATTTCCAAAATGGAAATCGTCGTACAATACAAACCGTCTTTTAGCTCGAGCGTCGTTTATTGCGCGACAGAGCAATTAAAAACTGAACAGCTTCTCTTTGCTTTGCTACAAGATGGTCCAAGTTGAAATGCGGTTTTTTACGGAATCTAAATTCTGTGTAAAGGATCTTGATTTTGAGGTTTTTGTTTCACGCCACAATTTCCGTGACACACGAAAAAAGTTTACTGTTAGCGGCAACCGGTGTTAACAGCAGGCCCTCCAAATGTTTGTAATTGCTATCAGCGAACTCACGAAACGTGACTTTTTACGTAAAAATCCAATTTCGCTCCTTCTCTATCTTCGCTGCATTGTAATTTTGCCTCAAACAAAGAACACCGTTCATCCATCCCTTCGTTTCGTCGGTGAAATGTGTGAGTCACAAAACTATTGCAGACTTCCATAAGGCGTTCACTGTTGTTTTGTCTTTTGCAACCAAACTGATTTACAGATTTCTATGAGTTTGTCACAACGTAGGTCAATGTATCCTGTTTTCATAGCTTTCAATATCTGTACATTTTCAGTTTAACTCCGTTAATAGGCTATTTGTAAAAGGAAAGATATATTTACATGAAGAATAAAGCACCTGTACAGGCAATAAAATTCATCGAGAGAGAACACGCTTCATAAGCACTCCTCCTTTAACCTCTTATTTTGAAATTAGAAAGTGCTTCCTTAATTTACTACTGTGTAAATCGTTCACAACTGACGTGACGGATGACAGGACTGGAAAACCTAAGTGATATCATTAAGTTAACCTTATTGTCTAAAACGTTTTTTCGTCTTCAAGAAAACATTCTCTAAAGTTTCTACCTTATATGTGCTCTGATATCAAACATGGTCTTTCGAGACAACAATTATCGAACGTGTCAAATCGTTTGCAAATCATACAGCTAGCAAGAGTACCATTCCGGGTTATTGTTGTCAGTGTTTGGACGTGATCTAGGCGAAGGTGACCTCGCGGAAGGTTTTATAGGACTTTCCCTGTCTGAGCCGATACTATCCCGCTGTCCATTAGTTTGAGAAATAGGTGGCGACAAAGGCCTTAGTCCACCGGTCTCGTGAAGTTTCATGTGTTTTCGCAGTGAACTGGGGTGCGTGTAGCTTTTGTTGCACCCCTCGATTTTGCAGATGTACGGCTTATCCGAGGTATGCACGTGCGAATGCTTTTTCCTGTCGCTAGAGTTGGCGAAGCGGCGATCACAGCCGGGAAACTCACATTCGAATGGCTTTTCGCCGGTGTGAGTTCGTTTGTGAATCTTTAAGTTCTCAGATCTAGCAAAAAGTTTTCCACACCCCGGAAAAGGACAAGGGAAAGGTTTCTCCCCTGTGTGGACACGAATGTGGTTTACCAGCTTGTATTTGGCCTTGAAAGGCAGGCCGCTTCTCCCGCACTCTTGCCAATAGCAGACATGGAGGTTAGAATCGTTGATACTCACATGCTCGTCGGAGATATGCGACACCAGATCCGGCATCATTGTGAACTGCTTACCACAAGGCTTTCGTTTCCCTTGCACCGGATTCTGGTCTATCCAGAGACAGGTCATTATTTGGTTTGTGGGCTGCTTCATCAACGGAAGGTGATACATCCCCGGTCCTGTTGGACCTCCATAACCAGGCGGGCCATGATCCAAGAAAGGGTTTCCGAGACCGCCTTGCGCAAAGCGATCGGTTCGCGAGTAAAAGTCTCCGCGATACCTGAGCTGATTGTTGAGTACCTGTGGCATTCCATGGTGTGGAGAAGTCGCCTCGTGCCCCGGTGTAAGAGCTCCGTAGTGTATATGTGGATTGCTCGTGACATCTAAGCCTTTATGCGTCACTGCGTGATGGTAGTTTATGTTGTTTCCGTGAATTGCAGCGGTTGGTGGCGAACTGAACATGTTGTGCCTATGTGAGTAATTGGGCGTGTTGGAAGCGATGGGGTCGTGAAGAGCCAGCGAGTGAGAGCTCGATATGTTGGCAGAACCTAAGTGCGAGTCCTGGTGGTGGATAAACTCGTGAGGTGGGAAGCCTTGAGACGAAACATGACGATACGCAGGAAACGAATGGTACAAGGTCTGCTGCGAAGACATACCGGGCGGTTTTTGATCGAAAGCGACGGCTTCGGCTTGAGCCCTGTGCGCTGCTGCAAATCTGATTGACGAAAGGTGGCTCCCCGAGTCTAACAAGTGATTCATTCCTAGCGGCGAGTCCTTCTTGTGCTCGTTGAATCCCGCGGTCGAAGTGGTTGGCAAGTTGTTCGCGGACGAGGTCCTCAGAGCTGCACCCTCGAACGGCAATGAATACCGCTTGGCAAAACCGCCGTCCATTTTAAGGCTTCCCCGGGCTTTGAATATGGATCAGCTCTAGGCAAGTGTAAATAATAATGATTCAAACTATTATTAAAGAGAGACTACGCGAAAGTTTTGAGTGTAGTAGCATATGTTACACCGTTAAAACCCAGCGTGAGACTCGACTGGCAATTGTCCTGCCAAGAAAGCACGCATGAGCAGTAAGGTGATCCCGGTGAATATTATGATTAGCCGTCTCCCGCAGAGCTGTGGTTATGTTCCTAATTGTTTGATAGCTTCTGAAAACAACACTATATTTGGCATTCCTTTTCTTATTGACTAACACCGAGCGCGAACCATTTTTGCCAGTTTTCAGCGCCGGATCTCGCTCAAGATTAAGAACGCTTCATCGGAAGCGGGTCGCGTGCTTTCTCTGAGAATTCAACGCCTGTCAGTCCCGCTATTTTTGTGGAGCATCGCGAATTGATGTTGTTGTTCAGTAACAGCTACGTTGCAGGTGAGGTTGCGGTGATAGACAGTTAGGGAGGGACACAATTTGAAAAGCGCAGCGGGAAAGAATAAACACCTTGAAGCGATGTCACTCAACGTTGTTACGTTTGAGCCTCTTGATGAAAAGTTCCCCTCGAAAAAGACCAAGGGCGCCCCTAAATCCGCCAAACTTGACGCTTTTCGTTACTGACATAACGGGATCCGGAGGCTATTAATCGTTTCTAATGCAAACTCCCTCGCGCTTTATCTGCACTGTTTGTCGCGATAAATTTATTAACACTCCGAGAAACACAATAGTATTGACAAAAATCGCCAGGAGCCACCACAGTTTGGCTTTGCTTTGCAAGCGACATACGATTCTCGCCAATTCATCATTCAATTGTCCGTGCAGTCTTTAAGCGGTCCATGGGGATGGGACGTAATTCGGGATGGCTCACGATATTTTTTTCTCTCAATACAGGCGCGGAAGCGAATTACCACTACAAAAAAGGCATTGAAGTAAATGTCAGATGTTATCTTTTCGGCTTTCGAGCTCGGAATAATGAATCAATAGGGATGTTAAGTGGCCCGATCGCCCTCCATTAAACAGGAACGGTCATAAAAAGCGTAAAACACCAAAATTCGTATGGTTGAGTTTAATTAAGGTTCGCGCTGAAGTGACTACCACTGCTAAGCATAATTCATACACGGCACGCTATTGTTCATTCCAGTTTGAACCGCAGTGTAGTGAGAGTGTTTATACACCGTGTGAAGAAGATGAAATAGTTTGTATAAATAGGTTCACGGTGCGGGGCGTACCCCTTTCCTAGCTTCTGTAATTGAATGTATTCACTCGCACTGTCTGCCTAATTTCCGAGGTTTTGAAGCCTTGCAGTGCTCACAAGCAAGCTGCACATTTTCTAGGGAGAAAAAAGACAATTTCAACTCTTCCCCGCCAAGAAAGGAGGCAATTATTATCACGAGTTATTGAATTTTAAGTGCCAATTCAAAATTTGGCAATATTCCCGAGTGAATGTCTAAGCAGAGAGAATTGTCAAGAAAAAGGGAATTCTATTATAAGAATGAAGAAACGTTTGTGAGCCTTTGCAGCCGCTTCTAAAAATTAGTTCACCAAAAGGTAAACAAATAAAAACGGGTTTCATCTCGACGCTGTTTTGCCGCGACATAATATCTCGGTTGTAATATAGCTGGTCACTTTCTTTGTAAACATAGCTCAAACTGGTAACCTTGCTTGATCAAAAGATATTTCATTTTTCCGTGCTCATTAACTGTCGTGATATCCAATACTGAGTAAAAGAACAACATAACAGACCTGGGAGCGTTTTTGTGTGAAATATGTGACTTATCACATGCCTCTCCAGCCTTGAAGGTTTCTTATCTTATAGGTCGATATTCTTACGATGTTAAGTTTGTTCTTGGATTCTGGTAAATTAAAAGTGTTCTTATCTTTTTACAAGTTTTACTCCTTCTTTTTTGTCAAGCGAGCGGATGTCTCCACCTGCTCGTGTTTATATCACCAAACTATAACTCAGCTGTCTCAATTATTTCCCTGACTTCTATAAAATAAATCAAACAGATAATTGTCCTTCTCGCTTCGGAAATGTGATTGGCTCTAAAAATTGAACACTTTGCAAATTTGACTCGAAGAAGTCTATTCATTGCCACTGACTTGAAGAAAAACTAAAAGGCTTTACACCTCATTCTCGATCACATTTTTACATCTTTATTTACAAAAAAGTTTTTTTCTGATATGTATCCGGTTTTAGCGCCCTCCACCTGAGAAAGTGAAAGTTTTTTAATAAACTTCACCGTGGTAAAGTTCCTTTAATCGTCTAGTAACAACCGTGAAATAAGAAATTAAAAATCGAGCTCACGTCGACTTCACAAGGAAGCGAAGTCTTTGTGAAATAGACCACAGAATCTTGTGAAATCATTTCCTTAAATTTCTTTCCAACAGTGCAAAATGTGCACGAAGGAACCAAACATTAATTGCAGTTTTATTTTACAACTTAAACCCGCACGGTTTGAAGAAGTCAGCTCTTTAACTTAAACTCAGATTTTCAGTTCAATTACTCGTTTTTTTGGAACTTCTTTGCTTCAGAGATCGACGTTTATTTCTCGTAGCTAAAATGGTTCATTTGGTAATGTTTACATACACACACAACCGTGCTTGCCTGCAGCTACAAAACCTTATTAACACTAGTCACCGTTGGAGAAATCATCCCAAACATTGCAATTATAAAAGTTCCAGCTAGAACACTTTGTCTAACATATTTAATTTCCTTTCACTTTAGAAGCCACTCTCCGAAATGAAATTACAGGCAAGATGGTATTTTCTCTATTCTTAATGATTCTCTTGTAAAAAAAAAAATACTCTAGGAGATCGCGAACGTTCCTCATTGTTTGGAGCATTTTTTTTTTTATTGATAGGATTCTGCTGTAATTTTTGCAGCAAACAACAAACTTTTTTTAGTTTATTCACTCGTTTTGTCGGCTACTCTTAATATTGAAATTTGCATTTTGAGATGTGTTTAAGTCCTTTACGTTTCGAGAATATTTTGTGTTGGATCAACACTGAATTAAAGCCACAATATATAAACAGTCTTACGAAAGCAAATATGATCCTAACATTCCTATTTATGTTCAACATAAAATGCATTTACGATTCAAGAAGACACTGAAAACTATGCAGATTACAAACTGATTAAAACTAGAAGACAGAGTCGATGGCAACATCTACTACCGCGTGGGCGATAGTCAAAAAGTATCTTTACCTACAATTTTATGAGCTTAAAATTAAATCCTATTTTTAGGCTGCGGCTAAGTTTAATTACAAGACCCTCGTCCTTGCTGGTGAATATTACTAAACCTGTTGGATATAAGAGTGATTGTTTGCGAAGGCACCCGTCATGCATCATAGGTGCTAGAGTGATCATTTCCAACTGAAATTATATCCACTAGAAAAAAAGGCAATTCGTCACCGCTCCTCTGTTTGTTCTCCTCACAACAGGTCGCTTCTTGTGAGAGTTCCCTAATGAACTTTGCGGTCGAGTAGGAGGGAAGCTTTTGGTTGTAAAGCCCTTGTTAACAATCGCGTTTGTAAGAACGCGTACAGAGCCAACACAAATCCTTTTGTGAGCACTCTTTGTCACACTGTGGCCTCATGCAAAGATGACGGTTAAATTTCGGTCATCTGAAAACAATTTTTACCTACTTTCGTTGAATGTTTCCTTCAACAACATTACTCGCGTCGTAAGAAAGTCGTAACCACAAAACGTCAATATTTTTTTTATTTTTGCTGAAGTTTTATACCCTGTGTTTTCAACTCCGCCTGTTTTCACTTGGGCTTAGAATTTAAATGCTAAAAATGCAAGAAATCATGCTTTTGATATTTTTCGCTGCAGGAGCTTTTTAGATCAGGTTTTCTGGGTCAGTTGAGCGAATTCTTCGAAGATTGTTTCGATAAACAAAGCACTTAAAATTTTCTAAGATGACAAATGTGGTTTACAACTTTAAAAAACTCTTGATCAAATAACTAGCAGATCGGAATTTTCTATGATGTTTAATCTTGGATTGCGTTCAGTGTTTTAGTAACGAGGTAGAGTGCCGCTCTCATTCCTCTCAAGACAGACTTATAGTTAGGGTAAGTCTTTCGTACACTGACATAATTAGGTTTTTGGCTTTTCGCCCGTACCTTATTTTGAAAAGCAAGGTAAAGAGACAACTCTAGCTATACCAAATGGGTGCGATGGCGTCATGATAAAATCGCAGAAACCTCGCGTAGCTACCACGCAGTGGTTCAAAAAAATGACGACTTTAGTGCTAGCAAGCTGTCTCAGCAGAGCTGATTCAAAAACAACCGGAAACTGGTAATAAATTACCGACTTCCGAGCATTTCCTATGAGTTCAATTACGTTTACATTCACGTGCTTTGTCCATTGGAGCCATTAAAAAGAGATAAAAAATAGGAGACTAGGGTAATTTGGATACAAACGCATTGGCAAATTGGCCCGTGTTTTACGTTTTGAACGTTTTGCATGAGTTGTTCCTTTGTGGTGATTCAAGTGGCACCTGTACCTGAAATGTTCAGGCGCCATACTATCTGTCAAATTCGTTGATCGGTTGATTTGCCCTCGAGGTGTAGTCCACACGCAGGCGCCCACCATTGGGTGACAACCAAGAAAAATTTCATCCCAATTTCGCTTCATCAAAGGCCTTTTGACACTACACTTTCTAATTAATCCTCTTCGGGGGTCGTGTTTTTTTAGTAACTCTTTCAACTGCTCAAGCAGTAAAACCATCTAAAAAAGGCCACCGGCTTATAAGCGAGTAAAGTTAAGAAAATAAGAACGCACAGACGAATAAGACAGACATAATTGGCAGCGTGGACAAATAACCCATTGATGGATGACGAAGTGTATTCATTGGAAGGACAATTATTGAGAACACTTTATATTTTGTATTATTCATTGCTCCTTTGGATAGATAAATTTTTATTAACAGTGGGTGTTTTTTTTTTTTTTTGAAAAAAAAAAAGCAAACAAAAAGACAAAACGCGCTGAGTTTATTGAAGAAAGTACAATGTTTTCTTTGTTCCGTGTGAAGAAACCAAAGTTAACTCAAGAAACTATCTCCTACTAATGTGGGATACTATGAGACTAGAAAATTCTGACCCTTGAATCTTTAAACTACTGAGGTTCGGACGTGAGTGTTGGCTCTGTTTAATAAAAAGTAGACAATGTATGTAAATCATGAAACTCAGGGAAGAGCATCGTTGAACTTTGTAAAGCTATACCCACTGGACAAAATCCAAGAAAAACTCCGGGTTTATTTCTATTTTTTGTTGTTTCGGCTGTGATAATTTAAAGGATACTTGTGTGAATTTACTATGTTGGGATTCTGTAACTAAACATTTGTAAGTAGGCAATAAATGTTAGTGAACGAAATCTATTTGCCGAATTTAAGATCTGCCGATACCTTTTCGAAAATTCTGGCCAACTTTCTTCTTCCTTCGGATGCGAAAACAAAACAAATTATTATTTTTTTAATTCCAATATTTAGAGGTCATGCATGGTCGCCGTTTTAATTTCTCTCATTTCTCTTCTTTTTATTTCTTGCTTCTTCGCCGTCGCTGCATAATTCAACAGTTAAAGTATTCATCAATTTTTATATTCAAACATTCACCGGTCTCATGTTCCTCTTGAGCAGTTCTGATCAACGTATGAAACAAAGTCGCCTTTCAATTGCGATTACTAAAAAAACTTTCAAGGAAAACTTTTGAATATTGAATCTAAACTCTTACAAGGCTCTGTGAAAAAAAATTATCCCTCGACAACACCTTCCATAAACAACCTAACGCCTCACTTTTTTGTTGTTAATAAGCCAGTGTGATAAGAGTTCCATTTGATTGTCACTTCTTTTGAAGCTTATAGACTGCTTTAGTCTGCCAGACAATGAGCAAGCATTTAGTGTACTCTTGTTAGTTGATCGCTTTTGTTCTGATGACCAGCCTCAACGCTCCAGCAACTTTTGTCTCTGATAACAAGCTGAAAGTCTGGATGCGTTTTATTTTATTCAAGTAAAGCACACACAAATGCAAATAGATCGCGTGTCCAAGAAACAACTGCTGTCGTCTTTCATTAAGAAGTGGACATGATTATACTATTCTGTGCGAGTTAACAACCAAAAAGTACTATTTATTATTTGCATGTGAAGTTGTAGCTAGAACAACGCCACGACGATTCGGATCCTTTCGCTAAGGTCAATCAAGTAATTGCTAAGGTACTGTTGACACTCGAACGGACAGCAGGACAATTATTTTACATGGAAGTCAGGCAATGTTATTTATTTGAAACATTTAGCAAAGTGTTGCTCAAGCTGTAAGACAAAGGCCGTTTGGTTTGGGCTCGTACACCAGCAGCAATGATCACGAAATCGAGCCGCTTAACAGTATATTGTATGAAGACATATGTGCTTCAGCTGGTGTTCCCGGTATCTTATTCGATTTCTACTTAAGATAAAATGCAATCGATTTTCAACTAAAATGTCTTAAAACCCAGTAAATTTTCCATTGCCGTGCCTGAGAAAATAGATAGTGGTCGATCTATCGGTACATCTGCTCATCCATCTGCTTCGCCGGGGGCACCTCTGTATTTTTGCATATCTTCTGAAACCAATAACTGAAGTTGCTTTAATCCACCGTAAGCGTTATAAGTTGTATCAAATTTCGTCGATCAAACATCGGCGTAGCTACCATGCAGATTCCTTGAATTATACAATCATGTAGCTAAGAAGGAAAGGCAAGGATGTGCAATGGATAGTCCATCTTTACTGAGAAAGAAACCACAAGCGTACGCTGTGAATGACCTATCTTTCCATCTGACTTCGACACCTTAAAATTCTCACGACGAAGAGCAACATTTATGCAAAATGCTATTTCTTTTATCTATTCATCATTTAGAAGCGAGCCTAACAGCCAGGGTCGAATTAAACAGCTTAATTTGGAAGAAATAAGCCATTTTAATTTGCTACATTCGGTGTCAAAAACTTCTGGTCGCTTGGGAATTCTTATTAAACTTGGTTCTTGTTAGCAGTTGTGCTGTTCTATTAAAAGAGTCCCATTTCGAGCTTTCGCCAGTGAAAAAAAGGTAACACATCCTACAATAGCTCTCATAGCGTTAAACTTTGTCTTAAAAGTGAACTCGCGTTCTAGACAACCGTTAAACTGCACGCACAAACTTCCAAACCAAGTGAAAGAACTTGAAAGCAATAGCTCAATGTTTTATTTAAAAAAAAAAAAACAATTTGAGATATTACTAGGCTAAAAGCTAAAATATATGGTTGAGCTAAGGAATCTGAAGAGATAATATTTGTTGTGTAATTCTGATATCCAATTACAAGGCATTGAAACGATGTGAGAGAGAAAATTGTCGTTGGATGGCCGCTCATGAGCGTTCCATTTCTCACTTCGTGTCGCAGCGTATTGGAAAGAGTCTCTGCCACTCTATTAAATTCAGGACAGTCCACATCGGATGCTAGAAAAAGAAACAAGAAATAGTCGATCAGAACGTGATGAAATCAAGCTAAATGCAAATAAAATAAAAGGGTGGTAATGAAACAAGAGAGGGACGGTTTCGCCCGATAATTATTCGCAATATCTTCTATTATAGCATCAAATTTTTCGGAGTGGATTTCTCCTAATATTGGACCTGCCCATGACAGTCATTTCTTAATTTAGTAGTTTTTTCTGAATTTCGAAGGACAGAAAGGTCTGACACAATATAAACGATCACATATAAATTTAAACTAAAGTTAAGTTTCATACAATATGATGACGTTACTTTCTAAGTTGAAGTAAGACGCACTACGACACCATGTATTAAGTAAATAAGACAGAAATAATAAAGTAGTAGAGTATGGAAATCTTCAAGCGTATTATTTATTCATTATTTGTTTGAAGTCTTTGATAAGTCTTTAAAATGGAGTGCATTTAATTCGGTGAACACTTTGAGTTTAAGCTATAAGCTGCTCTCAAAACCTCTTAAACTCCTCATTGAATATTTGCGCTTGAAGTTTTCTCGTGTTGGTGAAAAAAACAATACCCCAGTTTTTCCGAAGAGGAAAATCATTTATCATTAAAACATAACAAAACTCTCTCGAATACCTGGATAGGTATCGCATGTCAATCTGTCTCTTTTTCACCACCAAACAGAATCATTTTCCCTCAACAGTGAAGCACTGTCTAAATGACAAGAGTCAGTCCTTGATGCTTCGAGATTCGAGGTCAAATCCCATGTCAATACGTATTATCTAATCGACTTATTGAAGGACTTTTGGAGACGGTACACAACGATTGAGGTTGCAGAGATGACTATGCCAGTGTACACTACGCTTTCGTCAACAGGAATGCTGATTTTTCGCACTTTTCTATGCTCTATACATGCAGTTCGTAGCAGGTGGTTCAGTCATAACGTCTCATGCAGAGTTTCGCTGCAAGAGAGATCTTACACCATTTTCCTTTTGTTCGACCGCATTGGTTATCGAGGGTTTCAAATACATAATTTGAACCTCTTCAGTTGCTGTTAGTTTATAAAAGGTCATAGCAACTACAAATTAAAATATAACCTAACAGAAATCTGCACAGTTTTGTTATAAAGCTCAAATCAAAAGAAACTAACTCGTAAACTACATAGTTAACTTGTTTTCTTATGGTTGATCTTTTCCTTTTTGTTTGATTTCAAACTTTTATTAGTAAAAGGGTATCAGGTGAATTTTCCTTTTTTTTTTTTTTTACTTTTTGTTCAATGAGGAAGGCAGCGCCAGTCGTCTAGATTTAGGGCCTCTCTCTCATCAGGGGGCCCCCACTGGGATTAAACCTGTAACTATGCTTGGAAAAATTCGTATAACGATCATGAAGGGAGGTCTTCAGATATGCCACGGTTGGTGTAGAAACGAACGAAGCGTCAGAGATACGACGAGAGAACAAGAGGAATTCTGTGTGAACTTGTCTCGTATCAAAACCACACAATGCTAGACCGGAATAACAAAATGGATAGAAAGGGCATTTTAATAAGGACTCTAAAGAGTCGGGAGCTTTGAAATGAAATATGCACTGACACGGTGTCTTTTGATTTCCACTTCACGCCGAGAAGCGCGTTATATTAACAATTGTGTAGCTACACTTTTGTGAGGCCCGAAGAACGTTTCATTTCCCCTTGCTTTTATTTCATATGCCTTGTGTATTTTGAAGATTCAGACATGTTTTACCACACGACGCCAGACACACTATTCATATTAATTGACTTTTTCATGTTGGAAAGAAAAAAGAAAAACTTCAAATGACGTTTTATTATATTTGGTGTTATTCCATGCAAATCGGCAATTGCTATTTCCCTCACCCATGCACGTATTTAACAGCGATGTATATGGGTAAAACATAATTGATTTATTTCTATGTTTATGAAGAACATGACGCTGAAATGTCTGAATGTCGCCCTCATTTCATTTGTGTCGTGTTTTGTGGAGAGTAAATATAACACAATATTCCTAAATGATAATTAAACAAGTTTACCCTCTCTCTGACAAGATCCCTCTTCAGATTTTTCATTTCAGTTAAATCTGGCACATAATATGCAAATATAGCTTTCCATTTCATCTTTTCAGTGTCAGAAGAAAATACCATACTTGAACATAAGGACGACTACTAGGAAATCGCTCAAATCCTTCTTTAATATAGTCCACTATTTGAAAGTGGCTCAAGGTTAGAATCATGCGTAATGTTTTATAACGTTGCCCAAAGAAAAGTGTTATTATGCCCTCATCAAAACGTTTACACCGCTTTGTACAACTTGATGCTGCGAAAATTCTTTATTATATTGAATTTGGCTGGGAAGTTTTTTACTTTATGGCTAGCAAAGTCATCAAGTCTGCGTATCCTCAATCAATGTAAAAGTCAACGCTTTCATTCTGTCGTGAAATGTGTAGTGGTTATATCAGTTTCGAGTCTTTGAATCAATCTCACTCAGTTCAAATAAGCCTTTTTTCTTTAGTTGGCGATCTATGTTTTTAGACTTAAAAAGGCAATTATAAAATGACTAAAATAATATTGTGACCGAGGGGCAACAAGAACAAAACCAGTTATGAACAAAAGGACAATATAAAACTGGGCATCGCTAAATCATAATAACTCTTCTGTAAAAGTAAATAAGTTGTGTTAAACTGAAATATTTTTTAAAAAAATGTGTGTTAAAATAGAGCTAGAATTTGTTACACGTAACAAATCACAGATATGAACGAAAAGTACGTCAATTGTACCTCATGGAGTCTTCACAGTATTTTAAAACTGCAAGATGTGAAAACGTCTTTGTTGTTGTTGTTGTTGTTTTTTTCCCCAAGAAAATATAAGGTAGAAACTAGGTAAAGTCCCCACATTTCGGTTTGAAAAGAGCCTCCTTTTGGATAATCACACCTAAGATTTCATCCGCGGAGGCAAAAAGTTATTATACAGCATAATTAAAGCACCACAGGAGAGTACTGCCCAATGGCTTACATTTTCATGGTCACTCTATAAGATTTCATCCAAACCCTCAAAAGTTAGAACCAGCCTCCACATCACAATATACAGCGCCGCAGAAAAGTACTGCTTATTAGCTGCTAACATTTGAACGGTTACACTTCAGAATTTCATAAACAGACTCAAAAGTTAGAACCACGTATAACGTGTCTCGGTGTGAAAGAGTTCACATTTGTTATCCTCTGATCCTACAGCAAACATGTTTTCTCTCATATTACGATATTTAGGTCGTAAATTTACCAAGTATGAAAGGCGTTTGCGAAACATATATACCTCTTAATTTTCAAAAATATTCGTTTAGGTGTCCCTTACAAATTAAAATATTTCTCTAAATGCCGTTCAACATTTCTCTTTAATTCTAATTTCCTAGCGTCTTTTGTAGCACAGTGTACGAAGGGAAAAGATGGGTTATTCCAAAAATACTAGATACAAATACAACTAGAAAATGAAGAAAATGAATAGCAGTTTACCCGACATGTTTTTCCAAAAAAAAATCGCTCGATTTTTAATTTAAATTAACTTTTGAAACCTGAAGCACAACTTGATGTTATATAAACAACGCTGAAGTATTTTCCTCTTGATTTTATTCCTCAGAATCCATTTTGGAACTAAATAGCATAATATTTGACACAAGGAATGGTAAAATTTTAACTTCCTAACAGTAATTTGAGTGTTTTTTCACATCACTTGAAAATTCACGTCATTTCAGGCTAGCGACAAGGCTTTCCAGTTTGAGATATTTTCTTTCTTTTTTTTTTTCTTAAGTTAGTGGTCGGTCAATAAATCCCGTATCAGTGTCAACCGGGCGAAGCAGGTACTCTTTGAGGAGGAAAAAATTTCTGAGGCCAAACAAAACCTAAAGATCAACAACAACAATATTTAATATCAAAATGGGGGTAATGATAAAGGAGGGTTCGGGCATATGATAATTTGCGGTGTCGTATTCATATCCATTGCAGCTGAAGATAACAAAGTTTGCGTTTCTACCCAACGGTATTTTCGCTAACTATACTTAGTAAAAGTCTTTAAAGCTTTTTCAGAAGTCCTTTGTTTAGCCGTATTTAAATTCAGGGTGATATCACTTTAGCAGGTGCTCTTTGGTGACATTGAATTACGTATGAAAAGCTTTGGTTTCTTATTACGTCTCACTACAGGTGATCGATGTAAAAGAGCTTTCTTTTTGTTCCATCTTTAAGAGAAACACGACGTTTCGCCAAGTTTAATCCTCTGCCAAATTTCAAGTACATTAACTATTTTCGAAAACAACAAGCACCACGTGACAGTAATACTGTAAGGTCACATTTACAGAATCAAATCTTAGAATAACCTTGGAAAGCTTAATAGACAGTACGACAGGAAAGTACGGATCGATAGTCTGAATGGTGACACTTTAGGATTTCATCCACTGATCTAAATTTAAAATCACATTTATTGACTGGGTAATTGACTCGAGGATTGAAATTGTAAAAATCCATTAAAAAATTACTTGATTTCATCTAAAGAATGCTCGTAAAAATGCTTGTAGGAAGAAAAGGAGACTTGCTGATAAACGAACGCGAACGCGAAAGAGTACTCTAATTGAGCGTTCGTACCTTCCTTCCTTATTAAACTATTGAACTAAAGTGATGGATCAATTTAGCTTTTATGACTTTTTGCGGTTAAGAGAGACATTAGGAAAGGCGTGAAATAGAGAAAATTGCGTGCAATAAAAGACAAAAATGAGAGCAGGTAGTTGAAAGGTTTTATCATTACTCCTGTTTAGCATTTGAAGCTATTTTTAGCGTTTTAGCTAAATCTTGTGTTCTTGTCTTTTTTTTTTTCTTTTCTAAAAAAATAATGGGACTAAGCAGCAAGATTTGTGTAGGAAAAATAAATGAATGGGGTTTTGTGTTTATTTTCCTCGACAGAGTGCTTTAATATCAGGAGGACGTCCACCCGAAAGAACCTCATTGGCTTTATTGGTGTTTTTTACATCCAACGTGGAAACACAATGGATTCGTCCTATACATTTTATTAGCGTGAGTCCAAGAAAAGTAATTCTTTAGTGCTGTAAACTAAAAAAGGTCTCAATAAACTGTCATTACAAAGCTATCGGGGGTCCAGTTAATCACTCTTCCCTCATGCTATTAGCAGAAAATTAAGACTCGTTTTGTTTAGCTTCTTTTAATTTGTAATGGAGTCTCGCAGGTAGCGTGTCGCATGCTTTTGCCAACAGCGGGAAGTAAATAATAAACATGTTTTTGTCACCGCTGTTATTCGCAGCCCCACCCAAACAGTTGGCGCGGCCTGTTTGCTTTAGACGGACCTCACGGGCGCGCTGTTGTCGTGATTGTAAAGACAATATTGAGACCAGAGTCCTAGAGAAGATCTTAGTGAGTGTATTTTAAATCTCGGAGGGTTGTGATTGCAAGAGATTAAATGAACAAAGAAACTACCATGGTTTGAAGCTCTTTGCATTTGTAAAAACCCAACAGCTAAGTCGTAATCCTTAAAATACCTACTGGGATGTTATGGCAGTAGTTTGTAAAATCTTGTCTTGTAGTGACATATCCAGTTTTAAGATCGATTAGTTGTTTATCCAGCTAGCAAGATTTCTACCTCAAAAGTCTTTGAAGATGCGCTCCATATAATTCCCAGAGTGATCTTTAGCGTCGTTTTTGAACGAGAGTGAAAAACTGGCTTCATCTCCTCCTTCAGCGTTTTCAAAAGTTCCAGATCTTGTGTTCTAGAGAATCTCAAGGACAAATAGTGTTAACTTGAAGGTATTTTTTTATGTTTCTTGTTTGCATTACGTTTTGGAGAAGGGAAAACTGGCTTGAGTATTTACGCATTGAGAAATGCGAGGAAAAAGGCACTGATTTGACTTACTAAATCTAACGTAAAGGTTAAGCTACTCACAGTTATCGTAAACCGAAAATGTCGATAAGTATGCGAATAAACGTGTCTTTGAAAATCACTTCGTAGCCATTTGTTGTACTAAATGAGACATCGGGTAAACTGATCTTGCAAACGAACAGCAATATTAAGTCCAAGTTAAATTTAAGGAATGCAAAAGCTTGCTTTGATTTCTCGAAGTGACTTCTTTTTTTTTAATGTCAACTGAACGTAAGACAGTAATCTTAAGTTTTATGGAGCGTAAAATTGATAAGGAAAGTTTTCCAACAATTGTGGAACTTTGCTTGCACTATCTTAAAGGCGGGTTAAGACTTTCGTTGTTCCGATGGCAGGGCTAGCTAAGATTTAAGATAATTCAATTCCGTTTTGTCCACTCGGGTGGCAACTAAGACGTAATTGGTGTAGTATAAATTTTATTTTCGGGAAAGCAAATTATTAGTTGATACTATGTGTTTAAACTTAAATTATACACATTTGTTGACTCGTACAGCTCGTTGCATTTTACATACAGTAGACATCTTCAATCGTCCGATCACATGTTTCGGACGAGCATTATTTGTGTCGCATTAACTGCGTGCAGTTCTTGGGAAAGAAAACCACGAAGCTATACTTTTTGATTTATAAAGTCCTTTATCGATTTCTTTATTGTCCCTCGGAAATTCTTTATTGAGTTTTTTCTTCTGTTAAATTAGTTGAATTTTACATGCAGTAAATGTCTTCGACCCTCTGGTCGGTGGTTTTGACCAGGGTCTATTCACATCATATTTTGTGTTGTTCTTGGAAAAGAAAGTTCATCAGATGATACTTAAGTCGATTCAGTTTATATTAAGCTTACAGTCTCTGCATGGGGATATTTCTATTTCCTTTCGGACCTATAATTAACTTACAACCCCCCCAAAAAATCCAAAATGCAGTATAATTGAATATTACAATTTTCTAAAAAAGCCACGATAAACAATGCTACTTTTATGAAAGCGAAGGCTTTTCATTCTTAGTTACATGCATGTGAAAGCGATCTTTTTTTCTTAGTTTATTCCCGCAGTTTTCCAAGAAATGTAATTGTAGTAGACCCAAAGTCTTGGGAATGCCACCCAAACCATTCAATTTCCCATACTACAGATCAGAAAGGAAATCGAAAAGAGCTAAACCAAACCTTCGATAAAATGTCGAAGTACGCCTCGTAATGTCTCATGGGCTGTGGCTGGGTGTTCTCGACCACCATGTAAAATATAATACATAAATCTTGTTTTAACCATCTGAGTACATCAGAAAAGACTTTTTAAAATCGTGTTTTTTTTTTTCAATATCAAATAAACCCTTGAATGAACCAAGTCAGTGTAGACTGAGAGGGAAAACACGAAAAAATCATTGGAACGATAGCAAGCATGTCCGGATTCATTTGTTCTTTTCGTTTATAAGAATTGCACCAAATTATTTTCCACGTTTTCATATTTACTTGTATTCACATTAATCTGCATTACTTTTGATCTAATGGGAGCCATTGCTAAGAATGCCTGTAGATGTTTCGGTAAGCAGCCGTTCCTGTGTCTAAATTGGGCGAGTGAAATTAGTAAACAAGCACTGCTTTTATGAGTGCGCTGTCTGCTGATATGGCCTAGTGTTATTGTTTCAGTTTACTTTAGTTTTCACTAAAGCCCCAAGACTTGATGAAATATCTTTCTTTATTCACTTAACTTAGTTCTGTTCTGTTATGCGCTTGAGTCGATTTCCTTCTTTATTCGTTTGCCGCTATGCACTTGAGTCAGTTTTCTTCTTTATTCCGGATTCAGTTTCTTTCTTGATTCATTGATTGCTTTTGCTCCTTAATATATCTTCACTTCTTGTAATCTTTATTGTTGCTAGTCGTTACAAACAGGTTTTTTTTTTTATCTTAAGTGAGTTCTGGTTTGACATGAACCATAGCAATTCTCTTACTCACGTAGACCAGGCTTTATAGCAGAGGGTAAAGTTTTCATCTCCATATCTCGCTGATATACACACATAGGTTGCAGTGGTTGGAAGCTGGAGTTAGTTTCTCCCAGCTGTCATTACAGTGCTGCCCCGAATAATAACATAATATAGTGGTCGATATAACCATAGGAAATATCAAATGCATGCTTCTCCATATTCATTGAACATGCATGTAGGAGAAAATTAGTGCACAAATAAAATTAACAAAGTAAAGCAGAGCAGAGTAAAAAAAAGTACATTCTTCACTTTGTATCAATATGATATTTGTATCAACCAAAGCTTTAAATCTTGGATGTATCCTTTCGGATCTGTTTTAGGTACAGTCGAGTCATTTCAATTATAAGGGAAAGGTTGATATCCGAGTTAGGGAGATTTCGTGTGGCAGGGGTGAAGTTAGTTTATGAGTTTTGGTCTTTTTTCGGACCAAGCAAATGATAATAACTATTATCTTTATGTACAGTATTGTAAAGGTGTTCTTTAGGAGAGGTTCGATTGTGTTTTCTCGCTGGTTAAGGAATAGCAGAGTACACAGTGTCATTTCCAAAAGGATCACAACTCTCCTTACTCTTAGAGAACCAACAGCGGTATCAAAAGAAAGCCATTCTGCTTATTCCTGGTAAAACGTACTTAATTTACTTCGTCCATAGATAAAGGGAGCAAAGTAAACTGAACTGCTATTTCATTCTTTTTGAAAGTGTAACAGCTCCGTAAGCAGTAAGGAAAGCCAGTATCGACTGCGTTAAAAATTCCTTTTCGCAAATAGTACCAACTTGCTTCTGAAAACCGTAGGCAACAATTAAAACCCTTTCACTCCCAAGAGTGCCTTACATGTAAATCAAATTTCAAGACGAATTCTGAAGAGGTTTCATTTGAATGGTCACACCATACGATTTCATCCACAGATCCAGAAGTTATAATTGCCTCACTGTCTCCATAACTAACGCTGGGAGTGAAAGGGTTAAAAGAAATTTTGCTATCATGGTGAAGTTGAGACATTTAATTCAGTAATTCCTTCTCTTTGGTTACCCTGCTCAGACTTTTGTTAAGAAGAAGAGAAATGAGGAAGAACTAAAATCATTATTTTAACAGAATCACTGTAAGAAAGATTATTTGTTACGCTTAATCCCTTCACTCCTAGACCAAGTTATGGTAAGATGATTTGTCACTCTAACTTTTTAATCTGTTGACAAAATCCTATCGTGTTACCAATCAAATGAAACCTCTTTGGCAGAACTTTAGAAGTAAAAGGGTCAATCAAGTGAAGCTTAGTTCGGTGAGTTTACACATTTTAATTGTAACAACAAATTCCAACAACAACATTCCATTCAATCTTCTTAACATATGTTTACGAAAGGCACATGTAGCAGATATCACATTCTTTAAGTCTTAAAAATCTGAAAGTAAAAAACCTTTTGGTACTCTTTCCTCAGCTTAACGTTTTTTAGTTTTTGAATTCTTTATTGAAGGCCACAACTTCTAGTTCGTATCTACTTACACGAACAACAGCTCATTAAACATCACCTTTTTAATAAATTCATTACCTTCCTCACAGAAAATAATCTTCGATTTCAATTTTTTCCCACTTAAAAAATCGGCAAGATTGGACTTTTTACTGTCGTGTTTGCTAAAGTGGAAGGTCTTCTAATATCACTCTCTACCTTACATTACATTTTTGTCTACAATGTGAAATTACGTCAGCCCTGGATTATCAGGAACAACAACTCCATTTACAAATAAAGATAACATCTTATTTATTTTATTTGCGGTACGAATTTTCAGTAGACCCTATTTAATGTTGTAACCGAAATAAGAGGGTTGTCCTACATGGATGGAACGTATATCCCATGTAGTTGATCGCACCCATTTCTAGAAATCTGTATTCCAAATGTAAGTGAATGCAATGGAAAGTGTCGTTGTGCCCAGCTATAATGAACTCAAATGATTGAATGGTTACTATTTAACTTAAAACTTGATTACGTACAACTGAAACAATCAAGATATTCACATAAGATAACAAAAAATAAATGAAGTTAACTATGTTCGATTCGTTACCAAAAAAACTCTAAGAAAAGATTCGTCAAATAAATTCACCGCCAAATGAATTGTCGAATTTTTATGGAGTCTTCTTAGAATACTATTCGTATAATCATCCAATTATCTACAGTTGATAAATGGAGAGCATTTGCTGAATATGGCCCACTAATTTTAAACGTTTGTAACCTTTTTAATATGCTGGCAAAGCCACCAAACGTTTTGACCTTTCCTAAAATTTATCTAGCAACATTTTGGTGTAACAAATTGTTTTTACGGAATTTGAAGGTTTTTGTTCTTAGACAAACATTTTTCTCTGGCACGTTTTTTCCCGGAATTTTTGGTTCAATGGAAAGCGCCTAAGAACTCTAAATAGGGTTAAGAACAAAAATCCTAACAAAAATCACTAAAAAGGAGTCTCAGTTTACAACTATGCACAATTCGACCAAGCACCATGTTGTCACCACCACTTTTTTGCGGTCCAAGCTAAAGCTGTGGTAATTTTATCTGAGAAACTCGTTAATGAAAACAAAGACCCGTCTTTTGAGTCCCAATCCGTTATACTCATTCAGTTAGAAAGACCACTCGAAATGCTTGGTGTTTTTTTAATTTTTTTTAAATTTAAGTTAATGTGTCAGTTGTCCAGTTTTCAGCAGATCATTTATTTTCTCTTTTACGCTGCCTTCTGATTGTTCTAAACTCTTCCTTCCATTCTGTATGTTAATGAACGAAGGAAGAAAAAATTAAATGATCCATTTGTTTGGGCGTGGTGAAAACTAGATTTTTTGCGCAGGAGAAAAATGTGGTCCAGTTATATTTTCATCTTAGTCACCTTTTTTATCTTTTTGTTAATGTAATTTAAAAAATATATTTAAAAATATATATATTCCACTCCCTCCATGTTTTCAGTACATGTAACAGGGTGCATGTTTTTGTTGTTTTAATTGTTGTCCTTTGCAGTGCTATGTAAGCACTGCAAAATAATGTCTTTGTTTTATTGATTGGCGATTGTAAACACTGCGCATGTCTTTCAGTTTGGTGTTGTATAACCACTGCTCTTTTTTTCCTTTTATTGTTAGAGAAGTTTTTAGCGCTAGGCATATCTGTGTTGCACTATTTGGTGTTTGCGAGTGAGTAAGCACTGGACATGTCTCTGTTGTAGTCTTGGGCGATTTTTACGCTCTGCACGTGTCTGTGTTGTACTGTTGGGTAATTTTTAAGCTCCGCGTACGTCCTTGTTGCACTGTTTGGTGATCTCAAACCACTGCGCATGCCTTTGTTGTACTGTGATATGAAGTCATTCTCGTCCCCAGAGCTGCGATCCTTTTGGCCAGCGCCACGGATCGAGAGCTCTGGCAGGGTCCGAAGCAGAAAGCCCGCGGATCCGCGGATTTCTGCGCAGCTTCAGAAATTTGAAACAGTAGCGGTTACCATCGGTTACAAAAATGGGCAGCTATTGCGCTTGCGCGTTATCCTGGCCCCTACCAGACCTCGAGCCGTGGCACTGGCGAAAAGGATTGCAGCTCTGGGGACGAGAATGGATATGAAGTTTAAGACTGGCGTTTCTTTTCTGTTTAATGTGGCTTAGTTACGCACTTTTTTGTTTTCGTTTTACTGTTAAGTGATTTTTATTTACTGTGCCTGTTTTCTTTTTGTACTTTTTGCTGATGTTCAAGCACTAGAAAAACAAGCACTGCGCTTTGTTTAGTGATGTTTGTACACTACGCATGTATTAGTTGCACTATTAGGTGAATTCTGACGACTGCGTATGTCCTTGTTTTACTCTTTGGCGTTGTTTAAGCATGAAGCATGTTCTTGTAGTGACCCACTGATGTGTAAGAAGTGCGCATGTCTTTTTCTGCTTGATGATGTTGAACTGCAGTGCTTGTCTGTACAGAGATGTTTGGTGATGTTAACGCACCATGCGTGTCTTTTTTATACTGTTAGGTAATTTTTAAAAATGGCGCATGTCTTAGTTACACTATTTATTAATGTGTAAGTGCTGCGGCATATTTACGTTTGAATATTTACTGGTAGTAAACCTTTATTTAAACAGGGAAGCTCATTCATGATCAGCTAAAACGCTGGTGTCCAGTTTGATGATGTCTTGCGTTCTCATCTCATGTCTTTCTTTTACTGTTAGATGGAGATTTATTTATTTAATTAATTAGTTATTTATTTGTTTATTTATTTCATCAAAAGCGATTTGTTAAAGCGTAAACTTGCAAAAATTAATGTCAAAAGCCCACGTTTCGGCGTCTCCATGACACCATTGTCAAGACTATTGTATTGCTATAGAGTTTTTGTTAGTATGCTAATTCTTTAGAGACTTGTTTCTTAATTTCGCATCGTATAATTTTCTGTGCACGTCTTTGTTGTACTGTTGTGTGACGTTTAAACTTTGGCACTTCTTTGCTGAACAGTTTGGTGACGTTTAACTAGTATCCATGTCTTTGTTAAGCTGTTTGGTGATGATTAACCACTGCGCATACTTTTTATAATGTTTGGTGATGCTTATGAACTGCAATGTCTTCATTGGACTGTCCTTGATATTTAATTAATGCGAAAGTCTTTTTTTGTTTTGATTGTTGTTGTTGTTGTTGTTGTTGTTGTTTTATTGATTTTTACTCAATGTGCATGTCTTTATGTACCGTTTAATGATCGCTGAGCGCTGTTCTGGGTTTTTAATGTAACGTACAAAATGTTTAAACACTGCGCATGTTCTTGTACTGCCCGATGGGTTCTTTGTATATCTTCGATGAAATGTTGAATGATGTTTAAACACTGCGCTTGTCTTAGTTGAACTGCTGAGTGATGTTTGCACAGCGCGGATGGCTTTTGTATATTTTTCGTGTTGTTGTTTGCTGGTGTTTATGCGCTGCTGTCCTTCTCACTCTTTCATGTCTGTTGTACCGTTTGGTGATGATTAAGACGGATTCCGCTCAACGTTCGAGCAATAAGTGCAAAAAATATTTACCAAAAAACTACTCATAGCACGGTAACATTTTAAATGCTATTTGAAACATCTCACTCTAGTTCACTTGCCCAAGTGACCCCGCGATGAAATTCTCAAGTATTCTCAAGAAAATTAATTTCAAATCTCCTAAAAGTATGCTAAAAACGGGCGCCATTTTGTTTTGAACTGACATGAAGCGTCTTTTGAATTGAAATATGGATAACTTCAAATCCAATTTTCTCTCGCGGGGTCAGCTTGGGAGCAAAAGTAACGATACGTTCTTCTTATCTGTTCTCAAAATGTGACAGTGCTGCAAGTATTTTTTTGGTAACTTAATTTTTGCACTTACTGCTCGAACGTTGAGCGGAAATCGTCTTAAGTACTGCTCAGTTACTTATTGTACTGTTTGATGATGTTTTAGAAGCAACGCGCAAATCTTTGATGCACTAATCGGTGTCAAACCAATGCCCAAATCGTTTTGGTAGTGTCTGGTAATGTTTAAGCTCTGCACATGTCGTTGTTGTTCTGTTTGGAGATTTCGTTAGTTTTGGGCATCCTTAGTTGTTCAGTTTGAGTTTAAGGTTTGTTGAGCAACGTTAAGCATTGCACATGTCTTTGGTGTACTGCTTAGTGTGTTTAATAATAAGCATCTCACGTCATTTGTATTGTTCGCTGATTTTCAAGTAACTGTGCAGGTCTTTGTTTTCTGTTTGGTAATGTTGAAGCGCTGCACGTCTTTGGGTATTGTACTGTTTGGTAAGGTTTAACCACTGAGCGTGTCCTTATGTTATTGTTTAGTGTTAAGCCTGGTTCACACTAGTGATATAATGGCATGACGACATAGTGACATAAGACGCTTGTGGTCAATACTGTGAAGATCAGCATAACGACACATGGTTGGGTTAAAAGACTTAAATAAAGATGGCGGACGTAGCTCTTCTTGTTGCTGTCATTTTGTTTCTTTTACGGCGACGACGTCGTCGTGAGAGGCTTCAGGTGAAGAAATCTGCTGCATGAAAAAAATGGGTACGTACAAGAGAGGATCAAGGGGGTAAGAGATTTAATCTCCCATATAGGCACTATTCCCATCCGAATCCCTCTAAAGTTATTTTTAGTAACAAAATTTCAATCTCAAAACCTTATTTCTTTTGAGTGGATAAACAAATTTCACTATTTTTTTCAGTCTTGAGATCTCTGTAACAAGGTTCTTCAGAAACCGACGTAAGATATCCCCATAATACTAAAATCTAAATTTGGCGCCAACTTTGTGACGTCATTCTATCGGCTAAAAATGTCAAAATTGGAAGATTTGAAATCGCGAAATGTTACAGAATGATGACTTATATATTGCTGCGAAAATTCAGGGTAATTTCTTTAAAACTCAATAATTTATTTGAAATTTGAATTTCCCACCATTTGTTACTAAAAATAACTTAAGAGGGATTAGGATGGGGATAGGGCCTATATAGGGGTGTAGCTCTCTTACCCCTTTATTCTCTCTTGGTAGGTCCCAACTTTCAAGACGACGCAAGAAGAGCACACGGCCAGTACCACAGCCTTGCCAGAGAGCCTAGTTTATTTTTTCTTACTGTATTTTTTTTCGTCAAGAACAGAGTATCAGCGGACTACTTCTGTGAGACGTTCATCGGTCACTTACTTCTGTTACCTCTTTCAAGATGCCGGCCACGTTATCATGCCTGGGGAGGACTAGGTTCGATTCCTTTTTAGGTCGTTATGCTTATGCCGTTGTGACGCTAGTGTAAACCAGGCTTTATTTAAGCACTGCGCACGTCTTTCTCCTACTGTTTGTTGATGCTTGAGTACTGCGCATTTCGATGTTCTATTGTTTGGTTATTAATACTGCTTTGTGAAGTTTTAATGGTGCTCATAGTGTTTGTTGTCCTGTTTGAAGCTTGTTAAGCAATTTTCGATGCCCGTTATGGGCTGCCCTCTTTTTACTGTTTGATGGTGTTCAATCACTATCACTGCGCAGGTATTTGTGGTACAGTTTGATCATGTCTGTAAGCTCTGCGCGTTTTCCATTTGCATTTTTGGTGGCTTTTAAGCTCTGCACACTTCTTTCTTGTACTGTTTGTGTGACTAAGCTCTGCGCTTGTTTTCGGCGTGCTATTTAATAATGTTTAAGTTCTGCGTAAGTCTTTGTTGTGCTTGTTTTGGGCGTGCTATTTGGTAATTTTCAAGCTCTGCACAAGTCTTTGTTGTGCTGTTATCTGTTGTTAAAGCCGTGTGCATATTTGAATTACTGTTTGATGATGTTTATGCGCTGTGCCTTCCCTTTATGTCCTGTTTGGTAATGTTGAAACACAACACATGTCTTTGTTTTACTGTTTGGTGACGTGCAAGCACTGCTCTTGTCTTTTTTGTCAGTTTTGCGCACTGCGCATGTCTGTTGCACTGTTTGGGGATGTTTGCGCACTACGGATTTTTTTGTTGCACTGCCGGTGTTTGATGTTAAACCACTGACCGTGTCTTCTTGTGGTATTGGTTGATGGTGTTTTTCTACTGCGCATGTCTTTCGTTCACTGTGTGGCTTAAACTTGGTAATGTGAAAGCAATGGGCATGCCCTTGGTTTAGTGTTTGTTGATGATTAAGCAGCACTCATGTCCTTGTTGTACTGTTTGGTGATACTCAAATGCTGCACCTTTGGATGATGTTTGAGCACTGGTCATGTATTGCTTGTACTATTTGCGATGTTTAAGCACTTCGCATGTCGTGACTCCTTGGTATAGTTTTTGCAAATACCCATGTATTTGCTGAACTGATTTGTGATGTTTGATTACAGTGGTTTCTCGTTTTATTGTTCGGTAATATTTTCACTGGCCAGTCTATGTTCTAACTGGCTGTATTTTTTTTTTGTAGTGGTTTTGCTTCTGCATTGTGCGTGTGTGTTGTGTATTTTTTCCCGTAGAAGTGTAGTGTTTTAACTTTTGTCTATTTGTCTCGTTTGGGTAGCAAGCCAGCTTTAATCCTTACTGATGTTAAATTCTACATAAACGTTTTAACTTGAAACGATGTAATAAATTCCTTTTTGCCCTCATAATGATTTTATGACGCTTGTTGCTTATCATGTGATCATTGTGCAACAAGTAAGTTGCCATTTTCCACGTGTCAGTATTTTTATTCTTGTTGTGTTTATTTCACTATTTCACTTACTCATGTCAGACGTCTTTTACACTTGTACTTCCATTTTATACAGATGTTATGACATTTGGTGGTTTAGAATAAATCACATTCAAACAAGTTTTCTTTTACTTTTAATTTAATCGGTTACTCGTAGAGAGAAGGCCAAATGAGAATTGTACCAAAAGTATTTGTAAAGTATCGTTTTATTTAAAAACGCTTATTTTTCGCATCCTTCAACAACCGTCCCACTAAACAAAACATTCACAAGATGAATGTTTAACGCAACCTACTCAATCTTTACCCCTAAGATTCTATTCCTTTGCTCTTCGCCAGCTGTGAACTGTTCCATGTGGCAATTGTTACCAATTCAAAAGCTTCGTGGAGGTTCAAAATTGATCTCTTCCGTTGAAGTCTTGGGGTGCCCATTCTTCTATTCAACACTGATAGACCACCCAGTTCTTTTTGGACCTGAAATTACAAACAGAGCACGGAAGACGTTAAATATGGTTCTCATATTTGGGGTAAGAATGACCACGAATTCAAGCGTTTTAGAACGATCATTTGTTTTTACTCATATACACCATTGTCCTTTTAAGAAATTGATTTCACTTTTTAACAAACGTATGGCAATATTTGTAATTGATTTTCGTGATACTTACAACATAGCTTGTATCTGCGTTTACCTATTTTTAAGGAATTGAAAAGATTTGTAATTTAAGGTGCTTTGAAAACGACACGTTTTTATATCACATATTTTTGTTGACGGCAGATTGGTCAAGAATTTCATAAATTTATTTCTCCATATCATTTGTAGTTCACTCCCAAATCCTTATTCTTTTCCATATACCAAAAGGTGTTTTAGAATAAAATACTGGTTTGACTTGTAGCAAAAGTTCTTAGCACGGTAGAATATCTTCCTCAAACCTTTTTAAAGCTGCAACTAAGTAGATTTTTTGTATTGGTAAGGTTTCATTTATCCTATTAAGGCCTCATCCTCTATACCATAGCCTGTTTACGTAAGAAGCTAGGAGGATTCTAAATATCCTTATTTTCGCTCGCTGTAATTGAGTTACACAAAAGGGCCGAAATTCCGACTTTTTGGCATGGTTTCTAGACAGCATTAGATGATTTAATGTAAAAAGTTTGGTAACATTTATACCTTTTTTTCTCATTTTTTCCTAATTGTTTACAACGTATAAAAACATCAGAAGTTGGTTTAATTGAAAGTCAGTTGGTTAACGACCGAGGCTTTCAGAGTTGAATAGCTCGCGAAGGAAAGCAGGCTATAGCTTTAAATCCTCGGGACGAAGGATGCCAAAAAACTAAAAACAATGTTCATGCATAGATAAATCTAACCTAAATAAAAGGCTGTTGGTTTGAACTCCTGAATAAGAAGTTCTCAATATTCTCAGCTCTCTTTTCTTTTCAAAAGAAACGTCTTGCGGCGAGGAAAACTCCATAGGTGAAATCCTACATTTGGTGGTACGAGAACCAAACAACATCCCAATCAGCAAAACACATCGACGGGAAATTTCGGGCAGTGAAATATTAAAGATATTCAACCAATATTTTCTGCCCGCATCAAGGGTTATAATGACAGGTACCGCCGGGTTGTAGGGACACTGTGTGCTTGGTCGCCATATGAGGCAAAATTCAACATGTGTTGAACTTGTGTTGGATGCCTTCCCTCCCACAGAAACTAAAGGAAAAATAAAAGGGTTGAACTGTTAGACGCTTCGCTAGTTGCCGGTAGCTCTCAACCGGAGAGCTTTACCGTGAAGGTTAGCTTTAAACTGAGGGATATTCGAACGTGAGGGATGGGATTATTAGGCTTGTCTTATCAAGGAAAGAATAGCTGAGGTAAGCTTGGGCAAATGAACTGTGGTATTTTAAAGCGCAAAAGGTTGAAACCATGTTATCTGAAATAACTGTGAAAATGTGTAAACCCTCGGTTTCTGAGGTTCATATAGCCAAGTTAAGCGCAAAATTTCTTACCTGATAACCGGTTGTCTGACAAAATTATGGCTCCCTGCCCAAAGGAGAAAAAAGTAACTACAAAGCAACTGGGTTTCACATTACAACAAACCATGTATAGCATGGAATAACACATGCAAACCATTAGAGTTTTCACTGAAAGTATTTATTGCTGTTTTTTATAAATTTCAGTAAAATTTTCTCGAAGAAAAACGAAAAATGAATCTTATCGGTGATTTGAAAAGACATCAATTTAAGCAGGTGTTCCACGAAATAAGTGAATCAGTTTTGATGAGAAGATAATTGGGTGGTGCTACACGTTTTAAAATAATTTTCCTCGCCTTATCTCTCATGTCTTTGAGATAAAAATGCTTTATCTGAAGCAGAAATGTTCAATTTTCATGGTTTATTTCTTTTTAAGACGCGAAAACACGTGGTCGTCAGTTTAAACTTTAATAAAAGCTCTTCTCCGCAGGAGAGTTTTTACCTAGTTGAATTAAGAAAAGCTAGTAGCGGACGAAGTCTTGTGTTCTCTGGAAATTGTATAAACTTCTAAAGAAAAATATCAGGGTAGAAAACATGTTTGCAGTGAATTTTTGTAGCGAATGTTTCTAAAGTTACTAAAAGCAAGTTGTAATCGTTGTTAAACGATATTAATTGTTTATTGCAAGTTTCATTGTGTGTACGCCATGTTTTCTCCGCCCCATTAATAAGAGCGTTCGCTTTCATGGTATATGTCTGATTAAAACACTTAGGATTTGAAATGTTCACGAAATTCGTGTTAAAAGAGAGAATGGTAAGCGAAATCTATATATTTTGTGCTCCTTTGTTGTAAAATAGTTAAACACAAAATTTCATTAAGAGCGGGTGTGGTCTTGTGGTCTTCCAAGCAACATAAGCACCAGACAAAGAAAGTACGAGTCCGCTTTTTGTCGGAGGGGGCCACAAAAATTCCTCGTTGTTTTATAAATTGTTCCCCTTTTTTAAGCTGCTTGTAAAACAAGCAGCGCTTAAATTGATTATAACAGTAAACGCTGT
Source organism: Siderastrea radians (assembly GCA_964017195.1). Classification (NCBI taxonomy): domain Eukaryota; kingdom Metazoa; phylum Cnidaria; class Anthozoa; order Scleractinia; family Rhizangiidae; genus Siderastrea; species Siderastrea radians. Next base: position 9,602,671 of record OZ024891.1, on the reverse strand, counting down.
AAGTTGTGAAAATAACATCCGTAGTTTGAATGACCAGGAATGATTTTTCACTAACAGACAAGAAATCAATCACGTTGGTAATAACAAAATTCCAATTTAAGAACAAATAAGCTTTGCATCGAATTTCCTCCTAGGTAAAACAAAACGAAAAAGGATGCGCGTTTCGTCCTTTCCCTGCCATTTCAAAGGGAAATAATCTCAGTAAAAGAGCACTTTTTCTTGACTCTATTTTCCCACCCATAGAAGGTTTCGTAAAGATTTTCATGCCAAAGTGTATCTATTAAAACATATCTTGTGACATCTAGCAAGTTTATACGACCTTTCCTTGACATCAAACTTGTCTCGTTCGATCCACTGGCAATTTTGTTTAATAAGCCATAGATTTTCTCGCTCCTCTCAAATGATATATCATGGAACCAGGAATAGCGGTCATTATTTTTAATATCCAGTTTCTTTAGGTGATTCTACTAAAGCGAAGGAATAGCATATCTTAGATTTCAAGTGACTGAAAGCTGTTAAGACTATGGACACTTTTGTATCCCTTAAAGATAAGCAAATGGCGTGAGAGGGAATTCTTACACAAGTTTACATAAAAATTATAGTTTCCCTTTTTTTTTGAGACAACTGCATGTCGCCGGGATTAAACCGTCTTGAAATGGAGAAAGGAAGACGGCGATACGACAAAACGTTTAAACTAAATTGAAGCTAAATAATTTTTCGTCTCATATATTGTAAACATGGTAACATTTATTTATAGGGCCCAAAATGTGGGCCATGATACCTCATACGTTAACATGTCTCGTATCTGCGGTGCACTGCTCTTAATTTTTTGTCTGTACAAGCGTCTTTTTTTACGGAAAGATTTTACAGTAGAATGTGCATTAAAATGATTAACAAGGCTCTGATTTCTTGTTAAGACCCTATGCCTCTGCAACTAGAAGTCATTTACCGTAAAATGGCTGATACGTATGGGTTCGAATTCGCTATATCTCAATAAATTTGCTTTAAAGGGGTTCAGAGGCAAGTAATAAATTTCACTTCTGGATGGCCTTAACAACTTTAATACCAAGATATGTTCGTTTGCTAGCGGAAAAATATCGTTTCTGTTCTTGTGCCACTGTCCTCAAATGTTTACCTAAGGTGATCGAGTGCGTGCGAGTATGAAAGCAAATACGGCAGGTGTACTAGTACAACTAGACTAGAATAAACATTCAAAATTACTCTCACGACTAGTGGTGACTTACTCTGGTTTTTCTATTTTTCATTATTACAAGTGCAGATACTTTAAAGAGAAATGGCTTTGATATCACCTTTTTCCAAAAATTATCAATATTCAAATGTTTGGTACTGATTGACCTTCTTTGCTAGAGAGACAATCGCCATAGCGTCTGGTCTGACGTGCCCCCTCACATAGTTGACAAACTTCCAAACGCTGTGAAAATCGAGTTTTCAATTAAGTAAGCGCCACAAACTTCAAAGTGTTGCTTAATCTATGCAGTTTACTTTGATAAGATGTTTTCTTTCTTTTTTTTTTTTCATAATCTCTTCCCTGGTGCTAAAATTCTTAGGAAGAGATGTTGCCCCTACTGTCTAGAACACCACGGGAAATAAAAAACACGAAATAGAAAGATATCAGCTTTATCTGTGCTTGCTAAGTATCAAACGTGGATTTTCATTTGGAGTTTTCTTATATTTTCACTTGGTTTACTAAAATGTGAAATGCTTCCCAGCAAACTACTGCGTGCAATAGCTTCCATTTAAAAAGTCACTGTTAAAAAAAAACAACCACCATGCACAGCATAAAACACAACCACATTAAAGTTTTGCACAACAGCATTCATTTGTGTAGAAGCATTTTAGGATTTCATCTGCAGATTAAATAAAAAAAAAACAGAACCACTATGTACAAAACAGCAAAGGAGGAAAGCACTGCTTCGTGTTAATGATCACGAGATTCCATCTACGGGTTTCAGAGTTTAAGGTCTGACTGCTGGGGTGGAGTTGTTAGGAATGAATGAATAAGAAGAGGAAGTTTATGTAGTAGGATACCAGTGTGTCTTGGATCAACGACTGACAAGAAGGCATGCCATTCATTTGTTGAAAATTCTTTCCACAGTTCTTGAAATATTCTATCTTACCATAAAGTTAAGGCTAAGGCTTGCCACAAAGGCTTACCATAAAGCTAAAGCTATATTACCATAAGTAACGCTAAGCCACATCTATCTTGATCATATTAGTTTATTTGACTACACAACACACGATAAAAATCAAAGATGGAAGTAAGTTTAATGGAAGGTCATGGAATACAAAAAACTGTTTTTAATTTGTCACGAACTTCAGATGTTTCCAAGAAAAAAATTTGAAGCCGCTAAGGGATTTGAAGCCATGACTTTAGGCACTTAGGCAGAATACAGTTTTAATACACAAAACATGCTTATAATTTCTAAGATTATTTGAAAGGTTATGAATGTCTAATATCTTAAATTGTCTGACCATTTTTGAAGTCGACGAGGGAGGAAAAAGCATGCATTCATTTTACATTTACATTCTTATCTTCGCTCATTGAGTTAAGAAAATGTTCTTCTCATCTTGATCTGCCTTTATTGTATTTAATCTTTTTTTAATAGGTTCTTTAAACTTCACTATTTCTCCCTTCCAACTTGAGTATTTTTAGTGAGTCACAAGTACGCAGTTCAGGGGCTGGCTTCTCCACATATCAAATTTAGCTTTATTTAAGTCTGCAGGTCCCCAGGGCATCTATAAATATGGGGGGAAACGATGGAAACACAGGAGAGTACTGCTCAATGGCTTTATTTGAATGGTCACCCTTTTGGATTTTATCCACAGACTCAAAAGTTAGAACCACCTTATACAGCATAATAAATAGTACCATAAGAAAGTGCTGCTCAGTAGCTTTTATTTAAATAATCACACTTTAGGATTTCATCTACAGAATAAAATTTAAAACTATCTTGTACAGCATAATAAACAGTACCAAAGGGAAGTACTGCTCAGTAGCTTTCATTTGAATGGTCACACTTTAGGATCTAAAAAGTTAGAATCACCCAACACAACTGCTCAATAGCTTCTATTTAGACTCAAAACCACATGTTGCAGCGGAACAAAAAGTACCGTAGGAAAGTATTGCTCAGCATAACGTTCATTTGAATAATCACAGATCAGGATTTTATTCGCAGGGCTAAATAGAATCGTCTTGTTCAGGAGTATAGTTAAGTAGTGCTCCGTTGATTTCATTTCAATGGTACATATGTCATATGTAAGGGTTTCATCCATAGAATTTGCAACCAGCCTTCACGAAACGGGTGTCACTTAGGTAGTAAAAGGATAAGGCGGTTTTAAACTTCACTTTTTCCAAAGGAAATTGACAGAATTAGAGGTTGCTGTTTGAAATTCTCTAAAGGAGCACTTGTGTCCTTTTCCATTCCAAAAAAAAACAGCCTTTCTTGATAAAACTTCCTTGCCTTTGGAATGCCTTAGTTTTGAAGAATTCATTCAAGATGGCTTAGATGTGATTTCACTACTCAGAGATGTGTTGACTACGTTATAGACTTGGCAAACGGAGCTACATTTACACTGTTGATAATGGCTCTTTACGTTGCAGATTCCTACTTTATGAAGCAAAAATTGTACGTTTTTGGGAATGTAATCCAGCAACTTGAAAGTGGCTTGAGGATTTGAATACAGCTGAATTTGACGTGTGATACCTCCAGGTGCTTGTATTTACATTCAAAACGTATCGTGCACCTGAATAGGAAAACGTAAAAAGCTACAGATTACAGAGTCGTCAAGTTGAACATTTCCTTTATTTTAGCAATTTTATGTAAACTACGTTTCCCATGACTTCGTTGATTTTGCGAACTTATAATGGGTGTTGCCATTTCGAAAACATATCAACCACAAAGAGGGAAGTGCAAGCCTTTATTTTAGACTTCACTGAGTACCCCGAAAAAAAATACATTTGTACATTTTAAGCATTTGATCTTGTAGAGTCTTTAATAGATCGAATTGGAAGGTAAAACCAAGCCCCCACACACTTACGAAACAAACAAATGAGCCTCATCATAACCTACATCAGTATTTCAATTTTTAGCTTTTGCCCATTTTGTCACGGATGTATTTTTTAAAACTGTCTTATCCCTTTTTTATATAACTCAGCTATAATCCTGTTAAAGTTGATCCACTCAATCACGAACATATAATATTTTGCAAAATACTTACTTAAAAATATTTTTTAGAGAATTCTCGAGAATGGTATTATTTACTTCAGAAACGGAAAACTATTCCGATACAATCGAGCCGGAAACGACCTATCGCTGACACACATAGCCTTGTCCAGAAAGCAGCGTAAATATAATTTCATGTTTGAAATAAAAGGAGATGAACGACCCTTCCAGGTTATTATTCATTTCGTTTCGTTTGGTTTTATGGGAATAAAATCGTATGTTTTTTGTGAGAATAAAATCATTCCTTATGACTAACACTGCTGTTGTCATGTTTTTCATAAATGCACTTGGAAAAACAATAAAAAAAAGCCATCTTATTTATATATTTTTGAAGACTTCGTTTATGTCTATTTGCAAAAACAAGAAAAGGTTTTGCCGTTGCATGACTTAAGAGACAGATTTTAAAAATGTCTAAAACATTCCGTGATCTCAGGACAAAAGGTTTACAATATGGTAAGGCGACCAGTTGAGAGCTCCACGGGACACCCCTCTTTAAAAGAAAACAACTACATAGACAAGCTACAACCTGCCAAAAACGCTATCTTTTTTGTATCTATGTCAATAAACTAAACGTGAAAACGAAAATAATTTTAATCAGTTCAAACACAGAGAGAACAACGTTTTTTAAATATATTTTAGCATGTATCTCCAGGCAACATTTCATCCATATTTAAAGTTTTAAGTCAAATTGGTGTCCAAAGATTATTTCACAAACCATTTTCGTGGGTTCGCATGTTAATATTGGTACAAAAAGGCCAAAAAAATTATCTATTTTTTGCTAGTGTCACTCCTGATTCATTTTGAGTGGAATGAGAAAATTAACGCATTTGTCAAGGCAGCTTAAACCAAGTTTTGCATCACTTACTGACCTTCATAACTGAGGTGGCATAAAAATGCGTAAAAACAAAGCCACAGTTTTCATACTAAAGATGAAGGGGAAACGCTGAAACTCACTCTTGACGCAGTCCTCGTCTCACATTTTGCTTCGAGATAAGCTGCGTCTGAAATGGCGTAGTGTTAATTCTTTCGCTTCCAAAAGAAAAAAAGTCACATTTTTTACATTGGAAAGCAAAAAGTACCGTAGCATAGTACAGCTCGATAGTTGACATTTGAATGGTCACAATTCCACAGCCTCAAATGTTAAAATTCCATACCTGGTTCAAACTTAATCTGTTAGGTTGAAAGAGCCAAAACATTTCAAGAATTAAATTTCAAGAATTCAATATCAAGCATTTTTGGCAGTCAAGGAAGCATTACACAACATCTGACCAGGTTCTACAATTTTTGACACAGCTGCTATTACACAACAACGTTTATTTCTAAGTGTTTTACAGTGCTACACAACGAAGCAATGTACGCAGAAGAAAAAAGGTAATTCAGTCATCACCATATCATGGTTAAATTACAACAAGTCTGAAAAGATATCTGCAGTTTCCGGTGGTCTTTCACTAACCAACTGCAGCGGTACTTTTTTAGCACAACCGGTAATGGTCCAAACCACAATTCTTGACCTGATCGAGGGCAAAATAAATATCTGTGTCTTATTTGCTTTGGCAAAGTTTTGTGTCTCTACAAGTCCGTGATGTTTTGGCTAGGAGTCCAACATTGCTCTTCCTTCATTGGAGTAACACTCGCCTGATTTCTCTTAACATTTAGTAAACATTACTTGATCTAAGGACAAGTTTGACAGGTCGTAGCTTCTGCACTGCATTAAGAAAAAAGTGTTCCTTTGTTTAGATCTGAAGAAATAGTGTATGTAAAAATAGTTTGCAAACACGTGCCACATTCTCTTGAAAGCAGCATTGACCTTTATCTTCCGAATGTCAGCAACAAACCGTTTATCTGAGGAGCATTTTGTACTTGATGCATGGAAAGAAAAAAAGACCGCTTTTAGTGTTGGCAACGTTTGCTAGTCTTAAAATAATCGTGATTTGAAATTGCTTGAGTGATCACCAATACCGTTATCAATCATGATGAAAACATTAGACTTATAAAAGAGTTTTTGTTTATTTCAGTAAGAATCCCAAAAACACATAAAGGGTAACCTATAATTATCTTCTCCAAATAATCCTAAGTTTACCGTTTTCGTTTACGTTTTATTGAAACCTGGAATTAAAGTATTTTTGAGCGAAAATCTCACCGTTTAGCTGAGTCCGCAGTTACAACTTATGAGAACGATCGAGCACGTGTCACCTAATGGCTCAAACCTCTGGATAACTTCTCATATTTCATCCAGGCTTTTCATCTAGGCTTTTCGCCTTGTGTTCTAAAATGACTAAAACTATTCTAAAACGATCATACTTTATTATAGCTAAGTACAAGAACGGGTTGTGTTATAGGTAGCCTATTGCGTGCAAATAAAACAGACATTGCCCCGATCATCGTGCATCAAATCCCATATTTATGCCAGCTGAACTCGGCTCTGCTTTGAGTTTATAGCGTTGTAACATTTAATACGACTGAAAGGGAGCTCTTCCGGTGTTCCGTGAGTTTTTTTTACTACTTGGGAGACACGCGAATCTAAGGTTTTCACAGTTCCTTACCATATTGGAACCAGATGATGGTAAAAAAGTTATGGTTCGAAACCACCAGTAAGACATACTGAAGACTAATAAATCAATGTGTGCGAAAGCAGTTATTTGAAACCGATCCACCTCTAACTAAATCCTCAAGGCAACATTTGAAAACTGTACCCATTAGCTCCTTATTCTTAAAACATTTTATTAAGGTTTTTCACAGAGATCATTTACGTATGGGCATAACCCTCGGTGGCTCTAGATGCGTCTGATGAGATTTAACTCAAATCAAAGATGAACCGAAGCAATTCTCGTTGTAGTATTGTTTTCTGAAATGTATAACGATTTAAACGTTACCTTAAGTTTCCAGTGGTTATGAAAGACGGGTTCCATTCGTTACTAATAAAACCATCTTTCACTGACTTGCTTTCTATTTCCTGAGTCCCGTGATAGAACCGTTTGTGGATTTGCCACAGGTTAGAACCCTTCAAGGGCACTGAGACAAACGCGATTCTTTACTCCGAGAGAAACAAGCCAATTCAGCATGCCTCTCTGAATATTTCGCTACTGTAGTAGCTAACTAGGCTTCACAAAACTACACCAGTCGGAAACCAACTGTTGGATTTAGTGTTATAAAGCGAATATCCCAGCGTGACGTTTCGTACGGCCATTGGGAAGCCAACAGCGCCGAACCACATCACGTCATGTTCCTCTCGTTTCGTTAATACTAGTGACCAAGAAGGCAATTTAGGAAAAAAATTCAAACAGAACCACTCAAAAGGACTGTTCAGTAGCTTTCATTTGAATGGATACACCGTAGGATTTCGTCCACATACTTAAGGTTAAAACCAGAGCTCGAGGAGTGAAAGTGTGAGTGTGAGTGTGAAAATGTCATGACACAACTGCCTGCGTAAGCTACTGTATTTAAACTCTAACACAGAAACTTTATTTACCTGCTCCTTAACTTTATTACAGCGTTCTTGGAATATGGTGATTGTGGGTTTGAGGTTTTCCGGTTCGATCGACCATGCTTATCAAACCGGTTGTACGCCTCGCTGAAGATTCACAAGTGCTCGAAGCGGAATGACCGCTCAATAAGTACACTGTACTATTTTAAGACCTCCTTCCAAAAGCCCATTGTTTCTATAAGTTTTGTCTTTTTTTGAAAATTAAGTGTTAAAGCGATTGATTTCCTTTGTAAAGAGAAATCGTTCGTGTAATTTTGAAGTGTTTGTCGTCTTTGTTGGTGAGCCGCTTACCAGGCTGGACAAATATTCGAATTCATTAGCTCCCTTCAAAACAGCCTTTGGGCAAAAATCATGGAAATTGAAAAAAACAGTATAATAAAGAAAAGCCTTTGTAGATGCCGGCTTTTGAACGGATACAAACAGCCTAGCCAGAAGCCGTGTGATGCGGCCCACTGACGGATAATTGGTTAAAAGAAACGGAGCAGTTTTGTTGGTTTTATTTTGATGTGTTCAAGAACTAAACAAACAGCCTAATCATGGGTATTTCAATCTCAATTTTGAACAGGATGGGACTGCTTGGGATTTTAAGGGTGACAAAGATTAATTAATTATATATGCCGATTGACATAAGCCGAAAAATACTTCCCCTCGTGGTTCGTACTGTTTCTGCTTTTTTCGAACGGAGGACAGTTCAATTCGAGCGTTTCTTACTAAAGAAAGCTGGAGCTGTGTAATTCATTTGAATTTGAAATTGTTTCTTCCCTCAGGCTTCGTGTTGCTAAAGCATCTAACAACGGTTTTCTTTAGCTAATCATTGTCCTTCCAAGAAATTAATTACAAAAATAAATAGAACGCGAGAGAGATTCACTGAGGCTTTTCGCTTGTGCATTTTGAATTGCCAGATGCATTTCTTGTTGCGTAGGAACTATTTTGTGTTTAGTGTTTTTCTGAGGTTATGTTATTTGACATGGCTGATTGTAAATTTGCGTTACCGGCTTTTCTAGAAACTCCACGCAAGTGTATAGAAGGAAGAAAGAATTTCTTCCTTTTCTTTAAGGACTGAAAATCTTTGAGCTGCAGACTTTCGAAAAAATGGACTATATCTTGTCAGAAAAAGCCAAGTGGTTTATTCAAGTCCTCTTAGAAAAGATGGCATTCTGGTTTAGCTGCGGAAGGGCATTTTACATTAGTATGACCTTTGAGAATAAAGAAACCTAGAATAAGAGCATTGATTAAATTTGACAGTAGTGTGGCCATTGCGAAGAGAACCATTGAGAATAAAGGGATCTGGAATAAGCACATTGACTAAATTTGACACTTTTGATCAGATTCCTCCCCCTTTCACTGTTTTCTAGTTAACCTCCCAGGTGAAGTCAAATCCTAAATATGCTATTTACAGTGTGGATTTAGAGCACGAAATATTCTCACATAAATAAGAAAATACTGTAAGTTCAAACTTGGTCTATTTTCTGGTGATGAATCAAGTCAAATCTCTTGGCCTTTGGCTTTACAACAACGGATCCTAGTTTCCCACGGTGGTTCGATTTGCGGAAATTGCGCTGTCTTTGACTTAGAAATAGTCAGTTTTTAGAAAGATACCTTTTTTGCTTGAATCCCATGGTTATTTGAAGCAAGGCAGCACCTCTGAGTTCAGTTTCTCTGCCTGTTTGCCGTGTCTTATTGTGCGACAACTCACTGAGCGTTTGCCAACCAACTATTCAAAACTCGTTTGAAAATGTGATTGCTTAAATACTTCGTGGACGTTCTTTGAACTTCAGTGTACAATATTTGGAACATAATTCCACCTTTTGGTGATTTTCAAAGTCTGGTCAGTAAATTTCAGTTTGCATATGCTCCATTGTAACCAACGCACCTGTGAGTGCACTGATGTCATGAAAATGTCACCCGCTTGTTGGTAGAAACGGCTATTTAAATCGTTCTGTCTAGCCTCCGTGCTAAAAAAGTGAAGTCTTTATTTCCTCGGTGGGATGTCAGTAGGAAGCCAAAGGCGTTTGACCGGCCGCTATGCTACCGGTAGTGTCCATATGAAAGTGATCGTGATTTTGAGAAGCCGGTAAGCGATTGAACCACTCTGACATTGGTGGGTACGTTGAGGCGGTGTGGAAAGCTGGCGAAGCAGTCCTTGCGGACGATACGCTTTCCTCTGGAGGACTAGGTGCACCCAAGGATTCTGAAGGCTTTGCATGAAGCTTCATGTGTTTTCGAAGGGAGCTTGGATGAGTATAGCTCTTGTTGCATCCTTCTATTTTGCAGATGTATGGTTTATCGGAGGTGTGAACATGCGAATGCTTCTTTCTGTCACTTGAATTTGCGAAGCGTCGATCACAGCCTGGATATTCGCACATAAATGGCTTCTCGCCAGTGTGCGTTCTCTTGTGAATCTTTAGGTTTTCTGATCTGGCAAAGAGCTTCCCACAGCCAGGGAAAGGACACGAGAAGGGCTTTTCTCCCGTATGTACACGGATGTGGTTGATGAGCTTATATTTGGCCTTAAAGGGAAGTCCATTGCGCGGGCAGTCCTTCCAATAGCACACATGGGTACTGCTTTCCGGTCCTCCAACATGATCTTCAGATAGATGAGCTACAACGTCGTGCATTCGAAAGAATTGTCTCCCACAAGGCTTCCCTTTGCTGCCCGGCTCGATCCATTCACACACCACAACATGACTCAAAGGCTGGCGCAGGTAACTTGCAGGCATGGCCAGTCCCGGGTGCTGCATGAATTCGTAGCGCGGTGCAGCGAAGGGGTTCGCAAACTGCGAGTGGTGAGCGACGTCGAATTTGTCGTCTCGCTGATAATATTCCATGCCTTTGGAGAATCTGTAAGGCCCGGCTAGTGGCCCGCCAGTTTGTTGATAGTGAGAGCCGGGCGGGTCGTGAGCGTGAGCCACGGAATAAAAGCCGTGAGGTGAACCGTTGGTACCGTCGCGATGCGGCTCTTGCAGGCTGTTGTAGTGGTTTGGATGAAGCTGGTGAATTACGGACCCGGCGAACATGTTGTGCTGTCGCTGGTTGCTCCCTGCTCTAGCGCCAGTTGTGTCAGACGGCAGATTTATACTGCTGTTAGGTGGGCGAACAGCTGCGACGCTGGAACTTGTGAAATTGTCGGGCCCGGAGAATAGCAGCTCTTGGGCCGACGGACGAGCCGAGGACCGTACGCCTTGAGCAGGCGTAAATGGAAAGTGCGAGCCATTTGGAACGCTGAATGTATCTTGCACTGCACTCATTTCTTTTGTCTCTCGCGCCTTGAACGGGTTGCTTTCTTCACTATACAATCGCGTGAGAAACCGGACAGAAAACTTAAATGAATCAATCGGGTTGGCTCTTTGTTTAATTCACAGTTTTGTCATCCTCCCGTGGAACTAAATAAGCATCTGTGTCGTGCTGAGCAAGTCGAACTCTTCGACCGAGAAGTGCACGAACATTACCCGTAGCCTCTCAAACAGCGTTGTGTGGTTAGACCGTCAAAACTGCGCGGGATTCAAACGCTGCTGTTGTAGTGTTCTCCTTTCAAGTCGAATTTCGGTTCATCCAAGCATCTGTACTTGTCTATGTTCGGTGCTCAGCGTGAGTTCTCGGTCTATTGTAACTGAACTACACCAGTTTTTGATTGGCATTAGCAAGTTGTTGATATTTCGTGATCCAATCATTGCGTTAACGCCCCCGGGGTGTTTGGGTTGATAAATATTTTACGATTTGTTCGTCCTATCGAATCCAATCAATTGTTAGTGTTTCAATAGCAGTCGTCTTATTCGAACAATCTCATTTGCAATTTGAAAGAAACAAATGAAAAAACATCGCGCGTAAAACTAGGGCAATCGTTCTAGAAAAAAAAGGATATCGTCCCACAAACACTTTAGAGATTTTGTTTGCTTCCTTCTTCAGTGAAATGGGATTAATTTGCATTGTCAATATTTGTCCCGAGGTGCCGACATGTAATTTTCAAATATTTACCATTCGTATAAGGACGGTTTGATTAAGGGGAGGGATGCACATGCCACCTTGAACTAAAGAATTTTAATTGCCTATTTTGACGGTTAAACGAACCAAATTCCCCCCTACAGAGTATTCATCGATCTGAAGTCTCATTGGACGTTATGGCAACCTAAGCCATTATTAATAAAATAAATGGTAGTGTTACAGGCTTCTCTTTTCTGGTCGAAAACAAGAGAAAGCAGAATATCAACCTATGCGCCAATTCCGTGTATTTGTTCTTAGGGTCACGCGTGGTTTTTTTATAGCACGCGAGTGTCTTAAGTGTCATTCACAAAAGTCGAGTGTCATGAGAATTTTATTATCAGGCGTCTCATCTTAATGATTGATCATACTTTAAACGCTGTCCTTGAGTGGAGAGCTTGCAAGAAGCCACCAACTTCTCGGTAGAGATTATAATTGAAAGGCCCCTCCTTCCACCCGATGTTATCGCCAGTGAGCGTACAAAATAGGCCGATTTTCCATCTCGTTGGGTTAACCGCACACTTGAGCTAGATTGATAAAAAGCACCAGGTTAAGTTTGTTTGCGCGTTTCCCGCGATTTCCGACATTTGTTACCGCCAGTTTGCGAGCGCGCTGCACCGCTGCTCGGGTTTGCGGCGTCTTTTTGACCGTCTCAGTTGACGTATTTCTTGTTGACAGTTTGCAGACAAACAAGTTTCAACAGACCTGATAGTTTGGCTGATTCGGCTGAGCTGCGAAGTCGCAAAACTATTGTATTCAGTGTCTTTGTTGACACCGGCCCTAGCGGCGACACCTAAATAGTGTTGACAATCGCTTGTCGCTTCAAACATAACTATTTGTTATCCTATTTATAGAGGAGTTAAGCGGTGATTGTGACAGATTCTAGTGGTACTTAATTAATACGATATCACACTTGTGTTTCGCTAACACTCTACCGCGTCGTAAAGCGTTTGGGCATATCAAGAAAGCAAATAAATTACCACACAATTGATTTCCAAAAAAGTCTAAACTCTTTCGCCACCTGGTTCGATTCCAAATACGTCAATTGCTGAAGTATTCAATAATTGTCTCGTATTTCCTATCTTGTCAGCTGTACAAAATTTTTGCCCCAACTCCTGGATTCAGACAATACATTAATACTACCAATGCATGAAACAAAAGGCACTGCCTATTTATCGTTTCGGCTGTCAAAAAACAGACTCTCGATAGCTATCTCGGAGGAACCTTCTCGAACAAATTAACAACCGCGGTAAAGTTCAAGTGATTTTTTTTTCTTTCTTTTTTAAGGATAGAAATACAATAAGCTCTTTCGGTGTTGACCACTGTCAAACCAAAGTTAGTCCGTTTGGTAGAACGAACTCAATTCGGGGACAAGCGATGAAAATAAGGATGATGATTTGAAGACCAAGCACTCGTCGACCCCCTGGAAGTATTATTTGTTCAACTTGTGAAAACTGGCAGTTTTGATGATAGGAGGGAGGGAAAGCGGAGGGACAAATCAAAATTAACAGCTAAGGTGTCAGACTCGGCTTATCATAGGTCATTTTGCCACTTAAGTAAATCTCTTAAATCGTCCGTCGAAAGCGTCGAAAACAATTAGTCCCCTTCGCCTTTTCAGACGATTGTAAAGCAGTGTTCTCAACACAATGACAACAAAACGATTTAAGGCTATTCTATTCAGAGCGACCCTAAAACCCGGTCGTTAATTCCATTTATCCCCTTACCGTTTTTGTACACGGATAAATGTACAAGGTTGTATTTGTACAGAGCACGCGAGCGAAATATTTGCGTGACAGACCAGGAAAAACATCGCGCTCTCTACTAGCGGGGAACATTTGTTTTGAACACAGCCAAGGTAAACTTCACCAACAACTTATCAATCATTCATTTAATACCGGTGCTAAGATTCGGTTGTTCTTGTACGATAAATGCATGTATCAAGTGGATCGGCCTCGTGAGAGTAAGCGTTTGTCAAGTATAACCATTTTTTTCGAAAAACAATCGATGTTCGATCTCTATTAGTCCCACTGTGGGGTCCATACGTTGAGCGCTTCAAGCTGTGAGCGCTCAGATTCAATAAGTTGAGATGCAAATGCGGAAGATATTTTAATTATGCCTTACAAAGGAGACTTGGCCAACGCGGAGTTTCCTGTTAATATAAACAAGTTTTGCAAGGTCAAGGGTGACTCTTCTATTAAACACTTTTCTCTTTCCGAAGGCTGTATATGATAGCAACGACGGTTGCAACAGTTTTAATCCTGATTCTAGAAGGATATCTCGCCGACGAAGAATAAAAAATAATGAATGATATCGTTGGTCTACTCCCTTTTTCCTGTGTTTTTGTTAGCATTACCTAAATAGCCGGAATTTGGCGTAACAAGCGCGTCCATTCATTGGTTTGTTCAGTTTACTTTGATTTATGCTATACATAAATCAAAAACTCGAGTTTTATTACATGATGGTTTGCCATTCTTGACAACGCAATGAAAGGAAGTAAAAATCGAGATTGATGAGATTTCATTCCAATTTTTTAATCAGACGAACAAATCAGGAAATTGGTTTCTTGAAAAACCAAAACTACCCAATTTGAGTATAAACATAGATTGTTAAGTTTTTTTCTAACTCATGCTGTTTTGTGCCAAATATATCAAACTGTATTTTGATTTGAACTCAATTGTTGACTGACGTTGTTTATATTAAGAGGTTTATATCAGATAGTCTGTTGTGAAACTCAAAATACCACGATCACGAAAGCATGTGTTGAATGACCTAGACTTTCATCTGTTTTGGCTTGCTTCGTTTTCATTTTATATCTAACAATTACTCTTAGACTTTAAAATTAGATATTCAATGTAAAGACTCAGCTTTATTATTCTAAATTTTTTCCAAGTTTTTTTTTTCTCAGGTTACTTCATATTTCTCAAGTACTTTTCATAACCGTAGCAACAGGAAAGAAGCTAAACAAAGTAACGAAACAAAATAATGAGATATGCCACTAAAGTTCACTTTTCTTGAAATGAATGTAGGCAGTGCTAAGCACGCCTAAGCTGAGGAGACCGGAAGTGACCTTTGATAATAGAAAAACGCTATTTGTAAGCTGCACCCAATTATAAGCCGACAAAAGTCACTTTAAAGAAAGTATCCTTGTGAACAACACAAGACCACAGACACAAAAGCTGTAAAGAGCCTGTCACAGCCAGTCATGCATAGTTTGGTGTTCTACCAGCAGTAAATCTTTTTAAATTTACTCTGGGTTTATCAATACAATCGCCTAATTTACAGACATTTAACGCAGGTGGGGCGGTTCGGCGAGATTTACCTCTTATCTATGATAGTCCATTACTTATTGTACGCGAGTGCAGGCGGAAGAGCTTATTTGGGTCGTTTTCATTTGCTAACCCTAAAACCATCACAAATAACAACATTTACCCAATAATTAAAGCCGCTATGTTTTTCATTGAGCCTTCTGTTATTTTTGCACTCGCCCTTGACAAATTGGCAATTAAAGCGACTTTTCCTTCCCGAGGAGAATTTTAATGGAATCCGGTAAACACAATTTAGACATTATGATAATAATGTCATGATGTTTAAGAGAGGACCTCTTCAATATATTGTATATTATACAACTTATTATCAATATAGGCCCTGTTATAAATAAAGGGTTGTAGCTTTTTTAATTAATTAATAGGGATCTGTTCTTGCCTCTTAGACAACAAGACTCGCCCTTCTAACCGACGCCAACAAGATTATCAAGGACGGTTCACATGCTCAAAAAGCCACGACAATTGGGAATAGTCTGTTGTTTGGCCTTTATCTGCTGTTTCTAAATATTTATGTAAACGTGAACCATTTCAATAAATTTTGTTTACATTTCAAATTGAAGTACTGTTTGCTAAAATAGCCTACAAAGAAAGCAGTTCTGGGTGGGCTCGGATTTCCTGTAATAAAAATACATAATCAATCTACACAATTTGAAACCTTTTCACACTTCCAATTCATCGTTCTAAGTTTTCGTTCACATATAAACTTATTAACACAATCTCCACTACTTACAAAAGTACATAATTTCTGACCTTGGAGTCAAACTGTTTCTGGCCTTGTGCTGTTGGTATGTTTTCATTATTTTACAACTAGAATTGTCAAGTTTGTATTTTTTTTCTTAAAAGGCTAAAGGGTTAATATTCTTTTTCAGTAATTAGTTTAACCGCCCGCTGGGAGGGGCGTAAGAAGTTCATCTTCAACGATTGTCCAACCTCTTTTATGTCCAGAGTCAAAACCTCATTCGTTTAAAGGCAGCTCAAAATTCTTAGTCTAATGAAATCAGCCCCTCGCGCAACCATAATACTGTACAAGGTGGTTCTGACTTTTCAGTGTGCATATGAAATCCTAAAGTGTGACCATTCAATGAATGCTACTAGGCAGTACTTTCTTGTGGCACTGTTTAAAACGCCGTACATGTTCGTTGTTAAAAACCTGTGGTTGAAATCATGACCCGTCGTACGGGTTGCTTTTCAATGTTTTACAAAGTGAAATTTGGGGAATTTTTCCAGCATTGTACTTCTGGAACTTATGCTATAAGCTCTTGTATAACTCGTGGGCTATAAGTATGCGTTTTATTTGGACGAAATATTATACTAAATATTGTGCAAATGAGCAGTTAGAGGATGTGGTACCCTTAAATGTAGGGGTTGGGTGTTACCGGAATGGTGTTTTGTTGCGAAACTGGTGGGCCTATTGTCAAGTGGGCTTATAAGCGTGGGGTGGGGGGGAGGCGGCATTAGTACCGAGACTTTACGGTATTCCGAGATCAGAATACCTCAGGATCTTTTTACAAATATTTATTTCCGCTTCCGAATCTGAAAGAATTAGACCAATACTTTTTAAAATCTTCTTTGACCGTTTGAGCAATGAAAACACTGTTATAGTTTCTTCCGTGCGTTCCAGTTTTCGGAATAGTCGGCACATGTCAGCCAATGACACAGCGAGTAGCGGAAGAGGGCTCTAATGTAAACGTCTCCAGACGTTTGAAAAGACAGACGAGGGTAACGTTAAAAGTACGATGGCCCCAGTGGGCTAACAACTTTGCCACCACGCCCTCTCGGTGGTGGTCTATTTATGAAAAAACTTCGACACGGCTGAAATGCCTTCGTGGGAGTGGTGAGCAGAAAAAAACACCAGGTAACTCGATGCAAGGACCACTTGGACAAACACCCTCTATTAAAGATAAAATTAGTTGAATCGTCTGTTAGAACGGTGATTTTTGAGCATTTAATTAATTTGAGGTGACTACATTTGCGTTTAAAACTTTCTCAAAATGACGCTTGAGGCCTATCGGTAATTAACTTATAACCGACCAAACGTTTCAGGATTGTCGACCGAACTTTTTTTTCTCCAACAAAATCAGATAAAATCGCGTTATGACTATGTAAATCTCTATGTTCATTAGGTATTTGCAAGGAAATATGTCGTTATTAACCACAAATGCATTATGTAAACAACATGATTATATACGTAGTAATTGTTTAGTAGAAATGTCATATTTCGAAACTTAAATTACTAAAATTCTATTTTAATCTACTTCAATATAAATCGTCCATCTTCCTTTATGACTTATTGGTCTATTTATTCCATATATTTCTAATTATTATTTTTAGTTTTTTTTTCAGTCTGCTTTACATTGCCAAAATATCTTAAATACCGTGAGTAAGACATTTATGAAGTGTCTACAACAGCAAGTAAACCTACTATTAAAGGCGAATGATACTTTAAGTTCTACGGAGGATCTTTTTATAGATCAGCTGGGGTACATTGTTCTGTGAAATTCATACTGATCATTTTCTAAATCATGTTTACCCGTGAAATTACGTTCGCAGTTAGATTAAAGTGAATTGAGTAAGTAAAGTAAAGAATGCTCGGAGAACCAACCGGGTGTGAGATCCTCAATCTCCCGAAACCATTTCATGGCCAGAAACACTGAAAACCATTTTCTTTTGAGCGGAGGCAGTCTTTAAGTGCAAGTTTGATAAGGATCCCAGAATTTAACTTTAAAATCAAGTAAATTTGAATCTTTGTCAATACACTTATCATTTTCAAGCTCAAAGTGTTTTCAGGACGTTTGAGGAACCCATGTCAGGAGTTTGTCGAAGTTATGACCTTTGCGTTACCGGTGAAAACAAAATGATCTCACAAATGAGCTGCCCAATATAAGGAATTATTTCTGAACTTGATAATGTGATAATTTACATGAAATATCTATCCATATAAGTGTACTGTGCGTGTGAATATTTGCGGTTATTGAAGCAACTAGAGCAGTTGCAAACAAAGTACATAATAGATCTATTATTTTAGCTACGTTTGCTACCCTACTTCACAGAGCCTCGTAGCCCTGTTGCTCCGTTTCGTGATTTAATCTTTATTAATCTCAAAATAGTAATTCATCTGATGGTTGCTCTACATTTCCTAGAATGACATTTGTGAGAATTTGGTTCTGCATCATGATATCTTAACTCTCCCAATTTGTATTGCTCTCTATTCTCGTAGCCTATCCTACGTTAAGGTAAAACGAAATTGTATGTTGATCACTGGTTGTGGTGATATTAGACGGTTAAGGTATCTTTATTCGTAATTTACCTGGGATACTCTTTTAGCCAAATAAAATCTTCTCGTTACTTCAGAATGCCTAGAAACAAAACATGTGAAATTCATTTTTGAAAAAGCTAATAATTAAATCGTGAAAATGACAAGAGCCCCCGAGGCCATCGCAAACATTTAGAAAAAACCCTTATGCCTTCATAAGTTAGATAAGCTATCATTCCAGGAGTGCATATTCCAATTCTTTTCGAGCAATTAGCAGCGGTTTTACGACCAGCGATTTTAAGAATTGCGGTACATTTATTGGCGTTTTAGCCATCTGGTTCCCAAAAATGCCCGAGGGCACAAAAATTTAATTTCCTGTTTTTCCTACCACGTCACTTGCAGAATCGGTGGCATAAACAATGCTTACAAACTGTCAAAATCCATCATTATTGTTTCCGATATGAGATTATTGAAGGCTAGGGTCAATTGGGGGATTAAAATAAGCCGATCCACGCTTTGAAAGTTATTTTGTCAATGAAAACAACGCGTGAATGGATTAACTTATGCAATCAATTATCGCGATGTTGACTTTTATTAAAACAAATTGTGAAGCTACGTTTATTTTTCTTGGCCCTAAGCCTCCTTGTTTCAAATCTTGCGGTGTATAAACTGACTCCTTATAATTTCAACTCGGTGAAAGCTCCTGCTGAATACGGAAATCGTTTCTCCCAATTAAGGGCGACGCGTTTCATAAGTTCATAAGTTTCGCTTAATTGATCATTTGCTTAAGTAACGATATTGACTGTGGTTTTGGGGGAAAAAATCGGAAATTCGTCTCAATTAAATATTCCTTGATATTTTCATTGAGCGTGTTTCAAATTATGATTTAGTAAATATAGCGAAGTGAATTTGTGTAATTTAGCTAAAGAAATTAAAGAATACGTCAAATATAATAGCATTCAGAAGATGACTATGATACGACAGTATCTATCTCAAAATGATGTATCGCCACTTAAAATTATTTCCCATGAACCACGCAACGTTTAAAGCTTCACATTTTTTCTTTGTGAAGTCAAAATTTAATTGTAATGTGGACAAACTTTCTGTGAACATTTTGATGAAATCCTACGTTTTAACTCATTCAAGTAAGAGAATAATTAGTATAGTAGTTTTTGTGGTCCTTTTTACCTTGGAGCCTTCCCAAGTGAGAATTTGACAAATTTTTTGGCAAGTGGGCAAAAAGGGTTTACAAAGCACTAAATCGGATTAACTTTATTTTCTGTGCAACCCAAATTTGACTCCCTGAAAGGGAGGAACGTAAAAATAATGACAACTTCAGACGTTTCTTGATGAACTAGAGGTATAAAGCTGTAATTTCCTGTAGTACCGTTTGTTTTTCGATGTTTTGCTAGTTAACCAGATTTGAGAGTGAACGACGAAAGTGACATAGTTACATGTAGAACGACTGCCAGCGCCTCAACTGCTATTTGGTTGGCCATATTAATTAGTAAACCGCAAAACCAAAACAATATGGTGGGAAAGAGATACACCCATTTGTCATCAATTGTTGTGATGTCGGTAAAGTTACTGAACAAAATTACGGTTTTGTCTTTCTGTAAAACGGCCCAAGGCAATGTGTTTTCGACCAGATGTCGGTGATATATGTGCTGATAAAAGAAAATCGACCGACAGTGTATTCACCGGTTACCACGTGGTATTTCTTTCCAAAACCGGTGTTGTATGAAGACTTGACTTCCACCGGCAGACTGTATTTTATAAAATATATCCATTTGTTTGAAGGGAGAACTAGTAGTCGAAAACATATCATAACTGCCTCTCTTTCTTTCTTCTTTCTTCTTTCTTCTTTCAGTCTCCTAAAGACAATCTTTGAACCGTGTAATCGTTGTAATGCATTGCCAACTCTCGATTCTGTTATTAAAATCCTTTAAGTTAGCCATCTGAATGAAAGTTTAACTGCACAGTATTTATGTAAGTTGTCATTCGTTTTTAGAAATTCTTCCAAATAGGGTAGTACATTTTTAGAAACGTCTTCAGATGGACAGACAATCTTAACTGGAACTCCCAGACTGACTAACAAATGTTTTGTTGTTTTGACTAAGTATTGACTTCGGTGAGAATAGCTATAAAGCAAAAGTTTGCTTTTGGAGTATTTTTGATGCGGCTAACAAAAAGCGCAACTTGTTATGTCGATCTTCAGACGCAATATCAATCTTTTCTTGTAAATAGAATAAGCTCATAAAGGTCAAATCAATCAAAGCCATGCCGCGAATGGACAATGAAGCTTTTATCTTGTTCGATTTTGAGCAGTTATGTCACAAATTGTCAGCGAATGAAAGCATAACAAACGTGCTGGGTTCCGGAGCTTGTGTTTGGGGCCGAAATTAATGATCGACCACGATAAACACGTGGGAACGAAGAAAGATAAAAATCCAGCTCCTCGCCGGAACTCGTCAACACTCACAGTGAATCGTTGAGACTTGTGTTTAAGCAAACTACAATGAAAAAAAAATCAAAGAAAGAAACGGCGAGCGAGTTGGCTTTCCCGACATTTCGGACAGTCAAGCCGTATTTTCTTCGTATTTTCATTAAATCCCCCGAAGAAGGACGGCTTGACTGCCCGAAATACCGAGAAATTTTTTCTTCATTGTAGCAGCAGGATCTTGATTGTGGTCGTACCTTATAGAAGTTTTAACGCTTGTGCTTTAGACCTTTTGGGGGTGGGGTGAGGGGGGTGGTTCCCGCCATTTTGAAGATGGTGCGAACATTGCACAAAATGCAGTGTTTTGTGGGAATGGGTAGGAATCTCCTGTAACACTATTTCCCGGTTTGAGTCGTCATTTTCTACGCCCTGTTTGTTTTCTGTTTTCGTTCAAGGTTCTTTTTTTTTTTTTCATTCAGCAATCATCATGAACATCATCATCAATGGACCTCACAGGGAATAAGGTGGAGACTGAATGTTCTTTTCTCGCAGTCTTTTGCTAGCTGATAGTGCACAAACCCGGCATAGAACCTAACTCTACCTTGATGTCCTATAAATTGACTTCCATTGAATTCAATTGCCTTTCCTGGAAGAATTGAATCCCACTTGCCTTCAAAAGAAACCTAAGGGCTGGCTTCGAGATAACTGAAAGATTCAAGAGCAAACATAACGAACCTAGTCAGTTACATTTACAGATCCAAACCGCAAAATTGCCAAGCGTCGCTATGTCCGTAAACTGGAAGTAAGCTTTTCTGGGAATCAAAGCTTCTTCGCCGGCATCGTACAAAAATTCCTTCGCACATGCAATTCAATTGATCAGCTTTGGTTAAATTTGGCAAGTAACTGCAAAATCCTGGAGGAACAGAGCTTTTATGATGTTGTGAATAGGGATTGCTCAATCATTTATCATCTTAGTCTCTATTAACATCTTAGTCTCTATTAATATAAATTTCACGATCTAAGCTCAAGGTATTCAAAATTCTCACGTAGCCGTCGATTTTTTCAAAAAAATTAAATTAAGAGTGGCGTGGGGAAAATTCACCGCTGATTAAGCCGTATGACCACTTTACAAGACTCACACATACACTATAAAACACGTTTGCTTGGTCTCCGTTAGCGCGACCGTGATCTGGTCCGGAGGTCGTGGGTTGAAATCCTGCCAAAGTCAAGGATTTTTCTTTGTTCTTGTAAATTCTCTGATTCTTTTTCATGGTCAACTGGTGGCCTCGGGGAAATCAGTAGCGTGTATGCTCACTCTAACAAGCACTCGGTTTAGAAAGGGAAATAAACGAAGAAATCCAAACTTGGAAGTGAAACATATGAAAAATCATATATAATTATCATGTGAACTGCTAATGAAGGCTTCAATATTTGAAAGACTATCGGAGTTAATGGTTCGACTCCCCTTTTAGTCATTTTGTTTTCCGTTTATGAAGCTTTCTTTTCACAACTGCTTAAGTTGCCTACATCTCCTAACGTTACTATAAATAGCGACAACTTAAGATTTTGCAACTGCTTAGTTAAACGATTTATTATTGACATGTTTGAATAATTTTCGTCACTTTTTGAACAAACAAGAAACTTAGCGAGCACTCTAAAAAATTAGTGATTTTTCATGAGATCGCTAAATTCGCTAAATTAATTAGTCGCTAATTACCTTAAGGTAACTGCGATGGTCTTAATGCATGAAAATCCAACGTTATTAACACGCTGGCCAGCTGAAGTTAGAAAATGACAAGTCAATAACGGTCATTGAAAGGCCATTGGAGCAAGGGCAGATTCCACTAAATAAACTGGCTTTATTCGCAAGTTATGAAGTTCACATATTCTGGTTGACCTAACATTCATTTTAACATGTTTCTATCTAAACATTTGGTTACATCAATAAGGGCTTCGTTAATAAACGTTCTCAAATACGAAAATTGAATCTACAGTAAATTTATTTAATTTGCAGTGCACTCGTTAGTTCTTTACCACATACCTTGGTACATATGTAGCCCACATTACACGTGAGGGTCTGGCGCCCGGTTCAATTTTTAGGGCGCGTTTTTCTTGGTCTCTTCTGGAATGAGAATGGGCAAAATTGGAAAGATCAGAATTATTTGAATATGAAATAAGAGCAAAACGATTTTTTCAAAACCGGGCTAATACTGTCCTCGGGGTTTTTTTCCTTGGGCTCAATCGGGAGAATTTAAATTTGCCGCGAATGCGCTGTTGTTTTGTCAAGCCATTTTGTTGTTGCAAAGTGATCGACAACTTTCGTTCTGCTCATTCAATTCTGTTCATTCTGCTCCAAATAGCAAAATACATGGAATGGCATAAACTACTATTCTAACGATTCTGGAATGAGGACAGGTAATAAAAAACGCGCCAAAAAACCATTCCAAGTTTTTCATTGCAGAATAGTTCCCAAAAACGCGCCCTTAAAACAACATTATCATTTATTTTTAGCATTACTTGCAAAAGCTAATGAAAACATTTGTGTCAATAAAAACTAATCGATAATTGTGCTATTCTGTTAAAAAAAAAAGGCTATTGCACATGTCCACTAGAGAAATCATCTGGCCAGGATTGCCACTTTAAAAAGTCGGCCAACGTATCAAGTTCTTCCCTTTTGCCATAAAATCAGTAAACAACCTTTTGCTTTTCTGGAAAAGCCACTTTCTTTCCTTTGGTGGTAAAAAGCAGTTCAGCAAGGGAACTACAGATAAACTTATAAACTCCATAATATTATCCCTACAACCCTCCTGAACACGGTTGATCACCCCTGGTGACATTAGTTACAACATCCTGACTAACAAGAAGATGGAATTTTCATCTTGACGCGAGGGTGGGATTCCTGAAGGGAATCAGAGTGGAAATTCCCGAAGAGGCGAAGGGATTCCCGTAGGGAATCGAACCGATGACCTCTCGTACACCTATCAGACGCTCTTCTCTTCTGAGATACTGAGAGACTCAGTTGTGGCGAGCGAGGTCATGTTTACAAGGTTACCACCATGAAAACTACGCTCCAAAAACGACTTTAGGGTGTATTTTCGTGTCGAAAACGAGTTTTGTGTTTCATGTAGGGTTTTGCTGGGAACGGTAGGCTCTTTTATTGTCTTAAATTTGAAAGTAACAGGTGCTCGTGCAAAAATGGCAGCTATACAAGCTATTTAGAGCGGTTTTCAAATGAGTGTCGTAAAACCAAAACCAAAGTAATTACCCCAGCCAATCACAACAAACACAAATTACCCAATGAACCAATCAGAACTCGAAGCAAATACATGTCACCGGCGTCAAGCGCGGGAAAACGCGTGCGAGCAAGTCGCGATTGGTTTGAGTTTTACTTCTGATTGGTGGAGAAAGTGGCGCGAAATTTTTCAACCAATCACAGAGCGAAGTAAAGCAAAACCAAAGCAAAACGCGAATTACTTTCGACACTCAAATGAAAACCGCTCTAAAAGCAATAAAAGTAAAGAACCTGTTAACTGAGCTAAGAAGTTCAAGGCTAAATGAAAAATTATGTAATTAGACTTTTTGTGAATATGAACGTGTAAAGGTGACAAAAATGCCTGGTGGCTTACCAAATTGGTTTTCATCTAACTACAGGAATTATTTTTGCGACATTTTGTGCGCGTTTTGCGCGATTTGAGGATAAAAAAGTGTAAAAGAGAACACATTCTTTGTTTATCAAAAGAAAATCACTGAACCAATATCACGAAAACTAAGTGCAATTTTAAAAGTTCACAAAAACTTCCCACGACATAATTAAAGTTCCTTACAGAGGAACTGTGTTAGTGACTTGTCCGGGTGTAAACAGATTTAATTAGACAATATAGTACATGGGCTATCAAAGCGAATAACTTTTACAGTTCAAGTAGTAAATCAAAGCTCTTGACTCTTGGGTCATTTGGAAAGTTCCTGAACCAGCAACCTTGCAAACAAAAGAAACGACACGCAGCTGTATACGGGAAAGACATAATACGCTACCAGTCACAGCATTAATTGGCCAATCACAAAACCCTAAACTTCTTCATTCAATTGACTGTAACAAAGGATTACCAAGATTTTCTGCCACGCATCTCCCATTGACTTCCGTGGAACAATTGATTTCCACGTGCCTTCAAAAGAAACTTCAGGAATTTAACAAGATTAAGGAATTTGGTATAAAGACTACCGAAGGTTTTTGGAGCAAACTTGTCAAATCTCGTCGGTTATATTTTCAGATTTAAACCACAACTGTTCAGCGTCGCTCTACGCGTACAATGGAAGCAACTTTTTATGAGGATCAAAGCTTCTTGTTATCGAATAAAAATTCCTACGTACAAGACAATGGAAAACTGTGGTTAAATTTAGCAAGTGACTGCAAAAATCCCGGAAGAAGAGAAGAGTTTGATATCTCTGATTTACTTGGGTCCCCAGACATTGGAATTTCGTCACCAGATCTTGAGACGATCGTGTGGAGGAATTTCCCGGAAACTTGTTCCATAAAACTCCAATCACCTTCACCTCCGCCACTTTTTGTCTCACAGGAGGATTACTCAACGCAACAAGTCACCGCAGAACAAGAGGTGTTCGCCAGGGGATTTACAGACGCATTGCAACGTCTTCGAGAAGAGAGAGAAGTTATTCTACAACGCAAATCTGAGACGCCTACGTCTGAAGAATCAGCCAGAGTGGTTGATGACTCGAAATGCACATTCGTCTCTTACAGATTTGACTCGTTGTATCGATTACCATCTTTTCAAGACACTTTCTTACCTGCTAAGTTTACTGGTACAGTTAAAATCAAAGCAGACCAAGAAAACGACACATTTACATATTGCGAACGAGAACGAAACGGACAACAATTCGAAGGATCGGAGGTATCCGAATGGTTCAAAGTGGAGACTTTGGAGGAGGGATTTTCTGGGCAACAACAAATGTGTTCACTAAAAGACTGCTTATTAAATCAGTCTTGCGAAGAAGACTCAGATGAATCTTCCACGGATTCTCCTTTGCTTCAGAGTCCTGCATCGCAGGACAGGATGCAGGAGTATAGTTTCGAGGAGTTCGAAAACGAACGCAAAGCTGCAGAAGAAGTCGAGCTCCATCATGGCGCCTATGAGCAAGGGGATTTTGAACAAGATGTCGACTGGATTCAGGAGAGAGACAGTCCTATTCAAGAAACCCCAGCACCTAAGCACTGGCTAACAGTCCATACAAAGTTGTACAATATGTCTGTTTTGAAGCAGGAGGTTGATACTTTAGAGGAACACTCCCAAACAGCCGCCATTCCCGGCGATAACATCGACATGCAGGGTTTCATCAAAATAGAGCGAAAACGACGCAAGAATCGCTTGGCGGCGTGGAAATGCCGTCAGAAAAAGCTTATTCGCGAAACAAGGCTGGAAACGAAAGTCGAAGAGCTTTATGTCGAAAATTCTAGATTAATGGAAGAGCTGGAGAAATTAAAACGAAAGAGACAGCAATTGGAGCAAACGTTCATTAAACATGTGACAAGTGGATGTGAGGAGGCCCATGTGCAGTACACAGAATCGTTTAATGGCGAGAGTTAAAA
Source organism: Siderastrea radians (assembly GCA_964017195.1). Lineage (NCBI taxonomy): Eukaryota > Metazoa > Cnidaria > Anthozoa > Scleractinia > Rhizangiidae > Siderastrea > Siderastrea radians. The sequence goes on along the minus strand of OZ024891.1, from coordinate 9,576,347 downwards.
CTCAAGATTTAGAGCTTCTATTCTCATGGTAAGTTATTTTGATATTACCTCAAAACATTCTTATGCAGTCTTAAAAATAATGTTATAGAATCAAAATTGCCCGCATCAGTCATGTTTTGATGCAGCTTGTATAGTTTTGTCCTCCAAGCCGATTTCACGTTTCGGCAGCAAGGGAGAAAAACCATGCGCTAATTTCTAGATTAAGCCTTTTAAGATTTCCAAATTTTCTTTTGTGCTTTCTATGCCAAACGTCGAAAACAAAATAATTATTCAGTGCTCATTCAGCTGGAGACGTTATGAGAAAGTGTGATATTACAACATCGACAGCTTGCGCAATGCAGTGCATGTATAGACACCTCAAAAGTGTCCCTGCATGAGCGATTTGAATTCGGGTGTTTATTCGCAGTCGCTAATAACAATTTGTCCAGTTCTGTAACTCAGTAATAACACATCTAACCACTCTTTCAGGCACTAAACGGCCAATATTCTTCAGGTTTCACGGCAATAGGCTTTGTTAAGTGACTTAAACTTTGAGTCTGTGAAAGAAATCCTTGTTTGGCCATTGAGTTAAAATCAAGAGAAAATAAGAGTCCCTTTAATTTATTTCTCTTGGTTAAAAGTTATTCAACAGTGCTTTCTCTTTGGTTTGTTATGCTGGCCGATATGGTTCAAAATCAGTTTTTGGGATGAAATTCTAAAGTGTGACCATTCGATTAGGAATTTACACTGCCCTGATATAAAAATGCATATTCCCCTTACTGTTCTTCATACATTTCTTATGGAACTAGTGAGCAGAATTTGTCTAACCTTCTTTATTCTCATTACTTAAACGTTTGAACAAGTATTGATAATGTAAAGAGAGATTTCATTTTCGTCACTGTTAGGACTTAAAGGGTTAAAACTACACTAAGTGGTATCTTGCTGTTGTACTGTTCATTCTGTTCAAGGTGTTTGTTGACAAATGCAACTTCATCAGTTTTGTCACCTGTCTGCGTGCCAGGAGAAAAGCGCGTTAGAATATGGCACATTTTTAGACGGGTTACCCCCTTGTCCCACGTACCTTTGTAATACGATTATCCTTTCATTTCGTTCTTCTCGCTAAACTGCAGCAATGAACATGCATATACCAGTTATCAGGATTCCCATGGGAGATCATTAAGAACCAATCAAAAATGACAAAATTCTGGACTAGATGCGTATTAGCACCCTTGTTATTAGCTCCGCGGCCATATTAAAGGAATCTCGATCTCACCCAAAAGCGATTATTCCTATTTTTTGCCCGAGTTTAGAGAGAAAAGGAGCAAAGGTTTTGGCACCCCGGGGGCTAGTGGAGTTTGAATTTTCAAATGTTTTTGCTTGCTTTTGATAATTTAATAAGAAAAATCGTCAAAAGATAGGTGCACAAAAACAGTATTTAAAACTTCCAGTGGTGCAATAAAAATATAGACTATTTTATTCCAAATTAAATGTAAAAATTCAAACCAGTTTATTGATCCATATTGTCAGACACAATAAGGATCCTTCAACTTTAATTTTTTAGTTTAGAGTTAGCAACTTAAATACCAACGATGAAAGATTCACCATATTAAACTTATGTGTATAGAATGAAATGATGTGAACTGCAGAAATACAAACAACTGCGATGGTCACATCTTCATTTCATTTGTATTTCCGCAGTTCACATCATTTTATTCCATGTTTGATTCCTTTCACCGGCAAAGATGAACTCAATACATTGGCCTGCTTCCAATATATGGGTCTTCATAGCTCAGTTGCTAGAGCACTGCAGCGCAAACGCAGAGACCACGGGTACGAATCCCATTGAGGCCCCCAAAATCTCTTTTTCGGGCTTTTTATAATTCGCAGTCGCTTAAATTGCGATTACAACTTCATTTCAAACTTATGTGTATTAATTAAAACTTGTTTTAAAATTTCTTTTTTTAGGTTTTTGCCTATCGAAACACAAGATGAATTCACCTGGCAATGGGTTCTAGAGGTCTGATTAACTCTTTCGTAATTCTAAGTCGATTTCAAGCTGTTTTACTCTTTCACAACTCTTTTTATGTCCTTTGTTTTTTATTTGCTTTCATAGAAAGTTTCAGATCTCTCAGCCTGTACAGGAAAACAGGCTGGAGCAGGAAAATCAATAAAAATAATAATTATCACACTCTCTTTTAATTTATCCTCTTCACTTTCCTTGGGCGGTGGCGCAAAAAAGGAAACTGTTTTGGTTATCAGAACAAAACTGACGTTCTGGAAAAGGTGGCATTTTTCGGTCGTGTCACATTAATTCGTAATGGCAAGGTGAACAATTTTAATCGCTGTATGTGTTTTCTAGTCGGACGTTTTCGCAGGCATTTATCAACACCTAGTCCAGCTTAGAAACCTACCAATGATGAATGATAAAAAGATTGCTCTCTCTAAACACCGAAAACCCACCAAGTTACTTTCATATTTGATCGAAGTCAGGAGTACCTGCAAGATTGAGTAGAAGCACGACTTTTTTCGTTTTAGACCATTCACGTTTCCTAAGCCTTTGCTCCCCCCTGTTCCTGATCCGCAAAGAAGGAAGCCTGGGAACCAGATTGTTATGACACGTAAAGGAATAGCGCATGCACGTTAAGTTTGCAAAAAAAGTCGTACTCGTTCTCAATCTCGTACTCGTACTCTGAACCTACGAATACACCGGAACGACAAGGATAATCACTAAGCATTCTAGACGTTAAAAAGGGATAAATAATGGGGATTTTCACGTTTTGGGGCGAAAACTTTGCTAAAATTAAAGTAAGTACCTTTTTTGCGAATAAAATGTCCATAAAACATCAAGAAGTTGCAATCCCTTTCAATCATAGCCATCTGCAGCCAAGCATATTGTAGCTTCAGACATTTAGTAGAGCACTTTTAAACAAAACTGAACCATTTGGGGGGGTTTTCTTTGGTTTCAATACGTCTCCTAGATTAAGTACAAATTGCAGACGTAGTCCATTAAAGAAAAACTAACTCTTCCAAAGTAAGGATGTGACAGGTTACACAACAACACCACTGACCACAAAGCAAAACGTAGTCAGCTCACCTGAGCTGTTTGTTCAAGGAAAGGAGAAACGGCAGGCAAAGGAGAAAAACCAAAGTAGGGGCTGGTATGAACAGAAACAAATTTTACAATCTTTATTTTTTTTAAGAGCTAAAAAGACTGCAAACGGCTGTACCATATAGATTAAATTGATTGCAAGGCTGACGCTGAGGCAAAAGGGCAAATTTAATCGGCCTGACTCCCGAGCAGAAATAAATTACAAGCGCCGCACTTCCGGAGCAAATGCTCTATGTATGTCCGGGTAGGGGACATACATAGGGTATATGGTTTAAGTGAGGAGTTGTATCCTCTTATAGCACAGAAAATGGCAAATGAGAAATATCGATGTGACTAATATAATAGTAACATGTACGTCTTATACTTTGCAGGAATATTTTTAGATAAGCTTGAGAATTTTATAAAATTGATATTTTGATATAGATAACAAAATTTACAGCCTAATGAAAATATTAGGCAATTATTGTATAACGTAAATATTTGCAATAAAAGAAGTAAAAACAATTCCTTATTGCTTTGTATATCAATGTGGGAGGCGCGTTGGTGGTATAACCTGTCGATCAGACCATCGATCTCGAGATTGAATAGGCGGATTTAGGTGGGACTGAAGGGAGGAACTAGGCAACGTCTGTCGAAGGGCATTTTGCAGAAATACCGAAGACTGTCATTCGAAGCCTAAAGGGGCCCTTCCCCCATTTTTTTTGTTTAATTTTTCTCTGGAGTATTTCATTAGCAAGGTCTGTCGAAAGATATTTCGCAAAAGTCCCAAAGACTGTTATTCGAAGCCTCACGCTTGTGGTCCCTCCACCCCCCCCCCCTTTTTTAGGGGGTGGGTGTTGTTTTTTTTTCTTGTTTGTTTGTTTATTTGTTTGTTTGTTTGTTTGCTTGTTTTTGTCTTTCTTTGTCTTTTTTTAATTTTGTAAAAATACCAAAGATTGTCATTCGAAGCCTCAAGTTTGAGGTCATAAATGCCCTCGGTTTGCAAGAAATAGCAGAAAATAGCATCTCAGACAACCTAGATTTTTAGATTTTCCAGGGAGAGGGCAAGCCCCCAACCCTTTCTGGATCCGCCCCTGAGATTGCAGTTTGTGGTCTCTGCACGTGTGGTGTTGTACAAGTGAGTGTCACGTATACAACACGGCAAGAGGGTATTTTATAAGCAACGTCTGTCGAAGAGTATTTTACAAAACTACCAAAGACTGTCATCCGAAGCATTGAATTTGTGGTCGCAAATGCTTTCGGAATGCTGGAAATAGCATCTCAGAGAACCTAGATTTTTTAATTCTCCAGGGGGAGGACCCCAACCCCCTTCTGGGTCCGCCCCTGGGCTCGGAGGGTCGGTGGTCAGTCTGCGTCGTGTTGTGTTGAAAAAATAGGTATCGGCGGAGTAACTGTTAGGAACCTTGTCGAAAGCTGGGGAGTATAACCCTATGATGACTTAGCATCTCATTCAGGCGGGAGTTTCGTACTTTAGTCTTTTGTATCAAATGTTGCAAAGATTTGTATTCAAATTGGCGGTTGGTTTTTTTTCTCTATTTTTTTTAATTTAAAGGGGCATGGTCACACTGTTTTAGTTCACTTTAAAAATCAAAAATATGTCCTCATATCAATAAACGCCCACAAATAATGGTCTAGTTTTGTTAGCAAAGACTATATTACTTCACTGAAGCTATTTCTTGTCGTCTGTTGCTACGGATTGCACGGATGCAAATGGATTGCAATTTGAAAAAATTAGGCTAAACTTTTCAAATTCTTTCAGCGTGTTGACATTACATCGATATTAAATGGTCATGGTTTGTTTTTTCTTAATGAAATTAAGTTAATATGTTCCTTTAAATGTTCAAACACAATGTTGGGCATGGATAAAGTTAGCTACCGATAATTTTAGCACAGTTTTGACCAAAAGCCTAGGAAATACTCGTGAAGAATAATAATAATGGTCTTTATTTCTAGTGTTAGTAGTTCGAATCCTGTTTTCTGCCCTCTTGTTGTTTCCTGAAACAAGACACTTTATTTGACATGCGTTGACTCACTTTTCCCAGGTGTCTACCCTTTGAGCCCTAACAGTGATGAAAATGCAATTTCTCTTTACATTATCACTACTTGTTCAAACATTGAAGTCATGAGAACAAGAAAAGTGATCACTAACGATCAGATCGATGTCTCGATATTTACACAAATTCTCCTTACTAGTTCCATAAAAATTTAAGGAGAAAAGTAAGGAGAGTATGCATATTTATATCAGGACCTAAAGTATCCCGCGCTCAGTGTTATTTAACCCGTAACAAAATGCAGGGGCTAACCCTGAAAGTGGGTAGCGTCCAAACCCACCCATGGTCGAGTAGTGATGCTCTTAATTGTATGGCTACCCGTTCAAGCAGCTGTCCAAATATTCCCTAAATTGCACAGCACGTTGCCAAGTGCTCAATACAATTAAAATGAAGAAAATGCAGAGGATAACCGTGTAAATGGGCGGCATCTGGACCCATCCATGGACGAGAATTGAAATTCTTAATTGTATGTCTAACCGTTTAAGCAAATTTCCAAATATTCCCTAAAGTGAATAGCACGTAGTCCCGTGCTCCGTATAATTAAAACGTAAGAAAATGCAGAGGATAACGGTGTAAAGGGACGGCATCTGGACCCACCCATGGACGAGTATTGATACTCTTAATTGTATGGCTAACGAATACATGTATTCCCTTAATTGGATAGCACTTAGCCCTGTGCTCAGTATAATTAACACGTAACAAAATTCAGGGGATAAGCCCGTGATTGGGCAGCATCCAAACCCACCCATGGACGACTAGTGATCCTCTTATTTGTATGGCTAACCGTTCAGTAACCGTCCAATTATTTTCCAAATTGGACAGCACGTCATCCCGGTGATAAGACTACATACTGTCCAACTTGAGAAAAAATGGGATTCAAAGTATTCCTGACTGTCTTTGCAATTTTTATCCTCCAATTATTTCTCCAATTTGACATTATGTAGTCCTATTTCACATTCTAAGTTTGGAATTGTTTTATGTTAATGAAACCGGAGTTGACTGGCACTGTGTAGGACACCTGTGACGGCCTACACGATAGGGTACAGGATTACCGTATACTTAACTAGGATTGAAGAAAAAAATCTCTTCAGCGAAGTTAAACCAATCACCTCCTTCTCTCAATATTTCAAGAAATTGCTTGTCGCAAACAGCCCTTTTTTTTCTCCCTAACGTAAAACGTCAGGGAGGATATTTTTACTTCAATTAAGCTTCACATTCACTGTGAAAACATAAATGTTGAACTTTCTAACCATACATGTAGAAGCAGCTTTACTGAACTCAGAAGGCATCGAACGATACGCAAAGTTACATTTTTCGAGAAGTCAACCGAATTAAATCCAAATTCAATGTCTCTGGTAGGAATTCGTTCTCGCTAAAATATTCTTTAAGCAAACATTAAAGCATCCTTGATAAATCACGGAGCATTTGATCATCGGTTTAAATTTCACGACCAATCATCAGGTTTTGAGCTTTTGGGGAGCCATTTTGGACAGGAGAAAACAAAGCAAGAATTACAGTCTTCTTACATCAGATCATTCTTGTAAAATTTGATTTCTTTAATATTCAAATCCGTTAAACGCTCCATTTAAATGTTCCCGCTAAACTTGTCTCAGCGTTTCGAAACTGTAAACAGGCTTTTTAATTGGGAACTGCCCTAAAACGACCTGTCCACAAGCTGCAACGTTTCAGATACCGCGGCTCTGTGATTTGTTCGGTTACCTGAAGTTCACAGATTACTGGAAAAATTATAAAAAATATCGGATTCCGGCATCGATCAGATTCCCAAACGGTTGATTTTACTGGTCGTGTTCTCGTGGTGGTGGCACTGGGTTGCGCTGTCATAAACTTCTTGACTTCCGCACATAAGGTAAATCCCTGTGAAAACAATCAGTAAGAATTTTAAAACATGCTTTTAATTAAATGTCTAAAACGCAATAAATTTCATAACATGATTCACATTCCCAACGAACCGTTAAGTCATGCGCTGTTGTGTCTCTCGGGATTTAGAGACTGCAGATGAGATGAAATTCTGAACTATAAGCTATACTTTCCCATTAGGCTGTTTGCTAGCTTGATCAAGGTGGCCCTTAAACGTTTGAGCTGTAGAGTCCCCAAGGGATCCTTTCTCTGTTGTGGATGCCAACCAACGTTCACATTGGGATTGCAGAAAGGATCGTTAAATTTTACATTGAAATTGAATTTTGTAATTAAGGTGAACTCTCAGGTTAGTCAAAGAGGACTCTAACGCCAGAACTTTCTTTTGTTGCTGTTTCTTTCGTTTTGTCTCCTAAGCATGGTTCTGAGCCTGTAAAAAAAACTTTTGATCAGGTTTATGATGCTGTATGGGGTCGCCTTGCAGCTCTTTCCAAGAGAAACATTTCGAGCAAATATGTCACAGAGGATAAAGGATTGAAACGTGAACCATTTGTCTCACTTAGTCCGCTCGTCGTTTGGCGCGAGCAACTTCCACGGGTCAACACCTTGTGAAAACGAATCTGAGTGTCTCGCATTTCAGTCAACATAACAACTAGCGCGTGTCCATACCAGTGTAGAAATTCTCTTCAAAGTATTATCGTAGTTGACGCTTTATTGCGTACAAGAAACTTGGGTCAGTGGAGGGTCAAGAGAAATCCATGCCACTCCGCTGAGATCATTATGCGCGTCTAGAATCGCATTGCCGCTCATGCGTACCGAAGATTATCAATCTGCTTGTGTTGATCTGGACCACCCATGAGTAAGTTTACGAGTTTTCTTAGCGGTTTTTACGGCTTGAAATAGTGACCCTTGAAGAGGCACGATTCAGGAAGAAAGCGCCCTAACGTTGGGTGCGTTGCTAGGTAAGTCCTGATCAAGCCCTGGCGTTGAGTCGTTAAAGCAATGGCGTTTTGTGTAAAACGAACAATGCTGTTACAAACCAGAGATTCTACCCTCGGCGGGTACCTTAAACATATCCAAGAAATTACAGCAAGCGCAACGAAATAACTAATTTTTTCTTAACAATTTACGGCTATACTGTAATTTTGCCAAAGGTAGTTATTCCTGCCTAGACTTGGATTTCAACAAAGTACCACTCGTGCCCACAAATACACCAGTCAGACGTCGTCCGAAACGATTCTGAGAGCGGTTCAAGTTTTGTCTATGTCGTGGCGAGTTCTTTCATTCTTCTGATACGCTACCAACTTAAAACAGTGTGAAAGGTAAAGATTTTGGCATATTTATTATAAACGCAAAAGTTGTTTTCAAAAACAAACTTTGTCTTATGAAAACAATCTTTCTCTAGAAGCGAATCTCGATTGTCTATGGATCACGTCACATGTCAACATCGAGACTTTTAAACGGGTACCGAAGATTTTCAACCCCTTTAAAATTGTGAATTGCCCAAAAGGGGAAAATAGCTAGTGCCATGGCAATGTACTTACGAAGAGCGTGCGTTCATATGAATGGTCACAATTTAGGATCTTATCTATTCACTCGAAAGTTAAAAACACCTTAACTAATTTAATAAACGGTCTCACAGGAAAGCCATGCTTCGTAATAGCTTTTATTTGAGTCAGGTCACAGGATAGGGTCTCATCCACAGCTTCAACATTAGAGCCATCTTGGCCTTGTTCATCATATAAACTGTCACACTGCAAAGCCCTCCTTTAAGGCGTCATATTCAGTGCCAAGTTTAAGGATTTTATCCAAGACCTCCTGCAGCTCACAACTAAGAGTCGGTTTGCAGAACTCAAGAGGATCGCAAAGCAGAATACGACACTTCAACGTTGATTTGTAGCGCAAAACGGCTAAGCTGGCAAGTTATTTGTAAAGTTCAATTTTACTTGATTTTTGCCTCTAAGATTTGTTTCACTTTTCCGCTATGCTTAGCTTAATCTAATTTTTGCTTCAATTTGTAGTAAAGCAACTGTTTGTTCCCTAATATGCAACAGTTTACGCAGTTAACGATGTTAGCCGTTTTAAACTCGTGTCTGCAGAGTGAGATGAGCAATTCATTAGAGTGGATCTTCTCGCTCACTCGCTCACTCGTTCAGCTGTAAACTTATTCTGGTTAACACTGTTAACTTTTGTACGTAGAAACACTTTACAGTGGAACATTTCCAAGCAAAATGCATTGTCGGGTCACTTTGGAATGTTTGTCGGCCCACGAGGCGAATTTTTTAACCTTTTAAAAACGCTTCAGTGGTTTTTTCTCCGAAATTGGCGAAGAAAACTTCTATGGAGGAGGAACAAACAGTGTACCACCATTCGCCATTCATATGTTTATTGCTATAGACACTTGTTACTACTGAATCCAAATTTTAGCCACCAAAATCAGATTCATTCACGCGTAGGAACTCAATACGAGCCTTTGCTTCAAAAGGGGCATGGCAAGGTTGATTATAGTTATTATTTTTTGTGTGATTTGTCAGAGATGTTATTGGGTGAGGTCCTAAAGATTATGCTAACATGTACGCCCCCTTCAATATGAAGACCATTTGCGCCTTGCATTAGCTTTCACAAACGTTTAAATTTTCAGGTTAATTAATGGATCCGACCCGTATTTAGGATTAAGCGTTGTTTCACAGTTTGGTTTCAGCCGATACAGCACAATTTTCTAAATACAGCACATTTTTAAATTCCAATTCGATCTGGACACAGTGGACGAAGAGCCATCTTGTGGATACGCCACTGCTAATTCCCATTTATTTCATTTTATTTATTTTATTTGTATTAAGGCAAAGATTTTGCGAATTAAGACTACGAAACGATCAGTGTTCGTTAATGTTATGGTACCACATTACGTATGTTAAAAATGTGTGGATCGAGAAGTGTAAATTCGATAGATGAGCACAGAAATGGTTTGAATCCAAACAATTTGTGAAAAGATTTTGTGTTAAAGTGGGTGTAAAGAAAAACATAAATTATTGGTCTCCTTGACAACCCCAAATATTTCCAACATTTGACTCTTTCTAGACAAGATGCAATTTGACGGAAAATGTCTTTGAAATGGCAAGCTGATGAACGTAACTGAACATCAAACTATTGCCTCAGAAATAATGTCTTTCGCCGTGTTTAAATTGAAACAGAGTCGTTAGCGTCAACCATTTAGTTCCAATGGATCGCCAACAAGCTGATCAAAGATATAGATTACAGGGTTAATGCATAGTGACGGGTTTCTGCTGGTTGCCTTGTGTTGGTTCAATCAGCTTCAAGGTAGCGTAGTATTTTGTTTATTCACAGATGATTAAATTCCCCATCTAAAATGCAAAAACGTCAAGTGGGGACCAACAATGTTAGTTCAAGTCCATGGAAAACTGGAAGCAGGGTGGGCTAGAAAGCCGGAATTTTCTCAATACCTGAGCTAAAGACCAAATGGTCCAAAAATAAGAACATTTTTCTTTTCACCGTAATTGGAAGACAAACATAAGAAATAGAAATAAGCACCATAAATGCCTTCAGTTAAGGTTAATTATTGTTACTGAAGTATTTTGTGAAGTGAGCTGCCTCAAGTGAAACTGCTAATTTTAAGTGCTCGCTAATTTTGAAGTACTGCTATTTGCTCAAAAGAGATAAAAATTGTTGAAAACTAGCAAAAAGGCAAGTTGAAATAGCTAAATAAACAGCTGCAAAACAGTGGTTCGGGAAGAGGTAGTTAAGAGCAAAAGAAAAGCAAAGTTAAGAGCAAAAGAAAAGCATTTTTTAAGAATATAAAGACTTTGTTTGACGGGGCTTTTACATATTGCCCCAGAATTCTTGATCAAGTTGAAATTTATAAATGCTGGTTTGTGATAAGAGGTAGGAAAACTGAAGACTCCGGGCTTCTAGCCTGGGCCGGTGGGGCGGCTACTCTCACCGCTGCGCCAAGCTATAATACTACAGCATGATGGGGGGGGAGGGAGTGTTAACCCTTAACAGGGTAAAGGTATTGAACCTGAAACTTCAATTTCCCTACAAAATGGAGCGAGCACTGTGCAAAGCCTATTAAACATTTTTCCTTTCATTGTAATTAACACGAAGCGAGTTGCGCTAATGCAGTGGACCGGTCCACCGTTACATGCCTTCACACCTGCGTGTGTTCCTTTCCGCTTCATGCAGAGGCAATCAACCAGAGAGTGCACAAGGAATCTAAAGAAGCAAAGTTTCCATCTTCGATTAAAACTATTATAGAGCAAACATAATATTCTTTATGGGTTTTGACCAATCAGATATTCACTGATAGCAAGAAACGAGAAACGACAAGATTTGTCTATGCGATATGCCTGAAAAGTTGGACGAAATTAACATGCTCGCCATGAAATAAAAAACGTTATAGGGCTCTTCAATTCTTCAGTAGCTACTACAAATTGACCGTATGACTGATGTTGACCTCTTTCTACATCTGAACTAAACTGCTACAGCCATAATTGTCATTCATCGTGTTAGAAGTTCATAATGTACTTCTGACCGTGTAATACTTGTGTCTGCATTGATTGTCTGCGTTTGCTTCAAACAATCTCGATGGACCATAAATATATAAGCAAATTTGTATTGCCTGCTGCTTGCATGCAACGTATGTATACTATGTAAGCAAGCTTTTTACTGCTTGCTACCGACATTGATTTTTAATTTTTGCTGCATAAAACCAAAACATGATCTAATTTCGCACTACTGTTTACTGTTTGCTGTTTTGACTCGTAAAATTATAAATGTATACAAGGAAAGGACATTTTATTAATGAAATTTTGGAGATTTACTCCAACTTCACATGGATGAGTAAATTCAGGATTGTGGCATTATAGTGTCTGAAATTTTGTCCGAAATCAAAAGAAGTTTCTCCGAAAGTTATCCGTCGCAAATAGAAATCTGAGTCGGAAAGTTTGGGGGAGACTGAGTATTCAGTCCTGAAATACCACCTTTTCTGTCCATCTTGTAGGATCTTAAGGCCGCGGGTGACAAGCTGCTCATGAATAAATTTATAAGGCGAAATTTTGGTGGAGGTCTTACGTTAAAAAACTTTAGCTCTTGATCGTTTGGAAGCCGATTTCGTTGAAGCTCAATAGAGGGCTTGAGATATGTTGGAAGTGCAACAAGGTTGTTTTTCCTTTGATAAATTGCGTTTCTTTGCGATGCTTTGAGCTTCCAAAGTTAAGATTTGGTAAAACGCGACTCCGTGTCCAAGTTTTCTCCTCGTGGAGAAGACAAAGCTTCTTGATTTTGCCACTAATTGATCAGTTAAAACCTCTATTGTGTCACAACAGAAGCCGATTTTGTGATTTCAAGTTCCACTGAAAGTTATAAGCCTTTAAATTAGTAAAATCGTCCTTGTTTAAATTTGAAGACTTAAAACTTCTGTTAAAAAGCCTGTTTTAAAAAAAGTGCTTCTGTTGCGACAACCTACAACACACCTATTTTACCTGTCTGCTGTGTCAGTTCAGGAAATTTTATATCCGCGCTGTATTCTTGTACACAAAATAGGTGGTTTTAGGGCTTCCGAAGGCTTATCGAAGAAACACGAGTTTTTAAGCCAAGAATATTTTATTATGCATATTATGGATATAAAAATTAAGAAGCTATTGTTAACACTCCAGAAACAAACAATAGGTTGCATGCAATCTAAACAAATCGTGTGTTTTCCGTCGAAAATAAACGAAAAAAACAGCATTGGTGCTGAGCCAATTAATATTTATACCACACACAAAATAGAAAGAGAATTTTACTATCGAAATTTTCAAAGTGGATTTTTTCCGCTTAAACGTAGAATTAAGCAATAAAACCAAAAAGAACGACGAAATCGAACTCTTTTATTATTTTCCAGTCTGTGGAGCAGTGTATATATACAGAGATAAAACTTCACGGAGTTCCACTCACGAAAGACCCAGATGTTGATAAACATTGGACACAAAATTGGTGATGTTGATAAATATTCGAGATAGAGATAGAAACAGTGTTTTATTTTCGTTTTGTTTTGCTGGAAAAATTCTAAAAAATTCCAATTAACGTTTCAACTAACAGATAAAGAATAAAAAGAACGGTAAAGATATAACAAGCGAGCGCTCAGCGCATTTATTATTATTGTTATTATGAAAATTTTTATTAACAATACTTAAAACGCACAATATTTCCTGCCACACGATTAAACGCACGAGCAATCATTGATGCATAAACCAAAGATTTTATACTGCAGAGCTTTCTCATGAATATTTCGCGCAATGTCGCTATCATTCGTCGCACTTCGCGCATGCGCTTTAAATAAATGAATACTGATTGTCTAGTCTCCCACCCGCGGCCTTAACGCAGGCTTAATCTCAAGTGAGTCAAGGCTAATAATCACACTTCTAAACGCTTTTCACTATAACCCAATACTTCAGGTAGCACGTGGATTCCCCCCCTCAAGCCATACATGTAACCACTGTTCCGGAGGGTATTCCATCAACAACACCGGAGGTGATGAACCTCTGTGTCGTCCTGCTTCTCCTCGCCATACAGGGACTGGCGCCGAGCTGTTGTCGAGGTAAAGTGGTGGTTATCAAACGTCACAATACAAAATGTCCGCTAAATGATACCACTATAGCTAGACCAAAAAGACCAAAAAGTCTTTTCAAAGTGTTAAAAACATTTTGAATTAATTGAACCACTTTGTACCGCATAATGAATAGCATATAGGATAAAGCGCTCCCCAAAAGCCTTCATTTAAATGGTCACGCTAGGACTTCATCCTCAAAATAAGTAGTTAGCAACGGATTTCTTTTTAATGGTCACATTTGAGAATGCTACCCACAGACTCAACAATTAGCCTGAACCACCTTAAAGGACCTCAAAGTTGGTAATCCTACAAAGTTTGGATTTAATCGTTTGAATAGAAGTTGACTTAATAGCTTCTAAAAATAAGATATTTTAAATACTTTGTATGGTTAGGAGGGACACACTTTTCAAAACAGACGCGTTTTGCGGGATTTTCTTGTCTTTTCAAAACTTGTCATTTGGTAACTTTTCATCCTCCTTTTCTCTCTCACTTGCTAAGTCTACTAATACTGACTTCTAATTCTAAAGTTCTTTTATGCAACAGACCATTTAATTTCTTTTTCATTGATTTTCGTTATAAATAGTTTGTTTCGATGGCCAACTGAAAAGGTCGCTTCATCATTTCCCCGATATTCATTGATAAAGTGCGTCCATCGTGGGTGATGAGAGCACCGACATCCTAAGTAGGTTGTGTTTGATATCTGTGTGTCCGGAGGTGACTTGACAGCCCAATTCGCGTAAGAAAATGCATTCAGTGATGTATGTAGCTAATACAAATTGTGTCATAACAACTCAGTATAAACCGTGTAATTTGTAGGACAAAATGACGACCTGGTCAGCGACGAAGGACCCTGGAAGGAAGACGACTGGGATGAACGCAGTGGTAAGTGAAGCAATACAGCTAATTGGCTGTTAAACCATGATCATGTGATCGCTTGATCGCTGATAAATCTCCACAGTAAAGTGTACCAATCATGCAGAAACCATGTTTTATGTCGGCCTTTTTAGAATCTGTTTCCTTCGTTTTGCGGATTGTCATTTTGTCCCTTGTGGATTTTAGGTCATACGACGAGCTATTTTCATTTTCAAATTCTTTCTCATGGGTTACAGGTGCAGAGGACGACTTCACTGGATTCGAGTCTGGTACGGGTGCAAAAGAGAAACAGCACGATGACGAAAATGCCCGAACATTTCCGAGAATCTCACGAACGTATTCGAAGAAAAGATTCGTTACGTCAGGAGATGGCGAAGATCAGGGTGGGTCCAAAGATGATAAACGGTCGGATTCAAAGTCCCACAACAGCAAAGACCAGGGAAGCGCTAATGAAGACTTCTTTTCTAATATGGATCTTGCAAAAAGTGAGTATATTGCCAAACGATCATCACCTCTCGTGGCAAATGCATAGTGGAATTTAACGTTGCTTATAACATGTCCTTGGAGGTCGTAAAAAAAGATGTTTCTTTATTTCCCTTCATGTTTTTAGTCGGTGATGCCATAGACGTGATGAAGAAGTTGAAGAAAGGTATGAAATACATTCAAAATATATAGATATAGCTTCTTCCTCAATATTCTGCAGGATAATTGGCGGAGAAAATAGAATGCAGTCGTTGTTTTGTTTGTGGAAGTTTTTGTTTTTATTCTTGTTTTGTCGTCGTCTTCGTGTTGTTATTGTTGTAGAGTATCTTTTTTGCTGAATTTGGGCGTTTTGTTCACTTACATGATTAACCGAAATCCTTGCCGGCGCGGGTTAAATGCTATTAGATAATTTCGAGGAGAAAGTTGTACGATTGCGTTTAGCTTTGTAAACGAAATCATTTTTCCTTTGTTTTGTTTTGTTTTTAGCCTCATCTGCTGATCAAAGCTTTTCTTTTCAAAGTCATGTAAATAAACGTGGCTTCGTAAGGTCTTATTGACATAATAAAGTCGTGATTTTAATTCTATTTTCTCAGCCAAATCAGATGAAGAGATGGTCAAGAAGCTGAAGTCAGGTAAGACGAAACAGTTTCTCCATAATATTGTATTAACGAATTACCACTACAATAAATGCATTGTTGCCTGCATATAACATCGCTGGTAAAGCTAAAAACCTACCTTGTCATCAGTAAAGAAAAACTCAACTTAAATTAACAAGTTGTAACGCAATGATTTCTTTCTTTGTAACGTAGGCCCTGAAAGCCTAGGCGTTGCTTTCAAAACGTTTGAACAACTAAGCGGCCTTTGGATATCCGTTATGCATAGAATATGGAGAGTTTGGAAAGCTAAAGG
Source organism: Siderastrea radians (assembly GCA_964017195.1). NCBI lineage: Eukaryota > Metazoa > Cnidaria > Anthozoa > Scleractinia > Rhizangiidae > Siderastrea > Siderastrea radians. The sequence goes on along the minus strand of OZ024891.1, from coordinate 9,560,461 downwards.
TACGTTGGATTTTCGTTTCGTTCATCCAATAAGAGTCGACGGGAATACTTCTCTTACCGACCGGTCAATACGAAACAGACAACGACCTTGTCACAATATGCCAATAATAAATAAATTCTATACTTTACCAGAATTATATGCAGGCAATAATGCACAGTGATGCCTGAAACCTGAAAAGCGACTTACAATATCTTTATCCACCTCAAAGGAAAGTATGACATATGACATTTCAGGACTGTTGGTTAAGTTTACCAAACAACTGTACCAAACTTCAACTGTCTCATCGTTTTCACTGACTTAGTAACCAGTGACGAAGTAGCAAGTCTTTAGCTGTGATCAAGCCTCTAGAATTCGAACCTGTGCGAGAGCTGACTGGAAAGGAAGACCCCCTTAAAAAAAGCACATGTAAACTCATTTGGTGGGCATGGTACATTTTATGTTTAACCCTGTTAAAGGTACTAAATTGAAGAAGAAAGGGTGATAATCAACTCTAAGTCTCTTATGAATTTTTTGATTATTTCTTTCTCGCAAAGGAGCGAAAGTGGTGATGCATTCGATTATTGATAGTCTGATGAATAACACTGGAAAAGTGATAACACAAAAAGTTGGAAATTTCTTCAGCAAGAAAACAGGTACGGCTGACTCATCTTTCTGTTTTAATTTATGGCCAGCGAAAATGTGTCGATATCAGTGCTATGGTACAAAAACTCAATGAATTCAAAGAAATTGCTAAATGTACAAAATTAAAACGATTGAAAATGTCCCAAAAGACTTCTTAAGTTGAGTTCCAACTGAGGAAACGTATATGAACCTTCACTTTAGACAGGTGCTCAGCCCATGGCGCTTAGAAAGCGGAATTTTGTGAGATTTCTCCAGTTATTCGCTGGCACCCGTTTATACCACTTTAATAAGGCCAGACACTCGGAGTGTAAAGACATAACACTGGGGTCGTGACCAGGTGGTCGGGTGAAGTTTTTTTTCTTAATTAAGAAAAGCAACTGCATGAGTCCTGTTTAGGCTAAAAACTGGCCGTACGTACATGTTAGTCGTGTTAATGAGATGATCTTACGGCACCTTTGGTGTCATTAAAAGAAATCAACATTTTTAATTTGTTTTCTCGTCGTCTTTTCCTGCTTAGTTGTTGACACAGCTAACGTCAGTGGGTCTGCAGCCTTTAAAGACGAAGGTTCAACCGAACCCGAAACAAGCCATAGCGCAAATACAACCCACAATAAAACAGGTAAAACTAGAGATCGCAATAAAACGTCTTAATTGAGAAAGGAAACCTTAATAATGACATGTAAATAAGATGTACTGAGATGTAAAAGCAGAGCTCATGCATTTGTCCATGGTAAAACATATTTGTAAAGCAAACCTTTATAATGAGATGTAAAAGCAAAGCTCATGCATTTGCCCAAATTAAAGTTGATGTAGATATCATAAGTCCGCCGAAAATAATGGCTTAAATTTGTATAGAATGCTTCATAAATGCTGGGAGCCTGGTGACAAGGGACAATGGCAAAAGTATAGGCGAGAAAGAAAATGAATCGCAACTAGCTGAGTTTTATGTTTTTGACTTAAGTGTGAGGTCAATGCTTGCGAAATTTAGAAAAAAAGAAATGGCCTAGACGTTCAAGTACATGGTCATAATCCATCCCAATCTTCGTAACTTCTCTTGCGTGTTCATTTTACCTTTAATAGCCGCGACAGTTTCGGAATTCCTCCCTATTTGAAAAGCAAAACCCCCCACGATAATTTTGGGCAAAAAAAGTCGATTTTCAAGAGCCGGGCGAAATCTCATACTCAAAGCGCCACCGATTCTCATTTTTAATTTCCTTCATGCGATTCATTTTCAGTTCGTATTTCAGTGGAGAACGTGAGCGTTGACTTTATCAAAAATAACACCGAGAAGGCCAAGGCACAAACAGAGAAGACAGGGACTTCTGCAAAAAGTAAGTAAGCGATGATAACTCATAAAAAAAATGCATTGGTAAAGCGGAACCCCCGATATAACAAACCCCTATATAACGAAGACCCCAGTCCCACTTGACTCTGATAATGACTTCCGCTCAGTTTGTCGAAACGTTAGTCAATGTCACCACAAACAGTCCTTCTCAGGACTGCACTCACACGAACGATCGTAATTTACCGACATATGAAAACTCCAGTGTAACGATCCATGTTCTTTAGCCCAGCATTTGTAAAATTTATGGAAAAGAACTCCGATATAAGGAGCCCCGGTTATAGCCCCCGTTAAAAGGAACACATTTTGCCAGTCCCTTAGCACTTCTTAAATTGCGAGGTTCCAATGTATTTTATTTCCCTTTCTGGCTGAAGGATTGACGAAACAGGAAATTTTTTGTCCGTGACTCTTGTTGCTTCTAGCCGCCGAGTGGAAGACAATCCTCTTTTAAAGACAAATAAATATCTGTGGAGGATGGCTGGAAGGAGTCCAGGATGTCCACATTCCCAGTTTTGTTTAAACAAAATTGTGCCCACTCGTCCAACCTATTCGGCAATTAAAGTAATAACTTTAACCAATCACAACAGGAACAAAACACAAAATCAACCAATCATAAGTCGAGGCAAATACAAGTAATTGGTGTTGCACTCGGGAAAACGCGTGCGAGCAAGTCACGATTGGTTTTGGTTTTACTTCTGATTGGTTGAGAAAGTGGCGCGAGCTTTTTTATCCAATCAGGAAGCGAAGTAAAGCAAATCCAAAGCAACCACATTACTTTCGACAATAATTTGAAAGCTGCTCTGGTAGTGAAATAAGCATGTCCAAAACTATATATTTTATTAGCATTCTTTATGTTTTCAGCTGTAAAAGATGTCTTGGAGAATGTAAAGGTCTCGTTCACAGGTGATAATGTGAACACTTCAGTCCCAACGCAAGTTTCCAAGCATACTTCTGAAAAAGTAAAAAATGATTTTTTAGTGGCTGACAATATAATATTGGACAACTCAACCAGGAATGCCACTGCAAAAAGCGAAAAGATTTCTAAAGTTGATAATTCAACTTCTTCTCTTGTATTAAACGTGGAATCTGTACCATCGTTTCCGAAGGATAGCGAACATTCCTTAAAAACTGATAAAACTGCGGAGTCCGGGGATTACAGCAAAGAGGCCGGTAACGTTTTTTTGGGTGACTCTGGAAAGAAAGTAGAAAGAAACCGTGACACAGAAAGGGCGCGGCAAGTAACACAACATGTTGATAAAAATCTTTTGCAGAGAAAGCAAGCTAATGTCACACAAGTATCATTTCATAACCAATCTGAAGATAACGGTGAAATAAATAGTGGCTCGGAGTCACAAAATGCGGATACCCAAGTGCAGGACACTTCAAGTGATACACACTCCAACTCAATTAAACAAATACTTCATACTGCAGTTCACCATCGCAATGTAAACAATTCGCTACCAAGTAGGAATGTTACACAAGAGAGAGCTGTGATATCTGAGGGAACAGATAATGGAAACAACACGGTCAAGAAATCAAGAGCGTTGGAAAATTTAAAAATAAACTTTTTGGAAACGAACGAGAGGTCTCATTTGGGACAAAACAGCAGCGACGTTTCTCAATTGGACGCTTTAAAGCCGCAAAAGAAATCAGTATCGCCTCTGCAAAATGAATCTAATTCTAAAACTGAAGCAAAGGCGGTATCGTCTAAATCAGCTGAGTTGCCTGCAAACGCCAAAAGGGAGACTCCTTTACTGGAGAAAGTGGTTGTGCGTCCTGAGAAAACTGATGCTATCACAAATACCACAAAGAGTGAACATAAAGCCGAAAAGGAAAACAAACATCCCAGTAACAAATCATTCAACAGCAATGCTACAACCTTATCAGTGACTTCAGCGAAGTCAGAAAACATAGTTGTGCAATTGAACGGAAAAGAGGAGAGATCAAAAGGCGATGAAATTTATTCTTTCGCCAGTGTAACAAATGGGACTAATATTAGTCATCGTAATGACACCAGTAACTCCAGCGAAAATGGTAAAATTACAAAAGAAATGTTTAACATTTCAAACAGTGATGGAAAAGCGCCTCTGCAAGGCACTGAGGAAAAGACAAGTCATGGATTTGATAATTCTAAGATTTCAAACGTTGGAAGGACACAAACGCGAGATAATTTTGTAGAAAATTCGACAAAATCATTGGACAAAGATGAAGTGAAATATAAAGTACAAGCAGAGAACATTGACAGAGACTCAGATAATGGATCTGTCCATCTTTCACAGAAGAAAACGTCAAGTGACAACGATAAAAGTGCGAAAGAAAAGTCAAGCATCACAAAAATCAATGATAACGTCCCTTTACGACACACTCAGAAAAAGCAAGAGGATAGCTCTGGGAAGACCAAGATTCCACATGCTGGAAAAGACCAAACGAAAAACAATCTTGCTGGAAACTTTAAGAAATCTTTGGCCAAAGGTAAGGAGACGGATAAAGAACAAGTAGACCAGAGTGACAGATTCTCGAGTAATTTAAGAGATTCTGCAAATATTTCTGTCGGTCGTCCAAAGACTAAGACGGCAAATGACAAGAGGGACATCATAGCAAAACCCAAGCCGCGTGAACATGCGGACACTTTGGATCCTTCTACTTCCGGCATTACTAGAGCAGGGAAGGCTGAGCATACACAAAAAGATGTAGAATCTCACATAACTACTGCTGACAATGCTGAAGACGAGAGGGCTTACCATATGCAAAAAGATATTGAATCACAAAATGGTGCCGGAGCCGTTAGACATGAAGATGTGAAGACAGAAAATTTAGAAAAGGCAAAGATTGATAAAGTGGTTATTACCCAGGTCGTAAAAACAACAAATCCACATCACGAGGAAAGTAATAGGGTACACAGTTCAGGGAATATGGAGGCGTTGAACGCTGACAATAAATTTAAACTTGTTGCAGAAAGTGCTAAGACAGACGGTTCAGGAAGCGGAAGTGGTGTTTCACCTGAAGAAAATGATCCGACACGTGACTCAGAACGTCACGCAACAAATGGTCAGGAGGGTGGTGTGACAATAGACCCAAAAAGTGGGTTAACAAATGATAGAAAAGGTGACAGAATTCCTAGCAGCGTGACACATGACGCGGAAGATAAACGAAACCAAAACGATGGCGCAAAACATAGTCCACAAAGTGAGGTCACACAAAACCCAAAAGGTATTTTGATATTTGGTCCAGATAGTGACGTAATACATGACCCAGAAAGTGTTTCAGACAACTCATCGCAAGTCATAAACATCACCACTGAACGTTCCACGCATGATTCTGGATCTCACAAACTAACCAGCCAGTCAGTAAAGATGTCGTCAAGGAGATCGCAAAAGAAACCTAGTCACGTCGGTTTGAATGACACCAAACGCTACACCGCTGCACCTGCAGCTGATAGAAAACATGGTGAGTTATCTCTTCTCGACTTTTTGTTTTTGATTTTTCGGTTTGTTGTTTGTTTGTTTGTTTTGTTGTTATTGTTGTTGTTTGGTCCGGAGGTGGGAATATGTTCTTGCAACTTTCCGCAAAAGTGGAGACGTTCTTGAATAGGTTTCAAACCATGCTTTATTGTAGAAAGTTAATGAATGTCGCGCTAACAAGCAAGACGCCAGAACCACGCGCCTTTGCTTTAACTATACCACGTGCCTTTGCTTTAACTATGATTGGGCGTCATGGTGTTTGCTCCCGCATGTATCTCTGTACCTTTAACTCTTCTTTGAGTAAGAATGCACTTCCTTTGCCCCCGTGTTTTCTGGTCATTTCAGTTGTTTCTATTACATTGAACTGAATTCAAGCAAAGAATCCATTTTCAAAAATTAAAATGTGCAATGAAAACACTGAGGCGACGTTAAGGGTTTCACAGGGAAAGTGTACAAGCTACTGTAAGCAAACTACTGTAAAAGTCCATTAGCTCAGCCGCTTTGATGAAGTTACGTGAAGTTAAGAATTTACGATGTTTTGATTCCTTCTTCTATGTTTAGTGAATAATAAGAAGTCAGGGAAGCCAACGAGTTCTAAAATTGCTACCCGGGCAGCGCGGAAAAGGAAGGAAGAGGAGTGGCCACAAAGCTCAAATACTTCACAGCGCCACGTAGCGAGAGAAGGTACCTTCTGACACATATAAAAAACTATCACATCCACTTCGACAACCGTTTTACACTATGCATAACAACTGATGATGATGATGATGATGATGATGTCCCTAGATGAAATAAGCAATCGTGCGCTCTAGTTGGCTACATTTCTCTTAATCATTAGTGATTTCGTGGAATGATCATTATTTAAAAAAAAGGTAGAAATGTGTCAAATTGGCCCTCATCACAAGTACCGGTAAATTCTACTCATCACGATTCAAGAGAACTTCTGCCTTGTTTATTTTTATTTACATTTCATCAATTTTGGGCAAGAAATGTATCAATAACTCTTAAGCCAATTGCAAACGTCGAACTCCTCATTCTGTTTTCAGAAATTGCAGCAGAAGATGACAAAAATGAAAAGCAAAGTTATTCGTCAAGGACAGACACAAAGGCAAAAAATTCGACAAATGAGGACATCGAGCCGTCAAAAACTCAACAAGGTAATGATATGATGTAACGTATGATCATATATAAAAGTAATCAGGTAGAGGTGTTTGAAATAATTGTACCATGTCGCGAAAACATATCATGCATTGAAAAATGAGTCTAAAAATTAATCGTGGTGTTTTGGAAAGCGTGTTCATCGTGCCGTTTAAGTTTCCGTCGGTTCTCGCAAACGGTTTCTACTTATAAGGCTATAAACATAATCGTAAGACTCAAAAGTGACTATTCAGAATAAAGCTATTGAGAAATGCTTCCGTAAGAAGCTGTTTTCGTTGCCATTTGTGTTGTTGTTATTATTATAATTATTATTATTATTATTATTATTATTATTACTATTATTATTCTCGTTCTTGTTGCTGACTGTTCAGCAATTGTTGTTGTTATTGCTATTGTTGTTGTTGCCGCTGTTGTTTTTCTTCTCTTCTTTTCCTTTTCCTTGCAATATTTTGCAAAACGAAATTTTATATATGTTTTCAATTTTGTTTAACATAACTAGGGCTTTTTGGGGCTGAAAGGGCTTAAAACAAAGTAATTAACAAGCGTACGCCATGCATTTGTTTTCGATTTGTCTTGACCTTTGCTGTGTTTTGCTGTGTGCGTTAATCGTGTGTGAGGTTGGTCTTGTATGAGATTCACTTTACGTTCCCTTTTCCGCCTTCTTGGGGACCTTAAGCAACCGGCAAAGTCCGCGTCCTGGACCTCACGGACGGAAACCTTTTGGTGCGTTTCTGCTTCCCACCATGATTAGCAGAGTTCTCCTTTTTCACTTAAGGTAATAAAGTCATGACACGCAAAAAAGAAAACAATCAACTTCCCGTTGCTTCCTTGACTTCTGGGTCATCAACGTTGGCATTGCTTTTAAGGTCCCTTATTTCCACACACTTTTTATTTCACTGATGAATTTTGTATTACAGAGTGACTGCAACTAACATTCATGAATCATTTTTAACTGACAGTTGAGGTATTGACGTCTCGCACTCCTCCCACTTCACTTCTGACGACGTCCAACGACGATAACACATACAGCATTAAGGAGATTGTGCAAGGTACTGATATTCAAAGTTCATTACGTTACCATCTGGGACACCATTCTTAAGGAGTTAATGCTTTCACTATGCGTAATTGTAAAGAAGTGTAACTCCGGCTGGGAACATTCACGTTTTGCTGCAAAACAAGTACAACCAGAGGAGAGTTCTTCTCACTGGCTTTTGTTTGAATGGTCACATGTCGTATGGTCTCATTCACAAGTCAGAATACCGTCTCGTTCCGCCACATGAGTTAAAGCTACCTTGCTTAGCTTTTGGTGGAAAAACGTCAAATGGATCATCAATATGAACGGTTAATCACTCTTTTTACGTAATTGAACCTAACTAGAGGCACGTTCTTCTCAATAGCTGTCATTCGAAAGTTAGAACCACTTTTTACAACATCATAAACAGCACCCCAGTAGTTTTTATTTGCTTCCACCTGAAGTTTAGGAAAAAAACTCATTTGGATGACCAGTGTGAAAGGTTAATCACCCTTTTTATCTGGGTAAACATATTTTTGTAATCTCTGTCCTTCTTTTCCAGGGCCGAGGGGGTCAAGTTTCGTTTATGGACACTCAGATGAGAAAAAAATTCACAGCTTGCAGAAAAAAGTTGTCAAGCTTGAAAACGAGGTCACTGTGCTGGAGACAGCAATGGCAAACTTGGCGAAAAGGCTCCTGGTTGTTGAACAGAAATCAGGTCTGAATTAAAGATGTCATAACAATGAAAAACTCTCTGTAAATTCAAATCTGTGAAGTGAAAAATTCGCCCAAAGGAATTATGGGAAAACAAGACACCTAAGTACATACTACACGAAGTACATTGTACCACAGGACAGCCCAATGACTTCTATGTGATGCTGTAAAGGTCCCACAGCTTTTTATACAGGTTCCATCTAATTTCGAAATCATCTCCTTTCACAAAAAATGTTTCGATACGGGCATTTTCTCCTCCTCTCAAGGCTAGTCAAGAGACGCGCGTGGGGGTCCCACACGGCAAATATGTTAACCAGTTGTAGAGAATTTTTATGTATTTTCTATGTGAGACTGATATTTAACCGTGTAGAAATAAAGTTATCAACATCAACATCAACAGGTTGCCGCGTGGAACCTGCATGACGCGCGCATAGTGACCGTTGGGATGTCAAGTTCTCCACGCGACAACCTGCTTTGGTGCCAGTGTCATGTTCTTCTCGGACAACTGGAATTACATTCTAGAAAAGTAACGAACTAATCATCTTGTTGTTTTACACATTGTTTGATATCGGTTCTCCCGCGCAAAATTAGAAATGTTTTCAAAAATCTTTGTAGTAATGAATTGGGGGCGCAGAACTTTGCGGCTCATTACGTCATTCGTGCGTCTGTGCTTTAACCTCCCCTTGACCAATCAAAACGCACGTCTTACTCTTGCCATTTTATAATTTCCTTTTAGAGCGCCCATTACCAACGATGCCAACCCTCCTCAATCCACCAAGGGAAGACACGCCCGCTAATCAACATCCAGTTCACAGTCAACAACAGACCACTGTGTATATAGGTAAAGATGTGACTGCGACACCGAAAATTCCCGTGCCCCAATACACTCCGGAGAAGATTGTTATACCGATTTCCTCGCTGTTTCCCGGGGAGGCGAGGCGTGCAGGCACACTTTCCACCGCCGTAAATACAGTAGAAGATGGTCAAGAAACAAAAGGTGAGTTTTGGATTCACAGGAAGTACTGTTTACAGGAATGTGCTGGAGACTGTCAGTTAAAAAGTGGCTACTTAGCTCGGTTCCAGGCTTACTTCCGGTAAATAAAAGAAGACAAATCTCCAATAGAATTTCCAATTGGAGATTTGGTGTCTTATTAACATAAACTGTGGACCGACCGGTTTGCTCACGTAAATGGTAAACAACGGTTTATTATTCAATCCACTAACAGATGACAGCCGTGCTGAGGATAAGTCTCGAGATAGCACACACGTGTCCTTAGCACAAGGAGCTCAATCTGCACCCACCTCTGAGGCCCATGCAGTAGTAAGACCTATTGTGAACATCATTGTCCCTAACAACAGAGCCGATCTGTTATCAACAGCAGGTTAGTCAGAGTGAAACTACGGGAGGTTATTTTAGGGGGTGGGGGTGGGGGGTGGGTATTTCGTGTTGTGATTTAGGAAAAAATTAATACAAGGGGAGAATTATAATTCCTACAGTGCACATTTCTGTTTATTTCGAGTAAACTAACAATATTTCCTAAAGAAGGCAATTTGGCCTGTATTCTGAGTAAACCCAAGCCTTTTCCAAAGGAACACGGTATGGTTGTTGAAAGCATAATCATCATTGGAAAAGTCCCATCATGGGAAATTAATCTTCTACATCATGTTCCTCAATTCTTCACAGCAAAACGTTTTCCCGAAAGAATGAAATCCTGCTTATTGCGGGAAAACGAAATATTTCTTTCCTTCTGTTATCCCTAGCGATATGACATGACATACATCCCCAAAGGGGAGTTTGAAAGACAATTAAGAGAAGATTTAATTTTTAAAAATCAAGATTCTTTTCGAAAACGGAATAGGCCCAAAGGAACACAATGGGTTGTCCTTTACCGAAATAAACTCGATCTGAAGAATGCTTCGTAAATGATTAGAAGGGCTGCCTTTTGTCTCAGGTGCAAAATGTACGTTTAGTTCTCCAAGATATAAGTGCACTGTAACATTGAAATTCACCCTCATCTTGTTATTGCAGCCATCTGTCTACCAAGATGTCAAAATGGCGGACGATGTGTGGACGGAAACAACTGCAGATGCCCGACCTTTTTCTCGGGGAACCACTGCGAGAGGTTCTCTCTTCGGGACCTACTGGAAAGCCCCCAAATTCGAGGCAGGCCCTACAGAAAGGTTCAAAGATTAATGGTATCAGAATTACCGGATCGGCAAGAGCTGGATGGGACTCTCCGCGTGGAGGCAGGATCTCGTGCACTTGAATATAGGGATTTGAACCTAAATCAGGATGTTGCACCTGATAATGCCCTTGTTGCTAAGCAACAGCCTGTCCAAGTTACGTCACCCAGTAACACTGCAAATCCTGAAGGTGTTTCTAGAAGAAGACAGTTGATTCTTGAAATATGATAAATGTGTGTGTGTTTTTTTGTTTATTGATTGCATCAATCTGGAATTTGTCTCGAGGGCAAGAGCTTTTTTCACGTTTTTACATTTTTACTTATACTGTTCGGTTTGGAATAGCCTTTCGTCAGTATGCTTAGAAGAGGTCACCTTGTCCGCCATGATAAGCAGCATCGCCGGAAAGTATTGCTCAACGGCTTTTAACCCCTTGTGGCACAAAATAAAAAGTGCAGGGAGACACTACTTAAACGGTCTCTTTCACCTATATGAAGATTACCTTTAAAAGCTGAAAGACGCCTTAAAATTAAAGGAAACTCAAAAATAATGGTTCAGGTTTGTTTAAATTGTTCTACCAGTTTACTACACTGTAAGTAGTCTCTAATTTTGGCGGTGGCGATTGTGGGGGCGGGCGAAATACACACACGCGCTGACGAAATTTTAATCGCCATCGCCAAAATTAGAGACTACTCGCAGTCTAGCAGTTTTCTGAAATTATAAAAAAATGTGTTTAGCTGCGGAAAGCTAGAATAGAAATGGATTGCAACTTTAACACGTTAGGCTAATGTTTTCATCTTTCCTCCGTGTTTCTTGGAAAAAGAAAATCGCCAGACACTGATCATCGTTTGTTTTCCCTTTGAGAAAATCATTCGATTTATTTCTTTTGATATTCTAGGAGCATTTCGTGCATGAGAAAAGGTAGTAATTTGAGTCTCAGCACATTTTTTATCCAAAAATGTGAAATCTCCTAAGCGCTGCTCGTTGAGTAGCGTCCATCTGAATAGTGACAAATTTCTTTCATTAGACTTTAAAGTTAAAATGAAACTGCACTGGAATGAAATTTTTGCTCTAGGGTTAAAAATAAAAAGTGATTTTCTACAAAGCTAGGAGGACCTCAGACTCGATAGTATCTAGGTTGGAGGCTTAGAGCACAGGTTATTTAATGAAAGAGCATAAGATGTTAATGAGATTAACTTGTATATACATATGATCAGAAGCGATATAACCTGTATTCAGTATATGTGGCTCAGAGAATTTTGGTATAACTGTTGTATTGGGTAAATATTTTTGTAATCAATCAGTTTGAAACGATTTTAATAAAGTATTTTGTTCATAGATGTCTACTTTCTCATTAAATAACTTTTCAGCCCTTTTGCAGTGAAAGAAACTCCTCTCGGAACTTTCGGCAGTGATACATTGTGTAGTATTCGATTCCTTACCATTTGTCAGTGGAGAAGAGATGATCTTGTAGTAAATCCTTTAAGCCCCAGTTGTGAGAAGCTTCTAATTTCTACTCACAATATATCATTACTTGGTGACACATTCAAGTCTTAAGAATAAACGAATGAACACCAAAGAAAACAATGCTGATCTTTTATCAAATTCTCCCAACTAGTACCATTAGAAATATATGGAGAACACCAAGGAGAACATTAAAGTTGACGTTGGTTTAATTAGCGAGTCCAACATTGTATCTCAAGGCCAATGCTTCAAAACCTGGGGCCAGATTCACAAACCATTCCTGTACGATGGATCTTACGTATCTATCGTAACAACAGGCTATTGGCTTCCAGTACATTTTACCATAGAAGGGCTTAGTGAATCCGGCCCTACCTGGTGTCTGCCTTAAAAAAAATGGAGGCTTTCTCGCGCTAAAGAGTCTCCTAAAAACACGAAGTTTCGGAGCTCCTGTGTCCCATTAGTCGTACGATTTTAACAACCTTTTCCATTCACGGACCGTATCTTTTTCGTTTTTTTTTTCGACCAATTGGAAGAAAAACTTTATTCTGTTGTCCTTTTTTATCCAACAATCAGTTTAAAGTAGCGATATTTTAGTTTATTTCGTCCTAATCATCGCTGATCGAATTTTAAAGTCCACGAATTTGGTGTTTAGGTTAGCTATATCGTTAACTATCTAGGTTTGTCGTCGATTAAATTTCTTTACTGATCAATTCTTAGCGTTTAAAACCCGACAAAAGTTTGCGTGTCAATGATACGTTTGGCAGTAAACGGAAGTCTAACAAATTCATGATCAGGATTAACGCGAAGCCGCATGCAATGTTAGAAGCCACTAATTTCAAAAAAGAAAAACATTCTACTCCGACCAGTTCATATCTATCAAGCAAAAACCTGCAATTTGTAGTTTTCAGTTTTATCGCGTAGATGTTGAGAAATTTTACCCGTTTTGATTTATTTGCATAGAAAACATACTTTAACTGTTTTTTCCTTCTTTAGTCAGCGAAGAGAATTTTCATTGAAAATTGCATTCGTTTCAGGGTATTCACAGTACCTTCTTCCGTTTTTCATCATAAGCGGTGGAAAGCACCGGAAAACTAGCATTCTTGCTGAGAAGAAAGACCTAATCGCTGTTTTGTACCAAAAACGTCACTCTCTTCTTCAAAAAACGCTTCGAAGTTGCATTTCACCTGCACTTGATTGTCTGTGGAAAATCTCTCTACCACATTCGTTCTCCGAAAATCACTTTCCCATCTGCATTCAACCAGCGAGAAACGTCGCTTGAAATTTTCCGTAGCACTTTCTTGAAGCTAAGGCGAAAGTAATTATTTATACCTTGTTTAGAGTGCATTATTTTTCATCAGCTGCAAAACAGCAAGCCGGTAAGGACAGCTTGAGACAAATGTCAATATTTACGATTTAATTAATCGGTTAATGTAAACAGCATTTTATGTCTAATTAATGTGTTTTCTAAACTCTTCCTGTTTGGAATTCTTGTTTTTCTCGGTTGGGTTTGATGAGATTTTTATTTCTTGAGCTTTATTTGTTAAGATATGAATTTCATAAAGCGTGCATCGTCGAAAATATTCCAAACTTTACTATCCACGCAACGGCCAAAAACGCAAAATGGTTTCCTGGAAAAGACAAAGGGTTTAGAATGATCCAGACATATCCTTTCGATACAAACTTAATTCCCTGAACTGTCGCAATTTTTTCACTAGTACTGTCGGCACAAAGTTCTTTTCTGCTAGTTTAGGCAAGCTTTGTGTTTTGCTCCGTCCATAAACTTAAAAACAGTATTCTCATATGAAATGCAGAACTCCCATGGTTAAAAAAATATTTCGGAAGAAATTGAACGTTTCTGCCTACATAAAGACACCAATAGAAGTTTGGGAAAATTAAAAATTGTCATGCACGGCTGTTTCAAATTCTTCCCAACTTCTTCTAGCATTTCCGTAAATTCTACAGAAATGGGGACGAAATCATTTTTATTGTGTTTCGATTAGTAATACATAAATAGATTTAACATCCTCCGTGTTTGTGCATAAAAGTTGTGGCAAGAGTGGAAGTTTGAAATAAAGAGAAATGAAAAGCGGGAAAGCTCTCCCACTGCGAGATCATAACTCCCGACAACAAAGAAAGATCATTTTTTCCTTTCTTTCGTGAACTCTAAAAGTACATTTTAAGGGACGGACCATTAGAAAAGTGATGGGTGGGGTGGGGAAAAAACCAAAAAAAAATTCATGCAAGGGAAAATGTCCGAAAAAAAAATTCATGCAAGGGAAAATGTCCGGAAAAAAAATTCATGCACAAGATGGGCCTCATTTTGATATGAAACCATAATTCGTTCTGCCAAAGTGCTCAAGTAGTGTCTCCAGTGTTTAAAAAATTGGGCTCTGCCAAAAAAAAAATTGGGCTCTGCCAGGATGCTATAAAATAGTTTTCATAATTAATATTTCTTTTATCGGGAGTGGGATACCTTCGCCTGGAACAAATTTTTTGTTGTTTTTATAGTCATAGTCATGCAGTTGAACCCCGTTATTTTGAACCATCAGGGGAAACGAAAAAAGTTTGAAATACCTTCAGTTAATGAATTCTGATACATGTATGTACCCTGTTGTTGTTCAATTTTATCCCTGGTTTAATTTTTAGTGTCCTTTTTTCCTGGGTATGGTGATGTCCGATAATGACTTTAAACCAAAGGGAAAAAATAAAAACAAGGATAAAATTGAACCACAACATGATACAATGGATGATTTCGGTTAGTGAATCGAAGCAGCTGTCACTAGCCACTTGGCTAGTTAGCAAAATAATTACTCTCGAGCCCTGACAGGGCTTTTGGGCTCCCTATAATTTTTGTTACAGCACAACCCTGCATTTTAAAGCGAGATTATTAAAAAGTGTTTTGAAATAAAATAAACTTTAAAATGTAAAGTAACGTAACAGTACAAGCTATGTATTTAGTAAAACAAAGTTGCATTGTTTTTAATTAATTCAATAGCAAATTGTGCATAAGGAAAATATTTTCTCAAAAAAAAAAATTCATGCATAGGGCTGTAGCCAAAAAAAAAAATTCTTGCACTGGAAATGGGCCAAAAAAAAAAATTCTGGCAGGCAAAAAATCCCCCATCCCCCCCATCACTTTTCTAATGGTCTGTCCCTAAGTTTCTGTAGAGTTCAGAGAATTATGGTCGATTGCCTTCGGCCTATCAGAGCGCGTGAAATGCCTGTGAATTTGTCTACTGCCGTAGCCAATAGCTCTTTGGTCACCTTAGCAAAGCGCGACCAAAAATACAAAATTGTAACACCTTCATTTGGTGAACCCAAGAGAAAATAAGGGGACAGAGAGGGATTCTGAGGGCGTTGGCTGGGATATGTCAATTCCACAAAAGTTATTTATAGACTGGCTTTTGAACGGAAGCCTGTTTCCCGAAACGTCCGCATCAATACCATTTCCCTTGTTTTTCGAAGTCGTTTTCATCGACAAAACGTAAGACCACTTGGTCCGCCATTACAAGCAAAATTTTGAATGGTACTTCAAACAACAGATCGAGGTTGCCTTTATGTGGACGTCCTGAATTCAGACTTCCGTTGCAAATGGCCGTCTAAAAATAACTTTTCCGAACTTGACATATCCCAAAGCCTGGTCTGGCAGTGTCCCTCTCTGTCCCCTTATTTTCTCTTGGTGAACCTCAGAATACTTTTTTTTTAATTGTCAGCAATAGGAGTGATTCAGTTGGTAAAAGGTGCTTGAAATCAACATTGCAAGGAAGAGGGGGAACTCCTGTGGTTGTACTTTTAGCTTAAATTGTGCAGAAGTGTTCCAAGACTTGTGCCCACAATTGTTGCAAAAAATTACTAAAACATAGATTTTAACCATTCAATATCGCTTATCAATGAACTAAACTCATATTCATATATAGGGAATAAATATATATTATTTGCCGGCCTTGGCCCTCGGCCTGCGGCCTCGGGCCGTACTCAAGACCTCTGGCACAGTTTTTCTCAATACGGACCGACCAAGGCCGGCAAATAATATTTTTATTTTTTTCTTGTTGTTTTTCAAAAGTTAAACGTGTCTTGTTGTTTTCGGAAAGCAACGTTTTGCAAGCGCGCGTAAAGTGAACCATGAAACGAAGCCGTTTGTGACACCAGAGCAGCAAAATACGCTTTTTTACTCCGTTAAAACTCAGAAATTACAGGAAGCAATATAACTAAAAGAAACCCCTTTATTTTCCCAAATTTCGATACATGTAGCTAACTCCTGCTCGATTTACTCAAATGTTTGTCGAAAGGGAAGAGGCGATTTACATTGTACAACATTCGGTATTTTAACAAGAAATTTTGGAAAGAATGTTTTTAACGACAATGTACAAAAAATTTCAGAATTCTAAGTTTCGGAGAACGTTTTAAAGATTTTAAAGGTTTTAAAAACCCATTACAAATTTTTTGTTATTGCCGTTCCGTTGACCGCGGTCAAGATCGGAAAATTCCGCCCGCTCCCGGAACCAATCAGATTGCAGGATTTGGTTCATCTTGCCCGCTCACGCGCTGAGAAAAAAATAAAACACCATATTATGAAATTTTGAGCTTTCGTCTCACACTAGAGCCATGTTCGACACGTGATCGAGATCACGGTCCTCCTTGTTGAGGGTGTATCGGGCTATGTGCAGTAACTAGTATGTAAATGGTTCCTCACATTGCTTCTGGATCAGCTGGTGTCCTGGTTCAAGATTTTGATATGTTTTGCAGTGATGGTGGTCAACAGCTCAACAATTTTCCTGACAAAGGTAATCGCAGACGCCATAATGATTAGGTTGGCGGAGTGTTCTCTAACAGACCTGACGGAGTTCTTGGCCGAGGTGACTCTGATGTCCAACATATTGGGCGTTTTCACCACGCTGTTCCTCATTATATACCTCAAGATCACGTGTCCTTATCTGGGGTACCAGGTCACGCCACGCACATTCCACAGCAGCCGATATCAGATCGTCCCTTACAACAGCAAAGCGATCAAAGCATCGATGCGGTCTGATTGAGTAAACAGAGAATATGTGTGTAGATAACAAGCTTCAACACTTGTAAAATGTTGTAAAGAAAGCTGTACTTCACTTAAGTCAGCAATGAAAGAAAACTTCTTTTGAATGCTTACGCTTAATGGTTTTATCCTCGAATCCAAAATTAGACCCACTTGCCTGTTCAAGATAATAAACGGTGCCACGTTTACCTATGTGTGGGGCGCGGTGGAGTAGTGGTTAGCGCGTTGGACTTCAGATCTGATGTTCGGTGGTTCGAGGCCCAGTCTATTGATTGATTGATTGATTGATTGATTGATTGATTGATTGATTGACTGACTGACTGATTGATTGATTGATTGATTGATTGATTGATTGATTGATTGATTGATTGATTGATTGATTGATTGATTGATTGGTTGATTGGTTGATTGGTTGATTGGTTGATTGGTTGATTGGTTGATTGGTTGATTGGTTGATTGGTTGTTTGGTTCGTTGGTTGATTGATTGATTGGTTGTTTGGTTCGTTGGTTGATTGATTGATTGGTTGGTTGATTGGTTGATTGGTTGATTGATTGATTGATTGATTTATTTACTTAGCTTCGCCATGAACAACAGGAACAGAACAAAAAATAAACAATTTAATAAGAACCAAAAAGAGCAAATAACGGCAGGGGAGCCGCTATAGCAAGGGCCAATTACAATCGTCCCCTCGCACCTCGAAAAAGAAAAAACTAAGCAAAAACTAAGTACAATTCAAAAGCAAAAGATGGAAAGCGTGCTAGCCCGCGGGCGCTGTTACAGTCCCTGCTATCTACCATCGTGTCGTTTCCTTAGACAAGAAACTTTACCCCGCATCGTCTCTCTCCACCCAGGTGTATAAATGGGCGACATACTGTTGGGTGTAACCCTGCGATGAACTAGCGTCCCATCCAGGGGGGAGTAGCAATACTCTCAGTTGTTTCATGCTACAGAAACCGGAACAAGCTCCTCATGTGCGACTTTACCTCACCTTTTACCATGTTTAAGAACTGCTCATAAGCTTTCATTTAATTGGTTTCACATATAGACTCAAAAGTTAGAATGAATGAAAATGTAAGGCGCACAGAAAACTACTACAAAAAAAGCTTCTATGCTCGCACTTATTGCACTAATATCAGCATATTTTTGGCGCGTTTCGTCTATCGTTCAGCAAACGCTGAACAGAGAAATCGCGTCGTTTGTAACATGGATGATGAAAACGCTTCGTGTTGAGGACGCATTAAGACAGCATGGTTCACTCTAGTGACATAAACAGATAGACGTGATGAACGTGACCTGAAACAGATAGAGCGCGGCAAAATATAGAGGCCTGAGAACTAGGCAAAAACAGACACAAACTCACCGGCAACGTACAAACTAAGAAAAACACGTTACCAATGTGAAATTAACCAACATAGTAACATGTGTCCTTTAATTTATCTGGCCGTAGGTGGAAACGGTTGAAAAAGGTAACCTTGACGTTTTAGTGTCGACAATAGACGAAAACTCTGGCGAAAAAAGTGTGCATTAGTATAGTGCGAACAAAGATATTGAAACGGTGCTCTGACACTCAGCTGGCTAATGGTCGCTTCTTTCACTTTTCTTCAGTTTGTGATGCACTGTTTCTACACACTTTTTATTCTTTTTATGGAGGCTCCCATAAAAACGGCTGTTTTCAGCAACATTATAATCGCAAAATACGACTTAAATTAAAAGAAAAGGTGTTTGATTAAGATGTAAATAAACATTGTTTAAATGGAAAAGGCTTCAAATCTATAAACTATGTTTGAGGTTTCTTTTGTTTTCTAACAACGTTGGGGATTTCACAGACTGAAAAGACCATCGAGTGTCCGAGCGAACGATGAGCTTTTCTTTGCTCCCACAATACCGGGCTACCCGCCCACGGATGACTACTATTCGGGCAGACCTCGTAGACTAACAGTTTTACACCAAAACCTTGAAAGTACCAGCCAAAGGAATCTCCCAGCCTTGAACTGTCTAGCACGGTACATGTAATGCATAGTTCAATTCTACCTGTTACCATCCCCCCCCCGGGCACACCCCCGGGGAATTGTAATTTTGTTCACACTTGGCGGTCTATTCCCCACCCCCGGGCGCCCAAAAAGAGACATTTCCCCACCCCCGGGACTCCTCATCGACCACAAATACCTTGTTTTGTGTAGAAAACATAGATCCGTACTGACAATAGCAAAACCAGACGTTTTGACAAGAACTCAAATGCTTTTTTAGAGTTTCTTGAACAAAAGACACTACATGTATAATATAATAAGAAAATGAACACTACATTTGAAAAAGAAAACTGCAGAAAAATCTAACCGCACTGGCCTACGGCTAGCGAGTAAAGAAATGGTCTTCGCCACGTGATTTATTCTAAATATAGCACATAAGTACAAGCCGAGGCCCGTGAACAAATTGATGGCAGCATTTTAAAGGAGTTTTTCTTAGCTTGCTTCATAAGAATGAACACTGAACTGAGACCTCTGTTTAACATAAAGCCGTGCATCCGTTTTCATATAGAGTCTATTTAAGTCGTCTTATTCATAAATACGCTGAAGAAATATTTCTTTGTTTGTGAGGAACGCCATCCATTCGAGTACGCATCAAACGCACATTCGTTTAACAATTTATAATAAAAGTTCCTTCGAATACAAATTTTGATTTTGAGAGATTATTCTTCACTAACCAGTCTGCTACAAATTTTAGAGATTTTACCTGGAAATCGGCAGTCTTCTTCACGCGGTTCGGCGTCAACCGAGAAGTGACGTACTTCACAGGAACAACAAGAAGTTATTTTCGATTTGCCCCGCCCCCCTCCCCCCGGGACAAGACCGCTTCAAACAATTCCCCACCCCCGGGACTGAAGGGTTGGACTTGTCCCCGGGGTTGCCCGGGGGGGGATGGTAACAGGTAAAATTGAACCATGCATAATCGTCGAGCTAGAAACTGAGGCGTTACATGTCACACGATACTTGTCACGAAAGGCGTACTAATGCCCAGATTTCTCTCTGCGAGGCCTCCCTTCCAAACTGCTGCAGATCTTCCATTTTGAGTGGTGTTTGAGTCCGTTGTACTTTTGTCTGGAGAACGATTGTAGCATTTAAAGAGCCAGGTGAGCGAAAAACTGTTTAAAACTGTTTCTAGTAGACAGCAGCTATTTGCCGTTTGAGTGATAAAATCATGCAGCATCATGAATGGGCGACAAAACAGATTAAAATCACGTTTTGTAGTTTTGATACTGTAGCTATTAAGTTTAAATAACCTGGTCTTCTTTGTTGTTTTGTCTGGTGGATTTAAGTTAATATCAGCGTTACATTCCAGCTTTTCAGATGAAATTTTTTGCGAGGTTAGCTCAAAAGGAGAATTCTGTTGCTTAGGTGTTAGTCCATGCGGAAGGCCATGGCTACTATTACATACTCCAATTCGATCTTGGTGGTGTTTCCAATTATTAGTATTCTGTGATTCTGTGCTAAATACCGATGACACCTAAATTAAAGTGATTTATTTTATTCATTTATTTATTTATTTTATACAAATATGTAAGGTTATTTACATGGCCCCACTTGGGTATGTGATATTCAAGGCCAAAGGGCGAGAAGGGGCGAAGAGATGGGGAGGGGTACAGAGTCAGCAAGGCTCAAGAAATGCTGTCTTCATTGGCTTTGATGCACAATCATTATGGAAAGGACATTAATCTGGGCAAAGTGGTAGACCTGTTTGCCAAGAAGCATTCAGGAGGATTTAGCTTGGCACACTACTTAAAGATTAAGCCCAAAATCCATTTCAAACTAGACATTTTTCTTAAGTAGTGATGCTTTTACATTTGTTCTTGACTGTCTGATTTTCTATGTAATGACCTTCAAAACTCACGAAATGCAGATAACCTAATTTTTCAAAATTTCCCGAGGGAGCATGCCTCCAGACCCCTAGTATCTCACGTCTCCGGTGATGGTCTTTTCACGCCTTAGGCGCTCACATGCACCCTCCCACACAAAAACCTCCTTACGGGCCTGGATTCGCCTGTTGCCGTCCTGAAGGGCATAACCCAAGGGGCGGTATCAAGACCCCAAGGCAAGAGGCAGGTAAATAAGGGGTGGCAAATGGTCTTTCCAAAAATTAGGGTCTCACAAAATTTAGCTGAATTGTAAACGTGTTGTGTCTTCTTTTTTGAGCTATTCTTTACGTCTTAGAGTTGAGAATTTTCTGCAAAACAGTCTTAGAGGTCTCTTGTTTTTTTACCTTGCCATCCCAGGATCTCAATCTTTTTGCGAAGCTGCCTAGAGTCTTGACTTTTTAAAAGGCTATAAAATGAATCTCAAAGTTCTGGTGTGCTTAGGTGACATCTTTAGTTGCCCAAAACTGATCTGAAAGTCTCAGGTTGGAATTTTTATGTCCTAAAAAGTTTTGGGCTGGCATTAAGGAAACTCTGAAAGCTCAGTCTTGCAATTCAACAATTGAAAGGTTCTCGGGCTTGCACAGAAAAGTGATTGTCTCGCCGTCTTGCAAAGTTCGAATTTACCATTCACCACCCCTTAATAGCATGCTTATTTTTTAGTTGCTGAGGTAATGCCAGTATTAGTAACCTCAAGGGATATATTCCACTGTATGTGAATTACATGTAGAAAGTCTAGAAACGAGTCATTACTGGAGTATGTTTTATACTGGGACTGGCATGTGATGAAGTCAAACTTTTTAAACGTGTTTTGCATTATGCACTTTGCCTCACTGTGAAAAGAAGAACAGAGAGGAGAAAATGTCAATTAATGGACTTTGCACAGATCATTTTGCTGTAATGTCTGAAAGAATGAAGTGAATGACTGTGTGTTTTCCAAGGGAAAGAAACAAACAACAAGTTGAATTTATAAAGGAGAGACAACCCTGGTAGAAATCCTATACAGGATCCTACAGGATTTTCTAGGATCCTACCCAGGATCCTAAATGGCACCATGTTGTTTTAAGGATCCTACTCAGGATCCTGTAAAGTCTTTCAGGATCCTGCTTAAGATTGTCCAGGATCCTGTTTAGGATCCTGTAGGATCTTGTTTAGGATCCTATAGGATCCTACAGGATCCTGCTTAGGATCCTACAGGATCCTACAGGATCCTAACAGGATCCTACAGGATCCTAACAGGATCCTACAGGGTCTCATATAGGATCTTATCAGGATCCTGGTTAAGATCCTACAGGATCCTGTTAGGATCCTATTAGGATCTTATTAGGATCCTGGGCAGAATTTTTACCAGGGAACTTGCATTGTTGAAAGCTGGAAACTTGAATTGATATTGTATCATGATTTATTCAAATGTTTCTTTATATGCTGAAGGTTGCAACCAAGTTTGTTGTATAAGAATGCAGTTCTCTGATAAAAGTATATGCATATACACACTATACCTTCTTTGTTCTGAGTGTTATATATTGCAAATATTCTTTGGGACTGAACTAAGTTGAAGGGAATGTGTCAAGTGGAATATGAAGAGGGGAATTAAATCCTTTGTTTTATCATCATTATCAGCTACCATTTCAGCCCTGCTCTCTCCTGTCACTATCAAAGCTGCTTTTAAAGTTGTAGTTATTTTGAATACTTTACATTCACTTGAAAAGAACAATAAAACCAAGCCAATTGAAAACAAATCAAGTATGTGCTGTCTTAATTCCCTCGAGGACTTGGATTTTTCTGTATTCAGTGGTCGGCATGACATCCTGAGTAAATAGTTTTTTAATTATTCTATCTGTGAAATTAACAGCTGAAAGTCAACAACCAATGGCTCAACCTGATGAACATGTCACAATTGCTGAACAAGAAGGTGAAGTTTTAACCATTCCAGTTGAAGAGAATCCCTTTCTACAAGGTGCTGTTCATGGTATGTATTAATTATTACTGATGGCATTAGGAGCTCAGTGTTGCAAAGTACAATATTTCAGATTTAAGCTGCTGCATTAATAGAACCATGTCCTACATTTTTACATCTTTTTAATTGCTGCATAATTAAAGCATGATTTTAACGTGGTACAGCCCCAGTTGGGGTACTCTGGATTTCAAGTGACTGAGAGGTGTGAATGGGGACATAAATTAAAACCAAAAAAATTCCCTCGGACCAAAATGAAACCGAAGAAAAATCCCATAGTTAATTTTGGAGCCTTACAAGGACGCAGAAGGAATTAAATGACAATAAGGAAGAACCATACATGTACTTTTTGAATGGTTGGTGTTTGTTTGTTTGTTTATTTGTCATACTGTCGCTATAATTTTTCCCAGATCTCGTCGCCTTTCTTACAACTACCTGTACTTTCTGTGAACAAACCACAGAAACCCTGATCCACCTTTTTTGGGAATGTGAGTTTGTTCAAAAGTTTTGGCAAGATATACAATACTGGTTGATACAGCATCAGGTTAAGCCACAAGATTTCTCTCTGAACCTACCCACCTGTCTGGGATTAGTTGACAATACTGAGGATATACTTTTACATCATGCACTTCTAATGGGCAGATATCACATTTACTCGTCGAAAATAAAGAAAACCCTGCCGAATTTACATATATTTTCGCAAACTTTCTTAAAGTGCCAGGAAATCGAAAAATGTTTTGCTTATAAGACGAACACTGTTAAGAAATATAACTTAAAATGGAACCGTTTCAAATGAACTGTGACTTCGATCTACCTGTTTGTTAAGATAGTCCTCTATTGTATTTCAATCTTTGTTTTAACTCCACTCTTCTTCCAAAACCTTCTCATTAGGATTGCCAAAATTTTCTTGCCCAAAAAGATTTTTTTTCGCCTTTATTTCCTTCATGTACGTACTAAATACATGCATATCTGCTTTAGAAATATCATAATGGCAGGAGCAAGCTCTGTCGAGCTTTTCTGTGACGATCCCCTCAGTTCAATAATCCGATTTTAAAATAGCAGATGGGTTTTATTACTAAATCTATCACTACACGGGTTAACTATAACTAGAGTATATACTCAACTTATTAC
Organism: Siderastrea radians; assembly: GCA_964017195.1. Classification (NCBI taxonomy): domain Eukaryota; kingdom Metazoa; phylum Cnidaria; class Anthozoa; order Scleractinia; family Rhizangiidae; genus Siderastrea; species Siderastrea radians. The sequence continues at coordinate 9,536,483 of OZ024891.1, read as the reverse complement.
ACTTGATTTTGTATATAATCTCTTGTTAATTTTTTAAAAGAATTGTATGATTGTAATATTCTTATTTCGATAGGTATTTTTAAAGAAAATTTCCCTAATTTGTCTGATGGTGATTCCATTCGATTGCATTGCACATCCTTTCTGCGCATCATTTTTTGCGTGGTTAGCGCGCGCGCGCGCGCGCGTTCGGAACTTGATAGGTTTCCTATGGAAGCTGAGCTGTTCAGAGAAATAAATGGTCGTTTTCTCCCAAACGAACTCGGTGACCCCACTTTTTTATTCCATTTATTTAAGGAAAATACGACTTTACATGATATATTCAAATTTGAAGAATTTTTCATTATTCAATTTTGAAATATTCTGGTTGATTCGCTGTTACAGTCAGATTTTAGGCGTTTCACTGCAACCGTGCAGACGTTCGATTTGCCTATTATTTCAAAGGAGTTTAGTTGTTACGGCAATTTTGAGACGTTTTACTGTAACGTTATTCTTCTATCATAAGAATAATGCTTATATTTCATTGCTAGTAATAACTTTGTTGAAGTAATGGGTGTCTCTAGTACAAGGATAGGGTTTTTTTTAATATTGCTGTCTAAAGATAGCAAAGTACCTATATACTACAGCCCCGTAGCGTGATATCGGACACGGTAACCCCCACTTTTTATTTTATTTTTTAATGTACTAGGTGTAATTAGTAACTGTGCAAAGTTTCAGCAAATTCTCGTTACAACTTCTTTTTCGATGGAATCACCTTAAAATTTCCCATAAAAATGTAAAACCCAAAAATCCTTTGCACCTCCCCGTCGCTTGAAAACTAGATGAAGCATCTCCCCCCCCCCCCGGGTGCCAGCACATGGACTGGTTACATCCAGCACGTTAACGCGTTACTGGGTAGTGTTTGTTTTTGGTGTGTGGTACAGAGCACTAAACTGAATCACAGGAGCTGCACTTAGTTTGGAGGGATGTTGGTATACTGGTTAAACCTTCCAGCCCCAAGAGTGACAAGCATCTAATTTCTCCTTACAATATCACCACTCGATCAAAAATACAGGTCATGAGAATAAAGGAAATTATCACTGGACATGAAATGTGTTGATGTTTAATGGGATTCTCCCAAGTTCTCCATAAGAAATATACGGAGAACAGTGAGGAGAATATGCATGTGGATATTAGGGCTTAAAAGGTTAAGTTGATGGACTGATCCAGCGCTCAGGAATTAGTTTGTTTATCAGATCATACTTTAAATCTGAATTCAGGTAGTTGTTGATTCAATGCTGGTCCCTACTCCACTACTTTCTATCTAATTCCCAGAGGTTTATTAATAAATTATTTATGAGAACCAGGGTGCAGTGGGTGCAGTGGTAGTGCTGAGGGTTTCAAATGCTCACCCCGCTATACAGCTGTAGGAACAATAAAGCCCTATTAAAAATAACTACCCTGTGTAGGACAACACCCTTCAGTTTAGGTCCCTGCTGAAGGACAAAAGTAATAACAAAATACATATTAAAATTTTTTCACTGTTTTCCGGGATCTTTTCCGAGGTTAAGAATATTTAAAATCGACGTTTCGATCAGTTTCACTGATCTTCTTCAGGCTGTTGTTAAAAATGACAATATGGCGGATTGTTTCTCATGTTCAGCTTGGTAACCGCACCAATAAATCGTGACTATTATACGACGTATGTGAAAAAAGGGCGGGAAAATGTAACGAGGCCTGTCAAGTAATTTTACATTTGTGATATTTCACTGACTATTACAGTCTCCCTCACGATCGATCGATTAAATATTCTTAACCTCGGAAAAGATCCCGGAAAACAGTGAAAAAATTTTAATTTCTTAAGATGAGAGGTGAAAGTTTCAGAAATAGGAAAATACATATTCTCTTGTTCTACACAATTTGAACGTGTTTTATGAACCAGCAAACTACTAGTTAAGGTGATGGACTTATACAACTCTCAGGGATTAGTTTGTTTATCAGATTGTACTTTGAATCTGAAGTCAGGAAGTTGGTGATTCAATGCTGGTCCCTACTCCACAACTTTTCTATCTAATTCGCAGAGGTTTATTAATGAGAAAAGTGAGAAAATACTGGAGGATAATACGAGGTAGGGGGAACACTTGACCCATGTTTGAGTGCAGGGGTACTGCTGAGGGTTTGAAACGCTCACCCCGTTACAGAAACAATAAAGCCCTTAATTAAAAAGAACTACCCTGTGTAGGACAACACCCTCCAGTTTAGGTCCCTGCTTAGGACAAATAACAAAATACATACTCTCTTGTTCTACACAATTTGAAAGTGTTTTGTGAACCAGCAAATGTCTCTGATCTGTATGTAGGATTGCTAAATACTCCATAACGCAACCATACCGTCTCAAAGACAAGTTCAAACCCTGTTTCGGACAGACTCTCATAAATTATATACCCTTTTCAGGAGAGAGAGGCCAAAAATCATACCCTGTCCAGTGGCAGGTCTCTGTATAAGCTATGTAAGAATAGCCCCCCCGGGGGGGATAATCCTGCAAGGGACTAACATCCCATTCATGGGATGGGTGGGAGGGATAGCTCACCAAGGATCTCCCTTTAGTAAGAGTATCTGACCACTGTAGGAGGTCATGATTACAACTTTGTTTAGACTCGTATGCTGGTGACAAACTGAGCGCCCAGTTCACTTGTTCGCTTGATGGTTTTACTTCTCTAACCTCAGGGACAGATCCAGGGGGGATTGCGTGGCTAGCCCCCTCCCTCTTTGGGGTCATTTAACCATGAACTTTAAAGAAAGGGTACAAAACTATCACTGAGCAATTTTGTCTCTGATTGTTCTGATATCGTTCTGTCCGGTCAGGCACCCCCCTTTCAAAAATCCTGGATCCGTCACTGAATATGAATACAGTCAACCTCCCTGTGCAGCCACCTGTCATAAGTGACAACCTCCAATCAGAATGCCCACTTCTGCAAAATACCAAATCGTTTCACTCAAATCACTATTAGTTGGAACCATCTCATAGGCAACCACCTTTTGTAAATTAAAGTGACCACTTGACACAGGATCCCTTCTCACCAGGTGCGGTTGGCAGTCTGCACATACTGGTGACTGGTGTCAACTAATGTCAAGTGCATTCAGAACTCTGTCAATTTGTGAATGCTACAAAAAGATATGATTGCACTTAACTTTGAGAAATTAGAACTTTGACTTGCTGTTGTCTGACCTCTCGTAAGCGACCACCTCCTGTAAACGACCATGTAGGCTTGACGATTTGGGTGGCTGCTTACACAAGGCAGGAGGTTTAACAGTCTGATAAACATTAACAATGGTAGAGAACAGGTCTCAAAAATTCTAAGAAAAACAACCAGTTGGCTGCTCAACTTCTGACAGTTACAGTTATTTGTTCATGTCAGATTCATGTGTTGGCGAAGCAAAAGGGGAAAACGAGGATAGAAGAAAAAAGTTGGACATAAGTCAACACCATTGCCTTGAACAACCACAAGAGAATCAAATGGAAGAGCAAGGTCAACAGGATCAAAATGAAAACAAAACGGACAAGGATGTGAACGAGCTTAAACAAAGTCAAGATACTTCGAAGACAGAACCTGGTGTTTCGCTGGTGGCAGAAAAGAAGAAGCACACTTGCACAAAGTGTTTTAAAACATTTGACACCTTCTACAGTCTGAAGTGTCACAGACTCAGCTGTAGGAAGATTGACAAGAAGTACAAGTGTTCCCATTGTGGCATGAGCTTTGGACAAGCCATGCACCTGCAGGTGTCTGTTTGAATTTTTATATGTACCTAGCTGTTTTCCATTCAGATGGTTCTTACATATAAATAGTACCATAATTATGAAGGTACTGCTGACGAGGTTTCATATGAATGGTCACACTTTAGGATTTCGTCCACAGACTCAAAAGCTAGAACCACCTTTTACAGCATAATAAACAGTACCACAGGAACATACTGCTCAATAGCCTAAATACCAGCAGGGCTTCCTATTTTAAACTCGATACTTTTAATGGGGCATTTATTTATGGAAGAGTTAAATTCTGAAAATGCGCTGATGTTTTCATGATATAATTAATTAGTGAGGTGTTTTTTTTTATATAAAGCCAATTTCCACAGCCTGGACAAAAAGTCAAAAACTGTGTTTTCATGGACTTTGCAATTGATCATCTGTATGATAAAGGTATATGAATAACACAACATCGTTTCAATGGTCTTGTTTTGTTGTTGACTAGTGGCAACAGGGTTTATTCTAGAAATTGGCCAAGGAGGGCCCAAGAAAGGAGCGACTGAGAAGGCCTGGACTTGACTAACTGCAGAATCCTGGATGTTTGTCTCGTGAAATAATGGCTCTCGTCCCTTGTAAACAGAGACTCTCCCTGTTCTTTTGTATTATTATCGTTATATATGCATGATAGAAAAAAGAATAACACAGAAGCAACTCAGGAAACAAACAAAGAACAGAAAGAACAGAAAGATAATTGAGACAGTAAGAGGCTATAAAATTAATTTCGAAGTAAGGAGCGGCGGTCGTATCACTCTAATCGTCAGTGATGTTTTCGAATACTTATCCTTGGGCACAATTTTTGCACCCCATTTTATGCGGCATTTTTTTGGAATTGTGGAAATCCTGCAAAGCCGCGTTCTAGAATAAACCCTGGGTTAAAAGCCAACATTCAGGCTTGACATTTCTGGGAGTCGCCATCCTCGGAGACCCAGGGGCAGCTAGTTGGGACGACGGGATTTTCGTGGGCAAAAGTTTACAACAAGAGCGGGATAAACGCTTGATAAACACGAGCTCGAGCAGATCGTCAGAGTATGGGGCACGTCAAGGCATATCTCATGACGTGATGTTTAAATCCGGTTTGCTAACCCGGGAATCCCCTTGCAAAAGTAAACAAGCGAGCGGGGACGAAAGTCGCCCACGTCTTTGAAAGCTAACGCGCCTGTCGAGCCGCAATCGATTTCGCGCTCACTCGCTTGTTTTTCTTTTCCTTCACTATCTCTGAACGGAAAGAGAGACTGCTCGTAGCCTTTAGCGAACACCACACGCAAACCACACAAATCCGTTGATAATATTCAGATATTTTCGTTCTTTTAATGCAAAAAGACTCGTAACACCTGCCTTATTAATTGATCTCCTTATTAATGACGATTCCTTCGTATCAACTTCTCGCCTCAAATAAACACTCATCTCTCTCCGTTCACAAGAACTATCATGTACTGATGGTGCAATCAACTAATATTGCATCAACATACTAGAACCAATTCCTTCTCTTCCTAGCCCACGCCGGCAAAACGCAACTGTCCTTCTTGTCCGCTGCGAAATACAAGTTAGCCAATCAGAAACCTTACAATCCACTTTGCAAACCACCCCCCCTCCATAAAACGCCAAGGGAAACCGCCTCTCACGCAGCACAATATTACACCGCTCCTACACAAAACGCAACTTTCAAAGCAAATCACATTCACAGAAGCGTGATATGCTTCTGACATTCACAAATCCTTCTGACTCCCACATTTTTACATCCCTCAAAATGTCAATCCCAATAAAAAAAACTCCTGCGCTAAAAAAATTTTCGCCATAACCACTAACTAGATCAGACAACACAGCCAATTTCGCATTCAATCCTATTAGCTGCTTTACTCGATTGCGCATGCGTTATACAAGACAAACACAAAAAACCCCAAACTTAACAACCCTTCGCCGTTCATATCTTAAATACTGTAAATTAAAAGACAAGAACACACGAAGGTAACATTCGGCAGACTAATATGCGCATGCGTCTTATATAAGACAGTACCGCTCTTGAGTACCCGTACCACAAGCTTTACAGCACTTTCTTGGTATGTTAAGCCAACTTGCTTTTATTTTAATAACCGGCGGTCGCCATGGAGACGGCCGGTTAACAAGGCGGGCTGGCATGAAGAACTCAGGTTTGTCTCAGGTTTGTCTCTTGTTTAGCAGCCTGGCTAGCTTGGTCACGTCTTGTTGATACACTGCTTTCTTATGAACATGCCATAAGTAAGCTATTGATCTTTCTGAAAAAAGTAGGATATTTATAAATCCATTTCCTTGGATACTTGTTTTATTTTTCTTTATTTTTACAGTGTTGCCAATAAGATTAGCTTCCTAGACAAAAACATTGACACTTTGGTTACGTTTGTATGTCAATGTTTATCTTGAAATTATGAATATATGAAATTCATATATTTGAACTGCGGAATGAAGAAATCAATGTAAAGAAGATCCTCGCAGTTATTAACGCAACTTATGCAGTTGCGAAAAGAAAGCCTGAAAAAATCAGGCTTGCCGGTATTCGAACCCTGACCTCTGCGATACCGGTGCAACGCTCTAACCAATTGAGCTAACAAGCCAACTGGGAGCTGATCATTAAATTGGTTCGTAATATACCCGGGAAAGATGAAGATGAAATTATGAATATATGAAATTCATATATTTGAACTGCGGAATGAAGAAATCAATGTAAAGAAGATCCTCGCAGTTATTAACGTAACTTATGCAGTTGCAAAAGGAAAGCCTGAAAAAATCAGGCTTGCCGGTATTCGAACCCTGACCTCTGCGATACCAGTGCAGCGCTCTAACCAATTGAGCTAACAAGCCAACTGGGAGCTGATCATTAAATTGGTTCGTAATATACCCTTCTTTACATTGATTTCTTCATTCCGCAGTTCAAATATATGAATTTCATATATTCATAATTTCATCTTCATCTTTCCCGGGTATATTACGAACCAATTTAATGATCAGCTCCCAGTTGGCTTGTTAGCTCAATTGGTTAGAGCGCTGCACCGGTATCGCAGAGGTCAGGGTTCGAATCCCGGCAAGCCTGATTTTTTCAGGCTTTCTTTTCGCAACTGCATAAGTTGCGTTAATAACTGCGAGGATCTTCTTTACATTGAATGTTTATCTTGCCAATTACAATGTGGCAGAATATCACGGAAGGATGATGGGACAGGGCGGAATGGGAAAGAGCAAGACAGGATGCAACTACACAAAATTGGGTAGAATGGGATGGGATGGGTTGAGAGAGAATGAGGAGGAATTGGACAGAAAATGACAGGGTAAGGTAGAGTTAGATAGGGCAGGACATCAGTGTTTGGGACAATACTAGTCTAGATCTGTATGTGATGTGATGGGATGACATGGGTTGGGATAAAATATTTAAAAAGACTGGTTTTAAAATATTTGCAACATTTCTTTTAGGGGAGAATCCCCGTCAATGTAACTTTTGCAACAAGGAGTTTAAGAGATATTCAACCTACTTTGTGCATATGCGGCGTTTTCACTGTTATGATGACAAAAAACCTCACCATTGTAGTGAGTGTCATAAGGGGTTTGCTACCAAAGGAGACTTGGAATATCACGTGCTATCACACACAGGGGAAAGACCGTATGTTTGCAGTCACTGCAACAAGTCATACAAAACCAGTTGGTACCTAAATAGACACCAGCGGCTCCATTCTGGCGAGAGGCCTTATTTGTGCGAAACCTGTGGAAAGACATTCCGTTGGAGGAGGGACTTGACTCATCATTACCTAAATCACAACAACGAAAGGCAGCAGATGTAAGCAGAATTACTCTTATACGCTTCAATTCAAGTCCATGACTTCATCCCCAGGGTTTTCTTGATATTCAACATGGCATTGTGCATGTGAGAACAGCTTCGCAAAGCATGTCATATTTGTCCCAAACGATTTGAAGATTTCAAATAGCTCAACATTGCAGGAGGCTCTCTGTTGGTTGATCCAGATCATGTGACCTTTTTGTCAGGGTCCTCTCGCCACTATTTTGGATACCTACAAGACACCAGGGTCAAGGTTGACTGAAGTTCATAATTAATTTCACTTTATAGTGTACTGTGACAACCCGTCCAGAGGAACTAACAATGCTTTTGGTAACTTCAATTGCTTCAGACGCTAAGGTCTGGATTTTAATTGGCAATAATTAAGGTTGCCCTTTGGGCCTAGATGACCTCTGTGATCCCTTGTGGCTGGATTTACCCGGCTTCAGCTCTAGCATGAAGCAAATAGTAGCACATCTTGTAGTTAACTCGTTCATAGTTAACTCAGCACTGCTCACCTTATTAATTTTGACCACATGTGTTACTCGATTTCTTGAAATAACATTTTGTTTAATACAAGGCATTTTGGGAACGTTTCTCTTATCTAATTGTGACTTTTTGCTGTTACACGGCAGATGTAAAGTTTGCAACAAAACATTTGTGAGATCATACCGGCTCAAACGTCACATGGTTGTCCACACGGGAGAAAAACCTTTCCCATGCCAGTACTGTGGACGTCGGTTCACGAAAAATCGAACGTGAACTTACACCTTAGGAACAACTGCTGCGCAAAGCACCAAATAGACTGGAGAAGAAAAGGAAAGCGCGAAAACAACAAAAGAAAGCTAATGAAGGCAAGGATAAAGCTGTAGAAATAGTTATGGAAACTATTGTAGAATGCAGCGAAGATTTGACTTCTACTTTACCCTCTTCATTGATTGTCAATTCGTTAATAGATAGATTATTATAATAACTGTTGAAAAAAAAGGGCTGTCACAAAGTACCAAATAGTAAGAAGAAAAAAAGGACAAAAGTATACTAAAAACCTTTATCACTTTTGAAGAATTTTGCTGTTTAAGATGACAACCTCTATCTGGTAATTTTCTGACGTCATATTATTGATGCATTAAAAGATTTAAGGAGTTCGATCAAATTTTCTCTTAATCTAAATGAGGTCTTCTGCCAAAGAAACAAATGCTAGTTTAAATAAAGTGATTCGTTTTCCACGAGGTTACCAGTCATTTTGGTAAATGTACAATTTACAAGTACTAAATTCTCTTAAAAGTCTATATTACTGGAATTATTCTTCTTACTTTTACCCCTGAACTATACCGAGTCAATTTTCCAATAACACTCCATGACTAACCAATTGAATTGTAACATACAAGTTGTACCAATTGTACAGGACAAGTTTTTTTTAAAACTCATTGTATGAGACAAATTGTACCAATTGTACTAATTCTAATAGACTAGCTTGCGAAGCAAATTGTAACCAACTCTACTAATTCTAGTATTATTTGAAGATCATCGCAGTGAACGTGTTTCAACTTAAGCAGTTGAAAAGAAGAAACCTGAAAAAATTCAGGCTTGAACGGGAATCGAACCCATGACCTCTGCGATACCGGTGCAGCGTTCTAACCGACTGAGCTATCAAGCCAACTGGGAGCTGGTCAATTGTGAGTTCGTATTTATCCCGTAGATGGAGAAATGAATATGAATATATGAAATGATCATATATTTAAACTGCGGATAAAGATAGAATTATATGAAGATCATCGCAGTGAACGTGTTTCAACTTAAGAGTGAATGTCAGTAAAAATCAAAGAAAATTTAGAAAATCGCGGCCACGGTCAAAAAATCAATTTGTCTCATTCTTTGTCTACAGGAACCTTAATGTATGTAAGAAAGTGAAATGGGGTTAACTTCTTGAAATATTCTGATTACCGGGAATAAACGGTTAAAAACTGAACCGACCAATAAAATTCAAATTTCAGTTTACGTGACCTCGAAATGTTGCACTTTTCAGGTAGTTCCTACGCTCATTAAAATGTAACAGCCAGACTTCCCTTACTATAAATAAACATATCGGGCCTTCTTCATTCTAGATATAGTGTTATTTTTTGTCTCACGTTGTTTTCGTAAGAGCAAGGCATGGATTGCGAAGCGACATTTGAGAAATGTAAAAAACACCAAAAACATGGACCAAAGTAGCTCCACGAAAATGCATGTGGTAGTGCATTAAAATCTTTCAGTCTTTATCCTGGGATACTTTAAAGATGGTTCTTCATTATTGTTGTTTTAATTTTCTGGGACCTTCTAATATTGCAATGCAAACACAAAGTGAATTTCTGATAAATTACAAATGGCGTCATGTTCAAATACAACAAAGCGCTCAGTTTGTGTTCAACAAGAAAAATGTTGGTACGAATACGGCAACTTGCCTCGTAAAAATCAATGTAAACTTTTCAAACGTTCCTTGTTACACTGTTTTGCTTATACTCTTTCAAGTTAATTTAAGGTATCTACAAATAACGTACCGTATAAACGTCCTTCGCGAGTCTTCACAGACAGTATTATTTCCAATCAGTTTAGGACATGTCGGCACTTTAACTGCTTCCTTCGAAACGTCCATAAAAATACATCTTAAATGTATTAAGGAATGCTTTTGGGAAAAATTTTAAACTGTGGTTTTTGGTTTACTGAAATCAAACGAGCGACGATAAACCGAAACTCCACAACAGGCGTGAGCCGGATAGATTGAAGATCAACACATTGGTATGTCACGCAACGCCCGATCGTAACATTCGTGACGGATTTTGCCTATCCGGTTTCTGGTGACCAGATAATTTGCATTCGCTTTTTCTGCAAAAATGAAGTAAAGTAAACATAACGTCCTTGTACATAAGGCTAGAACAAAAGAAAGTTATTTCATGAGATGCGAACAGACTATGAGTATGAGGTGTTTCGCTCGTTAGAGAAGGGGGGGGGGGAGGTGGGTGGGGGACAGGTGAGGCTGTCAATGTCTTTCACACTGCAATGCTTTCAAGCTTGCTGACTTGCTGAACGTGTAGGCACAGGATTTATTGAATCCACAGACCGGTTCTTGGCGAAACAACGGGGAACGCCAAACATTGAGGCATTGTTGGAACGGGTTTCCGTAGTTGAATTTCCACGGCCTTATTACAATAAGTAGTAGGCTATGCACAGTGGTAAGCCTCGGCTTAAGCTGCAGAGTCGGTATCATCATTATCACACTCTTTTCCTGCTTTTTCCACTCAGTGTTTCTTAGCTGGCAGACGACCAAAGAAGCCCTGTGATCTGTTGTGCATTGAGACCTTGTCGGGTTAAAATCGACGCGCCCCGATTGGTCCCTCACTGACGTCGTAAGGATTACATTTATGTCCAGTTTCCCCTCTTTTTTGAAACTGCTCCGTTAGATTTTTTCTGCCTGCCAGTGAATCACGTCTCCTTTCTGATAGTCTTCAAGGCCCAACCCTTTGTAGGCGGCGGTTATCCATCATCAGTCTGCAGGTTACTCTGAAGAGTACGAATTCATTCGTACTTACAAGCGTACAATCTCGTTGCTTTATTATACAGAGTTTCCTCTTACAGTGCTGTTTTATTTCTTATTGTATCGCGGTATGCCTACAGGTAGGTAAAATGGCCGTACGCTGTCACGCTTCTTTCTTCAGAGCAGGGAAGAGCACGCCCTCCTCCCTGCCATTAAAATTGCCTCTAGGCAGGTATCCTGAAGAAGAGTACAGAGAGGCTTTCTTAAAGTGTCTGTGCCTGACAGCTCTAAAAGTTTGCCCACTTGTTATACGCTGGAATGGAGGAACTAGAACTTAAATTGGTGATTGTATAGCTTCTTCGAACTTGGCCCATGGAATAAGACTGTCAGATCCCAATGCTCACTCTCGAGCTAGCAAGTTTGTCCTACGCTAGCAAGGAACTCCTGTCCTGAAAAGGAGATAGACTTTCGAACAGAAGCCCAACATGCAGCCAGACTTCTGTTTAGTGTTCTCTTGCTCCTAGACTCGAAGTTGGTCTAACAACAATATTGCTGATATTGTTGAACAATACGGTTTGATGTTCTCGTTCTACTGATAACCTTTGGAATTCTTATTGTCTCACATGTCGACATTTTCAGGAACTATTAGCTAAAAGGGACATCCTAAAAATACGTGGAGACGCGTAATAAATGAAGTCAAGTCTTTGCGGGCTTAATTCGCATTCTTCTGGTCTCATTACAAGGTACAGGAGCAGCCCTCGCATGAAACAAGCTATGGAGTCGCGCGATATTGTAGCGATAGCTGGTGATCGTTGGGAAGAATTGTCGTAACTCATTGAGAGACAAATTGTCTGCTATAAAAGACAGTATTTGCCGTCGAGTATTCCATTGTTGCGCGTTCAAGTAGCTTTGCGCACATGCCTCGAGAAATTTCTCTTCTGTTTCGCTTCTACTACTGACGTTGTTTTAGACCGCATGCATATGCAGGAGGATGAGTAAGGGCTCCGTCCAAACAAACCATCGGCTTTGACTAAATGTGGCCTGGTTATACTGTTATACTGCAAAAAAACAAGTTCCTCGCAAATCTGAAACCACACAAATATATTTATTTACGTTGCACAAAGTAGATTTGTACGTTAAGTTCACAGACAGGGAACAGTATAATATCCACTAACTAGCCTACCCGCATCTTTGCCGCAACGCAGGAAAGAAATTTGAGTCGTGTGTGCGCAGGTTATCCTCTAACTTTTCCGTCCGGAAACAGATCCTCTTATACACCTCACACGTACCATCCTGTTGTCCTCTCAACATCGTGTTTTTTAGGTTTTTTAGCCTTCGTAACAAGCGTTTCCGTAGGGTTTTCCGCAGGTTGGAAGCATTTTTTGCTTTTTTTTTACCGCGTAAAAATTGGGGCGGGTGCACCCAATGTTAGTAGTACATTGCGCTCACATAGGACTTTTCCTGGCTTCTGATTGGTCGAGAGGTTGCCCTAGTAACAGAACGCGGAAACCGCGGACCAGTGGGAAAAAGGGTTTGCGGGCTCACATGACCGGAACCGGAAGTGACCGGAACCGGAAGTGACGTCACCGGAAGTGGTTGAAACCGGAAGTCACGTGTTTTCGAATGAGAAACCGCTGGCGAGTGTGAAAATAGGATCGTGGGCTCAAGGTGGGTTAAAACCGCTGAAAATGCGGGCTCAAAGTCCAAAGTCCAATTTTTTGGAACGGGGGTAATCATTGACCCATATATGGCCCATATATGGATTTGATATGGTTTTGATATGGCACAAGTCCAATTCAAACATCGGGGGTAGGTATAAAAGGGGAAACCCTGGGTGAGGGAGTAATCACGATGAGTTTTTACATCACCCTTATCAGTGATCAAGCACAGGGCAATGGACAAAAATTTACGGTTCGACTTCCTCGTTCTTATTATTTGGTAGAAGATGATTGGGAAGCGGCTTTGGTTCATATCTCACATCCGGGGTTTAATCAACAATTGGGAGATCAAACCAAGCAGAATTGGACGCAAGAAGATAGTCAAAAACATTGGATGAAAACAGATGTTAGATACATACCAAAACGTGCGGATGGAACGGCTCCCGTTCAAGTCACCAAACAAATCCATTTACCACCAGGGTATTACCACAATTTGAAAGAAGCATGGATCGCCATCGCTTACGAAATGGAAAAACAACACATGGAAGTCATGATGGATATAACTAAAATGGACGTGGACGATCAAGCTAAACGCCAACAACTCGCGGCTCTCAACCTGGCTCAACCCTACGTGAAAATCACCAATACAGGCATCGCCCCTGAATTAGATTCGCTGTATGTACTCATACCAGCCAACATGCAATTTGAAATGGAATGGAAATTAGCCGGTATGATGGGCCTTGTGAAAGATGGTACACCAAGTGAACGCATCGTCCAAGAAAAAAATTATTTGGTGAAAAATATCGTGGATTACGACGATCGACACAAATGGGAAGTAACGAAAGGTCCTGCCAATAAATATCCACCTTTTGGCCATGTCTCCGTCAGTTTTACCCACCCTGATTTCAATTATTACTTCTTCTTGGGTCCGAATCTGAGTCGCCAACCATTTCCCAGCACCCAAACGGTCAAACCGCAACAAGGGCAACAACAATTGATGATTTACACGGATCTGGTGGCACAGAGCATTGTGGGAAATCAAGAAAAAGGATTTTTACGTACCTTGGATGCCGGCAATACCGACCATCAGTTTGATACGACGCAACGAATGTATTTTCCTCTTGGCAAAACTATCTTTGACAGCATTGAGATGGATATTCAAACAGCCAATGGACAGCCGGCTCCTTTCAAACAAGGCAGAACCATCATCACCCTTGAACTCTGCAGAAAAAGTCAACGATAACTACTTAGATTGAAAGAGATGAGGAATAAAATAAAAAAATGACTTACCGCTATCCGTGGGTGTTGCTTGCTTGACTGCTTGCTTGCTTGCTTGCTTGATGGCTTGACTGCTTGCTGGCTTGGGAGTGAAAAATAGAATGGGACGGTGGTTTTTATAGAGATCCACGCAAAGTATTGTGGTCTCTCTAGGGAGGAGGAGGATAGAGATCCAAGCAAAGTATTGTGGTCTCTCTAGGGGAGGAGGAGGATCGATCTAGGGGAGGACCTCGCCTGGAGGTGAGTTATCCTATGGATCTAGGGAGGGGAGGACATCACCTCGAGGTGAGTCATCCTATGGTCCTCAAGAGGGGGGACCCCCCTCCCCCCTCCTTAGATAGACCATCAGGCATTGCGCGGATCGGGGTATATAAGTCAAGGGAGGCCACAGGACGTCACTCCTAGCTTTGAGTTCGGTCTGACCAACTTATGTGTGTCGTCTCTTTGAAAAAATGGTCAAATCTAGAAAAGTCTTAGGCTCGCTAGCCAGTACTGTGAACGT